>CM028135.1:1046958333-1048159166 GCA_016271365.2 Neoceratodus forsteri
GAGAATGTACCTGTGTCTGCACAGAATTTCGTCTGAGAGCGCTTGGGATAAGTGTACAATGTCTAGACGTGCTGGATAGGACTCCGCTTGTGGGTAATGTTCTTGGTATACAGAATGTACTGGATGTGACTGCCTGTGACTAAAGTATGGGATGCTTGATAAAAGTGTCATTGCCAACTTACTCTGGATGGATGCCTTTTGGTATATAAAGTACTGGATGTGACCATATTTGAATTGCATATAGGATGCTTAACAAAAGTATCACCCTTATTGCTGTGGATGGGACTTTTTAAATATTGTGCTGAATGTTCTGGATGTAAGATCCACATAGTTTGTTCTGGACTGTTCAGAAGTCTGCGAGTGCAGGGCAAACCCTGCTTTGTTTGCTAAAGTGCAGGGCAATCCCTGCTGTGGATGTAAATAGTAAATTTGCTGCTTTACAAAAATCTGTTTCCAAGTTGCCCCCACCCTCAGATTAATAGCCGGCCACCTCGACCAGCTGCAACTCTATCAGGCCTGCAACATCTTGGACTGAGCTATCTGTTTAACCAGTATGGTATGAGATTGCGGGGTTTCTGCTGTATCTGGGACTGGTACCAGTGAAGGTATTATTAATAATTATGTTTAACATCTGATTTATCAGCAGCTAGAATAGGGAGGCAGTATAGCACAGTGGTTTAAGGTTCTGAGCTGCAAATCTGGAGATCTGGGTTTGAATCCCACAGTCCCCACTTGCATACTGGGTGACTCTGAGCAAGTCACTTAACTTCCGTGTGCTCCCAGGTTGCCCCTGTAAACAAGCTTTCTGCTTAGTGTGCCACTCCTGGTTAAACAATTGAAAGAAAAAAAAAAAAAGATAGTCAGGGAGCTGGATGTCTTAAGTCGAATGGTAAAATGTGATTTATGTCTGCCTGTTAATATGTAGCCACCCAGCTGGAGGGTTCACCACCAAAATCCAAAATGATCTCTGTACATGTGTAAATATGGTAAGATAACCTCTACTCCTCCTGTTTCCCTTTCCTAGCTCCTTTATTCCCCCCCCAAAATAAATATCTTGTTGTTGTTTGAAATCCTGGGTGAGCATATTATTAGAGAGTGCCTTTAATTCAAAATGTTGAAATGTGGGGAGCTGTATCTTGGGGCATGTCTGAGGAAGGTAACTGGTCACTGTGGGTGGTGTAGCAGCTCAGGGGCCTACACCCAGCACCATCTCACCCACGTAAAGCACCCTGAGTGGAGGCACTGGCAAGGTTTTAAAAAATGTTGTAATGCTAGTGAACCCAACCCCCAGCCTATGTCCAGGGTAGTAGGCAGGGATGTAACACTGGGGGGTGGCGCCGCCCAGGGATTACACTTTGGTTAACATTTTTTTTTCTTATTGTACAGGTCACTCTGGCTGAAGATCGTGAGAGCATGGCATGACCTTGAACCCGTTTGAGGAAGTACTTGATAACATTCATTGGACTAATAAAACTAAACTTGAGTTTCTTAAATATTTGATGTGCATGACTTCTCTTCTACTGTTTCTGATCCCTGCTGAATTGTAAGTAAAAAAGTTTCGAAGTTTCAAATGTTTTTCTCCATTTCTTATTACTGCACTGGCTGTGGTGGGTGTGGGGCTAGATTTTGTCTCCGCTTGTGCTGTGTGCATATTTTGTCTCCGATTGCGCTGGGTGTGGAGATTTGGTCCAGTTTTGTCTCTGCTTGTACTGGGATGGCATCCTACCCTATAAAATAATTAACAACCATGCCGTTGCATCTCAAGGTTGCCACGATGAAAGACCCTCTCGAGCGTCACTCTCAAGGTTCTTGATGTGGCCAGGGGCAACCTCCTAATGCAGCAACATGCTTGTTAATGAAGGGGAGGTATCCATTATCCTCTATGTTCTGCTGCAGTAGTGACATCATTATGTTGTTCTGCTGCAGTAGTGATGTCACTGTTACAGCAGAACAACTTGGAATGCTGCCACATTGTTGCTTTCCTCTATCCAGTTCTGTGGTAGAACAGCATGCTAGAACCTCTAGAGATCGCACGTCACTTTCATTGTGAAAGAGAAAAAAAACAATGCACACACTTCACATAATACTATACACTATAAAAAATACAGGAAGAGCAACTTTATGCATAACTATTGTGTTCCGTTGCCTCGGGGTTCTGAACCCATGGACCTCTTCAGCTTCGCTCTTGAGGTCAGAGGGAATCAGAACCCCTCCGTGGCAGAACACACCGGTTGTGCATAGCTGCCCATTCAGTCTTCTCTATATTGTTACTTAAAATGCTATTTGTTTCCAGTCCAAGTTATTAGGTGCACAAAAGTCACCGGGGTGGGATCCTTTCAGGGACATTAACTTCAGTGATATTCTAATGGAAATCCTCCACATGAAGTAGTGCCTGTGCTAAGGCGGGGGAAGGGGGATATATCTTTGCTGTAAAAAGATACCAAATGTTTTAGTACCTTTTGTACTGTACTTAGCACCTGGAATGTATGCAGTGCACCTTAATCTATGTATATTGTAGCTGTCAAAAACAATAAACTTAAATTCAAAAAAAAGAACTCTCTTGTTTACCTGCAAAGACTTATTTCAAAGCCCCATAACTCTAACCCCCAACATCCCAATGGAGCCACTTTGTTCAATTAAATTTTCATGTAAAATACAAGCATTCTCACCATTAAGCAGTGATAGCTGCACAGTCACGTCAATCAATACCTTGGCCTAAGGCCCCCGAATTTGTCATGCAGCATTAGTCATTGATTCGTCATGCTGTATATATCCTAAAACCACCACGGAGTTATATTCCAAATTATAGCATATGAGCAAGATAATGGATACTTACGTATGCATAATGAGGCTGTAATTGTATTGAGGGGGTTGTGCTAACGTCAATCTACAACAGCAATGCTCAAGTGATTTACAACATCAGCACAAGCTGGGACACCATTTCCGCCCTGCTATGAATATTGAAGTATTATTGTATAAAATATGGATAATGCATATAGAAAAAAAGAAAACATTTTAAAGCATCAGCTGAACAAACATTTGTAGAATCATCTATCTTAAGGTTAAAATACTGAAGTTAAAAGTTTAAGGAATACAGTGTGATCTAGTGGTATGAGAGCTGGTTACGTTAAAATCTAACAACAGCCCCTGACTCAGTGAGTACCTTTGTGCAGGTGACTTAACTTCTGTGTGGTTTTGTCCTCCCAGCTGTAAAATTTACTAGCAGCAGATCTCATCTGAAAAATAGATGTTGGATCTCAGTTCAGCCATCATTAGTCAAATACATTATAAATGAAATTTAAACTTTAAAAATAAAATAAAATTTAAAAGAAAATAAACAGTTGGAGTGATGGTATTTCCTTTCCACTGAGCTAGTGGGAGGAAGGAAATCAATGGACTGCTGTTTTCTTTCCCCCAAATCCTGAGAGAGAGAGAGAGAGAGAGAGAGAGAGAGTGTGTGTGTGTGTAAACAAGAGTTCTGTTCTCTTTATCCTGTTTACTTGTCTCCTTTCAGTTCATATTTGGTATAGAGGCGCATGGTAAACACAAACAGAAACAGAAATGTAAGACCCCCTCCAAAACTGGGGCTGACTAGCTACATGGGCTTCCGGGATCCTTACATACCCCTGCAGTCAAACGTACTCCATCCTTTGTCCTCTGCTCCCCTGAGAATTGGATTGATTCTGTGAGGAACCAGTAGGGCACAACTGTTGCAGGCACACGGAATCTGTGGCAGGAGTTGAACTATGGCTCTCCAAGTCAATGCAGCCACCATTGCATTGCTTGACCCATAGCCTCGGCCTCAGGACTTTGCTGTGGGACCGGGACTAGGTCAGGAACATAGGTGTATACCATACCCCCAGCTCTTGAGGAGAATATGGGGCAGGGGACTGTAATCTGTATCACTAGATCGCCAGCCCCAAACATCACACATGCTCCACACCCAACGCAATGGGTTAGGGGAGAGAGAGCAGCTCTGCTGCCGGCTCTCATCTCTGCAGTCTTGGCAGTGCAATAGGCAGCACACCCACAAAAATAGGCATCCTCCTGGTCCCAGACTAGGCAGCAGGGCCAGGCTCTGTGTAATGCAGCCCATTAGGGCAAAGCAGCAGGAAGCAGCAGAAAATGCATTTACTTACCGTAACAGATCTTCGAGTACATCTCCTTTACTCATCACACCTATGGAACTGTAAGTCATTGGCATCAGGACCACTCAGAAACTTTTATTTATTTATTTAGTTGGTTTTTGTTGACCGGGTAAGTGCACTAGACAAATTCTGCCTATTTTCAGACACGACCCGGGGGAGGGGGATACAGATGAATGCTAACTGACCTTGAACCAGATTAAGCTGTTGGTGGTATTTTTAGTGAATGGGGAGAAATTTGGTCAGGGCACCAGGTAAATTCCCCTACCCTTTTTTTCCCAAGAAGTGCCATGGGATCTTTTACCTCCACCTGAACTACCACTGGAACAGGCAGATGGGACCTTGGTTTAACTTCTCATCCAAAAGACAGCACCTCAGGAGTGCAGCACCCCCCACATGCTCCACTACAGTGTCAGTATTGGGATTTAACCCAAGTGCCTGGTGTGGGGATAGAACCCACAGCCTTCTGATCTCCCGGTCTCAGAAGCAAGTGTGCTACCTGCTAAGCCACTGACAGCTTGCTTTTGCAAGCTGGGTTCAGTCACACTAACATACATTGATGCTGCCTATATAATGTGAGTGACCCCAAACATTCTTTAGTTTCCTGCCGGAGACAAGCTCAGAAGATTATCAAACTGGCAAGGACTGGGAAAACCAGGACCAAAACCAGGCACAAAGGAGAAGGTATAGAACTGGATAATGCAGCCCTAACAGAGCAAGCAAAGAGTACGGAGCACACAAAAGCATGCAGAATGTCCAGTAAACACCACCTAAAATATAGAAGAGGGAAGATGAGAGGGTGAGCTGTGGCTCAGTGGAGGACTTTTTCTCAAAGATCTGCTGTCATGGCACATTTATTTTATTTATTTATTTGATTCTAGGATTACAAAATACCTTTGAGCCGAGGCTCTTTTACAAAGGTTCCACGTCAGTGAGTACAGTCAATTAGCATCAAACTGGTTACATGAGAACGGGATATCATACTGTTACTAAGGTTGACATAATCATTTTTTTAGCGGTTGTACAAAATAAACACTAGGAAGAGGAAGGCAAGAGAGGGAAAAGGGGACTGGGGTTGGGAGAGGGGGGAAAGAGCGGTGTGGGCCTGGGTAGAGCAGCCGGAGACTTTGTCAAGACAAACATGGGGAAAGAGCAATGGCAGGGCAGATGACTGACAAGTGCTAGCTGAGAGAAATCAAAAGGGAAAAAACAGACTGCAAGGGGGTCTACATTGCGTAGGGAGCAACGTAATTAGGTGGTGCAGTCGCAGGTGTTGGTGCCTATTAGGGAGTGGTGGAGTTTGGTTTTGAAAGCACCAAGCGTTGTTGAGGTCAAGATGTCACTAGAGAGACTGTTCATCCAACTGGGAGCCCTATATGCAAACGACCTTTGGCCTTGGGATATGCGGCAGTGGGGGATTTGGGGTTTTGAACTCCTGGTGTTGCAGTTGTTGGTTTTGGGTTTGAGGAGGGTGCAGACTCCTGGAGGTGCCTTGCCCAGCATGATTTTCCTTGCTGTGATGCAGGTTTGGTATTTTATTTGGTTGTTTAGTTGCAGCCATCCAGTTTGGGAGTAGAGGTCACAGGTATGGGTGAGATGGTGGGATCCAGTAACGAGACGACAGGCTTTGTTGAGGGAGGTGGAAACACGTTTGAGGGAGGTGGCTGTGGCAGAGCCATAGATGCTGAGACCATAATCAATAAGGCTAACAACAGAACTCTGCATGGCAACATACAATGCTTCTGGTGTTAAGTGTTTCCTATGGTGGAACAGAAGGCTCAGCCTGGTGTTTTCTACTTTAGCAACATTATTTATATGGGAAACATAGGTAAGATTCACGTCAAGGGTGGGACCAAGGTACTTAAAGGACTTGTTCAAGGGTGAGTCCTTGCTTGGTTTTGATGGCGAGTTGATACTGTCTGTTTTTGTTGTGGGAGCTGCTGAAGATCATGGTCTTTGTTTTTCTCTGGTTTAGGATCGGTTTGTGGATAGAGATCCAGCTTTCAACTGCTGAGAAAGCCCGCTGGAGTTTTTCTTGTAGATGAGTTGGATCATGGTGGGAGGCCAAGATGACAGTATCATCTGCGTAGAGTAAGAGCTTGTCAGGGCAGGATTCTGGCAGTGTGTTCAAGAAAAGGCTGAAAAGGAGGGGGCCCAGGATAGAGCCCTGAGGGACACCAGACCAGACGGGTCTTGGATCTGAGAGCGTGCCAGCAATTTTCACTCTTTGGGACTGGTTCTTTAAATAGCTTTTTACCCAGTTGACGGAGTTAGGTGAGAGCCCTGCTAGCCGAAGCTGGGCAAGTAGAAGATGATTTTTAATGGTATCAAAGGCTTTGGTCAAGTCAATGAAAGTAGCCCCAGTGAGCTGACTATTATCTAGTGAGTGATGGATTGAGCCTGTGAATTCAAGTAGAGCCGTGGAGGTGCTATGGCCTTTTCTAAAACCATGCTGTTGCTTGCACATAACTGCACAGTCTTCTTTGAGAACATCTCCCTCCATTGAGTCGTGCCTATGAAACAATTCTCAAGCAGCCCTGAGTGAGGCAGGAAGAATTAAACTGACCCTAAGACAAAAGGACTTGCAAAACAGTGAGGCCAAAGTTGGCACATGTACCAGAGATGATGTCTAGGATATAATGTATAGTGGATGAAGAGTACTCCAAGTGGTTGCAGAGCAGATGTCAGCAGCCAACACTTTGTGGAAACAAGCCACAAACATAGCCATGCCACAGGTGGAGGAGTGGCAATGGACAGGGCCCAGATGTTCCTTACTGGTCTCTTCTCTCAACTACATCAAAGAACTGTCAAAAAAGCTTAGACAGAGGTTGGGCCTGTTTTATAGGATTAAGCATCTTCTTACAAGAGATGCCAAGAAAGGACTGGTCCAAACCACCTTTCTTTCCCTCCTGGATTATGCAGACTTTCTGTACAGCCAGGGCCCAGCTGCTGCACTCTCAAAACTGGACACGCTCTATCATAGAGCCCTAAGATTTATCACTGATCTTCTATACAATACTCACCACTGTTCTCTATACAATGCCGTGGGATGAAACATCTGTCACTTACAGAAGACAGAGAAACGCCTCCCTCTGGACCTTCAGAGCTATCGCCAAGAAGCTGCCTCAATATATCTTGGATTGTTTACCCCTAAGTGTAATAGGTACGTATACGCTGAGAAGTGCCTCCTGTATCTACCTGGCAGTGCCAAAGGTCAAATTACACTTTGGTAGGGCTTCCATGAGCCATATGTTAGCTGTGTACTGGAACACACTGCAAAAAACCTTGAAATTGTCCCACAGCATCAGCATTTAAAACTCTCTATGCTCGTTCATTTAAAGAAACCTGCAATTGTTTCTTCTGATCTCCCCCTCCCTGCCTCAGTGACTTACTGGTCACCTGTCTGATGAAATATTATAGTACATTTACTACCTCGTCTCATTGACCCCTTCCCCTCCTTCTTTAACCTTTTCATAGCATTCCTTTTTTGCTTTTCCTTGTGTAGCCTGCTCCCTTGTGTAGGTTTCAGTTTTGTTAAAGTAACATTATCTCTTGTTCACATGCCCCCTACCTCCCTCCCTCCCTGACCCTGGTGCATTCACCTTACCTTCTGCCTCTCCTCACTCCCCTTGTCTGGAGTCTGTCCTTACCCATGGCCCTGGTATCATTATTTGCTGCTATGACACTTATGGGTTCCCCTGCCTACCCTCCCCTTCCCTCTTTAACCTTCACAACTCCCTTCTTTTTCTTATCAGCTTCCTAACTTCCCTTGTTTCCCCTGCCACTCATGTTTGTTCTTCTGCCTTCACCACTCCATAGTGTCCAGTCTTGACTATAACCTGTATTTAGCTGCTCATGTGTGTATATAGTACTCATGCACTACCACTATCATTACCCTGTGTATTATATTTAGCCCTGACTATGTTAGTTAGTTATCTAAATATTGTGTGATTTTATTGTGTTCAATGTGCTGTGCATTGTTCTTGTATCCTGTCCAGGTCCATCTCGCAAATGAGCTTTGCTCAATGATGTTCGCCTGGTTAAATAAGGATTTTGATTAATTGATTGAACAAAAATAATACAAGATGCAAACCTTGTGGAAAGACATAGCTTAGAAATGGAAGCCCACCATCCTACAAACAAAAGACACAAACAGTTGTAAAGATTTTCCACAATCTTTGGTATGATCAAGGAAGAAACGCAGTGTCTTTTGGAAATCCAGAGAATGTAACAACCATTCTCCTCTATCAGAAGGGGATGGAAATAAATGGGAAGTTGAATGGTCAGAGTCAGCATGAAGTCAGAGACAATCTTCAGAAAACAGCAAGGATAGATCCATAAAGTGACATGACTGTTGTGCTCTTGTGAAAAATAAGATAAGGGGTCTCTGCAACCAGAGCTTGCAACTGAGACCCTCTGCATGCCAAAGCAATGGCCTCCAAAAAAGCACCTACCAAGAGAGAAAATGCATTTCACAAGTACCAGCTGGTTCAAAAGGAGGCATCATGGGGGTCTTCAGAACCGTGTTACGCCCCCACACCAGAACAGATCTATGGATCAGGGATGAATACACAGGATGCCTTCAAGGAATCTACAGGAAAACCTCAAGTTGGGTGACTGACTTACCATCCGTGTGGGAATGAAAAGCTGAAACAGCAGTCAAATGCACCTTCACAGTGAAGTACTGGAAGCCCTGTTGTTGAGGCACAGGTCATGAAGCATAGGCAAATGAGGAGCAGTTACAAAATTCACAAGTAGTGTTTTATTATTTTCAATAACAATAAACTAAAAAAATAAAATTGTGCAGGATAGCTTTAATATAGGCAGTTCAAACAAAACAAAGTTCTTCTTCTGAGGGTATCTCTAATTCTAAATTTCAATCTCTCTTTTTCTCTCTCCAACAAATGCTTGCTGTCTTTATATATAATGTCCTTTCCTGGCAATTAACTTCTGCATCCTGAGCTCGTTAAGATACCTCCTGTTTCTCACAAAATGTATCAGAGTTCTTGTCAGTTTCTCATCTGAGCAGGCTTGCAAATAGAACACTATGTCCCAAGCTTGCCATCTGCTGACAGTTTTGCAAACAAGCCTAGTAGGTCAGAAGGTCAAACTGCATCTCAAGGTTAACCCCCTGAGTTCAAAAAATTATTTCAACAATATAACTATATACATTTTCAAACTAGAGAACCCAGTTCCACATAAAGATATACATATATTTTATAACCACAGGTAAGCAAGGGGGATGAAAAGATAGAAACAGCAAGTGAAGGAGGGGAGATAGCAGCAGGGGGAGAATTGTGAGACTGTTAGAGTGATCAGTTCCTAGGTCTCACAAAAAAATAAGATTGTGCAATCAGACAGACAAGAGGCAGAAAAGGAGAGGATGGAACAGATCCTTGCTTTGAATTCTTTCTGCATAATAAATGGGACAGGGTCTTATTCAACCCTGTCACAGGCCTGAGTCCAAAAGGGATAAGAGGTGATCCAGAAAATGACTCACTGGACACATGAAAAGGTCCAAGCTATGGGAAGCATACCAAATCATGAAATGCTTCCACTTCTGTGAAAAGGCATGCCTAGTAGATAGATTTCATGCTGCAAAGAGAACGTCAGCAACTGCAGGAGAAACCCGAAAGCAGGATAGCGCTATGTACTCAGAAACCAGGAATAGAGCTGCAGGGATCAATGAACTGGGTACTCCATGGGGCCCTGTTCCTCTCACAGGAGGCCTGCATGAAGAGAAAGCAGGACAGGTGGTTCCACTGCCAACTGCTGTAGCAGAGGGAACTAAATTTGTCTGGTCCAGAACAAGGACACCAGAATCAATGTGGTCAGTTCTGCCCAAAGCTTGACAAGAACCCTCTGGACCAGAGGGAATGGAGGAAATGTGTAAAGGAACCTCCCATTCCAGGAAACGGATGACGCATCTCCAACATAAAAAAGAACTCCAGGCCCTAGAGCTAGCATAAATACTGCAGTTCTGTGTTGTGGGGGGGAGCTAAAAGAAAAAATTACTCACCTTAGTAATTGCTTTTCTTCTCATGGAGTCTTGCTATATTAGACTTCTGTAGTTAGGCTCAGCCTCTGAACTGTGTTCAGAGGCTGAGCCCAATCTTGCAGAAGTCCTAATATAGCAAGACTTCATGGTGTTTGAAGAAAAAATTACTCACCTTAGTAATTGCTTTTCTTTCATGGAGTCTCGTATTAGATTCTCGTAGTTAGGCTCAGCCTGAATGCAGTTCAGAGGCTGAGCCTAACTGCAGAAGTCCTAATATAGCAAGACTTCATGGTGTTTGAAGGTCCAGCTCTGGATGACCCCATCTGTTGTAGAGGTAATCAGTGACATGGTACAGAAGTTCCCACTCATGGGATGGAGTTTGGGACTGCCTAAAATGCATGCCTTCCTGTAGAGGGCATAGCAATAAACACCTCCCTGTTTGTTGTAGTGCATCACTGAAATATTGTTCATCTGAATCAGTAGGAGTTGGTCCTGCAGAGGGAGTCTGTAAAGGCCTGTAGGCCAAGTAGAACAGCACACATCTCCAGAGTGTAGTAGTACAGAAAGCAATCTAGTGAGGACCAAATACATTGAGTTCGGAAGGTCCTGAGATGAGCACTCCCCCTTCGCCGGTGCCTGAAACATTCATCATTTGGGCCATCAAGGAGTGTGGGATGGAGAAATGGAGAACCTGTGTCGAGACTGGATCAGTCCATCCACCAGACGAGGGCACAATGAAGAGGAAGCATCACCAAAATTAGACAATCCAGATCACTGAAGTGCTGAGCCCACTGGACATGGAGGAACCACTGAGGAATGCTTATCTGCAGGCATGTAAGTGAGAAACAGTAATGATATCAGCAGCAATCTGCCCAATCCTGTTTGAGAAGGCATAATGCTGAGACATAATGACTGGAGGACACCAGCTGTGCTGGAGCAGTCAGGGCAGTGGCATAGTCCCCTGGAAGCAACGCCCAACTGATAAACATGTCCATGACAGCACCGATATATATTAAAGGAAATGGCAGGAGTCCAGAACCAATTCTGGGTCATCTGCAAGGATGCCCAGCTGATTGTAGAGCTGAGAAATCTGAAGCAGTGTGTGAAAGACTGTGTTCCAGCATGGGGCTTTCCATAGCCAGTCATCCAGATACAGGAATACATACAGTCCTTCCCTTCAGAGTACCACGACCACCCCTGCAAAGCATTTGGTGAAGACATGCAGCACCAAAGATAAGTCAAATGGCAGGATGCAAAACTGATAATAAGAGCCATCCAGCTCAAAGCAGAGCTATTGTTGATGATTCGAAGCACCTTGCTGTGAAGGTAAGCATCCTTCATATCCAGTGTGCATATCCAATCCCCTTGCAGAAGCAGGGGGATCAGGGACTGAAGAGATACTATTTGAAACTTCTTGCATTCAATGTACATGTTCAAGCCTCTAAGCTCTAAGACAATACATAAGCCCCCCCGCCCATTTCGTAACTAGAAAATACTGAGAGTAATAACCCTGGTTTAGTTCCATAGTGGGTAGGGGTTCTATAGCCCATTTGTACAGCAATGTATGAGCTTCTTCATAGAGGATAGATAGGTGACCTGGAGGAAAAACAGCTGGGAAGGGAGGATACACTAGATGGGTAGATAGCTACTCCAGGGCATGACCCCACTGGAAGACATCTAGGACCCAAATGTCCATTGCAATCTTCCTCCATTTTAGTAGAATAAAGGAAATGTGTCTTCCCTTCAGAATTCTAGGGTCTGTTGAAGGGGTAATGGAAGGTAGAAGGGAGTCAGAAAGTTACTGTGGAGGCAGGGGGGCTAGCAGCACCCACATCCTTGGTGACCCTGACTTGGGAACCAGGGAGCAAATGAGGAGGGGTAGGGGTACGATGGGAGCCACGTCCCTAGGGAAGGGTATAGCCATGGTCAGGACAAGAATTGGACTTATGAAAGGAGCCTCTACCATGACGATGAGTCTCAGGAGTGAGAGCCCTCAGGGAGAGCAGAGTCATCTTACAGAACTGCAGATCCTGCAAGATCCTCTCCATGTTGTGGTTAAATAATTTCAGGCCATGGAAAGGTGCATTAAGCAAGGACTGCTGAACATTGGTGGCAAAAACATTCACCCTAAGCCAGGAGTAGTGCCTGAGGGAAATGTCAGAAGCAGTAACATGGGCAGACGCATCTGATGCATCATAGGCAGACCCCAGAAGATATTTCCCAGCATTCAGGTCATGGGCAACAGTCTGCTGGACCTCTGTTTTAGAGGGTCCATCAGGATGCTTGTCAGCCATGACTGAGATCGCTTTCCACAGGTTATTCTGATATTTGATCATGAAAGTCTGATAATTAGCAATTCAAAGGCCAAAGGGTGCAGATGCATAGATCCTTTTGCCCATTAACCTCTAGACCTCATTGTCAGAAGGAAGGGAGATCATATGGCATGGTGCTTTGGACCTGTAATGGGCTACCATAATGACTTCAGAATCAGTCTCTGGTTGGGATAAATAAAATACTTTAGTGGTTGGAGCTTGATACTGCTTGTCCACCTTGTTGATCACAGCAGGGAGGGCACTAGAACTGTGCCAAGAAACTACAATGGCATCCTCCAGAACCAGGTGTATAGCACAAATGATCAATGTAGAAATGGTAGAAACCTCCTGGAACTCGCACAGGTTCTGCTTGGAAGAGACCTCCTTCTCAGCTGTAAAGTCAAGGGAGTCCTGCATCAACTCAAGTAGACTCTAAAATGAGGCATTCTCAAGTGGGGAGCAAAGGGGATAGACTACACTCTCCTCACTACAGCAGGGACAGATAGCAACTACATGGCATGCCCCAATCAGAAGACAGCAGAGCTGGAGCCAATGCTTGCAGGCAGGGCAGGTTGACCTGTGCGATTGGAGTTGAGAAGGCTGTGGAGAGCTATAATACGGCTCTTATAGCTGCATATGACTCCCTAGCACCTCTCCGTGTCTGCACCTTGATTTTCTGCTGTAGGTCACCATGATTAAATGGTGACCTGAAGAGGATGAAGACAAAGGGGCAGAGGTTAGAGCATTGTTGGCTGAGGTCCCAATCAGAAGAGGATAGATTGGTGTTGAGGACTCAATATGATGAGTATCAGTGGGCAATCACTCTGGCACAGGTGATTGCCACCAAAAAGAAATTAAAATTATGTACCTATCGTAATTCTTGATCTTCTTGTATATCTTCACCATTCATCACTGGTGGGTATAAGCCGAAGGCGCTGTACCCCGTGGGAGCATTTTTTTTTTCAAAAAGGGGAGGAGCCAGTACCAGGAGTAGCACTGCCCATGAGGCCGACTTACTACATGGCGCCCGAGGGTTAACCAGTAACTGATGTTGACTCCTCCTCCACTTCAGTTCTGCATGCCGGAGAGTGAAAGAAAGGGATAGAGAAATGACAAAGGGTGGGGCAAGGAATCCCAAGAGATAGAAAAAGGGAAAGGATATAAACAGAAAAGAAAATAAAGCCAGCCAGAGGACAGAGGAGAGAAACCTAGGGGGTCTGGACAATGGGCCCCAACCTTTGGGTGGCAAGGAAAGGAAGAATAAGAGAGAAGAAGAAAGAAGAGACAGAAAAGGGCAGAGAGGAAAGGGGGTGAGAGACCCTACCACACCCCAACAGATGTCCAAAACCTCTGGAGGACCAAGGAGAGAGGCACTACTGCCTAATGCTAATCCCTCGCCTGAGATTTTAGAAAGAGGAGTGCCACACACAATCCTCAACATGGATCAGCAGGTAGGGGAGGCCACGCTGGGCACCGGTCCAGTAGGACAGAATCATTCAGGTGCCAGGCTTGAAAAATGCCCTCTCCCTGGACAGAGAAGATGGAGGGGTTTGGCAGAAGTCTCTCCCCCCATTCTTGATACTCAAGGGTGGGAAGAGAACCACCCGTGGGCAGAGTCTCCTTGCACCAGAGATTCCTCTCGAGAGGAGACTTAAAGATTAAATGTGCCGCCTGCAGAAAAGCAGAAGGGCAGGATCTACACAGAAGAAGGTCCCTCTCTCAAGAGATCTACTAGATCTAGGAGGAGACCTTGCCCCAGAAGGAGCCATCTGGATCAGAAAGGAAGGGGTCACAACCCCAGAGGTAAAAAGGAGGTTCGGGGGTCCCCAGGGGTCCTCCTGAGCCCCTTAACCCCGACAGTGATCCTGCCAGGCAGAAAAACCTAAGTTGGTCAGTTGGACCATAGGAAGGGTCTGGACTAAGCCAGAGGGGGGATACCCATCAGGGTCCCGAGAAGAGGACCCAGGGGAACCCCAATCTCAGAATGAGGGGCAAGCAGCCCTACTTGCCCTCCCCCACAGGAGGGTCTCTGTCTCTTAATGGAAGGAGCTAAGAACCTGGAGGTACCAGTGGGACCATGCCCACAACTGGCCTCAAAGGGAGGGCAAGCAGGGAGGAGGCTTCACCCAGAGACTGAGGCCCAAGAGGGAAAAAAGACAGTGAGAACATTGGTTTTCCCAGAGAGTGGTGCCAAAGTGAAATGCTTTACCTCCTGAGGTGGTTTCTAGTGAAACTATGGGAGGGTTTAAAAATGCACTGGACAAATATCATGGTAACATGTGTTTCCAATACATAACCTAAAATGTACAGGCCTCATGTGGCTAATGCTACTTGACCTGGTAATCCATCCTATGAATTCTATGTTGGACAGGAAGCAGTGATGAATGGTGAAGATATACAGAAAGATCAAGAATTATGATAGGTACATAATTTCCATATCTTCCCTGTATCAGTCTTCACCATTCATCACTGGTGGGTGAGTACCAAGCCCCCAGAAGGGGACCTGGCACCTTCCTGAGGGAAGGTTTTCCCTCAGCCCCTTGTGAGGGAGAAGGAAGTCACCTCTGAAGTTCTCGCCTCACCCTACAGGAAAAGAGGTGAGTCCCCAGGAAGAAGGAGGCAAGCACCCTTCACCAGACCATGGGTGTTAACCGGGAAAGGAGAAGCCACACCATCTGCCTAATGCAGATCATTGTCCCCACTAGTCTGGATCCCACCTCACTGACATCATATCATGCCCTTGCCTGGTGCCTCGCAAGCTCCAGGCCACGTGCGGAGAGGGCGATGGCTTGCCTTGTTGCCTCTGTATCAGGCATTGATGCTAGCACTTGGTCTAGCACCAACCATAGGTGCCTGTTGTAGGCAGCATGATGGGCCTGATATGTTGCAATGGAAAATATGAAGGTGCGCTGAGGGGAAGACTCTGCTCCCCCACTGATCAAACTCCGCAGAGTCCGTATCCGGGGGTCGATCGTGTCTTGGGCTTCTATGCCCGGTAGGGGTATCCAGGAGACTCACTCCTGATGTAGGGTGAGGCAAAGCCCCTGGAGATCCCTGGGGTGTACAATACCTGTGCTGACAGTCCATCAGGGCTGGGAAAGGGACTGATGGATGTTGCCAGGTACAGTACAATGTTTCCTGGAATAGAACAGGCCAAGCAGGCATCACCAGGTGGTCTGCGCTGAATTCACTCAAAAAAGTGCGTGTCGGTTGCACAGATTGTGCTTGCCACCCTGGAGACGTGGAGCTCATTTACCAGCCTCAAAAGGAAATGCTGATAAGAGGTCTGGTCGGCATCTGAGGACAGGTGGACAGAAGGATCCTCTTCCTCAGGGGAGGAAGATGAGTCCTATGAGTCCGAAGACTCACAGCCCGGCTGCTGCTGGGGTGACAGGTGGAAGACCTGCTCAGCCATGGCTCTGACATAACAGGGGAAAGCATCAGCTGTGGCCCTGAACTGCTCCCAGTTCAGAGGCACAGAAGGACCCAAGTGGCCCAGGAAGTGGGGAGAAGAAGGCTGAGGTAGGGGGGAGAAAGACATCTCAACGAGTGAGATCCCCCTCTGCAGTGCTTGGAGACTGTGCAGGCCAGCCCATGCCCAGGAAGGATACGCCAGTCTCTCCAGTAACTGGCCGCTCAACCAGCCTTAAGTGGTCAGGACTGAGCCCCTAAGGGGATTCCCTCCTGTGAGGCAACTGGGGCCATATAGGTCCAGAAGGGCGGCCCCTAGCCCCACGCAGCAAGGCCTCCCTCGAAGGAGATGAGGGAGAGAAGAAAGGCTCAGCACTGTGGCTCCTCCCCAAGCCCTGGAGGGCTCCAAGGGGAGGCCGCTGCTCCTCACATCACCCCCTCACCCCCACCGAGTCCGAGAAGGACCTCTTCCTCACTCCCAATTGCAAGGGCTTCTCCACATCAGCCACATCCATGGGGGAAGCAGCTGGCATGGGAACCCCCTTCCTGGCCCCAGGAGACCGAGCGGTGCTGGGGCCAGGAGACTCAATTCCTACTGGACAGGAGTCACTACCAACACAAGGAGCCCCTCCAGCACTGCTAGCAGCACCAGAGAGACTCCTGGTGCTGCAGACAGTGCCAGTATCTGCACTGATTACAACAACTGGCCCCAAAGAAAGAGGGGATTGGGAAAGCACTGTGGTACTGGGTGGAGGAGAGCCCTGGCACTCCAAGGAGTCAGATTGCCAGTCTGGATCTGCCTCCTGATCATCCTCCTCTGAAGAAGAGGCCACCCCCAAGGCCCTCCTATCTTCAACACCACAAACCGTGCTGCGGGTAGGCCCAGTTCTGCCCGTGGCACCACCCGGATCACTGGAGCCTCTAGTGGCTCTAGGATCCAGAGCAGCCCCAATGGGCGGCACCGAGAAAACCACTGGGCTGGGCCCAGTAAGCATAGGCCCCGACATGGGGGAGCTTGCACCTCTGAGGAGGTGACTGCCAAAATGGTGCCACCAGCCCAGCCCCTGGGGGGGGGGCCTGACTATGCTTCCAGCACCATAGAAGAGGTCTCCACCCTGGCGAGGCTCAAAGAGGCAGAGGCCCCTCCTCCGTGTTCCATACAGAACTGGAAGGGGACCCAGAGGAAGGGTCAAGAGACCTGCATATGGCATCCTAAGTGTGACATCGCCCCACCAAATGTCAGTAGAGCGCAACCGACCTTAAACACACGGTATTCCAGTACTCTGTGGTCCATTGAGAAGCAGGCATGGCAATGGTCCATATCGTTGGTTTGGACCCAGGCAGGTGAGACAACGGTCATGCTGGTCCAAAATGGAAATTTGCCAGCCACAGGGACACCCAACGCATTGGGGTCCACTTTCGAAGATTTCTTTTTGCCCCTAGAATCTGGCATGACACACAAACAAATTAAGTCAAAACTAAAGCAACAGACTTGGCGCTGAATAGAAGAAAAGGAAAGATCTTACCGGTATTGAAGATCACAAAAGCGGCACTGAGAAATGGATGCGGTGACGGTAGAACTGAAGCAGTGCCAACAAATCAAGTAGGCCTGAGCAGGCCACAATGGTGTATCTTCTTTTTCAGCTCACACATGAGGTAGCTGTACACTCTACACAGGAGAAGCAGAACTGAGGTGAAGGAGGAGTCGACATCGGTTACTGGCCAACCCTCGAGTGCCGCATGGTACGTCGGCCTCGAGGTCGGCGCCACCCCCATTGTCAGCTCCTCCCCTTTTTTTTAATTATTTTTCTATTTATACCTCCTTTCGCCCCCTTGGCTCTGGTCTTCCTCGGGAGCACATGGAGTCATCCCCCTACGGCACACCCTACCCAGCCATCCTCTGTCACCCATGTAGCCTCAGTTATACCCCCGGGTGGGGACGGGGCAGGTCCTAACACCCCGACACAGCAGTAACATCAGTTGAAAGGATGCCGGGTGGGCGGCCGCAAATCAGGGGCAAGCTCCTGGTGCTCTGTCTCTGCCGGATCCGAGAGGCATTTTCCCTGTTTTTCTCGGGGGAGTGGCTGGTGCCCTGACGTCAAGGCGTATCCAATGTCTGCCACTCCCCCACTTCTTTCTCTCCTTCTGCAGTACCTGCTGTATTTCCTGCCTCTGCCAGACATCAGCAGAGCATCGATCCGGGACCCCTGTCCCTCCCTGGGAGAGGAGAGCTGTCCTCCGGATGCTCTATCCTCTCCTTCCCCTGCTGACCCCCAGCAACCTGGGCTCGCTCCCAAACTCAGGTCGCCGGCATGGCGCGAGGTGCGGCATCCAGCGCCTCAACCCTCAGTGCCACTGGGCCGGGCGGCTCCTCCCCTTTTTGAAAAAAAAATTTTCCCATGGGGTACTGCACCCACCCCAGCATGCCCATTGTCCCTGTAAATTGAAAAACCATCCCAATGTCTTTTTTTTTTACCTGTAAAAAACAGAAAACTGTCCCTCGTTGGCTCCAGTGCCACCTCCCCAATCTGCACCCACCCTCTGCACATCCCACATCCCTTCACCCCCCTCACCCCATAATTACCTCTGTAGCCTGGTGCGATGATCTTTGGTGAAGTGGGAACACATCTGCACTCTTAAAAGCTGACCGCGAACTGAAGAAATGTCGGTAAGCTGTTTAATGGCATAAATGGGGTTTTTTCAACTTAGGTGAATATCTTGGCCATTTTTGTGAATTTTGGCACCAAATTTTCAACATGGGGTTCTTGGGACCCCACCTCATGAATTCAGTCACTGTCATCTGGTTATTCAGTCCCGTAAGGTGATTTCACGGTCACTGCACAGAATCACCTTCCTGGACTGATTAATGAAACAACAGTTTCACTGTTCATGAGGTGGGCTCCCAAAAAAGCCTATGTTGAGGGGGCAACAGACTTCTAGGAAAACATAAAGTGAACTTACAAGCTCAAATGAGCAGACTGGGTGGCCGTAGGCCCTTATCTGCCGACACTGTCTATGTATCTATGTTGCAAATTTGGTGAAAAAATTCCAAAAAATGACTGTTATGAGCGTGCATTGTGCAGTTTCCATGCACACTCATAACTTCGAGAATGTGTAATATTTTCACTCCAGATTTTCAACATTGGCATTTTTTCACACCTCCTTATGAACAGTACAGCTGCCATTTTTCACATCCTGGCCGAAATGTGTTTTTTGCACATCTGGCACACAATGGCATGGTCGCGGTGGGAAATCAATGCTCAGGACAGATTAGCAAAATCACAGTGACACTGTTCATGAGCAGAGGTCCCAAAATGCCTATGTTGAAAATCTGGTGACAAAAGTCCACAAAATGACTATGTTACAAGTGTGCATTGCGCAGTTTCCACGCACACTCATAACTGAGAATTTGTAATATTTTCGCTCCAGATTTTCAGCATTGCCATTTTTGCACACCTCCTTATGAACAAAACAGCTGTCATTTTTCACATCCTACCCAAAATGTGTTTGCGCACATTTGGCGCACAATGGTGCAGTCACTGTGGGAAATCAACGTTCGGGACAGATTAAGAAAATCATAGTGACACTGTTCATGAGCAGAGGTCACAAAATGCCTGTGTTGAAAATTTGGTGAAATAAAATCCATGAAGTGTCTGTGTTACGAGCATGTGTTGTGCAGTTTCCACATACACTCATAAGTTCTAGAATTTTTAATATTTTCACTTCAGATTTTCAACATTGCCATCTCTTTATGCTTCCCTATGAATGCTACAGCTATCATTTTTCACATCCTGCCCGAACTGCGTTTTCGCACATCTGGCGCAGAATGGTTGTGGGAAATCAATATTCGGGACAGATTAACAAAATCACAGTGCCACTGTTCATGAGCAGAGGTCCCAAATGCTGTCATGAGGTGGGAGTCACATAAAGGACATGTTGAAAATGTGTGGTGCAAATACCAACAAACGCCCGGGGCATTAGGGTTTCTAACCATAACTTCCCACCCTGTACAGACTGACAGGCATCAGGAGTGTGCCTTTGGATTACCGGCTGTAATGCTCATGCCATCCCACCCCACCCTGCAGCCAGTGACAGGCATCGAGGTGTGCCTTGGACTCTTCGGCCCCAGAGTTCATCCCATTCTCCTATACTGCACCCATTTCAGCATATGTCCTTATGGAATGGGGTGACTGTAAAGACAAACACCCCAAGGCACACTTCAACACTTGTCGGTGTCTGCAGGATAGGGTGAGGTGAAATGGCATGAGCGTTATGGGCGACGACCCAAAGGCACATCCCAATGCCTGTCCATCTCTATAGGGTGGAGGTGGGGTTGGCATGAAGTTCAGTACTTCGCTGCCATTCCTGTTCAGCATCTGTCTAACTCCTGCACTTCCAATGCTAATACCAGCAAGCAAACATTGGGCATTGACAAATGCTTGTTTATTTTTTCATTGATATTTGAGGATCATATTTTATTTGATATATATGCTGCCACTCCACCTCCTTTCTTATCTTTCCTACCTTGGTGGTACAGATGGTAACCCTGTATATCCCGGCCCCAAACATCATTTTTGGCCCACCAAGTTTCTGTTACAAATGCCATATCTATTTTACTTCCTGGCCTGGGCAGTCTTTCTAATTTCTCTGTTTCATTTTGCAAACGTCTAGCATTTGCTAGATAGCAAATTATTTTGTCTATTTTGTTTGATTTTTTTTTTTTATTTTTGTTATGTCAAAGTCTTCGATCTGTGGCTGATTTATTCCCCAGCCCAGTCCTTCCCTTTGGGAGTCAGTTTAAATGGTCCCTTGGCAAGTTACTGTTAATCTTTGTGGCTAGTGTTTTTGTTCCAATTTCGCTGAGATGCAATCTGTCTTAAGCATATAGGTGCTTCTGTTGATGAAAGGTCTCCCTAGTGTCAATGAAGTCGATGCCTTCCCCCATGCATCTATCCTGTAATCGAGTGTTAACGCTAGACATTATTATTTTTTTCCCTGTGACTCTGAAGCATTGGTAGTAGTCATGAGATCACCGGTTTTTGTCTCTTGCTCTTTATGGTGCTAGTCAAGCTCATAATATCATCCACTATGTCTTTTTTCGTGGTCCTTCCCCACATATTTAATTCCCACATGAACCACAACTGTTTATGTGGCTGGTTGTCAATACCATTTGGTAGTATTCTCTTAATGTCATTTATTTTTTGGCCCCTGGTAGGCAGCTAACCTCCCTGTTTGTTTTATTTAACCCACAGATTATGCTGCCTGTTCTACGCAGTATTAAGTTCCCTATTGCAAGTATCTTATTGTATACCTTATCATCATTTGGGGTTAGTGGAGCATATCTGTTATCTAGTGGTAATTCAGTGTTTCCCAGTGCTCATCTCTCTTTCTTTCTGGGCATTTTGTCTACTAAGGTCCAGTCTGAGTCATCTAAGGTTGAATTATCTGCATTATTTGGTTCAAGTTGTACATCAGTCTCTAGCTGTCTGCACTCCAACTGTTGATCTCACCTTCTCTTCTCCTTTGGTACTGTGTTTATAGTTCGTAGCATACTCCCCCTTGCCTGTTCCTTCAAGGTTTTGACCTCCTTTAGTTACTGCCCCATATCAATGCAATTTTGGCATATGTACAGCAGTTTATAGTATCTGGGTCAGGAATATTTGCGGAGTACATTAGACAGCTGTAGCATCTCTTAATAGTGCCATCTTCATCATCAAATAGAGACAGTGTGGAGGTGGGGGAAGAATTAGGAACAAGTGACCACAGAGCGGTCAGGTTTAAGGTGAGAATGGGCAGGGAAAAGAACAAGACGAGAACCAGGAAAATGGACTTCAGGAAGGCAGACTTCAGCATGATGCAGAGGGTATTCATTGAAGAAAAGGCAAGGCTGGGTAACACAGAGGAGGTTGAGGACTTATCGCTAGCCATCAAGGGAGGGGTGCTGAAAGCCACAGACACATGCATCAGGAGGGTCAGGAAGAACAGAAGGAAGAGGGGACCTCTTTGGTTTAATAGAGAGGTGGCGAAGGTGGTCAGGGAGGAAGCCAGGGCTTTCAGGAAGTACAAGATAACACAAAAGACCGAGGATGGGGAGGCCTACAGGGAAAAGAAGAGGGAGGCAGGGCTAAAGATAAGGAGAGCTAAAAGGGTCACAGAGGAGAGTATAGCAAGACAGGCCAGGAGGGGGAATAAAACCTTTTTTTGGCTACGTGGGAGAAAGAAGGAAGGCACAGCAAGAAATTGGGAGACTAAGGGGGGGAAGCCATAACTATACTGGAGGGAGACTTGGAGAATGTGGAGGCACTGAACAATTACTTCTGTTCAATCTTCACGAAGGAGGGAGAGGGCAGCAGACCAGCACGGGATGGGAGAAAACCACAGGCAAATGGATTCTATAGTGTTTATGGCTGATAGAGTAAGTGAAGAACTGGGTAGACTTAGGATAAATAAAGCGATGGGGCCTGATGGCCTACACCCAAGGGTACTCATGGAGCTGAGGGAGTTGCTGGCACCACATTTGGTGAGACTGTTCAACATGTCATTGAATACAGGCATGGTGCCAGAGGACTGGAAGAGGGCAGAGGTGGTTACACTACACAAGGGAGGAAGGAAGGATGAGATCAAACACTGCCACCCTGTTAGTCTCACCTTGATGGTGGGGAAGGTAATGAAGACATTACTAAAGATAAGGCTGATGGAATTCCTGGAGGACAATGGCCTGTAGGAAAAAAGGCAGCATGGTTTCACTAAGGGTAGGTCTGGCCAGACTAACCTGATAGAGTTTTTCGATTGGGTGATGCAGATAGTGGACCAGGGACGGGCGGTGGACGTGGCCTATCTGGATTTCAGTAAGGCCTTCAACACCATACCGCATAGAAGGCTGGTGAATAAGCAGGACTGCCTGAGTGTGGGCTACAAAATCTCTAGGTGGGTAGAGAACTGGCTGACAGGTAGGCGACAAGTAGTGGTGGTAAATGGGACACACTCCAGGGAACAGGCAGTGACCAGCAAGGTGCCACAGGGGTCAGTACTAGGCCCACTACTCTTTAACATCTATATTAGTGACCTTGCAGAGGGCTTGGAGGGCTGGGTGTGCCTGTTTGCGGGCAATACAAAGGTCTACAATAGAGTGGATTCACAAGGGGGAGTGGAGGCCATGAGGAGGGACCTGGAGGAGCTACAGAAGTGGTTAGAAACCTAGTAACTAAAATTGAATGCAGGGAAGTGAACAATGATGCACCTGGGGCGGAAAAACAGTAGTGCAACTTACTTCCTTGGGGGGGAGAAAATCATGGAAAAGGGACAGGAAAAGGACCTGGGGATCGTGGACGGTATCACGGAATCTTAAGGTGGGGAACCAGCGCAGCAAGGTGGTGGGTAAGGCGAATGGCATGTTGGCCTACTTTGCAAGGGGCTTTACTAGTAGAAGGAGGGAAGTGATAATGCCATTGTACAGAACCATGGTAAGGCCGCACCTGGAGTATGGGATGCAGTTCTGGAGACTCCACTTGTGCAGGGATATTGAGATGTTGCAGAGGGTGCAGAGGAGGGCGACCAAGATGGTAGGAGGGAAGCGGGACATGCCATATAAGCAAAGATCGAAGGAGCTGAATCTGTACCCCACTGGAGACTAGGAGGGAGAGGGGGGACATGATTGAGACTTTTAAGTACCTGAGGGGAATAAATAGGGTGAAGGAAGGAAGTTTGTTCAAAATGAAGAAAGGAGCGAACACAAGAGGACATGGGCTCAAATTAGAAGGCGGGAGCTACAGCTAGGAAAACTGCAGAGTTACAGGTTCTCATGGCAGAGGGAGAGGTGGACATTGCAGCCATCTTGGAAACATGGGCCACCCAATACAATGACTGGGACCTGTCTGTACCAGGGTACAGGTTATTTCGTAGGGACAGGGTGATTGGGAAAGGAGGGGGGGTGGCACTATATGTGAAGGAAGGACTGAAGTGTGTAAGGGAGGAAGGGGGAGGAGGGTAGTACAGAGTCACTTTGGATGCAAATCCAGGATTCCAAGAATAGGATTCTTAGAATGGGAGTGGTGTACAGGCCACCATCTCAGATGGAGGAGTTAGACAGGGAACTAGCGGGACAGATCAGGAGGACCTGCAAGAAGGGTAGTTTGGTGATTGTGGGGGACTTCAACATGCCAGGAGTGAACTGGAGCACCCAAACAACCAGGAACAGAAGGGAGGAGCAGGTACTGCTGGATGCCTTCCAGGACAGCTTCCTGCTGCAAATGGTCAGTGAACCAACCAGGTTAGGGAATACCCTTGACCTTGTGCTGGCAAATGGGGACTTTGTGAGAGAACTTACAGTGGAGGAACCACTGTCAGGGAGTGACCACCGCTCAGTATGGCTCACATTGGATATGGGCAAGGAAGGAGTGGAATCTGGCACAATAGTGCTGGACTTCAGGAGGGCCGACTTTGGGAGGATGGGGGAAGTGGTAAAAGGGTACCTGGCCAGAATTCAGTCTAGTATGGACACTAACCAGAGGTGGGAGCTCATAAAGCTGGGGATAGTGGAGGTGACCAAAACCTGCTGCAAAGCCCAGAGCAAGAAGGCTAGGGCTAAGAAACCAATCTGGTTGAGCAAGGAGGTCATGGAAAAGGTAAGGAGGAAAAGAGCTGCCTTTAGGAAGTACAAGAAAACAGGGAGGGGGGAGGACAGGGAGGAGTACTTGACAGAATCGAAGGAGGTGACAAGGGCAGTAAGGGGAGCCAAAACATCTATGGAACTCAGGCTGGCACAAGGCATTAAGAAGGGGGAGAAGGACTTCTTTAAGTACATCAGGGAGAAAAGGAGCTGTAAGGACCACATAGTAAGGATTAGGAAGGAGAGGGGTTGGGTGGAAGCAGGGTGCGATAAGGCGGAAGCACTAAATGAGTACTTCTACTCAGTATTTACTAAAGAGAAGAGGAGGGTGACACCCAAGGTGGGAGAAATGGCAGAAGCAGGGTGGGAAGTGGTGACAGATGGGGAAATCATGGAGAGCAGAGTTCAAGAGGGTTTGAAGGCACTGAGGGTGGACAAGGTGCCAGGCCCAGATGGCATCCACCCCAGGGTACTGAAGGAGCTGGCAGAGGTCCTTGCAGGACCTTTGGCAGACCTATTTAATGCCTCACTACATTCGAGGTGTGTACCTCAGGACTGGAGGATGGCTCATGTGGTGCCCCTCCACAAGAGTGGCCCCAAGGATGAACGGGAACTACAGACCAGTGAGCCTCACATCCATCATGGGTAAGCTAATGGAGACTATCCTGAAGAGAGGCTGGTGGCCCTCCCAGAGGCCAAAGGACTACAGGACAGCAGACAGCATGGCTTCATACGTGGCAGATCCTGCCAAACATACCTGGTTGAGTTCTATGACTGGGTAACTAGGCAACTGGACAGAGGCCATGCAGTGGATGTCCTGTATCTGGACTTCAGTAAGGCATTCGACTCAGTGTCACATGGAAGGCTGGGAAGGAAGTTAGTAGGCACAGGGGCGGGTGCAAAGCTGGTGAGATGGGTAGGAAACTAGCTGCAGGGAAGGCAACAGAGGGTGGTGGTGGGTGGTGAGCTCTCACACCCAAGGGCAGTGACAAGCGGTGTTCCACAGGGCTCGGTGTTGGGACCAGTGTTGTTTGGGATATTCAATCGCAGACATATCATGGGACATCAAGAGCAAAGATCAGTCTGTTTGCTGATGACACCAAGGTAGGCGGGTGGTGGATGACCTAGGGGATGGCAGGGGTTGCAGGATGATCTGGCAAAGCTGAAACCTGGTCAGACACCTGGCAACTGGGCTTTAATGCCAAAAAAATGCAAGGTGCTGCATTTTGGATGAAGAATCAAGGAGGAGTTACCAGCTAGGGGAGTGCAGCTAGCCCAGACAGAGGAGGAGAAGGTTCTGGGTGTGCTCATTACAGGGTCAATGAACAACTCGGCACAATGTAGAAAGGCAGCTGCAAAGGCCAACAAAATGCTGGGTTGTATTGCAAGGGGTATATCCTCGAGGAGGGAGGAGGTGATTCTGCCACTGTATAGGTCATTAGTTAGACCACACCTGGAGTACTGCATGCAGTACTGGCGTCCGTATCTGAAGAGGGACATTAAGTTACTGGAGGGGGTGCAGCGCAGGCGACAAAGATGATCAAGGGCTGGGGGACTTATACTAGAGGAGGTTGAAGGAGTTGAACATGTACTCACTGGAGGAGAGGAGAGACAGGGTGACATGATTGAAACCTTTAAATACATGAAAGGAATAAACAAGACAGGTACAGAGGGCTGTTCAAAGTAAGGGAGGGAGGGACACCAGGGGCCATGATATGAGACTGGAGTGAGGAAGGTTCAGGAGGGAGATGAGGAGACACTTTTACAGAGAGTGGTGGTGGCTGGGGAATGTGTTACCTGTTGAAGTGGTATGCAGTAGAACAGTGGACTGCTTCAAACGAGGATGGGACAGGACAAGGGGGAGGGTTAATGAAGGGGAAGGGTGGAAGGGAGGGGCAGCTGCAGAATAAGGGGTGCTAGCTGCACATTTGAGCAGACTTGATAGACCTCTAGGCTTTTGTCTGCTGGCGAGTTTCGTATGTTCGTATGTACAGAGGCAATGTCAGAGGGCAGTTCTTCACAGAGAGAGTGGTGGAAGCTTGGAACAGACTGCCGGAGGAGGTGGTAGGAGCCGAAATGGTGGAGGGCTTCAAGAGCACATGGTACAGACATAAGGGGTTGGGAAAGGGGATGGCAGCATGATAAGAGGGGTGGGAGGGAACAGGGGAGGATATAAGGGCAGACTGGATGGGCCGTGTGGTCCTTTTCTGCTGGCAAATTTCTGTGTAATCTGTGTAATTACAAAGTATTGTTAGAAAATCGTCAGAAGGGTTATAGGCCTCTATACTAGTTTTTTCACACTTTTCCTGCCTTTTTATTCTATTTGTAAAGCTTGTATTGTAAAGTATTTCACTGCTAAGTCCTGTATATTCACACAGATATCAAATTGTTTACACCTTTAGCTACTTACTTTACTGGTGTTTTCACTATATTGTCATGCCCCTATCCCCTCGTCCACGCTGGACACACAAGACACACGCTGAAGCACGTGTCTCTGCACGCATCTAAGCACACGGCAAATGTGCGCTTGTCCACTTGGGCTCACTCCGCTCACTCCAGATTCCCTCTATATAGTCAGTGACCCGGATGCCACTCTCCAAGGTAACAGGGCCACTCTGCCAAAGATTTCAACCAAAAAGATAAAGTTTGTTTTAAAATTAACTTCTGGTGTCTCCCCAGCAAGGTATATTAGATGCCCCAGAGAACAGTAAAAAAAAAAAAGAGTGATTTTAAGCTCCTGGTAGTCCGGTTGTACTGTGGACTATAAAATCGCCACCCTATTTCCTTGTTCCTACTGTGTTGCTAAGCAATGCCTCCTGGTCACACCACGCACGCTCACTGAGTTTAAGGTAGAAATTAGTGGTATTTTTTTGAGTTTGCACAGAAGTTACTGTCGCACAGCCTTAGCTGTCACACAGTCATTCTATGCGGTTAAATGACAGTTCTGCTTATCTGGCTGTGAGCAACTGGTGGCACCTGTCTCTTTCATCTTGAGTAGGATCTGCGCTTTGCAGTGGTGTGCCTCACGGGTCAGTTGTAGCTCCCATGTTGTCCATCATGTGCACACTGCCATTGGTGGAAATCAGATGCTACAGCTTGGGTTTTCATTGCTATGCCGATGATACTAACCTGCATGTGTCTTGTGCTCATGACGATGATGCAGCTGTCTTGGAACTGAGTGAGTGCCTTAGGGAAATTCCAGACTGGATAATGGCCAGCTGGCTTAGACTTATTCCATCAAAGATGGAGATGCTAATAGTGGAACTGGGTCAGTACATTTCTGCAATGATAAGCATTGCTGATGCCCTTCCATCTTTAGATGGCATCACGCTCGGAGCTGTAGATAGTGCAAGGAACCTGAGAGTCATTATGGACTCCTGGCTGACCTTAGAATATCAGGTGTCAGTTGATCATACCTGTATCAGTCTGCACCATTCATCACTGGTGGGTTCAAGCTGAAGGGGCCAGGACCCCATGAGAAGCTATTTAGCTTAGAAAAGCTTTCTCCCTAAGAGGAGGAGGGGATGACGTTGAAGACGGTGCTGCCGTCGAGGCCGACATATTGTGTGGCATTCATGGGTTGGCCGGTAACCAACATCATCCCCTCCACTACCTCAGTTCTGCTTTTCCTGCCGTTGAGGCAGCACATCTGTGACTTCGTGGGACAGTTTGAATTTTCTTCTGCATCACTCCCAGTGTGGTTCTGCTTGTTCTGGGTTATTACCTGACATTGTGCTAGTTTGTTGCCATTTAGGCACCGTTTTATTATTTTAAAACAAAGTTTAGTGCCAAGTCTTTAACTTTCGTTTTCCTTTTTGTTGTGTGTGATCAGACCATGTCGGGTTCAGGGCAGATGCGTTTGAAGGTGAGGACTACCCCATGTGTCAGTGTCCCTGTGGTATTCAGTTCACCATTACGAACCCACATAACCGATGTTTTACCTGAATAGGGCCAAACTATGACATGGATCATTGCAATGCCTGCTTTAGTATGGATTATCGCACATTGTAGATCTGTGCGGTGAGGTTGGACCATGACCCCCCCAACCTTCAGTGGTCGACATCGTATGAGGGCCGCAAAGGTAAGGACTTTGGGCCCTCCCCCTGGGCGACCCCCCACTGCTATATGCACTGGGAGGGCAACAGGCCTCTGTTGACTCAGGTCTTGCTGAGACCAGAGGCCTGTCCGAGCGGTTGGGGGGGACAATCAGCCTCCTCCGGGGGCCAGGTGTGGACTACTCACAGCCTGGCTCCTCTTTGGGGAACTGGCCAACCCTGGTGTTGAGGCCTCAGCTACACATGGTGCCTGTACCGGTGGTTCTTTTGGGGGCTTCAGGGAGTACAGCCTCAGCTCCTGGCACCAACTCCAGTGTCGGTGAGCAAGGCTAGAACCGTGGTGCCCCTGACTTCTTTCCTAACATCGCCCTCGGTGCTAGGACTGACAAAATATCTGGGTTGCCTCTCTGATGGTCTCCATGATCTCCCTCTCAGATTCGGGGGATGATCAGGATGACTTGGATTGGCAGCTGTGTTCCCTGGAGCGACAGATGCTCCCCAGACTCAGCAGAAGGTCTTCTTCCTTGGGGTTTGGGATCTGTTCGTAGGATCGACACCATTTGCGACACCGCCCTTTCCTCTGTTGGCACATGTCTGGTGCTGTTGAAAACTCTGGTGCCATCTCTGGTGCTGTCTTGGGGTGAAAGCGCTGCTTGCAGCACCGCGCTCTGTGATGGTGCCGTGGTCTGTGCCATTTTGAGGGTCGGTGCCATGGTCAGTGCCGTTCCCAAAGACGATGCGTTTGAGGTCGATGCCTCGTTTGGCGTGGACATTGATGTTGGTGCTGCTTCTGATGACAGCGCTGACGTCGTTGCTATGGCTGATGCTGGTGCCATCGGTGCCACTTCGGATGACAGCACCGCCTCTGGTGCTGCTGCCATTGGGGATTCTCACTCTGGTGCTGCGCTGGCTACTGGTGCCAACACAGAGTTTGAGGGAGAATCAGAGGCCAACCCTGAGGCCGGATTTTCTTTTTACTCTGACCTCAAATGACTGCCTTGGTGGGACCTCTCTCAAGGGACAGGTCTCGGTCCTCTGGGTTGGGGGGTTGACAGCCCGATCTGCATCTCATTCTGCCCCGGTGGCCTCTGCTACCGCGGGGCAGAGCAGGAGCACAGGACCAAGCTCCCCCTCTCCTTCTAGGGAGTGGAGTCCTGCTGCGAGTGGGGACAGAGGCCACTCTTCTGGGTCTGCTCGGCTCCGGTCTCCTCATCAGGGGTCTTCTCCCCTAGGGCTTCATTCTGCTTACTCAGGAAGGACTGAGCAGCAGGCAATGACTGGGCAGTGCACCCCCATCACTTTGGAGGGGTCCCCCACTTGTGCCCACAGCCCTGGCAGAGGGGTTTCGGTCTCTAAGGACCAACCTTACCATCCTTCTTCCTCTCTGCCTCTTTCCCCTCTTCTCCCAGGTCTTTCCAGTCCCTTGGGACCCCTCACTTGGGAGCAGTATTGGGCAATGTCGAGTGCCTTCCCCATTTACTTCAGGGCCATTGATGAGATGGTGTTTGCATCTCCTCTCCCAGCGCTGTCTTTCCCTATGCAGAGCCCTTCCACATTGTCAGGTTCCTCCTCCAAGGAAGAGGACTCCACCTCTTTGCAGTCTTCTAATGCTGACTTTTCAGAGTATCAGCGGTTCCTGGTGACAGTGCTGGAGGAGCTCAATCTTTCCCATTTTTCTCCATTCAATCTTGCACAGGTTACGCTGGCACTCCTGGGTGAATTTTATTTATTTATTTATTGAACTATTTCACCAGGGAAAGGCACACTCAGCAAAAAGTTGCTCGTCTCACGGTGCGCCCTGGGGTTACTGAGGACAGCAACTGAGTACAATGATACGTGGAATTAAATTACACATTAGAACATGCAGTAGGAGTAAAATAGGATACATTGCAACATGGAATTTACACATTGGTACATGGAATGAGGGTAACATTGCACAAGGAATTATGATGACATAGGGTAAAGAAAGTGTATATACATACTATACATATCAGCTACTAATCTATGGGTAACACAAAAGACAGAGAAACGAGGCTAGAAGGGCAGAGGGGGTAAGTGCGGAAGTTGGTGGATATATACCAGCATTTATAGCCATAGCTAAAGCCGCTGGTCAGGCCGCATGGGATCAAGGAAGGTGCAGTGGGAGGGGAAGGAGTAAGATGTAGGGGGGAAGGGGTGGGTTAGGCAAGTGGAGGAGGGGAGGAAGAGGTCAGATACACGAGCAGTTTACTGTGTAGAAGTTTGTCAGGGCTGAGGATAAGGAATGCCTAGAGGAGGAGTGACGGATTTGGACTGGCAGGTCATTCTAGAGCCTTGGGAGGCAGTAGGAGAAGGCCGATTGAATACAGCCAAGAATCAGTGGTGATCCCTCCATGGTCTCGTCCATTCTTGGAGGAGTTGCACAGCGCCTGGCAGCTTCCCACTTCCTTTTCTCCAGCCCCTAGGGACTGCCAGCGCAGGTATTGTGCTCCCTCTGGGTCTCCAGGGTCTTTGTCCCACCCCTCATCGGGCTTAGAGTGACTGGATACCCTTCAGAGCATGTACGCCTGTCAAGATAGCATCCTCCAGATGCAGACTCTGCGTAGTACAATTGCTGGGGAAGAAGATTTTTTTCCTTGGCGCATCTCTTACTCTCCATACCAGATCATCAGGCACACATGGTGGCCTATGAAAGGCACCTGTGGCCTGCACTGGGACACATCCTAGCAGCCATGCCTGATAGCGAGGCAACCAGGAGGGCTATTGCCATTTCCATGTGAGGTCTGGAGCTAGCGAGACACCAGGCATGGGCATCTTTTGATGCCAGCGTGGTAGCCTCCAGGATTGTGGGATCTGTAGTCTGCATTAGGTGGATGGCATGGCTTTGCCTTTCCCGGTTGTCACCCTTGGCCCGGCGTAGAGTGACTGCCTCACCATTCCGGGGGCCCGCTTTTTCTTCCACAGGACCATGCAAGAACTGTCGGGGTGCCCTCCCTCTCCTATAGGCTAGGAGACTCGTCCTAACCCTGAGCAGTAGTGGGTCTGGCCAGACCCATGATGGGCTCCATCCTCTTGTCTCCCCCCCATGGGAGGCTGCAGGCTGCTTTAGCCTTCAGGAAGGTACCGGTACCACTAGGGGTGCTTGGTACTCACCCACCAGTGAGGAATGGTGAAGATCGACACAGGTAAGATATGAAAATTACGTACCAACCATAATTCTTGATTTTTCTGTGTATCTTCTCCATTCATCACTGCTTCCCACCCTCTGTTCCCTCTTGGGCCCCAGCCTCTGGCCAGTGCCACCTCCCTGCTTGCCTTCCCTCCTCCCAGTTGAGGCCAACTGTGGGCAAAGTTCTGCTGGTACCTCTGGGTTCCCTGCCACTTAACTGAAGTACCACTGACCCAACTCTGGAGGGGAGGGCAAGCAGGGGCTCTTGCCCTTCTCCCCTAGGGGCTCCTGGGGGCCCCTCTGGTGGTTGGGGAGACTCTCCTGTCTCCAAGCACCTGTAGAACTCAGTCTGCAGGTTCCTTTCTAAGTTTTCCAGGTTATGGCAGGGTCCTTTACTGCCAGGATGGCTTAAGGGACCTCCTCTTCCTCATAAAGGCCTAGCCGGCTCAACTTCAAACTCACAGGAGCCTTCCCCGGGGTTGTTTCAGAGGGCAAAGTCTCGTCTGCCTTTCCAAAGGTTTTCACCCTTACAGATTTCCCTCTCTCTCCACCTTTGGTGGTGTTGAGCTCAGGAGTTGAAAGTTTCCTTCAGATCTAATCCCTAGGAGACTTTGCCCTGAGGTGGGTCCTGTCTCCACTTTCTTTATTTCAGGGGGAGGGGAAGAGACCAGATTGAGTCACTGTAGCCTTCTGCCCCACAGATGTTGGTCTGACATCTGGTGCATCAGGGCTTGGCACCTTCATAAGCTTAGGCCTCTGAGGCTAACCTATTGTCTAGATGAGATCCAATTCTCTGAGGGGGATACATCTCAGCATAACCCTCTGGTCACCTTGCTTTCTTCCAAGTGTACCCCATTTACCACCACCCTCTGAGTCCTGTTGCTTAGCTAACTTCGTACCCATTTTACTACCTTTGGACCCACTCCCAGCCTGTTCAGCTTATTTACCAGTCTTCTGTGCGGAATGGTTGCAAAGGCCTTAATGAAATCCAGGTAAGCCGCATCCACCACTCCTCCCTGATCCACGTCTGGTAACCTAGTAAAAAAACTTGATCAGGTTTGTCTGGCAAGATCTCCCTCTTGTGAACCTCTGCTGCCTCTGGTCATGCAATCCACTGGCCAGAAGATATTCCTAAATCCTTTCTTTTAGTTGTGTTTCCATAACTTTGCCCACCACCAAAGTTAGGCTTACAGGTTTGCAGTTTCCTGCCTCCTCCCTATCTCCACTCCAGTGGAGTGGAACCACATCTGCCCTCTTCCAGGCCCTCAGAACCTCCCCTGTATCCAGTGATACACTGAACAGGGTCATCAGAGGCGCACTCAGCTCCTCCTTTAGTTCTTTCAGTATCCTGGAATGAACCCATCTGGCCCCATAGCCTTATCCACTTTTACTTTCACTAGTTCCGAGTACCTTTCCTCCGTAAAAGGGCTACTGTCCACCTTCCTTCCCTTAATGCCCTTTTCCCCTATCTTCGGCCCTTCTCCTACTCCTTCCTTCACAAATACTGAACAAAAGTACTTATTCAGTATGTCCACTTTTTCCTGATCCTCTTCTACACATTCCCCCCTTTCCCTCTTAGTCTTACTATCCCTGCCTTGTTCTTCCTTTTTTGATTAGGTACCTGAAGAATATTTTACCCCTTTTTTACTGACCTGACAATGTTCTCCTCTGTTTGTGCCTTTGCTCTCCTAACTGCTCCCCCTGCCTCCTTTTGTTTCTCCAGATAATCCTCCCTATTCTCTTCCTTCTGAGTCAACTTGTACCTCTTGAATGCTTCCTTCTTCACCCTTACCTTTTCTGCTACTTCTTTGGAGAACCATAGTGGTTTCTTTTTCTCTTGCTCTTATTAACCTGCCTTACACACAGGTTTGCTACTTTAATAATGGCTTCCCTTATTTCTGCCCATTTTCCTCTATTCCAGCCATTTCCCCCTATCTATGCTAGGGCTTCCCAGAGGCACTCTCCCATTTTGTTGAAATTGGCCTCCTGAAGTCCAGAATCTGGCCCAGTCCTTATACTGAACCACACTGTACGATGGTCACTGGTCCCCAGGTGGCCTCCCACTGTGATGTCAATGACATTGTCCCCGTTTGACAGTGTGACAGGGTTCAATAAGGCCCTGCCCCATTTGTTATGCAGAAGGAATTTAAACGCAAGGGTCTGTTCTATCCTCTCCTTTTCTGTCTCTTGTCTGTCTGGTTGTGCAACCAAATTTTCTTGTGAGACCTAGGAACTGATCACTCTGATGTTTAAGCAATTCTCTTCCTCTTGCTATCTCTGTCTTTTCTTCCCCCTTGCATATCTGTGGGTATAAAAATATATGTGAATCTTTATGTTGAAATTTCACCGATACTGGGAATCCTTTGTTTAAAACTGTATATAGTTATACTGTTGAAATGACTGCAAAGCTGAAACTATATATAGTTATACTGTCAAAATGATTGCAAAGCTATTTGGAACTCAAGGGGTTAACCTGAGATGCAGTTTTTAAACCTTTTGCAGAACTGTAAACAAGAGGTCAGTTCTGGGTCACTATGTTCTCTTTCTTGCACCTGCAAGGAATGAAATTACAAGAACATTCTGTAAGCTTACAAGAACATTCTGTGAGAAGCAGGCTGTCTTAATGAGTTCCCAGACAAAGACTTTTAAAAAGAGCAGCAATGCTTTTGCTAGACAAGGAGAGTGAGAGACTAAAATTTGAAACTGAGAAGAAACACTCAGAAGGACTTTGTTTTCTCTGTTTGTACTGCCTTTGTAAATAGTTATACTGAACAATTAATTTTTTTATTTTACTGTTATTGAATAAAATAAAACACTACTTGCGAATTTTATACCTGCTCCTGGTTTTCCTATGCTTCCTGACCTGTGCCTCGATGACAGATGGTGTCAACCTAAATGGGATTTATGCCATGCATACTCTAAGCCAGGAGTTTTATGCATGGGTACTAGACCTGGAACCAGGGAAGCACAGAAGAAAGGTAAGGATTCTGCAGCAGCAAGTCCAGGAGTGATTATCAGAATAGCAGCCAAACTAAAAGCAGAAAAAAAAGTCCAAAGTGAGACTGTTCAGCCAGAACCAGAGATGGAAAAAGAACACGAAGTGACAGAACCAGAAAACCTGACTTCCTTTTTCCAATGGCTGGCAATACAACAAAAAGAGACAGAAAAACAGAGAAAAGAAGAGATGAAGCGACATGAGCAGCAGAGAAAAGAAGAAATGCAGCAACTCGAGCAGCAGAGGAGAGAAGAGATGCAGCGACAGGAGCAGTGATGGTTGGATGCCTTGCAAGCTATCAAAGCTGGAAGTTCTGGCATAGGTCCAGCAGAGCAACAAAACACAAGCAGTTTAAAAGATATTAAACTTATAAAGCTGTGTCCCTCGGATGATATTGAAGCATACTTAGCAAGTTTTGAAAGGGTTGCTACAGCCTACCAGCGGTCAAAGCAGCAATGGGCAATCAGACTGGTACCTTACTTGACAGGTAAAGCCCAACTTGCCTACAGCAATATGGACACTGCACAGTCTGAAAACAATGACCTGGTGAAAAAAGAAGTCCTTTAAAGATATGACATATCAGGAGAGACCTACAGGTAGAGATTTCAGTCTCTGAAGTACAACTCAGTTGACAATCCTCGAGAAGCCTTCACCCGAGAGAACTCCTTATGAAATGGCTCCAGCCAGAAGGCAAAACACTCTCACAGATCATCGACATACTTGCATTGGTGCAGTTCAGCATCCTACCCACAGACATACAGCCTTGGGTAAAAGAATACTGACCAGAAAGTGAGGAAAAGGCTATTTCTTTGACTGAAGACTACCAAATGGCTAGACAGCAGTGAGGTAACAGCCAAGCACCAGTAAGATGCTCTTTTTCCCATTTAAACTCCAAGTCTGATAAGAACTCTGGTGGGGGTAACAAATCTGCACCCAAAGACTTAATTTGCTGTAACTGTAACAAGCCAGGTCATACTGCAAAAAATTGCCATAGTAAGAAGAGTGACACTGGAGCAAATTTTTCCTTAGCAAATTGGGGCACGTACTTACCAGATGTGAAGGTGGGAGTTAAGACTGTGAAGGGACTTATAGACTGAGGAAGCAGACAGACCCTAGTGCATACTGAAGTGCTGGGAAAACAATGTCCAAAAGGACCAGGTACTGGTGTCATCTGCATCCATGGGGACACTCAATACTATCCCACCAGCCAAGTGACTCTGACTATTAATGGGGTGTTGCACCAAATTTAAAAGAGGGGGAGTTGTACCTACTGTGAGTTACCTGTACCTGTAATTACTGGAAATGACTTTCCAGGATTCACTGAGTTAATCAAAGAGGGAGTGTAAATCCTGATGTTTCAGTAGCTGTGGTGACAAGAGCTCAGGCAAAGAAAATCTCAGTTGGTGGGGACTCTTCCTTTCGTTGATTTTGATTCGGACTTCTTTGAGCACAACTCCAAGATTCAGAAGTCCAGGAAAGAAAGGCGATGCCTGAAGAAACAGTGGCAACAAAAGACTGATGAACATAAGGGGTTAACATATGAAAATGCTAAAACTAAACTGATCACTGATTGTGATTTTCTTTCAGAACAAGCCAACAATGTTTCCTTCCAGAATTATTTTAAGCATCTGGGGGCGAAACCAAAACAGGGTGAACCTATGTTTGAAAAATGTAATGGGCTACTGCATAGAGTTTGGGTTAAACCTCAGACACAGGACCAGATAGAACAATTGGTTATACCACAAAAGTACAGATCTGAGTTGTTACAGATAGCACATGATTGTCCTATGGCTGGTCACTCGGGGAGGGATCACACCCTTGCCGGATTGCTGTACAGATTTTACTGGCCTGGAATTCATGAAGATGTTGTTACCTATAGCAGTTATTGCACTGAGTGTCAGAAAGTAGCCCCAGTGACTAAAAAAGACAAGGTGCCCCATGTGCCACTACCCTTGATAGATGTGCCTTTTGAGAGAATTGCAATGGATGGGGTTGACCCCTTTAGACAAAAGTAAAAAGGTTAATCGATTCATTTTGGTAGTATGTGACTATGCTACTTGATACCCAGAGGCAGTTTCAGTGCATACTGTCACAGCCCCAAAAGTGGCAGCAGAGCTTGCCAAGATTTTCAGCAGGGTGGGCATACCTAAAGAGATTATTACTGAGCAGGGTAGTAATTGTGGTGCTGCATTACTGAAGGAGAAAAAAAAGAAAAAGACAAACAGCTTGGGCACTCACCACCGCATTCATTTGCTGACACCGTATAGATGTATAAAAGATAATTTATTACATATTAAAAGACACCACGCCTAGCGCGTTTCAGGTCCACCCTTGACCCTTTCTCAAAGGCTAATGTTACAACCACCAAAGCTGGAACTTTAAGAGCAAATTAATTAATGACATCATCATTGTGTCAGTTATTTGAAGACATTCTTTGATGGTGTAAAGGTTGTTGTTAATCACCCAAAAAAATCCTAGTCCAATTACATTTTCCTATAAAAAGACTAATCCTTAAACATATAAATATGTGCTGCCTAAATATTAAAAATTAACAAGAACAATCACATGCACAATATAAGCAAATAAATGGTATCAAAATATATACATAACATCCTGAGGGGTTATGAGCTAAAGCTACTCATTCAATTGGGGGGGGGCTACAGAACAGGCCATTATTTTCTCTCTTCCAAGTATGGTTTTATTTCAAATCCTGCATTCAAACCAGGACATTTATTAGCCCCTAGAGACGGAGTAATTAACCAAAAGGTCTCTTTTTTTAATACTAGATTATTATAGTTTCCACCCTGTGGATTCCTGTTTACTTTGTCTATGGCCATGTATGTAAAACTGTGTTTTCTGCCATCTTTGCTATTCGCCACATGTAATGCAGTGGCATATGTTACATCTCCTTTCTCAATAGCTCTCTGATGCCACCCCACCCTCACTTTAAAACAACGGATAGTCTTTCCCACATAAAACGCACCACAGCTACAAATTGTCAGGTAAATAATGCCACTAGTACTATAAAAGTATTAGTTGTCTAATCTTGTAGATTTTTTCCTTGATTCCCTACTTTAAATTAATTCCTGGCCTGAATATGCTTGCAATGTACACAGTTATTGCACTTGTAACAACCCTTTGGTCTGGTAAGCCAGGTAGTAGTGGTATTACTATCTTGGAAGTGGCTATGTATTAGCATATCTTTCAGGCTCACTGCCCTCCTATATGTAAACCTGAGTTTTTGCTTAGCCATTTTTTCCAAACCTACATCAGCAGATAACACATTCCAATGTTTATTAATAATAGCTGCTAAACAATGTGACTGTGCTGTATATGTGTCACTGCATTCACTCTATCCATTTCTTCTTCACTATTCCATTATGACTAAGGAGGCATTTCCTATCCACTGTACTAACAGTGAGTTTGGCTGTTTCTATCGTACTTGCACTGTCACCTCTCTCTAAAAATCTGTGCTGCAAATCCACTGCTGTTTGTCTTTTTCTGTCTATCTTTTGCTTGAGAGCACCACAAACTTGTGCACACTCTGTCTCCTGTTATTACTAAAGGAGTTGTACCAACTACTAGGTATCTCTGCCATAAGAACTTCCCCTTATCTTCCTCAGACAGACGGTCTTGTTGAGTGTTTTAATCAAACCCTAAAACGCATGCTAAAAAGGTTTGTAAAAGAAGAAGGGAAAGACTGGGACCAATACTTACCTTACCTACTTTTTGCTTACAGAGAAGTGCCACAGGCATCAACAAGTTTTTCACCATTTGAAATGCTGTATCATAGACAACCTAGAGGGCCACTAGATGTAATAAAAGAAACATGGGAAGATAACCCCCATCAGAAAATGAAAATGATGTACCTACTGTAATTCTTGATCTTCTCTTGTATCTTCACCATTCATTACTGCTGGGTGTAAGCCGGAGGCGTGCACCCGCTGAAGGAGATTTTTTTTGGAGGGAGGAGTCGGCACTGACAGCGCTGCCCATATGGTGTGGCACTTATGAAAGGCTGGGCTGGCTGGGCAGCGTGAGACTCCTCCTCCATCCCAGTTCTGTTTTGTAGTCAGAGAGGCAGAAATAGGTTATAGAAAGAGAGCGCGGCAAGGGAGCCGAGGGATAGACAAAGGAAAAGGGATATAAACTGAAAAAGGTATAAGCCAAATAGGAGACAAGAGAGAGAGAGAACCCTACCCTAAGTGGCCACAGGGCTTCAATCCTTGGGCGGTTTTAAGGGAAAAAAAAGAAGGTAAGGGATAGGAAAGGAAAGACAGGAAGAAGCAGAAAGGGATAAAGTGGAGGGAGGGAAGGACTGACCATCTGCCAAGGCAAACTGGAAGACCACTGGCTTGAGATTTTCAAATTCACAATGGGATTTGAAGACAAGGGAGCAAGGATCCTGCCAGTTAAGGGTTAAGAATTCAAGGCTGAATTACAGGTCTTGACCTGCTTGGAGAAGGCAAACTTGTCGTCCCATCCTTTTATCTGAAAACTTAAGTAACCTAGAGCCTAGGTCTTACCAACTTCCCCTTTGGGGGGAGCAGTTCCATTCAGCAGAGGAGTGAGTCCTGACTTAGGTATAGGGAAAGCAATCTGGTATAGTTTTCTCACGGAGTACTGGTGTAGTCCCCACTTCAGGAGAAGAGAACCATGAAAGGAAAAAGAGAGGGAGGAAACACCTACGGACTCTCTTAGGACTGCACTGCAGTAACGACAGCTATAGGGTCACAAGCCAGAGGATTATTCAAACCACAATCGGGGGACACCCTAGAAGTAAGAGAATCAGAGCAAGTTCCCTCAGAGGGTTAAGGGCGAAGACCCTATTCACCATCCTCCCGGGTGAACACTCTGTGACTTTAGAGAAGGAACAGAGAGCTCTGAGGTACCAGGGTGACTTAGCCCCCAACTAGCCTCAAGGAGGGGAGGACGAGCAGGACGGAGGAGACGTCCAAGAATTGAGACCCATGAGGGGAAGGTGGGCGGAAATCAGTAATGGATTTTTATTTTTATTTTATTAAACTCTAGGATTACAAATACCTTTGAGCAGGAACTGCTCATTTACAAAGATTTCACGTCAACGGATGTAGGGTAACATACATACAAAGGTCAACAATGGTTACAGTCTTAAAAACACAAAGATGCCTAAGCATTTATTATACAGCCAAGAATGGAGAGAGACAACATAAGCCATCTTCAGACAAGTTTCAGGGTGAACAGTATATAGTTAGTATAGGGTAGGAGGGAGTCAGAAAGAAGTAGGCAGGCTAAAGGGCCATTGTCGGCGGGTGGCAAAAGAGCGAGGTGGATGGGCTGGAGGGCCCACATCTGAAAGTGCCATTAGAGAGGGGAGGGGGTGAGTAAGGCAGTGTGACGTAGGGGAGGTAAGGGGTGAGAGTCGGGGAAACTGGTGCCAAAAAAGTGGAGCTCTAAGGGAGATTACAGGTCACATCTGACTAGGGTAAAATGAGGAGGCAGTTACTTAGGAGAGGCAGTCACATTGAGTGGTAGAGGCGAGAAATAGTCGGAGTGAAGATACGAGAGAAGATCAAGAATTACGGTAGGTACATTAATTTTCATATCTTCCCTTGTCAGTCTTCACCATTCATTACTGCTGGCTGGGTGAGTACTAAGCTCCCCAGAGGGGACCTGGCACAGCCCTGAGGGAACAGATCCCTCAGCCTTCTGCAGGAGAGATACAGGAGGGGGAATCCCTAGCCGTACTAGACCAAGCAAGGTCTAAGACTGCTCAGGATGAGGAGGTGTCCCCCATGGCCAGGGGGATGGAGGGCGCCCCTGAAGAATCCTCCTTGCCCTGCGGGGAAGAAAGGTGAGTCCCCCCGAAAGCAGAGACAATCACTTTATACCGGGCAACAGGTGACAATCTAGACAGACGAAGCCATGCCATCTGCCTAATGCACATCACTGTCCCTGCCAGTCTAGAAGCAATCTCACTGGCGTCATAAGATACCCTTGCCTGGTGCTTTGCAAGCTCCAGACCCTGAGCAGAGAGGGAAATGGCCTGTCTAGATTGCTCCATATCAGGCAAAGATGCTAGCATCTGAGCTAACATCGACCACAGATGCCTGTTACAGGCAGCGTAGTGTGCCTGATGAGAACCTATGCACATCAACGCACGAGCCAAAGAGAAAACCCTTCATACCCACTGGTCGAATTCTGCAGAATCTGGATCCGGGGGTCGGTCATGCGCCAGGTGTTGAGGCCCAGCAGGAGTGTCTAGGGACGTCAGGCCCGAAGAAGGGTGAGCTAAGGAACCTAGAAACTTCTGTGGGGCACAATACCATCTCCTGCAGTCTGCCGGGGCTGGAGAAGGGGCAGCTGGAGACTGCTGGGTGTGGATAGACACCTCCTGGAAGAAGATGGGTCAGGAGGGCACCACTAGGTGGTGAGCACTAAATTCAGAAAGAAATGAACGCATCTCCCGCTCAGTATTGGTCCTCAGAACATGGGAGATGTGAAGCTCCTGTACCAGCCTCAAAAGGAATCACTGATATTCAGTGAAATGAGCATCGGCGGACAGGTGGACAGCGTGTTCCTCTCCCTCAGAAGAGGGAGACAAGGAGGAAGAGGAGCTTGAGTATCCAGAGGAATCCTGTGGTGGGGGGGACAGGCGGAAGACCTGTTCGTCCATGGCACTAACGTAGGTAGGAAAGGCAGCCGCAGTGACTCTGAACATCTCCCAGGTTAAGGACCCACATGGTCCGGGAGAGAAGGAGGTGTCTGCAGAGGGATGGGTAATGGGCATCGTACTGAAAGTGCCCAACATCTGCCAGGGCTGTGAGATCCAGGGGCTGATGCCACCATACGAGGGGGCCCTGAGACCATACTGGGTTGCGAAGGTTGATTCTGGGGAGGCAAACTCTGGTAGAGCCCTGAAGGGGAATCTCCCCTGTGATGTGCCTGGGGTTGCATGTGTCCAGAAGGGCAACCCTCTGCACTGCCAACCAAAGGTGCCTCCAAAACCTTAAGGGAAAGGTGGGCCGGGGCTCAGCACTGCAACTCCTCCCCACCCCCGCAGGGGGTTGGACAGGTGCTGCCACACCTCGCCCCAACCTCTTAACCCCTCGGACTCAGAGGCAGCCCTCTTCCTCAGTCCCAGTGAGGCGGGTACCCCCAAACCCACAGGCCCCCCTGAAGGAGGCCACAGGAGCAAGGGCCCCCCACCTCCCCTGGAGGCCTACAGCAGCACCAAAGATGGCAGCTGCCTGGACCTCCCCAGATGAGGGCACCCCACCCTGAGCCCCTAACCTGTCACCCCTAAGGGATCCCTGGCTACCCCCAGCTGAAGGATCCTCCCTGGCAACAGGCTCCAGGGACTCAGGGATAGGGACTTTGGGCCACCTGGTGCCGTGTCCCACAGGGCCCTCTGACTCCAAAGAGTCAGGCTGCCAGTCCAGAACCACCTCAGAGTTGTCCCCCTCTGAAGAGGAGGCAGCCAGGTGGACCTCCAGGCTAGCGACCCCGTGAGAGCCCCCAGCAGCGGTGCCACTATGGGACATGGCACTGCCTGTGCCGCTGCCCCGATCACCGGCGCCGCAATTGGTGCCAGCATTCAGAGTGGCACCGCATGGCGGCAGCCGTGAGCCGCAACACTAGGGGAGCCTGCACCTCCGAAGAGGTGACTGCTGGGGCAGCGCCAGCAACACCAGGGAATCACGCTGCTCCTCCGGCGCTGCAGAAGAGGCCCCCTCCTCACCAGGCCGTATAGACCCGGAAGGGGACCCGGAAGAAGGGTCTGAGGTCCTGGCCTGGGAAGCCCATGGGCAATGTTGTCCTCCGAAAGTCGGCGGGGCCCTGCTGACTTTAAACGTGCGGACTTCTAAGATGCTGCAGTCCATGGAGGAGCAGGCATCGCAGTGGTCCATATCATGGTTGGGTCCCAGGCACTGAAGGCAGACATCATGCCGGTCTGAAACAGAAAAATGCCAGCCACAGGGGCACCGATGCATGGGGGCATGGCCTACTTTCGACTTATGTTTAGCCCCAGAACCAGACATAATGCTAAAGAAAAGTACAAAAACTGAAGCAAAAGACCTGACACTGTTGACAATAACAATAAAAGAACGGTCTTACCGGTCTGTAACGATGGCAGGTAGAAACAAACCGGGATGAAGGAGTTGACTTCGAACCAAGCAAAGGCCTAATGGTGCAGAAAAACACTGAACTTGCACAGCAGGTGTGTCCTCGATGGCGGGAGAAACAGAACTGGGATGGAGGAGGAGTCTACGGTGCCTAACGGCCAACCCACGTGCCCCATGCAGTATGCCTGCCAGGTGGGTGGCACCATCAGTGCTGACTCCTCCCTCCAAAAAAAAAAGCCCTCGAAGTGAGTGTGCACCTCCAGCTTACACCCAGCAGTAATTAATGGTGAAGACTGACAAGGGTAAGATCAATCTGTTACATCTTATATGTGTGCTCTGAGAAAGAAGCTGGTAAAATATGTTGAAATCGCCCATAGTAATCAGGAAAAGGCCCAAAACCAACAGAAGGTGTATTATGACCATGGGGCAAAAGAAAAAGGTTTTGAGCCAGGTGAAAAGGTCTTGCTATTGTTACCCACAACAGAAAATAAACTGTTAATGAAGTGGCAAGGGCCTTATCAGGTGCTTAGATGTACTGTCACAGTTAACTATCAATCAATCAAAATCTTTATCCAGGGGAACATCGTTGAGCAAGCTCATTTACAAGATGGACCTCGTTAGCTTCAGGTCAAATGGTACAATGCATACAGAGATATTTACAATAGAGCCAAATAACACAAGTAAAGAACAATTAATGCAAGGAAGTACTCAATGTTACATCAGTCATATCAGTTCAGAGTGCTTCTGTAATATTTAAGGAGGACATAAGATGAGGCTTAGTAGGAACTTCAGTAGGGAGAAGTGATTGGCTGCTTGTGTAGGGAGTAGACGCAAGCACAGAATTTCTAAAGTATTGTAATCACACAGTATCCCTAAATGTAGCACTCTAAACAGAAGGATAAGGATCTTAACAGTCCAGGAGAAAAGTAATTACAGTTCTTTTGGCAAATTTCGGCAAGGAAATCAGACTTATGCTTGGTTTAGAACAGACACAGAAGCAGACTGCAGGAACCAATCAGAAGCCAATGCTGAGGAGCACTCACATTCCGATTGGATGACTGCTAACACCGTGCTTTGCTAAAGGAGCATCCGAGCTTAGGTTCTCAGGCGGCGGTAGAGGCAGTGTCGACTGCCCGGTGCCCGGGTTTTCCACGCCAATGGGCAGGGAGCCCATGGAGAGCATATCCTTGGCTGGGGATGGAAGAAGGGGTTGGTATTAAGTACTAGGCCATGGACAATGGAACATCTGAACCAGCAGGAGGACCAAAACAGCAGGACAACAGAATTGGGTATTCCTTGACGCCTAAAGACTGGACCAACCACAGAAATTCAGAAAGGAGTGTAATCAAACAGAGTCCCAACTCTTTACACTCTAAACAGGAAAAAATAGAGGTCATAACTGTTATGCAATAAGTAAGTACAGCTCTTTTTTGTGCAAGTTTTAGACAGAAAATTGGACTTTAGCTTAGTATTGAGGGAGAAACAACAGCAGACTGCAGGAGCCAATCAGACGCCAGAGCAGAAAAGCGCTCACGTTCCGATTGGATATCGGCAATGCCACACCTCGCTAGTAAGAAGTCCAGTCTAGGTGTCTCAGGCGGTGGCTATGGAAGCAACAACTGCCCGGTATCCGCATTTCTCCCATCTGAGGGGCAGGGAGCCCCTGAAGGGCTAGTCTACGGAAGGGGAGAGTTAGGGGTCAGAGGAAAGAGATAGTAAGAGTGGAATGCAGTGGAAATGGAATACAAAGATGAAATAGGGCAGTTAAATGGTACAGGGTAGGGGAATAAGAGACAAAGAATAAGCAATATGTAAAAGACAGCAGGGTGAGTAAGGTGTAGCGGCCGCGAAAGCCATGAAGAGATAATAACCCTACAGGGATTTCTAGAGGGGAAAAACATTTAAGGCATAAGACGCTTACAGAGTTAAGGTCACCAAAGGTTACAAGCGATCATAAGTTCAACTACACTCAGAGGGCAGTAGCCTGATGCTTCGGACTAAAATTAAGGGCTGGGGTAGCAATTGCAAGGCTCACACACATACCGAGCATAGAGAGATTTAAAGGCATTCATAGTGCGGAGGCAGCTTAATTTCAATAATTTTTGTACTCTATTCCACAATGTTGGCAACAGGAAACTAATGGCCACTCTGCCATAGCGAGAGGAAGCCTTGGGGATACATAATGTGATGTAGGATGCGCTTCTTAGAGCATACGTTCCTGGCTCACTTAGTGGGAGACAGTCTATAATATATTGTGGAAGCCACTTCAAGAAGACTCTATACAGTAAGTCCAAAGTACTGCATTTCTATTACACCTAAACATAAGAGCGGACCACCCTACAGCTTTGTACTAGGAACAATGATGGGTAGAGATGGGGAGACCAGTAATAAACTGGATGGCCCTGTGGTAAAGCGTATCCAACTTTGCAAGTGAGGCTTTGGGACATTGACTATAAATGGAATCTGCATAATTGATCAGCGAAAGAAAAGTAGTTTGGACAAGGTGCACTTTTGCATCTCTAGTAAGAAACTGGTTCATTCTAAAGAATAGCCCCAGCCTCTGCCTTAACTTCTTTACAATAAGGTCCTCGACGTGCTCAGTGAATGATAGATTATGGTCTAACCACACACCTAGGTATTTAAACTTTGAGACAAACTCCAATTTCTCTCCATGAAGTGTGGTAATCTGAGGTAGTGCTCCAGAGCTGGCCAGATTCATCACATGGCTATAGGGTGAGAACAACATTGCTTTTGTTTTTTTAGTATTTAGAAGAATTTTTTTATGGAGGAGCTGGTTCTGGAGCTGGTTTAATTCCTCCTGGAGGTCAGCACAAGAGGCTTCAGGTGTCAGACGACTTATATATACAACCGTGTCATCAGCAAACAGGTGTATAGAAACATAGAAACATAGAATTTGACGGCAGATAAGGACCGCTTGACCCTCCCAGTCTGCCCATTTCCCCTACCTGATGGATAAGCTGCAGATCCTAGTTAACCAGCAGCCTACTTCTTCCTACCCCACCCCTAGAATTGCCTTATGACTGTCCCATGCATGCTGAATTCCACCACTGTTTTTGACTCCACAACCTCCTCTGGAAGGCCGCTCCATACATCCACAACCTCTCTGTGAAAAATACTTCCTTAAATTACCTCTGAGCCGCCCCTTCTATCTTCAAATTGTGCCCCCTTGTTCTTGCACACCTCTTTTTTTGAAAGATGCTACCCTCTTGGACTTTGTTGATTCCCTTGAGGTACTTGAAAGTTTCTATCATGTCCCCCCTCTCCCTCCTTTCCTCGAGGCTATACATATTAAGCTCCTTAAGTCTCTCTTCATATGTCTTCCAGTGCAGACCCTGCACCATTTTAGTTGCCCTCCTCTGGACAGCTTCCATCCTGTCTATGTCTTTGCGGAGATTGGGTCTCCAGCACTGCACGCAGTACTCCAGATGGGGTCTCACTAGCTGTCTGTACTGAGGAATAATAACTTCTTGTTTTCTACTGGTGATGCCTCTCCCTATGCATCCCAGTATCCCCCAGCCCTCCTTGCTGCCCTCTCACATTGCTTGCCCACCTTTAGGTCATCTGATATGACTACCCCAGGTCCCTTTCCATTTTTGTTGTTGTTAGTATCTCACCCCATTGTGTACTCTTCCCTGGGTTTTTGTTTCAGGTGCATTACCTTGCACTTCTTAGCATTGAATCTAAGCTGCCATACATTTGACCATTCCTCTAACCTTGCCAAGTCCTTCTCATCCTTTCCACTCCACCTTGTGCATCAACTCTGTTGCAGATCTTTGTGTCATCTGCAAAGAGACATACTTTTCTTCCAGTCCCTCTGCAGTGAAGCTTATAAAGACATTGAAGAGGACTGGTCTAACTCTGAACCTCACGGTACCCCCTACTAACCCCCTTTTTCAGAGTGGACTCCATTTACTATTACTCTCTGTGTCCTATTTTCCAGCCAATTCTTTACCCAGGCTGTCATCTTGGGACCCACTCCCACGCTGGCTAACTTGTATATTAATCTTTTGTGTGGGACTGTGTCAGATGCCTTGCTAAAGTCTAGGTAGGCCATGTCCACAGCCTCTCCCTGATCAACTACTTTGGTCACCCAAAGAAATCTATCAGATTTGTCTGGCATGACCTTCCCACTGTGAATCCATGCTGCCTTGAGTCCTGTGCCCCTCTGGCCTCTAGATACTCAACAATTCTTTCCTTCAGAAGTGATTCCATCATTTTCCCTACCACTGAGGTTAAACTAACAGGTCTGTAGTTCCCTGCTTCTGCCTTGCTCCCACTTTTGTGAAGGGGAATCACATCTGCCCTCCTCCAGTCCTCGGGTACCACCCCACCCTCCCATGATTTGTTAAAGAGGGTAGTCAGTGGTGTCACTAGTTCTACCCTTAGTTCTTTTAGAATTCTGGGATGAATCCCATCAGGCCCCATTGCTTTGTCCACCTTCAGTTTTAAGAGTTCTTTCAGAACCCTTTCTTCTGTAAATGGGCTGGTATCAACTTCTGTATCCAGAGTGTTTCTACTGTTTGTTTTAGGTACCTCCCCTCTTCCTTTGTAAATACTGAGCAAAAATATTTGTTTAGTATCTCTGCCTTTTCACAGTCACCCTCTGCCCACCTCCCTCCCTTTATTAAGCCTCACTAGCCCTCCCTTGGTCTTCCTTCGCTCCTGATGTACCTATAAAGGTTTTATCCCCTTCTTAACTGAGTTGGCTATCTTTTCCTCGGTTTGGGCCTTTGCTGTTCTGACTGCCTTCCTAGCTTCCTTTTGCTTTAACTGATACAGTTCTCTGTCCTGTTCCTTCTGTGATTCCTTGTACTTCCTGAATGCTTTCTTTTCTCTTGAACCTTCACTGCCACTTCCTTTGAGAACCATAGTGGTTTCTTACCTCGTTTGTTTTGTTTATTTGCTTTACACAAAGGCTTGTTACCTCTGTGATGGCAGTTTTATTATTCCCCATTGTTCTTCCACCCCTCCTTCCTGCCCATTTGCTAGTGCCATTCCTTAGGCACTCACCCATTTTGACAAAGTCAGCCCTCCTAAAATCCAGTACCTTTGTCTTTGTATGGCTTGACTCTATTGCTGTGTTTATTGTGAACCATACTGTTCGATGGTCGCTAGTTCCCAGATGGCTACCCACTTCTACATCTGTGATCCTCTTTTCACCTCCATTTGAGAGAACCAGGTCTAAGATTGCTCCCTCTTGAGTGGGCTCCAATACTAGTTGTCTAAGGCATGCCCTCTGTAGGGCATCTAGAATAACCCCACTCTTAGAAGTGGCTGCTGCAACTGCACTCCAGTTAACATCTGGCATATTCAGATCACCCATCAGCAATATCTCCCCTTTTTCTGCCATTCTAACTATACTTTCTATCATTTCCTTGTCCATTTCCTCCCCCTGAGAAGGGGGTCTGTATACAACCCCTGTGTGGATTGTGGTGCCATTGCCGGTCTCCAAATTTATCCACAGTGCTTCTTCTCCTCCTGTTTACCCTTTTGTTCTGTTGCTTTGATTCCTTCCCTTATGTAAAGAGCTACTCCTCCTCCCTCTTTACCCTCCCTGTCCCTCCTGTAGATAGTGTATCCTGGTATGTTTACATCCCAGTCATGGTTTTAGTGTACCATGTTTCTGTGACTGCCACGATATCCAGGCGTTCCTCCTCCATCAAGGCCACCAATTCAGGAAGCTTGTTACTCAGACTATGGACATTGGTACTCATTGCTCTCCATTTTTTGATGGCTTTACCTTCTGTTGCAGCATCCCCCACTGACCTTTCTACCTTGGTCTTTTTCTCATTTAGTACCCTGTTTTGTAGGGAGATGCTGGGATTTTCCTGCTGTTTATCAGTGCCTCCCCCCTTGACTAGTTTAAAAGCTTGCCAATGAAGCATTTAAACTGATTGCTCAAAAGACTTGTTCCCTTCCTGGACAGATGCAGACCATCCTGCCAGTATAGGTTGGTGTCCCTCCAGGTGGAACCCCAGTCCCCAATGAAGCCAAACCCTGTGCTCCACACCATTTTTTCAACCATTCATTAAACTGCATGGTGCAAAGTACCCTCGCCTCACTCATGCCATTGACAGGCAGCACCTCTGAGAAGGATACTGTGTGTGCTACTTGTCTTAGGCCCCTCCTCAATTCTACAAAGTCCTTCTGCACTGCTCTAATCTCATGATGAGCCAAGTCATTTGTCCATAGGTGGACAATGACGTCCGGCTCAGACTCCCGTGCAGCTGTTCCTGTGATCCTGAGGATGCGCTTCCTGTCCCTCCAAGCCATACTACTGGATTTTCTTTTCACCCCTTTGCACACCTCTCCGAAAGTCTCATATGTATCTCCAACTCCATTTGAGAAATCCAAAAAGTCCAATCAATGCTAAATATACAGAAGCTGCCTCTCAACCCGACTAAGATTTGGAACAACACCTATCTAACCTGTAATGGGAGCCCCCTAGAAGATCCAGGCTGGGGTCATTTGGGTATCACCAACTTAAGTGACATATTGGGCCCCACTGGAGAACTTACATCTTTTGAAGTTCTTCAGTTCAAATTTAATTTACACAGATTTCATTTTGTACGCTACAAACAACTTACTAAAGCTCTGAAAGACTATTTTAGGCCCTGAACTCTGTTTACCAGAACATAGTTCCCCCATGTTGAGCACAGCTTGGGAACCTATAATACTGACACATGGATTCGAACCTTGTTGGCCTTGTTAATACTCTCATCAATGTTATTAACATAGATAGCGAATAGTAAGGGACCAAGTATGGATCCTTGCGGTACTCCCCTCAGTAGAGGTTTGAGTGAGGATAGCTCACCCTCAGCCTTGATTTGTTGACGCCATCCTACAAGGTACTCAGTAAACCAATGTAAAGAAACTGAGTCCAGGCCTATACTCTTCAGAGAAGAGAGAAGCAGGCTATGATCCACTGTATCAAAAGCATTGCTAAGGTCTAGAAATACAGCATAGACAAAGTTTCTGTTGTCCATTTCTCGGTACCAATCATTTGTTACTTTGGCAAGGGCTGAAATAGTGTTGTGTTTTGTTCTAAAGCCAGATTGCATAGGGTTTTGTAGGTTATTTGATTTGAGGTAGTCCCTTAGTTGGTTACTGACAATCTTTTCCAGAGGTTTCAACAAAGTTGGGAGGAGGGAAATTGGTCTATAATTGTTAAGATCACAGGGATCCCCTGATTTAAAAAAGGGGATGACATGAGCAATTTTCCAGATCTGGGGAATAAGCCCTTGGGATAATGATAAGTTAAATAAGTGGGCAATAGGAACAGCTAGGACATGACAGGCGATTTTAAGGAAATAAGGATCCAAAGAATCAGCACCAGCACTTTTCTTAATATCCAATTGGAGCATGAGGTCTTCAACCTCTTTCAGAGAGACTGGGTGGAACGAGAAGCCAGGTACCGGGGCAGAAGAGTCTGAGAATGGGACACTTAATTAGGAGTGGACCAGGGATGCAAGGGAACTGTCAAAAGCTAGATCAGCTGTGGCAAAATGATTGTTAAATGCATCTAGGATTCCCGATTTATCATTAATAGTAATACTCCCAGTTGTAATCTTAGGTGGCAAGTAATTACCAGGTATATATCTGGACATGTCCTTGATTGTCCTCCAGAATTTGGAGGAGCACTTTGCTGCAGAATCCAATTCGGTAAGATAAAATGCTGCCTTAGCATCCCTGACCATTTTTGTACAAGCATTGCGTGCCCTTCTGAATTGACACCAGTCTGAGTCAAGCTTGGTCTGGCGAGCTTTTTTCCACAACTTATCCCTACCAAGCAATGCAGCTTTCAGCTTGGCAGAGAACCAACGACATGTTTTGTTTTTTGCACAAACTTTTACCATAGGGGTTTACATATTTAGGGCTCCAACAAGTATATCATGTAAAATATCATATGCCGAGTTAACCGTGTTGGCTAAGTAGAACTCTTGCCAACGTGGCGAGTGTTCCAACTCATAGACATAGGCAGCCACATCAAAGTTACGATGGGACCTTTTTGTAAGAAATTTAGCTGTAGGTCCTGTATGATGCAGTGATCTGACCGCAGTAATGAAGCAATGGTCATTGACATCAGCAAAGAAGATGCCAGCATGTGAGAAGAGATGAGGCTTATCGACTAAACTAACATCCAGTAGTGTGCTGTTGCTCATGTTCTTTTTGTTTGGATATGTGGGTTTGTGAATTAGTTGCACCAACCCAAGGGAATCACAGTAAGTGTTTAAGGGTGAAGCAGTCTTCGATAACCAGTCAAAATTAAGGTCCCCTAGGATGATAGTTTGAAGGTTCTCTTTCTCCATAATAGAGCCAAGATGTCTTGTGCCCTGTAGGATGCGGTGCCAGGCGACCCAAGATGCCAAGATGTGTAAGAAGGAGTGTACCAGCAGATGGGGGTCTATAGCAACCAATCACTCTGAGGGCAAGGGAAGTAGATAAATCCATCTTCAGGGTCAAACACTCGAATTCATTTTTGACAGAAGTAGAATCCGGGCAGGATGTTGTAAATCTTTCCTTAATGTACACCGTCACACCACCTCCCCTAGTAGGCCTGTCCATTCTGAATAACAGGCAGGAAGGAATACTAATCTCCCTGTCCTGAAAGTCTGGCCTAAGCCAAGATTCAGAGATTACCAGAACATCTGGCTGAGTATGGCTGACCCACGCCTGAATCATGGAGAACTTTTTTAGGAGGCTGCAGACATTAACATGTCAGAAACTCATGCCTTTAAGACAAGCAGCATCCGAAGGGGATGTAATGGTAGCGATAGGACCAGGGTTTAGCTCAATGTTACCAGAACATAACAGTAACAGAAGTAATATCTTTGATAGGGCGGTGATAGTTAGTTTAAGAATCCTGGTCCTAGTACGTCTATAAGGCTTGCCAGGTTGGGTAAGCCAATCACCACCCCTGAAGTTGTACCGCCAGTGAGCCAGTATTGAGAACGGGAACAGGCGAACATACACCACCCTATCATGGTTCTTTGGGTGTTGCCAGCCATCCCCAGAGGAGAATGGGGGAGAATAGACAAGCTCAGTTGGAAGGGTACCAGAGTGGGTGTAGATAAGGTCAATCCTGTAGCCTAGAGGAAAAGAGGGGTATCTAGCTCCAGGCAGGAAAGACAGCGGAAGCAGGGAGCAAGAGAGAATGAGACAAAGAGGCAGAAGGGGCAGAGCCATAGTGCTTAGAGGAAGTGTAAAGAATAACCGAGAAGGTCAGTAGGGCAAGAGCCAGCCTGTGGAGGTAAAGCAAGCAGAGGGAGAGGGAGTGGCGGGGGGGAGGGGGGTCCCAAGTAAGTGAGCCCAATGAGGCTCAAGCAGAGTGGATACCAAGGTTGAGTGGGTGAAGCAAAAGCCTATTTAGTAAAGGTAGGAGGTGGGGGTGCGGGGACTAGTGCAAATTTTCAGCAAAAGTCAATGCAAAGCAGTGAGCGCTGAAGCCCAGAGACTGAAAATCCAACAGAGAAAAGGCAGGGCCAAACAGTGGCCGAGCGGATTGACAACCCTGACAGGAAAAATCCTACTAAGATATACCATGCTAACCTCCTCAAGAAATGGGTTGAAAAAAAAACACCAAAAGCAATTTTGCTGGTTTTGCCAGAATCTAATAAAGAAGATATTGATGCAGTATGACAGACTGGAACAAACTGTGACTGCTGATGCTGTAAAGGTGAATGTTTCCTTAACCTCAGAACAAACCACAGAAATTTGTAACCTGCTAAAGACATTTAACAGTACTTTTACTACAGTACCAGGCTCAGCAAAAGGGGTAGAGCACATAATAGTGACAAAGAATGCTCACTCTATTAGACAAAAGACATACAGATTACCAGAACGGTTAAGGGCAGACATGGTTAAGGAAATACAAAAAATTGAAAATTATGTACCTACTGTAATTCTTGATCTTCCTGTGTATCTTCACCATTCATCACTAAATCCCACCCACCCACCTTCCCCTCACAAGGCCTCAGTCCCTGGGTCGTGCCCCCTCCCTGCTCACCCTCCTCCATGGGGATCCGCTGGGGTTTTTCCCCTCCCATCTCCATGTGGCCTTGTGGGAGACTCCTGAGAGGGAAGATCAAGAATTACAGTAGGTATATAATTTTCATATCTTCCATGTGTCAATCTTCACAGTCATCACTGGTGGCTGAGTACCAAACCCCCCGAAGGGAACCTAGTAAATCCCTGAGAGAATAACATCCCTCACCCCCCCATGGGGAAAATACGGGGGGGGGGACCCTCCACTGGCCAGTTAGGCCTGGGACTGATCAGGGCAAGACACAGTCCCCCGTCCCCTGGGGGAAGGAAGGTGCCCCTGTAATTCCCATCTCGCCCTGCGGGAAAAGAGATGAGTTCCCCAGAAGGAGGAGTCCAGCAACCTATGCCAGGTCAAAGGTGACAAGCTTGAAAAGCAAAGCCATGCCATCTGCCAGATCGCTGTCCCTGCAAGTTGTGAAGCGACTTCATTGGCATTGTAAGATGCCCTTGACTGGTACCTTGCCAGCTCCAGCACTATAGCAGAAAGTGCTACGGTTTGACAGGTAGCCTCTGAATCAGGCAGCGATGCCAGCTCCTGGCCCAGCATCACCCACAGATGCCTGATACAGGCAATGTGGTGTGCCTGATGCGAAACAATGGATAATACCATCCGCGCAGAGGAGAAAACTCTCCGCCCCAGATGATCAAACTCCAGACAGTCAGGATCCAGGGGTCAGTCACAGACCAGATGTCTGTGCCCAGTAAGGGGTGCCCAGATGCATCAGTCCTGAAGTGGGATGAGGCAGAGAACCTGGTGATCTCTGGGGTGCACAATACCATCTCTGGCAGTCCATGGGGGCTGGAACTGTGGTATATGGAAGCTGCCAGGTGCTGTATAATGCCTCCTGGAAAGGAACTGGCCAGGATGGGACCACCAAATGGTGTACTCCAAACTCATCCAAGAAGGCTTGCGTTGAAAGCTCGGTATCTTGATGGGCAAAATTGGTGATATGCAAGTCCCTGACCATCCTTGCTAGGAAGCTCTGATACTGGGTTTGATCAGCATAGGACACGTAGACTGAGGACTCCACTTCCTCAGTGGAGGGAGACAAGGAGGCCAAGGAACTTGTGGAGTCAGACTCTGGCTTCTGAGGGGGGACCGGTCGAAAGACCTGTTTATCCACAGTCCTAATGTACTGGGGGAAATCTGCAGCCCGAGATCTGAACTGTTCCCAGGTCAAAGACCCTGAAGGACCAACATGGCCTGGGAGAGGGGGAGCTGGATGCAGAGGCATGGGCAAACCTGTCACCGTACATGACATGCCTCTGCCAGGGCTGGAAGACCCAACAGGTGATCCTGGCATTACAGGGAATCCGCAGGTCTGCAAAGTCACCATCCTCTTAATAAAAGTAAAGAGGTCGGGACTGAGCCCTGTAGCCGGAGCTTCCCTATGAGGGGGCTGGGGCCACATGGATCCAGAAGGGCGGTCCCCAGCCCCACCTAATGAGGACTCCCTCAAAGGGGACGAGGGAGAGAAAAACAGGTTACTCACCTGTAGCAGTAGTTCTAGGAGTGGTATATGTTGTTCATCCACACTTATTGGCAGTGTCCCTTTCCCTTTAAATCAGCTGGAAAGTCTTCAAGCCAGCTCCTCCCACCTACCCGGGTAGTATAACCCTCGGCTCCGCCCCATGACACCAGATCTTAGCCTGCTGGAAGCCAGGTTTGTGCGTCCGCAGCCGGGGGGGTCAGGTGGGTCTGTGTGGATGAACAACATATACCACTCCTAGACCTACAGTACTATTACAGGTGAGTAACCTGTTTTTCTAGGATCGTGGATATGTTGTTCATTCACACTTATTGGCAGACTCCTAGCAGTTCTCCGGGAGGAGGGAGGCAAGGCGCACACCCCCTACTTGGGAAACAGAGATTGGAGAACTGAGGCCCCAAAACCAGCATCCCAGCGTGACTCTAGGTCGATGTGGTAATGGGTGATAAAGGTGTTTGCTGTCTTCCAGGTAGCAGCCCAACAGATATCCTGGATAGGAATGTCCCTAGAAGCAGCCACCGATGCAGCGGTATGGTGGGTAGAATGAGCTCTTATCCCTTTGGGAGGCTCCTTGCCCGCCAACTCGTAGCACAGACTAATACAAAATGTGATCCATCGAGCAATCATCTGCTTTGCTGCAGGTCTGCCAGAAGTGGCTTCAGCAGAGGTGACAAATAGCTGGCAAACCTCTCCCCGAATCTCCGCCATCCTCTCCTTATAATAGGAGAGAGCTCATCTCAGGTCCAAAGTATGGAGCCTGTACTTGGCGTCTGAGGTATAACTGGGGTAGTACACAGGCAGAGTCAATACCTGATTAAGGTGAAACTCTGACACCACCTTCAGAAGGAATTTCGGGTGAGGGCGCAGGACAACCTTGTCCCTGTGGAAGACCATATAAGGGTGTCCACTGAGAGTGCGTGGAGCTCCCCTGTCCTTCTGGCAGACGTGATAGCCACCAGGAAGTCTGTCTTCCATGACAAGTATGACAGCTCACACTTGTGCATTGGGTCGAATGGCTTGCCCATAAACTTTGCCAGTACCAGCAGTAGATCCCAGAGAGGTGGAGGTTCACACACCGGAGGGGATATGTGATCCAGGCCTTTGAAAAAGCACCCAACCACTGTCTCCTGCACCAACGTCGGCTGACTGGCCCATGCCCGGTAAGCAGAGATGGCTGCCAGGTGCACCCTAAGGGTCAATGATCGAAGACCCCCTTTGGACAGAGACCAAAGGTAGTCGAGAATGTTAGCCACTGGACAGGACAGAGGGTCCAGACCATTGCCCTGACACCAAATGGAAAACCTTTTCCATTTGAAGGCATAACATTTCCTGGTCGATTCCTTTCTGGATGCCTCTACCAATAAGAGGACATCCTCGGAAAGACCCAAAACTTGGAACTCTAGCCACTCAGGTACCAGGCTGTGAGGTGCAGGGATTGAAGGCCTGGATGGAATACCTTCCCCTGGTTGACTGAGATCAGGTCCGGGTGTGCTGGAAGCCGCTCCGGGGCCTGTTGCTGAGGCTGAAGAGATCTGGGTACCAGAACTGGTGTGGCCAGTCTGGGGCTGCCAGAATCAGCTGCACCTTGTCCCTCCTCACCTTGAGGATCACCCTATGGATCAAGGGAAATGGAGGGAAGGCACAGAAGAGGCCTGGGATCCACAGCCTCGAGAAGGCATCCCCCTGCAGCAATCCCTACTGAGGGTGGGGGCATAAAACAGCCTCTGATTGGTGTTTTCCCTGAAGGCAAACAGGTCCACCAATGGTTTGCCCCAGTGGGAGAACAGACTGTACGCTACCTCTGGATGGAGAGACCACTCGTGGGATGTCTGGCCTATGCAGCTGAGAGCATCTGCCAGATGATTCAAGGCTCCTGCCACATGGATGGCTAGGAGATTTGCCTCCAATCGTCTCATGAGTGTCCAGATGCGGAGCGTTTCCTTGCATAGCAGATGGGAATGCGTGCCGCCCTGTTTGTTGAGGTAGTACATGGTCGTGGTATTGTCCGCCTGGACTTGAACCACTTGATCCCGGAGCTGAGGAGTGAAAGCTGACAGTGCCAGTCTGACTGCTCTGAACTCCAACAGGTTGATGTGATAATGGGACTCTTCAGGAGTCCAGAACCTGTGGGCCCTGTTGTCCCCCATGTGGGCTCCCCAACATCGATCATAAGGATGGCCATCGGCTCGGGGCAGACAAACAGGATCCCTTCCTGCAACCATCCTGGGATGGTCCACCATAGGAGAGCATCCCACACCTTCTGGGTCACAGTGATCAGCCGGCCTAAATGACCGTGGTGCTGAGTCCACTGGGTGGCCAGCCCCCACTGGAGGAGGTGCATGCACCACCAGGCCCAATGAACCATGGAAGGGCATGCCACCATGTAACCCAGAAGGTGCAAGAAAGTCCCTGGCAGGGCGCAATTGCCCAACCAGAAATGATTGGGCAAAGGAAGAGAGAAACTCCACCCTGTCCGCTGGGAGCCGAGCTCTGGCTTGATGACAGTCAAGCTCTGCCCTGATGAAGCACATCATCTGAGAAGGCACAAACTCTGACTTGGCCTCGTTGATCAGGAGGCCGAGTTGGGAGCAGGTCTGGAGGGCCAGGTCCCTGCACCTCTCCACCTTCTGCTGGGTGGAACCTGCTAAGAGCCAACTGTTGAGGTAAGAGTAAATTCTGCCCCCCCAATGCCTGAGGTAGGCTGCCACCACTGCAATGCATTTGGTGAAGATCCGTGGGGCTGATGATAGGCCGAATGGCATGGCGTGAAACTCGTATAGGGTTCCCTTGGCTCTGAAGCAGAGGAACCGCTGGTGGGATTGATGGATTGGGACATGAAAAAATGCATCCTGGAGATCCAGTGAGCAGAACCACGTTTCACTCCAGGGATGGTATGATCTGAGACAGAGTGACCATCCAGAAGGTGCGTGATCTGAGATACTGATTCAGGTTGTGCAGATCTAGAGTGGGGCACCAGCCCCACCGTCCGCTTGGGGACCAGGAAGTACCTGGAAATGAAGCCTGGGTCTGCTGGAGGATCCACCACTGGAGCTACTGCCTCCTTGAGGAGGAGCTGAGCAATGTCATCTCGGAGAGCTGACTGAGTGTGGGTGGAAACCCTTTCCTCCTGTGGGGCGTGGGCTTGTCTTGGAGGGTACTGCTCGAATTCCAGAGGCAGTCCCTGACTGACCACTTCTAAGACCCATCTGTCCATGGTAACAGTGGACCAGGCAGAAAGAAAGTGGCAGAGCCAGACCCCCACAGTAGGACCCAGAGCTGGCATGACAGGAGTAGGGGTGGCAGCTCCCACATCGTCACTGAGCAGGTTTGAAGGCAGAGGATCCAGGGCCTGAACCTTGGCCTCTCTTACAGCCTGGGAGGGTCTGGGCTTGGGCCAGGGGCACCAAGCTTGAGCTTGCTGCTGCTGCCTCCCTTGAAAGGAGGACTGCTGGGCTGCAGGGGAAGAGTACCAAAAAGGCTTCTTCTTCTGCTGCTTCTTAGGACCAGAAGAACCCTTAGCAGAAGTGGCATCCAAGGTGGCATTGGACTGCTCAATGCACTGAAGGTGACCAGCCACACCTGGGCCAAAGAGATCAGTGCCCAGGAAAGGCACATCAGCTAGTTTGTGCGGAGTATCCACCAGAAGGAAGGAGAGCCTCAGCCAAGCCCTGTGGTGAGAGGCAACTGTGGCTGCCAACGAGTAGGTACATGAATCCCCAATATCCAGAGCCATCTGGAGCTGTTGTTTAGCAACAGCCTGGCCTTGGTCTCGGACCTGCTTGACCGTGGTCTACAAGTCTGCAGGGAGATGTGGGAAGACTTTGTCCAAGGACCCCAAAAGGGCAAGGGAGAAGTGTGCCATGATGACGGCAAAGCTTGCCTGATGGAGGCCTAAAGAAGAGGCCGCATAGACCTTCCGGGCAGAGTGATCCAAATATTTGGATTCCTTCTCAGGAGGTCTGTCGGTATCGATAGAACTACCAGTATGCCCAAACACAGAAGTGGTCACAAGGCTCTCGGCTGAAGGGTGCTCTGTGAACCCCGCAAGGGACCTCACAGGCACCGCATACTTGCGGGCCATACAGACAGACAGAGCTAGACAGGAGGCAGGGTGCTGCCAAAGTTCTAAGGCCAGGTCAACAATGGCCTTTGCCACAGGAAAGGCTTCCGTTGGGGTATCCCCTCTCTTGAAGATGTCAGTGAGAGAGTACTCTGCCTTTTTCTGGATAGACTCCAGGGGCATCCCTGTGGACTCAGAGATAAGGTGAAGAATGCGCTGAAAGGACGAAGGACATTCCTCCATCTCTATCCCACCAGCCGATTCATCATCCCCTGGATGAGAATGTAGGCCAGTTTCATCCGAATCTGAAGAATCCGGATACAGCGGTTGACCGCCCACATCACCCTTGACCCGCCGGGGGTGGTCAGGGGTGACAGTGACCGAGAAATGTCAGGAAAGCTCAGTGTCTGGTCTAGATTCCTTAGAAGGAGCCCCTCCCACAGGCTGCTTAGGCAGCGGTTCCACCAAAATCAGTGGAAAGACCGGTTTAGGCCGAACTGGCAGTTTTGCTGGCTACACGGGTGGAGGAACTGACTTAATTGGCTCCAGATGAGTTGGCTTCAGCCTGGAAGGCGAAAGCCAAGTAATGGCTGGGGTAGGAGCCAGGGAAGGCTTGTGCCCAGTCAAAATCAGCTGTTGCCACATAAGGTCCTCGTAACACAGACACAGCTTCCGTCAGAGCCTCTCCTCATCCGAGGAGGACGAGGACGAGGACAACCGATGGCATCGCCTCTTTTTAGAGCACTTATGGCCCTTCCTCGGCTGATCGGTCGAGGGGGTCTGAGATCTCAATCAAGATCAGGGGGGCTGACTCAGTCGCCCGGGAGACAGCGGTGGGACCGGTGACTTCAAGGGGTCAGGGACCACTTCCTCGGTGGGATTCCCAGCTGGCTGGGTTTCCTTGTCAGGAAAAACAAGGACCGGAGTCTGAATAAGACAGTCGTCGACCGGAGTCGGTGACAAGGGGCTGATTGGGTCAACAATTATCTCAACATCGTTGATCGACACTTCAGTCGACTGGCCAGACGGCAAGGCCAAAAAGCCAGTGACCAAAGAGGCGATTTCGATGGAGGTTGAAATGGCCGGTTCCTGGGACTGAGCTCTCTCCCAATCCCAACATCGTCTCTGTCAAGATGAAGATGATCCCGGGTCCTTCTCCTGCTTATGGGACTGAGAGGAGTGCATGCCCGCAGGACTCTCACCCTTAGTCAAGAGAGAGTGGCACAACTCTTGGAAGGAACCCCAGAAAGTGGTGCCCAGGTTGAGCAGAACAAAGAAGCTCCGAGAGGAAGATTCTGCAGCACAAGCCGCTTCCTCTTCCAAGGCTTGCATGCGCTCCAATTGCTCAGCAGATTGCACGGCTGTGGAAACCACCCACCGTGCCTCCTTGGATTTCACCAGTGGGTTCTGTTTTTCAGGCCTCCCCAGCTTAAGGCGTGTGAGACGGTCGTCGAGGATGTTGGGTTGGAACGGGAGGCAAAGCTCGTACATCGTGGTGTCATGGCTGACACCCAAACAATAAACGCACGCAGCATGCGGGTTGGTGCGCAACATCTTCTGGCCGCACGAACACTGACAAAATCTGGAGAAAGACTTGTCTTCCATGATCGAAGAAAAGTAATCGCAATTGCTAATGCAAACAAGGTGAATTTTCAGAATAACCGAAGTTTCTGAAGCCAGGGCCTACAAAATGCGAGAGCACGAAGGAAGCAACCTGAATCTTCCAGCAGAAAGGAAGATCTGGTGTCATGGGGTGCAGCCGAGGGTTATACCACCCAGGTGGGTGGGAGAAGCCAGCTTGAAGACTTTCTGGCTGATTAAAAGGGAAAGGGACACTGTCAATAAATGTGGATGAACAACATATCCACGATCCTAGAAATGGAAATTACGTAGCCACCGTAATTCTTGATCTTCTTGGACGAAATCTCCACCACTCATTCACACTGATGGGGACTACGCTGGAGGCACTAGAACCCAGTGGGAGCCAACATTTTTGAGGAAGGCCAGTGCCAAGGCGTAGGCGTGTGAATCAGTGGTGGAGACTTCATCCAAGAAGATCAAGAATTACAGTAGGTATGTAATTTCCATATCTTCCTGGACATAAAGTCTCCACGACTCATTCACACTGATGGGAGAGTTCCGAGCTAAAATAATCCCCTGAAATGGGCGCAGAAGAAGACAGGAGCTAACCTTGGACAAGAGTCCATTAAGGATTGCCCTGCCAAAGGACTGATGTTGTCTGGCATGGACATCCAAGGCATAGTGCTTCACAAAAGTATGCACAGAGCTCCAAGTGGCTGCATTGCAGATGTCCGCAATGGGCACACTGCGGATTTCAGCCAGAGATGCCACGACTGCTCTGATAGAATGAGTGTATACTCTGCCTTCCAGCTTGACCTGTGCCATGGAGTAGCAGTGGTGGAGGCATGCTACTAGACACGCTGAAATACACCTGATAGCAACAGGTTGACCCAGCTGGGCTGTGCTGAAGGAGAAGAACAGTTGTTTAGATTTTCGGATTTCCTTTGTTCTGTCTAAGTAGAACCGCAAGGCTCTATTCACATCCAGGGAATGAAGGGTATGCTGTCCTTCATTCTGGAAGTTTGTGAAGTAGGTAGGAAGGACCAAGGGCTTGTTCAGATGGAATTCTGGGAGAACCTCAGGAAGAAATGTGGGATGAGTTCTAAGAACTACCTTGTCTTTGTGAAATGCAGTATATGCAGGGTCTGTGACCAAAGCATGTATTTCCGATACTCTGCGGGCGGAAGTGATTGCCACCACAAAGGCCATCTTCCAAGTCAGAAATTTCAAGTCACAAGTAGCTAGAGGCTCAAAAGGTTTACAGGTGAGCATGTCTAGCACAAGGTTAATGTCTCAGGTTGCTACTGGACATCTAACTGGCAGTCTGGTATGCAGAATGTCCTTAAGAAACCTCTTAACCACGGGTAGCTGAGCCAAAGACATGACGAGTACAGGCTCATGGTATGCAGAGATTGCGCAAAGATGAACTTTGACAGTGGAGTATTGTAGACCTGTGTTAGAGAGGTCCAGAAGATACTCTAGGACTGCTTGGTGGGCAGGAAAATGGGTTCCAGGTGGATTTCACACACCAGAAAGAAGAACGCTTCCACTTAGCCATGTAAGTCTTTAGAGTACCTGGCTTGTGTGCAGCTAAAAGAATATCTGAAACTCTACGTGAGACGTTAAACCTGTTCTCCTCTATCTCTTCAGGAGCCAAGCGTGGAGGTGAAAGGACTTCAGGCTGGGATGGACTACAGGGCCCTGGGTCAGTAAGTTCTTCTGAAGTGGAAGTGGTTTCGGAGAGGTTCCTGATAATCTGTTGATCAATGGAAACCAGATCTGACTAGGCCAGAATGGGGCAATGAGAATCATTCTGCCCCCCTGTGCCTCCAGTTTGAGCAGCACTCTCTGAACTAAGGGAAGAGGATGAAATGCGTACAGAAAGCATTTTGTCCACTGCAGTCTGAATGCAACCTGACAAAAAATGCCAGGTCCTGGATTTCTGGAGCAGAAGAGAGGCAATTTGCGTTGAGTGGAGACACAAAAAGGTCTAGGTCTGGAGCTCCCCATTCTTTGAAGAGTGATAGCACGACAGTTGTGTCGAGAGACCACTCGTGAGGATCTGCCCTCCATTCTGCTGAGACAGCCTGCCCAATCATTCTGTACTCCTGGCAGGTAAACCACCTGAATTAGAGCTTTGTGCTCCAGACACCATTCCCACACTGTCATAGCTTCCCTGCATAAGGGGTAAGAGTGTGGTCTGCCCGGCTTGTTGATGCAGTACATCACTGCCATGTTGTCCGTTGGAAGGAGAATGGTCTTGTGACAGAGTATGTCCTTCAAGGTTCGGACCGCATAAAGGACAGCTCTCATTTCCAGAACATTCATGTGAAGTTGGGACTCGTCCTGACTCCATCTGCCCTGGGTGTGGAGATCCTGGCAGTGAGCTCCCCATCCTAGCAGGGTGATGGAGACCTGAGGATCCAGAGGGGCAAAGGGGATAACCTTCTCGAAGGTTGTCCTCCTGAGACCACCAGATGAGTGACTGCCTCAGCGGTTTTGTCACCTTGATGTGAAAGGACTGAGGATGTGTGGTTGCTGATCACTGAGTGCTGAGCATCCACTGAGAATTTCTCATGTGAAGACGAGCTAGAGGCACAGTGAACACTGAAGATTCCATGAGACCCAGCATCTGCTGCATCAAGACAGCTCGAACTGAGTTGCTTTCCCTGATGAAGCAGGCCATCTGGAGAATAGCGCTCCTTCTGTCCTCCGGAAGGAAGGCTTTCATGAAGGAGGCGTCCATAAGGGCTCCAATGAAGAGGAGCCTCTGGGAGGGCTGTAACTGTGACTTTTTAAAGTTTAACAGAACTCCCACGGATATGAGGACGTTTGAGGCTATAGCCACAGTCTCTAGAGTCTCTTGTCTGGAGGGGGCTCACAAGGAGCCAGTTGTTCAGATATGGGAACACTTGGATTCCAATTTTCCTCAGATGCACCACGAGAAATGTACAGCACTTTGTAAAAACTTGAGGCGCCGAAGATAGCCCAAAGGGCAGGACTCTGAATTGGTAGTACTGACCCAATGCCACGAACCTTAGGTACCTGTGGTACTTTGGGTGTATGAGAATGTGTTGGTAGGCATCCTGCATGTCCAGGGAGGCTAGCCAATCATGTTGATGAATCAGAGGTAGAAGGGAACCGAGTGATACCATCTTGAATTTTTCTTTGAAAAGAAACTTGTATAACTTTATGAAGTCGAGAATAGGGCACATACCGCTATTTTCTTTGGAACTAGAAAGTAATGGGAATAGAAACCTGTATTCTGCTGGTCCAGTGGAACTACCTCTACTGCCCTGTTGTTCAGAAGGCCTTGAATCTTGGATGCAAGAAGGTCTGACTGAGAGGCAGACAGCCTGGGCTGTCACTTGGTTGGATGATCCGGAGGGGTTTCCAACAGATTAAGAGAGTACCCCTGTCGGATTATCCTGAGGACCCATTTGTCTGATGTTATTCACTTCCACCTGTCATAAAACTGACACCCTTCTACTGCCAAGAAAGAGTCTCCCTCGGACACGTGAGGTGGGAACTGGGCTGGAATCTCAGAGGGTGGCACCAGGTGCTTTGGGGCACTGTGCCTTCTGCTGCACTTTCTTCTGTGGCTGAGGAGTTTAGTTTCTGTTAAAGCTTCCTCTGCTCCTACCACGAAAGGACTGACGATTATGAAACTGACGCCTGTTTCCACCCCTGTGAGGGGCTGTGGGATGGGGTCTAGCTATTTTGATGGCTGACCTAGTTTTCAGAGTGGCCTCCAGAGCCTGCTGTACCTGAGGTACAAACAGATACATACCGTCGAAAGTCAAGGTCATAACCTTTTGCTGGGCATCGTTAGTGAAGCCTTAGGTGCACAACCAAGAGTGACGATGGGTGCAAATACCAGCCGCTGCTGCTCTGGAGGCAGTGTCGAAAGCATCAATGGCAACCTTAATGTGTTGATTATTGGATTCAATGCCTCTGGTAATGGTCTGTAGAAGCTCTGTGTTAACCTCTGAATCAGGAAGAGCTTCTACAGTAGCTTTGAGAGAATGCCAAGTGTATACTCGTACCGGGAAAAATAACCCTGATAGCTAGCAATGCGCATGCTCAAGGTTGAAGAAGCAAAGACTCACTTGCCCAAGGTGTCGATCTTGCAAGATTCTTTGTTTATTGGATGTGCTATAGCTTCCTGTGGAAGAACAGCCTTATCATTCTCTGCCAGAACAATGATGGCATCAGCAAAAGCTTGAGAAACCAGAAGAAAAAATTACCACAGTAATGTTGTTTCTTCTAATGGAGTCTTGCTGTATTCTGACTATATGCAGTTAGCCCCAGCACTTGAACTGCTCCGAAGAGTAAAGGGTTAACTCTATGCCAAGGCATAGAACGTTGAGCTTGAGCTCGGTTTTTAAACCTCTGTCTGTGGTACTCTGAAGTGTAACCGTCAGATTCTTACGCGCACTAAATTAACTAACTCAATGATCAGAAATTGTTTCTAAAATTTTTATTCCAAAAGACAATAAACAGATTTTTAGGGCCAAAAGACTCGAGAACCCCAAAAAAGAATCCAAGCAGGCAGTGAAACAACCAAAATATTCGTAACAAAAACCAGAAGAACCCTTAATAAAATAAAGGCATGCCAAGTACACCTCTGGGGTGCAGCACTATGCCTGCCAACCCACATCCCAAAGCTACTAGGTTCCGGGAGGGGAGGCAGAGATGGAGGTCAGAATACAGCAAGACTCCATTAGAAGAAACAACATTACTATGGTGAGTAATTTTTTCTTCAAACAACATGAAGTCTTGCTGTATTCTGACTATATGCAGACTACCAAGCAGTACCCCCATGGAGGAGGGAGTCATGGAACCTATTTTGGGAACAGGCTCTGCAGCACAGCTGTGCCAAACCTAGCATCACTGCTTGACTGAATGTACAAAGAGTAATGCTTGGTAAATGTGTGAACAGTTTTCCAGGTGGCTGCTTTACAGATTTTTACTAAAAGTATATCTCTAGCTGCTGCGACTGAAGCAGCTGTACCTATGGTAGAATGAGCCCTCAGGCCTGAGGAAGTTTCTTTCCCAAGCTTTGAATAGCAGAATTGGATACAGGAGACAATCCACCTGGCAATTGTTCTCTTGGTGGCAGGTTTGCCGTATCCCACATCTCCATAAGTGAGAAACAACTGAGAAGAGTCATTCCTATGGGCCTTAGTATGTTCCACATAGTAACTACGAGCCCTCTTTACATCAAGACTGTGTAATCTTCTCTCCCCAGAGGAAGAATGGTCAGTGAAAAATACAGGCAATGACATAGACTGATTCAAATTAAAGTCTGATACCACCTTGGGAAGAAACTTTCTGTTGGTTTGAAGGACCACCTTATCTCTGTGAAATGAAATGAAATGAAATTAGGTTCCACTGATAAAGCCTGTAATTCACTGATCTCCTGGCAGAAGTAATGGCTACCAGGAATATAGTTTTCCAAGTCAAGTACTTCAGCTCAGCTGAGGATAGAGGCTCAAATGGGGGCTGCATAAGCTGTGTGATACAGATATTAAGGTCCCAATAAAGGGTAGCCTCCCTAAAGGGAGGATTAACATGTACTAAACCCTTGAAAAATTTCTTGAAAACTGGATGACAAGCTATGGAAGAGCCCTTAGGCAGACACAGCTGCCAAATATACCTTAAGAGTAGTAGGCCAGAGGCCTAAACTGTTAAGATGCTCCAAATAGTCCAATACAGTGGCAATATCAGTCAGCTCTGGCCGGACATGCATCTGGGAACACCAAAACCCAAATCTTTTCCATTTGGAGTTGTAAGTCTTTCTAGTAGCAGGTTTCCTGCTAACCTTTAAAATGTCAAAGACTGATTGAGAAAGATGTAGGCTAGCATAATGTAGCTCTTCAAGAGCCAGGCTTTGAACCTGAAAGTCTGGAGGTTGGGGTAAAGGATCATCCCCTGTGAGGAAGTAAGGAGATTGAACTGTCTGGGGAAACACAGAGGCATTGTTACTAACAGTGACAAGAGAAGGGGATACCAAGGCTGTCTGGCCCAGTCTGGAGCCACTAGAATCACCTTGCAAGGCTGAGACCTGATCTTGATCAGGACCCTGAATATCAGAGGAAAAGGAGGAAATGCATACAGAAACCTGCTTGTCCAATTCAACAAGAGAGCATCCTGAGGGACAGGGCCCAGAAGAGGCGGTCTGCAGCAAAAGAGAGGAAGTTGGTGATTGTCCAGGACTGCAAAGAGATCTATCTCTGGAGTGCCCCACCTCTTGAAAATGGCCTGAAGAATTAGAGGAGTCAAAGTCCATTCATGGTGACCCTGAGAAATCCTGCTGAGAGCATCTGCTAGAATGTTGCCCTTCCGCGGGAGATGCATGGCAATCAGGGAAGCTTGAAGGGAATAAGCTAGAGACCATATCTTCATGGCCTCTGTGCACAAAGCCGAGGACCAAGTGCCTCCCTGCTTGTTGATGTACCACATGGTTGTGTCTGTCCTGATCTGCACCACTTTCCCCTGAATAGCAGTTGAGAATGTCTGAAGTGCTAGAAAGACAGCTCTCAGTTCGAGAAGGTTTATGTGTAGAAGAGACTCCTGGTGAGACCAGGTTCCCTGAGCTGTAAGCTGATCTAGATGAGCCCCCCCCAACCCAGTAGAGAGGTATCTGTGGTGAGAATCACTGAAGGAGTCTGACTGATAAAGGGGACACCTTGTCAAAGACTGTCCTCCTCCAGCCACCACTGGAGGGCCTGAGCTAGAGTTTGAAACACTGGAACCAATTTGGAGAGAGGCTCTTTTTCTGAGATCAATAAGATCTGAGATGAATCTGAACACCTTTCATCTCAAACCTTGCACCCTGGACCACTACTGTGGATGCTGCCATGTGACCTAGCAACTGTAGAAAGTGTCTGGCTGGACGAGAAACTAGAGGATGAAAAGATGAAGCCAGAGTGACAAGGGACTGAACCCTTGAGAGAGGGAGAAATGCTCTTGCCTGAATAGTGTCTAGTTCCACCCCTATGAAAGTGAGAAGCTGGGCTGGTTCCAGAACAGACTTTTCTAGATTCAGAATGAAGCTCAAGGAGTCTAGAAGCTTTTGAGTGACCTCTAAGGCTGACTTGACCTGGTCTGAGGACTGGCCCACAAGGAGCTAGTCATCCAGGTATGGGAACAGAAGGATACCCTGTCTCCTGAGGAATGCCACCACTACTGCAAGACACCTAGTGAACACCCTTGGAGCAGATGTTAGGCTGAAAGGCATAGCTCTAACTTGGTAATGGCCTGAGGGCAACTCGAACCTGAGGTACTTTCTGTGGGAATGTCTGATAGGTATGTGGAAGTAGGCATCCTTGAGATCCAGAGAGGATAGCCAGTCTCCTGGTCTCAGAGAGGGAAGAATTACTCCCAGAGTCACCATCTTGAATTTTGGTTTTGATAAATGTTTGTTCAGGTACCTTAAATCTAGGATGGGTCGCCACTCCCCTGTCTTTTTTGGGGTAAGGAAGTATCTGGAATACAGTCCTTTCCCCCTGTGACAAAGAGGGATCTTCTCTACTTCTTGCAGAAGCAGAAGAGAGGAGACTTCTGTCTGTAAGGCCTTTGTCACCAAGGGAGAGGGAGGACTGAAAGACCTTGCTCTTATTTTTGGGAACCTTTTGAAACTGAGAACAAGTCCCTGGCTCACTACTTCCAGGACCCATTTGACTGAAGTAACAGACTTCCAGGCCTGAAAGTAGTGAGCCAACCTGCCCCCTACTGGAACTGGGCAGGCGACCCTGACCGACACCTCAGGGTGTCTGTCTGGCAGGGGGCTTAACCTGCATGGATGATGGGGTTCTGGTCATCCCACGCCTGCCTCTTCCACTAAAGAACCCCCTCTGCTGGAAAGAAGAGGAGGAGGAGGACTGAGCTTGGTAGAAAGGCCTTGGAAAAAACCTGCCCCTGCCAGCCCTAAATTGCTGCCCCTGAGGAGTGGCCTGCTTTTCCTTGGCTGCAGCACTCCACTACGTGGTCCTATATTCATCCATCTTCTTCAGGTTTGCTTACCAAACAGAGAATTACCAGTTACAGGAAAATCCATGGCCTTAGTTTGGGTATCCTGCAAAAGATTGGTACATCTAAGCCAAGCATACCTCCTCATGGAGATAGATGTAGCCATGACCATGACTCTAGAATGCACATCATTCGATCCACAGCAGCATGAAACTGCACTTTGGATGCCTCTATACCATCTACAGCCACCTGCTCCAACTCCGTGGCTAGCTGGGGAGGGGCATTCTTACCCAGCTCCGGAACAGTATCCCACATAGATTTCTGGTACCTGGCTGTATATGCTATGTAATTTGATTGCCTGAGCCCCAAAGAGGATGCCAAGTACTGTTTCTTAGCCATGGCACACTTTCCTGGAATCCTTATCTGGGGGGAGTGAGATGCCAGGGGAATATTAGCCTTGTCACAGGCTGCAGCTTGCACTACCCCAACATGGCTACAATGTGCTGAAAGGAATTCCATGCAGGACCTGATAAGGCATACGTCCTGTCCATTCTTTTATCCACAGGAGGAATGGATGTGAGAAATTGCATGATTTTCTGTGTCTGTTTCCCCAGGGATTTGTGTAAATGGATAGACACTCTTTTTGACTCTGGAACATCCATAATTTCCACATAATCAGGCTCCTCCTGATCCTGATCAGCCTCTTCCATAGAAAGTTGAAGAGTCTCAGCCACCTTCTTGTAAAACAAGAAGTGGGAGGGGGACTCAGAAAGCCTGGGAGGGGAAACATTGGAAGGCCTGTCTGGGGAGATGTCAGGCTCTACTGGATCATCTAGGCCTTCAAACTCTCCTTCTTCATCATCTTCTTCCTCCTTCCAATTGCCCTCATAGTATGCCTCTGGATCAATGTCTGAGGCAACAACTTCCGACCGAACTGACTGCTTTTGAACCGATGTTGGTTCGGTCGGAACAGGGCAAAGCGATTGCACTATTGTAATCATTTTCGCTATTTCCTCAGCGGTTGGAACATTGGGTTTCGGATCCGAACCGGCTGATTTTCTTTTTCTCTTAGCTGGAACCGACTCCGCAGAATCGGCTCTCCTTTTGCCCGAAGAGGTATTGCCCAGGTCAGTGGGCACCTCTTCAGGTTCGGTCACAACCGAACCGGGCTGGCCATCTGGGTCAGGGGACTTCTCTGCCTCCCTTTCCCTCACCTACTCAGACATTTTCAAGAGTGGCTTTGGGAAAGTTCTTATAAATTGGGCATTCTTCCTTGAGGTGGTCAAACCCCCAGACAATACACACATACGAGGTGGGGATCAGCCTTAGCAAAGGCCTCCCCACACTAGGGACAGTGCTGAAACCCAGTGGGACCGGTTTTGTTTTTGGGTTTCTCAGACATGCCGAATACAAGAAAAGTCACCCCTGTCTGCGATAAGCCAGGCAACTAACACTTATCAGTTTCATTCGTGTCACGGGTCGGTTAAAAAAATCCCACAAAAATCTGGATTTTTTTAGGAACCGATAAGTACCAGAAAACCATAATAATGTATACAGAATTACACAAATCACAGTAGATTTCGGTTCTGAACCGGACTGACCGGAAAAGAACCGAAGACAAAACAGTGTCAGTGTCAGTGGCTCAGTAGGTAGCACACTCGCCTCTGAGGCCGGGAGATCAGAGGGCTGTGGGTTCAGTTCCCACATCTGGCACTTGGGTTAATATCCCAGTACTGACACTGTAGTGTAGCATGAGAGGGGTGCTGCACTTCTGAGGTGCCGTCTTTCGGATGAGATGTTAAACCGAGGTCCCATCTGCCTGGATTGGTGGTAGTTCAGGTGGATGTTAAAGATCCCATGGCACTTATCGAAAAGAGTAGGGAGTTTTATTAGCACAATAAACATAAAGAACAACACTTGATCACAAAAAAACGACATTGAAGTACAGAATAACAAATCATATGTTCCTTCCTAAATCCATATTGAACTCTCATTTACATTACAGCATTCCATTTTACATACAAGACCTACTCCTTTATTTATATTTAATAAAATGAAAAAAACCTTTCCACAGTTTTTTCACTGCTCCTGGTGCCATTCTCAACATATCTGCAGCATAGATTTTCTCCAACTCTTTAACTGTTAACCTACTAAAACAGATATATGACATTTTCTTTTGATATAGAACCCATTGTGTTCTAGCTTGCCATAAAAAATATTTCAGACATCCTAAAAATAAAGTCAGAGTCCCGTTATGTAAACCAAATGAGCCTATTGGGCTCACTCCAAGGATTAAAAATTCATATGTCATGTTTTTTAGCCACTTAAACTTCCATATCTCCGCTAAATAATCCCACAATCCCAAAGCATAAGAACATTCTAAAAAGAAATGATCCATGGATTCTTCCTTATTTATACACTCAATGTAGGGACATAATCTTTCTTGTGCGGCTTTATATTTAGCATTACCCCTAACATTCAGCCTTCCGTAAAATATTAGCCACTGCACTTTCCATTGATTTCTAGGCAACCTTGGATCATTTAATTGTGCCAAAATTCTGGGGTTTAGATTTAATGAACATTTTTTAAATTCAGGTTCTTGTGGGTATAATTTTTGCATTAAATGGTTGTACAACTCCCTTGTATTAAATGTTAGAGCATCGTTCTTCTGTACTTCCCATTTATACAATTTTTGAGCAGTAGGCCTGAAATGCTCTGGAATCTGTAAATATTTATTTAGTTTTGAGCTAGTAAAGACCAAGTCTTAAAATATTTCCCCATAATTTTTAAATACCATGAATTATCCTTTCTTGAGTCTGCCTTTAAACCTTCCTTAATGGAGTTGGATATAAAAAACATGAGCGTATACCACTGGGTCAATCATTCCTAAACCACCCTGCTTAGTTTTTAGATATGTAAAACCTCTTTTTATCGGATTTAAGCAGTTGCCCCACAACATCTGAAAAAAAAGGCTATATAACGTAGTTTCAAATTCTACCGGTAATGGAAATATCATTGCTACAAATTGTATACTAGGTAAAAGGAATTGTTTTATTACTTGAACTCTTTTGATTTTAGTCATCCTCCATTGCTTCCATCTTATTACTTTTGTCTCAATTTTCTTAAGTACCTTCTCCCAGTTATCCTAGGTATGTTCTGGGGACCAAAGGTAATCCCCAGAATTCAAGTGGTTTCTAGAGAAGTGAATCCCTCTAACCATATGTCTGAAATGCTACTTGCCCCAATAATCAGTCCTTTGTTTTGTTAATGTTCAGTTTAGCATTAGAAACTGAGGCGAAATCCTGAAAAGCATTCATAAAACCCTTAATTTCTGTATTGTCCTCCAAATAGATCACAAGATCATCAGCATAAGCTTGAATAATCAACTGTACAAGATTGCTTTCCTTATGATAAATTCCTTCCATTTTGGGATGCCAAAACTGTTTGTAAAAAGGTCTATTGCAAATGTATATAACAGGGGCTTAAAGGGCACCTTGTCTGACACCCGTGATTAAATGAAACCTTCTGCCATGCGCCATTCAAAAGGGGAATACCAACCCAGTATTATATAATTTCTATTAAAGTAACCAGTTTATCGTGAACCCTATAATACCTTAATGTTAAGAAAAGAAATGGCAAATGAACCCTATCAAATGCTTTGTCAAGATCTGCTGCAACCAAACAGCCTGTTAACCCCATCTCGGAGGTATAATCTATAACATCTCTTATTAACATGATAGCAGACTGTATTTTTGTCTCCGGTAAACCACAATACTGAAAAGGTGAAATAGTTTGCTCTGCATATTTTTTAAGTCTTTCTGTTAATATTTTGGCAAATATTTTGTAATCTGTATTAAGCAGGGTGATTGGCCTCCAATTAGCCATGTCTTGCTTGTCACCCGATTTGAAAATATAGGTTAGTAACCCATCCGAAAATGAGGGTAGATAATATTTTGTCCAAAAATATTGGAACAATAGACCTAGACATTGGCTCAATTCTTCCGGAAAGTTTTATACAAATTATGTGAGAGTCCATCTAAGCCTGGGGATATATTTAATTTTAATGACCTAATGGTCTTCATAATTTCTTCCTGAGAAATCCTGTCCCATTTTTCTGTTTTTGGGCCCATTTCAAAGGAATGAGCAACTTTTCCAAGTACGCCTCAATGTTATGATTAGAAATACTGTTTTTGAGTTTAGTGAATTGAAATGTTCCTTTACTACCTCCCTTAAGTCCTTATCTGTGTTACAACCTCCTCGTCTGATCTTTTAATTCTTTCAATCCCAATGAATCTCTTATTTCTTTGCACATTTCAAAGGGTCCCTATAGGTGATTTTAACTCCGTTGATTAATATGGCCTGCATTGTTTTGCTTCTATCATACTGATACTCCTTCATTTTATTTTTCAATAAAGAGATTTGAGCTGAGTAGTCCTTAGTAGTATAAGCAATGGACAAAAGTCTTTGAAGTTGCTGTCTCAAACCAAGATAATTTAAAAATTTGCCATTTTAATCCTTCTCCCAGAATTTTAAACAGGTTTCTTAAGTCTGATTTTGTATCCAGCCACCATTGACATATATCTGTATATAAAAAAGCTACTGACAGTCTGGCCTTCAACAAATTCCTGGTTCTTGTTTGAATATAGTTCAGTTCCAGCAAAGCACTATTCAGTTTCCATCTATTATACCTTAGTTCTTGCTTTTCTAGAATGAAGAAGGTACTTAACAAAAACAAATGGTCTGAGAATTCGCAAGGGAATATCTTAAACGATTCTATTTGGACATTAGAAGAAACAAACATATGATCAATTAGTGAAAAGGATTTCCCTTTTTTAAAGGAAAATTTGTTATTGTTAAAGGAGTTGTTACAACTTACTAACCTAGCCTCTTTAATAATTTTACTTAGAGAGTTAGAATCACAATAAACTTTTTTCCATCTTGTTTCTTTGTAAGATCTGGGACTATGCAATTAAAGTCCCCCCATAGTACCCTCATTGTCGTGAATAGGAAGGGCTGCACCAACTTTAAACAGTTCACTCTACCAGATTTGGTTTGAGGATTATATATATTTATGAAACGAAAACACACACCTCCCCACTTCCCGTCCAAAATTAAAACTCTCCCAGGTATTAGATCTATCAGATTGTGCAATTGAAATGCAAAGGAGTTAAACAGAATCCCTAACCCATCTGCATCCTCCCCAAAGACCAATAGGATGGGCCCCAAAGCCACTCTTTTTAAATGATGCCCTCTGTTCAAGTGAGAACATCCATGTCTCCTGCAAAAACCAAATTGACAGGGGAAAGCTATGAAAATAATGAAACAAGGCCTGCCTCTTTGCTTTATTTAATAAGCTATGTGTGTTCAAGGAACCCCAGAAACACTTCATTGTCTTTTAATACATTCCACACCCTTTACTTTTCCTTTTTTCTTTTATCTTTGTAGTTATCCATAACCTGAGATTTAGATGAAATAGAGGATATTTGCGAATCAGAATCATCCCCCTCCGTGTTTCCCCAAGATGTAAACAATGCTGCATAAGTATTACTAGTCTCCACTTGAACATCTGGGGGTTTAGGATGAAGATTTCTAGCCGATCTTCTCTGTGGGATGGTTACAAAGGATTCATTTGATTTTTTGGACATTTCTATTTTCCCTGTATTCTCATCAGAAAAACAGACAGGGGGAATACTGAAAATATTGGGGCCATTTCATCCTTTTTGAGTGGTCTTTTGCTTGTATCATCAGTCTGCATTTTTGTCTTACTGTCAGGATATTTTTTTCCCTCTGTTACAGTCTTTATTGAGGTAGAGCCTTTTCCCCTTCCCACTGTTTTACCAATTTCAGGTTTATAATCTGAAGGACTTAGAGTAGAAAGTGAAACATCCTTTATAGAAAGGGATTGTACCATGGCATCTTGCGCCTTCTGAATATATCCCTCTGACCCAGTGCTGTTGGATGAGTTATGTGCAGCCCAAGGACAGAACTTGAAAACGTGACCTTTTGCTTCACACAAATCGCAACAGGACTGGTTGCCACAAAACATAGTTACATGCCCAACCTCTCCACAGTTGTCGCATCTGGGTCAGTCACAGACACTAGAAAGGTGGATTTTTGCACCACATTTATAACAGGCCCGAGGCTGTCCGCTGCAAAACATACTCCCTGTCTTTCCTAACAAAAGGAGTTTGGAATATGTTCAATTCCGCTTCATTTTGCCTTAACTTTACTTTGTATTTCCAGCCTCCTGCTCAAAACTGTTCTGCTCCAGAATGGGCTCAGGTTCACTTAAAACTTCACATCTTTTTTAACCAAATGTGATATCCTCAACCCAAACCCCTTCATTCCTGAACATTACCTTATGAATCTAATCAAAGGTTTGGACAGTGGTATGACAATGAAGGGGGTCCATATTGGGGAATATTTAACTTGCCCATATCTTAACCAAAAAAGTTCAAGGGCTTGCTGAGACCTGAAGCTGATATTGTAATTATCTTCTCCTGAGATGTTTATGAAAGCACAGACATCTTTGGGAGAAAAATGTAAAGAATCTTTTAAAAGAACTTTCCCCACATAGTGTCTATCAGGACGTTCTTCCAGCCCACCTTTATATCAGTAACGCACTGCATTCCGCCTTGGTGCAGCTTCTCTTGTACATTTGAAAAAGTTCCGACATTAAAGGCTTCTTCTCTGGAGTTTTTTGGGGGGTACTAGCAAATCCATGGAAACTTCTTTAGACAATGAAACCTTGTCGGAACCAACTAAAGCATTAGAAATACACACATTTTCATGTTTCCTCATTCAATGCTTTCCTTGCTGCGCTATCCTTGGAGCCCAGTCAGGAGAATTCTGTGAGAAAGGTAACTGAGGGCTCCATGTAGGATCAGGCTGCCACCCACCTAAATCAGACCTAACCCAACCAGCCCCACTCAAAGCATTTTCAGGAGACCATAATGTTTGTTCCTTCTTGACTCTGATTTTGTTACTAAACCCAAAGAGTTAGCTTTTTCATCATCATGTTTGTTATTTTTCCCTCAGAAAAACAAATTCTGTGACCCCTGCTTGTGAACCTGCACCAGATTGGTATACTATGTTTTAACCCTCCAAAACTTCCCCCGTGCAAAATTATCAAGCACAAAACCTTTATATTTATCCAAAGTCACTGTAAAGTCAATTTTAGGCACATAAGAAGTGCTACAACTCTTTCCTTCTGAGTCTGTATTGTTGGCTTGTTTTACCTTCAAATCAGTAGGCTGAGGAGACAAACTTTGCTGGTTACAGAAGCCAACATTAAGTTCCACCTTTTTCTGTTCATTTATCTTGCTAGAAGTTCTGTCCTCTTTCTGAAACGACCGTGGCCAAACTGAGACAGGCAAAACTTTAGTTTTACACTCCATTTCTTCAGCACAAGCAGGTTTAGCAAGCAAATCTTCCTTTGCAGAAAAAAACACAGTACCTGTTTGAAAACTGGCGCCTTTGACTTTAAATTCCTTCTCATTGGTCAGAGACCTATACTCAGACAATTCCAATCCCTGCTGTCCTTCTTCATTTTCCATTAACCCTTCTTCAACCGCTGTATCTTCAATCATGTCCTCCAGTTCCTCCATTGTTTTGTTACCAATGTTTAACGTGGTTTCAGGGTTCAAACCCTGCAGCTTCCAAGAAGAGTTTTCTCCCCCAACATTCTGTGTTTTAGGCACATTTAAAATCTCCTCCACAGTTATAGAAGACGCCATATCAGGCAATAAATCTTCACTTATCTTGACCATTTCCTCGGAACGTTCCTGTTGTAAATCTTCTGTTGGGGACTCAGTATCAGAAACAATTTTAGACAAAGCTCCGGCTGCAGCCTCTAGCACAACTGGAGTGGGAGGCGAGGGCAACCTCTCCCACTCTGCAGGCGTCCTCCTCCATCCTGGAAATCCTCCAGAGTGGCATTTGCAAATGACCAGTCCCCTACTGGCAGCACGGCAGCAGCCAGTAGGGAATTTCCCGGTGTCCTGGCCAATTTCCTCATTCACTAAAAATACCACCAACAGCTTAATCTGGTTCAAGATCAGTTGGCATTCATCTGTATCCCCCTCCCCCGGGTCGTGCCTGAAAATAGGCAGGATTTGTCTCGTGCACTTACCCGGTCAACAAAAGCTAAATAAATAAATAAAACAATTTCTAACAAATTCAACAAAAATTATCACTACCTACTACTACCATTTAATGTTACTGAGACAGAGGTAAGAATACCGATAAAATAAGAACTGGGGTTGAAAAAAAAGACCGATTCAAACTATTACAGAACTGAAGCGCAGGAGGGATCTCTGGAGCGACTTCACAGTTAGGCGGAGTAAGAAATCTGACGGTTACACTTCAGAGTACCACAGACAGAGGTTAGAAAACCGAGCTCGAGGTCAACGATCTGTGACTTGGCATAGAGTTAACCCTTTACTCTCCGAAGCAGTTCAAGTGCTGGGGCTAACTGCATATAGTCAGAATACAGCAAGACTTCATGTTGTTTGAATGGGAATATCCATGGGAGGGGCATATTTCCTATCTATGGACTTAGCCACAGAGGGAATAAGAGCCTGGTTATCTCACAGCATCTGGGATAGGCTCTCAAACGAAGGCTGCACCAGGGAGGTTTAAATCCATAGGGATATCCGGAACGTGCAGATACTGCAACCGCAGCAACTTCCCAGGATCAATATCCAAGGTCTGGAGAGAGAGAGTGGAATTTAAATTCCTGAGCAGAGACTTAAAGGAAAGGTCCTCGACCAAAGGCTCTGCAGCAGTTTGTTCCTAGCCCCTAAGGCGGAGTCATCATCAAAGTCATCTCCCAATCGAAGATCAGGATTAGGTTCAATGTCATCCTCTGTCAGTCCAGATGGGACTGCATAGATAGGAAAGGGATGAAAAGAAGAGGAAGGAAGGAAGAGGAGCGGAAAGAATCAGCGTTGAAAACCTCTGATACCCATGTGGCACCACCAGAGCCCCCAGCACTGCATAGGAAGCGGTGCCAAGAACACAGGTGGCACTGGCATAGGAAATGGCACCAAGCATGGCACCAGCAAGGATTGCAGCACCGAGTGTGGCGCTGACACAATACACGGTGCCAAACCCAGCGCCAGGAAGGCTGGCGCCACCAACTGCGGCGTCACTGCAGAAGTCTGAAAAACCCAATTTGAGGTAGAAAAATGAAGAAATTGAGCAGGAGATAAAGGCACCAGTGTGGACTCCTGCGCCGCAGCCATGTAAGGGGGATAGACACCAGGGCGTGGAGTTGACGGCACCGGAGAGAGTGCCGCGTGACTCGGAAGTCTCAACTGCCTGGATTGCAGGTCCAAAACCAAGAGGCCCAAGGGCCCCAGCAATGTACTAGCTGGCTCAGGTAGTCGAAACAACTGCCACACCCACTGCTCCATAACAGCGACCCGATGGTAAAACTGCTCACCGAAGGACCCCCCAGTGGGAGGGGAGGAACTCCGGAATCGAGGATGCCCGTCATCAGGGACAGAGATCAGAGGGGACTCGGGAAGAGATGGAGACTGACCCCTGCCCCCAGCAATTGATGAGCTATACGCAGATGTACCAGAGGGCGCTCACGAATGGTAACGCTTCTGCTTTGACTGGGAAGCCAAAGAAGAGCTTGAGGTCAAGTGGTGCCAAGAATGGGACCGCTTCTTTTTGTGCTTTTGGAGAGACCACCCATCCCCCCTGAGCACCAAAACATCTGCAGTAGGACCCCCCTCTGTAGAGGGCGGCAGACCAGACCCAGCCCGGCTGACTGTACAGCTTTCCTGCGAAGTCTCCCTACCATCACCTGCCCCTTTAATGGTCGACTTCATCAATGGAGGGCTAAAGACTTCTTCTGACAAATAATAAAATTAATCCTTTAATCGATACTTGTTGTCTAGAAAATAATAAAACTAATAATACTACTAATAAAACTGAAGCTGTTGTCATATAAACGTGAAGTTTTGACTCCCGGCGGGCGAGCGACATTGTCACTAAAGCGCACTTGACAGTGGGGGAAAAAAGGAACTGAGACGGTTGGAGGATCGACACCAAGGTAGTCTATATGGTGCTTCCTCGCAGGCCTACCTTGGCGCCGGCCCTCCTGAAAATATTTGGCTCCTGCTGGGTCCTAACGCCTCTGGCGTAGTCCCTATCAGTGTGAATGAGTGGTTGAGACTTTATGGCCAGGAAGATCCAGGGCTCAGCACTGTGGCTCCTCCCCAGGAGGGGTGCCGCTGTTCCTCACCCCATCCCCTAAACCCAGTCAACTCCAAAGAAGCCTCTTTTTTGCACTCTGTGCCACTGAACCCCCCAATTCTGTTGACTCCCTGAGGAGAGTCGCAGAGGAAGGAGGTTCAGTCTTTACCTTGATAGAGGGGATGGCACCTGGGATGGCAGCTAACCCCTCTCCCAAAGCCCAGATCACCATCCCTGTAGCAGCAGGACTGTCAGCCTGCACCTGCCCCATCGAGCTGCCATCAGCTTGAGAGTTAGTGCAGGTCGCAGTTGCAGGAGCCGTAGGAGGTGCAAGAGCACTAGGCCATGGAGAACCCTCTGACTCTGAGGAGTCAGGCTGCCAGTCCAGATCAGCCTCTGAATCATCTGAATCTGAAGAGGAGACAATGCAGAGCAGCTCTGTACTGGTGGCCCTGGGAGCTCTCCTTGCTGCAGCACTGCAAGCAGTGCTGTGGGCCAGCCCCACACCCCTCACGGCACCACCCCGATCACTGGAGCCACAAACAGCTCCATGATCTGAGGCAGTGCTGAGGAATGCCCTGCACCAGGACCCGAAGTTGTGGGCCCGAACAATGAGGGAGCCTGCTCCTCCAAAGAGGTGACTGCCAGAGCAGTGCTCCCAGCCCGGCCCCAAGTGGTGCCAGATTGCACCTCCAGCACTGCAGTAGAGACCTCCTCTATGGCAAGGCAAAAAGAAGAAGAGGCCCCCTCTTCACTGGACCGTGTAAGCCCAGGAAGGGACCTGGAGAAAAGGCCAAGAGTCCTGCACTTGGACCAACGAGGATGATGATGATGCCCCCCCCCGGAAGTTGGCGGAGCCCTGCCGACTTTTAATGTGCAGTGCTCCAGAACACGGTGGTCCATAGAGAAGCAGGTGTCGCAGATATCCATGTCATGCTGGGGTCCAAGGCAGGTGAGACAAACATCATGCTGGTCAGTAACAGAGGTTTGCCAGCCACAGGGACATCGATGCATAGGAGGCTGGCCCATTTTCTTTGAACGTTTGTTATCCCAAGGACCAGGCATGATGCGACGGTAACTAAGAAAAAATTACTCACCTTAGTAATTGTGTTTCTTCTAATGGAGTCTTGCTGTATTCTGACATATGCAGTTAGCCCCAGCACTTGAACTGCTCCGGAGAGGAAAGAGTTAATTTCTATGCAAGTTATAGAACGCTGAGCTTGAGCTCGGTTTTCAAACCTCTGTCTGTGGTGCCTCAGAGTGTAACAGTCAGATTTTTACGAGCAAACTAACTAACTACACTTCCAGTGTGGAAATTGTAAAACATATAAGCCAACAGGCAACAACTTGGGTCCAAAAGGCTCAAGTCGGGAACCCAAGAGAAAAAACAGGTAGTGAACAAGATAAATAAATCTAAGTAAAACTTAACAACAACCACCACCCCACCCTGAAGGGGAGGGGTGCAAAGTACACCCTTGAGGTGCAACACCGTACCTGCCAGCCCACATCCCAAAACTAGGTTCTGAGAGGTGAGGCATAGGGGAGGTCAGAATACTGCAAGACTCCATTAGGAGAAACAACATTACTATGGTGAGTAATTTGTTCATCAAACAACATGAAGTCTTGCTGTATTCTGACAAAAGCAGACTACCACGCAGTACCTCCATGGAGGAGGGTACTGAACCTATTTTGGGAACAGGCTCTGCAGCACAGCTGTGCCAAACCTAGCATCACTCCTAGCCTGGATATCCACAGAGTAATGTTTGGTGAAAGTATGGCCTGTTTTCCAGGTGGCTGCTTTGCAGATCTCTAACAAGGGTATATCTCTGGCAGCAGCCAGAGAAGCAGCTGTACCCCTAGTCAAATGAGCCCTCAGGCCTGAGGGAGGTGTTTGGCCTAGCTTGGCATAGCAGAATTGTATACAAGAGACAATCCACCTGGCAATAGTTCTCTTAGTAGCAGGCCTACCTTTCCCACTTCACCATAAGTGAGAAACAATTGAAGACAGTCATTCCTATGTGCCTTAGTATGCTCAATGTAGTAGCTAAGTGCCCTCTTAACATCCAAACTATGTAATCTTCTTTCTCCTGAAGAAGAATGATCAGCGAAACACACAGGAAGAGACATGGACTGGTTCAGATGGAAACCTGAGACCACTTTGGGTAAGAACCTCCTATTGGTTCTGAGGACCACCTTGTCCCTATGGAATGAGATAAAATCAGATTCAACTGACAGGGCTTGTAATTCACTAATTCGCCTGGCAGAAGTGATAGCTACCAGAAACACAGTTTTCCAGGTCAGGTACGTAAGCTCGGCTGAAGCCAGAGGTTCAAAGGGTGGCTGCATAAGCTGAGCAATGCAAATATTGAGATCCCTAGCTGGAATAGGCCCTCTAAAAGGAGGGCTGATATGAACCAGACCTTTAAAGAACTTACCAAAAACAGGGTGAGACACTAGGGAAGAGCCCTTCCCTGCTGAGAGGAATGCAGACACGGCTGCTGAATGAACCTTTAAAGTGGCTGGCCTAAGGCCTAAGCCATTAAGGTGAACTAAGTAATCCAAAAGTGTAGCACTGCCAGCAGCATCTGGTGGAATATCCTTATGGGAACACCAAATGCTGAATCTTTTTCATTTGGAATTATACGTTTTCCTGGTAGAGGGTTTCCAAGAAACCTTAAGGATGTCCAAAACTCCCTGAGAAAGATGCAGGCCTGCATATTCTAACTCTTCAAGAGCCAGACCCTGAGATTGAGAGACTGGAGATTGGGGTACCAGATCCTCCCCTGAGAGGAGGTTAGGAGATTGTGTCTTTTGGGAAGAGACAGGGGGAGTGAGACTGCTAGGGACAACAACGGAGGATACCAAGGCTGTCTGGCTCAGTCTGGAGCCAGTAGAATCACTGTGCAGGGTTGTGACCTGATCTTGACTAGAACCCTGAACAACAGGGGAAAGGGAGGAAAAGCATAAAGGAACTTGCCTTCCCAGTCCAATATCAGGGCATTTAGGGGAACAGTCCCTAGGACTGGAGGTCTGCAGTAGAAGAGGGGAAGCTGGTGATTGTTTGGGGCTGCGAAGAGATCTATCTCTGGAGTGCCCCACCTGGTGAAGATTACTTTCAGTATGATGGGATCCAAGGTCCATTTGTGATGGCCCTGGGAGATTCTGCTCAGAGCATCTGCTAACACATTGTCCTTCCCTGGGAGGTGGACTGCTGTTAGGGAGGTTTGCAAGGAGTAGGCCAGAGACCATACTTTCATGGCCTCCGTGCACAAGGCCGTAGACTGAGTGCCCCCCGCTTGTTGATATACCACATGGTGGTGGTGTTGTCTGTCCTGACCTGAACCACCTTGTCCCTTACTGAGTCCGAGAAAGCTTAAAGGGCTAGGAATACTGCCCTGAGCTCCAGAAGATTGATATGAAGGAAAGACTCTTGTGGAGAGCAAACACCCTGTACTGTGAGGGGTCCTAGGTGGGCTCCTCAGCCCAGGAGAGAAGCATCTGTGGTTTGTACCACTGAATGAGACTGACTGAGGAATAAGACACCTTGTCTGAGATTGTCCTGATCCAGCCACCACTGGAGAGCTTGGACCAGAGTCTTGAGTCACTGGAACCAATTTGGTGAGAGAATCTTTTTTTCTGAGACCAAAAAGATCTTAGGTGAATCTGAATGTCCCTCATTTGGAACCTGGCACCTTGTACCACTGCAATGGAAGCTGCCATGTGGCCTAGGAGCTGAAGAAAATGTCTTGCTGGACAAGAAACCAGAGGATGAAAAGAGGAAGCAAGATCTGTAAGGGCCTTTAACCTTGCTAGTGGGAGGAAGGCTTTTGCTTGAACAGTATCTAACTCTATCCCTATGAAAGTGAGGAGTTGTACTCATTCGAGAACCGACTTTGGCAGATTGAGAAGAAAACCCAGAGAGCTGAGCAAATCTTGAGAGACTCGAAGAGCTAACCTGACCTGGTTGGGAGACTGTCCTACAATGAGCCAGTCATCCAGGTATGGGAAAAAAGAGATCCCCTGCTTTCTGAGGAAGGCCACTACTACTGCAAGTCACTTTGTAAACACTCTTGGAGCCAATGTTAGGCCGAAAGGCATGGCTCTGAACTGATAATGGCCTGAAGGCAGCTTGAACCTGAGGTACTTTCTGTGGGAGCACCTGATAGGAATGTGGAAATAGGCATCCTTAAGGTCCAGGGATGCTAACCAATCTCCTGGCCTTAGAGAGGGAAGAATTACTCCCAGAGTCACCATTTTGAACTTTGGTTTTAAGATGTGTTTGTTCAAATACCTTAAGTCTAGGATGGGTCACGACTCCCCTGTCTTTTTTGCGGTAAGGAAATATCTGGAGTACAGACCCTTGCCCCTGTGTAGAATAGAAACTCTCTCCATGGCTCTAAGAGCCAGCAGAAAGGAAACCTCTGCTTCTAGAGCAATGGTTGCAGAGATGTTTGCAGGTGGAAAAGACCTGACCCTCATTTTTGGAAACTTCTTGAAACTGAGGGTGAGTCCCTGGCTTACTACCTCCAGGACCCACTTGTCTGAGGTAACAGACTCCAAGGCCTGGAAGTAGTAAGCCAGCCTGATTCCTACTGGAGCTGGGGAGTCGACCCGGCTGACACATCAGGGTGTCTGCTTGGCAGGAGCCTTGGACTGGGAAGAGGATGCAGCCCTGCTCATCCACATCCTGCCTCTCCCTCGAAAGAATCCCCTCTGTGGGAAGGGAGAAGAGGCCTGGGCTTGGTAGAAAGGCCTGTGAAAGGGCCTGACCCTGCTCATAGACTGCTGCTTTTGAGGAGTGGCTTGCCGTTCCTTGGCCTGTGCACTCCTGTAGGTGGTCCTGTACTCATCCATCTTCTTCATGTAAGCTTCTGTCTGCTCCCCAAACAGAGAGTTACCCACCACAGGGAAATCCATGGCCTTAGCCTGGGTGTCCTGAGAACGGCTAGTGCATCTGAGCCAAGCAAATCTCCTGAGAGACACAGATGTAGCCATGACGCTTGATGCCACAGAGTCTACAGCAGCATGGAATTGCACTTTGGATGCCTCAATCCCATCAGCAGCCAGCTCCTCGGCTAGCTGGGGGAAGCCTGTTTAGCCAGTTCTGGAACCGTATCCCACCTGGACATCTGGTATCTGGCTGTGTAGGCCATATAATTAACCTGCCTGAGTCCCAAGGAGGATGCCAATTATTGTTTCTTGGCCATAGCATCCACCTTTCTGGAGTTTTTATCTGGGTGGTGTGAAGCCAAAGGTGTATTCACCTGTCAAAGGCTGCAGCCTGCACTACCCCAACATAGCCGTAATGATTGAACAAAAACTCTGTACCTGAGCCTGATAGCATATACCTTCTGTCCATTCTCTTATCCACAGGAGGTAAAGAATTTGGTGTCTGTAAAATCTTTTCTGACTGTTTCCCCAGGGATTTATGGAGGGGAAAGACAACCTCTTGGACTCTAGGATGTCCATCATCTCCACAAAATCAGGCTCTTCTTCCTCCTCCTCACCAGCTTCAAACCATAGGGAGCTGGAGGGTTTCAGCCACCTTTTTGTAAGACAAAAAAGTGAGATAGAAACATAGAATTTGATGGCAGATAAGGACCGCTTGGCCCACTTAGTCTGCCCATTTTCCTACCTAACAGATAAGCTGCAGATCCTAGTTAAACAGCCTACTTCCTCCTACCCCCCACTAAGATTGCCTTATGTCTGTCCCATGCATTTTTGAATTCCCCCACTGTTCTTGACTCCACGACTCCTTAAGAAGGCTGTTCCATGCATCCACAACCCTCTTCATGAAAAATACTTCCTCACATTACCTCTGAGCCGTCTCTATCTTCAAATTGTGCCTTGTTCTTGCACATCTCTTTTCTGAAAGATACTACTCTCTTGGACTTTGTTAATTCCCTTGAGGTACTTGAAAGTTTCTATCATGTCCCTCCTCTCCCTTCTTTCCTCAAGGGTATACATATTAAGCTCCTTTAGTCTTTCTTCGTATGTCTTCTGGTGCAGACTCTGCACCATTTTGGTTGCCCTCCTCTGGACAGCCTCCACTCTGTCTATGTCTTTGCGGAGATGGGGTATCCAGAACTGAACACAGTACTCCAGATGGGGTCTAACCAACTGTCTGTACAGAGGGATAACAACTTCCTGTTTTCTACTGTTGATGCCTCTCCCTATGCATCCCAGTATCCCCCCAGCCTTCCTTACTGCCTTCTCACATTGCTTGCCCACCTTTAGATCATCTGATATAATTACCCCCAGGTCCCTTTCCATTGTTACTGTTGTCAGTACCTCACCCCCCATTGTGTACTCTTCCCCTGGGTTTTTATTTCCCAGGTGCAATACTTTGCACTTCTTTGCATTGAATCTAAGCTGCCATACATTTGACTATTCCTCCAACCTTGCCAAGTCCCTTCTCATCCTTTCCACTCCATCTTGTGTATCAACCCTGTTGCAGATCTTTGTGTCGTCTGCAAAGAGACATACTTTTCCTTCCAGTTCCTCTGCAATGTCATTTATACAAACATTAAAAAGGACCGGTCCCAGTACTGAACCCTGCGGTACCCCACTAGTAACCCTCCTTTCTTCACTGTGGACTCCATTTACTACTACCCTTTGAGTCCTGTTGTCCAGCCAATTTTTTATCCAGGCTACCACCTCGGGACCCACTCTAAGGCTGGTTAGCTTGTGTATTAATCTTTTGTGTGTGACTGTATCAAATGCCTTGCTAAAATCTAGGTAGGCCATGTCCACAGCCCCTCTCTGGTCTACTACTTTGGTCACCCAGTCAAAGAAATCTATGATTTGTCTGACATAACCATCTCACTGTGAATCCATGCAGCCTAGGGTCCTGTGCCCCACTGGCCTCTAGGTACTCGACAGTTCTTTCCTTCAGAAGTGATTCCATCATTTTCCCTACCACTGAAGTCAAACTAACTGGTCTGTAGTTTCCTGACTCTGCCCTGTTCCCACTTTTGTGAAGAGGAATCACATCCACCCTCCTCCAGTCCTCAGATACCACTCCATCCTCCCATGATTTGTTAAAGAGAGTAGTCAGCGGTGTCACTAGTTCTAACCTTAGTTCTTCTAGAATTCTTGGGTGAATCCCATCAGGCCACATTGCTTTGTCCACCTTCAATTTTATTAGTTCTTTCAGAACCCTTTCTTCTGTAAATGGACTGGTATCGGCCCCCATCTCCAGAGTGTTTCTCTTGTTAGATTTAAGTACCTCTCCCTCCTCTTCCTTGTGAATACTGACCAGAAGTATTCTGCTCAGTATGAAAAATTACTCACCTTAGTAATTATGTTTCTTCCATTGGAGTCTTGCTGTATTCTGACTAATGCAGTTAGCCCCAGCCTTTAAACTGCCCCAGAGAACAAAGGGGTAAACTTTCTATGCAGAGCATAGAACGCTGAGCTCGAGCTCAGTTGATGTTTCTGTTTCCCTCTGAAATCTAACCATCAGATTCTTACGAACAAAAACTCACTAGCTATCCTATGTGGAAATTGTAAAATTTTTACTAGCCAACTCGCAACAAAAAGTTTTGGATTCCCAAAGGAAGACTCAAGTCAGGAAACACAAAACACAAAACCAATTCAAATAAGAATAACAACAAAATAAACACCCAAACAAAAAAGCAGAGGGTGTAAAGGAGCACCCCTGAGGTGCAACACTGCACCTGCCCACCCACTTCCCAAAAACCAGGTTCTGAGAGGGGATCAGAATACAGCAAGACTCCAATAGAAGAAACATAATTACTAAGGTGAGTAATTTTTTCTTCAAACAACATGAAGTCTTGCTGTATTCTGACTAATGCAGACTACCAAGCAGTACCTCCATGGAGGAGGGACAGAACCTACTTTGGGAATAGGCTCTGAAGTACTGCTGTGACAAACCGAGCATCACTCCTAGCCTGGATATCCAGAGAGTAATGCTTGGTAAATGTATTGACTGTTTTCCAGGTGGCTGCTTGACAAATTTCTAAGAGAGGAATATCCCTGGCAGCAGCCAGGGAAGCAGCTGTACCTCTTGTAGAGTGAGCACTCAGGCCTGAAGGTGGAATCTTTCCCAGTTTCTCATAGCAGAATTGTATACAAGACACAATCCACCTGGCAATGGTTCTGTTGGTGGCAGGTTTGCCCTTTCCCACCTCTCCACAGGTGAGGAACAACTGGAGGGAGTCAAACCTGTGACCCTTGGTACGCTCTATGTAGTAGCTAAGGGCTCTTTTAACGTCTAAACTGTGTAGCCTCCTCTCTCCTCAGGAAGAATGATCAGTGAAGAAAACAGGAAGAGACAGACTGATTCAAGTGGAAATCTGAAACCACTTTGGGAAAGAACCTTCTATTGGTTCTAAGAACCACTTTATCACTGTGAAAGGAGATAAAATCAGGTTCCACTGACAGGGCTTGCAATTCACTGATACATCTGGCAGAGGTAATGGCTACCAAAGAAAAAAATACTTACCTTAGTAATTATGTTTCTTTTAAAGGATTCTTGATGTATTCTGACATATTGCAGTGATTCCCAAACTTTGAACTGCCCCGGAGAACAAAGAGTTAACTTTCTATGCAGGGCATAGAATGCTGAGCTCGAGCTCGGTTGAAGTTTCTGTCTGGAGTGTTTCAAACTCAAACCTTCAGATTCTTACGAGCCCAGCTAACTAAAAATTCCATGTGGAAATTGTAAAAATTCCTATTAGCCAACTAGCAGAAACAAGTTTTGGATCCCAAGGAAGACTCAAGTCAGGCAATCCAAAAAACAGTCTAATACAAATAATAAATCAGCACCCAAACAAAAAGGAGGAGGGTGCAAACAAAAAACACCTCTGGGGTGCAACACTGCACTTGCCCACCCACTTCCCAAAAACAGGCTCTGAGAGAGGCAGGGAGGGAGGTCAGAATACAGCAAAACTCCATTAGAAGAAACATAATTACTAAGGTGAGTAATTTTTTCTTCAAACAACATGAAGTCTTGCTGTATTCTGACATATTGCAGACTACCAAGCAGTACCTCCATGGAGGAGGGACAGAACCTACTTTGGGAATAGGCTCTGAAGTACTGCTGTGCCAAACCGAGCATCACTCCTAGCCTGGATATCCAGAGAGTAATGCTTGGTAAAGGTATGGACTGTTTTCCAGGTGGCTGCTTGACAAATTTCTAAGAAAGTGACATCCCTGGCAGTAGCCAGGGAAGCAGCTGTACCTCTTGTGGAATGAGCCCTCAGGCCTGAGGGTGGAGTTTTTCCCAGTTGTTCATAGCAGAATTGAACACAAGACACAATCTACCTGGCAATAGATCTCTTGGTGGCAGGTTTGCCCTTTCCCACTTCTCCATAAGTGAGGAACTACTGGAGGGAGTCAAACATGTGACCCTTGGTACGCTCTATGTATTAACTAAGGGCTCTTTTAACATCTAAACTATGTAGCCTCCTCTCTCCTGAGGAAGAATGATCAGTGAAGAAAACAGGAAGAGACATAGACTGGTTTAAATGGAAGTCTGAAACTACTTTGGGCAAGAACCTTCTATTTGTTCTAAGGTCCACTTTATCCCTGTGAAATGAGATAAAATCAGGTTCCACTGACAGGGCTTGCAATTCACTGATATGCCTGGCAGAGGTAATGGCTACCAAAAACACAGTTTTCCAAGTCAAGTACTTAAGCTCTGCTGAAGACATAGGCTCAAAAGGGGGTTGCATAAGTTGAGCAATGCAAACATTCAAATCCTAGGCAGGGGCAGGGTCTCTAAAAGGAGGATTGGTGTGAAGCAATCCTTTAAAAAATTTACAGAACACAGGATGAAAAGATAGTGAGGAAGACTTTCCCACAGACAAAAATGCAGAAACAGCTGACAAGTGTACCTTGAGAGTAGCTGGTCTGAGGCCTAGACCATTAATATGGACCATATAATCCAGGACCGTAGGCAATCCAGCAGTGTCTGGAGAAATATGCTTCTTAGAACACCAAATGCTGAATCTCTTCCATTTGGAGTTGTAAGTCTTTCTGGTGGAGGGCTTTCGAGAAGCCTTGAGGATATCCAGAACCCCTTGGGAAAGATGCAGATCCCCAAACTCTTAACTCTTCAAGAGCCATGCCTTGAGATTGAGAGACTGAAGATTGGGGTACCAAATCCTCCCCTGAGAGGATGTTAAAAGGTTGTAATTCCTCGGAAGAGACAGGGAAAGATAAACTGCTAGGGACAGCAACATGGGGTACCAGGGCTATCTGGCCCAATCTGGAGCAATCAGAATCACCTTGCAAGGTTGAGACCCTTATTTTGACTAAAACTTTGAACAGGAGTGGGAAGGTGGGGAAGGCATACAGAAACTTTCCTTCCCAATTCAGAATCAGGGCGTCCAGGGGGACTGAGCCCAAGACTGGAGGTCTGCAACAAAAGAGAGGAGTTGGTGATTGTCTGGGGCTGCAAAGAGATCTATCTCTGGAGTGCCCCACCTTGAAAAAATCACTTTCAACATCTGAGGGTCCAGGGACCATTCGTGATGGCCCCGAGAGATCCTGCTCAGTGCATCTGCTAGCACATTGTCCTTCACTGGAAGGTAAACTGCTACCAGAAAGGTTTGCAGGCAATAAGCCAGGGACCACAACTTCATGGCTTCTGTGCACAGGGCCATGGACCGAGTGCCTCCCTGCTTGTTGATGTACCACATGGTGGTGGTATTGTCCGATCTGACCTGAACCACCTTGTTCTGTACTGAGAGAAAGCTTTTAGGGCCAGAAAAACTGCCCTGAGCTCTAGGAGATTGATATGGAGAAGGGATTCTTGAGGGGACCACAGCCCCTGGGCAGTGAGGGATCCCAGATGGGCTCCCCAGCCCAGAAGAGAAGCATCCGTGGTAAGGACCACTGAACAAGGCTGAGTAACAAAAGGAACACCTTGTCTTAAATTGTCCTGATCCTGCCACCATTGGAGGGCTTGGATCAAGGTCAGAGTCACTGGGATCAGTTTGGTAAGGAATCCTTCCTCTGAGACCAAAAAGCTCTCAGGTGGAACTGAATATCCCTCATCTGGAATCTTGCCCCTTGGACCACTGCTGTTGAAGCTGCCATGTGGCCCAAGAGCAGGAGGAAATGCCTTGCTGGTCGAGATACCCGAAGGCTGAAAGAAGAGGCTAGTTCCATAAGAACCCTTGCCCTTTCTAGAGGAAGAAAGGCTCTTGCTCCGAGTGTGCCCAGTTCTGCCCCTATAAAGGTAAGAAGCTGGACTGGTTCGAGAACTGACTTGGGAAGTTTGAGAAGAAATTCTAGAGAAGTGAGCACTTGCTGGGTCACTTGCAGGTGAGACTTGACTTGGTCTGGAGACTGACCCACTATTAGTCAATTGTCCAGATATGGAAAAATGGAAATCTTTTGCCTTCTTAGAAAGGCAACTACTACTGCCAAGCACTTTGTGAAAACCCTTGGGGCTGAGGTTAGGCCAAAGGGCATTGCTCTAAACTGATAGTGGCCTGAGGGCAACTCGAATCTGAGGTACTTTCTGTGGGAGCACCTGATGGGAATGTGAAAGTAGGCATCTTGAGGTCCAGGGAGGCTAGCTAGTCCCCTGGCCTTAGAGAGGGTTACCCATCCCAGAGTTACCACCTTGAACTTTGGTTTTAAAAGATGTTTGTTTAGATATCTTAGGTCTAGGATGGGTCGCCACTCCCCTGTCTTTTTTGGGGTCAGGAAGTACCTGGAGTACAGTCCTTTGCCCCAGTGTAGGGTAGGTACTCTCTCTATGGCTCTTAAGGCTAGAAAGAAGAAACCTCTGCCTCTAGGGCAAGGGTTTCTGAGAGATTTGCAGGTGGAAAAGATCTGGCTCTCATCTTTGGAAATATTCTGAAGCTGAGAACCAGTCCCTGGCTTACTACTTCCAGGACCCACTTGTCTGATGTAATAGACATCCAGTCCTGGACAAAGTAAGCCAGCCTGCCCCCTACTGGAATAGGAGAGTCGACCTGGGCAGGCCCATCAGGGTGTCTGCTTGGCAGGGGCTTGAGGCTGAGGGGTGGATGCAGCCCTGCTCATCCCCCTTCTGCCTCTCCCTCTGAAGAACTCCCTCTGAGAAAAAGAAGAAGAGGCCTGTGCTTGGTAAAAAGGCCTTTGAAAAGGCTTGCCCCTGCCCCTAGATTGCTGCCTTTGAGGAGTTGCCTGCCTCTCCTTCAAGTTCAAGTTTATTGCAGGAAAAACTCCATTGAGCAAGCTCATTCACAAGGAGGTCCTGGGTCATTTACATAGCTATACGAACATAACATACTAGGTAACATTGTTAATCGAGTTATATGTATCATACAAGGTATCACTGTTAATCGAACAAACAATGCATACACACACAGTTCTTAGTTGACAATTCTTGTCGTGGTACAGCCATGTAAGGCACGGTTCTGGTGGAGGAGTCTGATGCTGAATCAGCAGGTGTTTGGGTAAGGTTGCATACATAAATGAATAGTGCATTATAGGCGAAAGTTAATGTTTGGAGACAGCAGGGGGAGTATAAGGAGGAGTTGTAGGGAAAGAAGGTAGAAGATGAGGCTAGGGACTAGCAGAGTAAGGTGGAAAGAGGTGTGATTAGGAGATCTAGAGGTGAAAGGCATGAAGACAGCAGGGGGAGTTTGAGAAGGAATGGCAGGGTAAGGAGGTAAAAGATGAGGCTTGTGACTAGCAGAGTAGAGTGGAAAAAGTGTGATAAGGAGATCAAAAGGTGGACGGGTATTGTAAGCTGGTCATGGGGATCAAATCTATAGCTGTCGTATTTAGCTCCTTGGCCTAAGCACTCCTGTAAGTGGTCCTGTACTCATCCATTTTCTTCATGTAATTCTCTGTCTGCTCCCCGAACAGAGAGTTACCCACAACAGGAAAATCCATGGCCTTAGCCTGGGTGTCCTGTGAGAGGCTAGTACATCTGAGCCAAACCATCCTCCGAAGAGCCACAGATGTAGCCATGACTCTTGATGACACATCATTAGAGTCCACAACAGCATGAAACTGAACCTTAGATGCCTCAATCCCATCTGCAGCCACCACCTCCAGCTCCTTGGCTAGCTGGGGGGAGGCCTGTTTAGCCAGTGCCAGTACAGTGTCCCACCTGGACTGCTGGTACCTGGCTGTATGGTCATGTAATTCGCCTGCCTGAGTCCCAAGGAACATGCCATGTACTGTTTCTTTGCCATGGCATCAACCTTCCTGGAGTCCTTGTCTGGGGGGTGTGAAGCCAAGGTAATATTTGCCTTGTCACAGGCAGCAGCCTGCACTACCCAACATGGCTGCATTGCTGATATAAGAACTCTGTGTCTTAGCCTGAAAGTGTATACCTCTTGTCCATTCTTCGACCCACAGGAGGTATGGTGTTAAGAGACTTTAGGATTTTTTGCGTCTGTTTTCCAGAAGATTTGTGGAGGGAAATAGACAGTCTCCTGGACTCTAGGATGTCCATCATTTCTACATAATCAAATTCCCCTTCCTCTTCAAATTCCGGTTCATAAAAATCTTTGAGGGTATAATCTTGAACCGCTGGAACCAACCAAACTGAACCCCTGCCGGAAGGAGCCGGATCGGTAGGAACCGGACGGAGCAATTCCACAATCTGAATCGCCCTGGCTATCTCTTCGGTGGTCGGAACATGAAGAAAAAATTACTCACCTTAGTAATCTTGTTTCTTCTAATGGAGTCTTGCTATATTATGACATATGCAGTTTGACCCAGCCTTCGAACTGCTCCGGAGGTGAAAGAGTTAACTTTCCATGCCAGGCATGGAATCTTGAGAGCGAGCTCGGTTGAGAACTCTGTCTGTTGTTCTTCAAACTCAAACTGTCAGATCTTTACGAGCAAAACTCACTAAGATTCTGTGTGGAAGCTGTAAACCTACACTAGTCAACTGGCTACTAAAATATTAACCATTTTTTGGTCCCAAAACAAAGACTCAAGTCAGGGGATCCAAAAAATAAAAACACAACACCCAAACACCCCAAAAAGGGGTGAAAAAACAAGGTGGGCATCTACTAAGTGCCAACACTGCACTGCCCACCCACATCCCAAAAGCAGAGGTTCTGAGAGGGCAGGAAGGAAGGTCATATATAGCAAGACTCCATTACAAGAAACAACATTACTAAGGTGAGTAATTTTTCTTCAAACAACATGAAGTCTTGCTATATTATGACATATGCAGACTACACAGCAGTACCTCCATGGAGGAGGACAGAAACTACTTAGGAAATAGGCTCTGAAGCACAGCTGTGCCAAACTGAGCATCACTCCTAGCCTGGATGTCCAGAGAGTAATGCTTGGTGAAAGTGTGAACTGTTTTCCAGGTAGCTGCTTGACATATATCTATGATAGGGATGTCCCTGGCAGCAGCCAGGGATGCAGCTGTACCTCTGGTAGAGTGAGCCCTCAGGCCTGAAGGGGGAACCTTACCCAGTTTTTGATAACAAAATTGGATACAAGAGACAATCCACCTGGCAATGGATCTTTTAGTGGCAGGTTTCCCTTTACCAACCTCATCTTAAGTGAGGAATAGTTGGAGGGAGTCAAACCTGTGACCCTTGGTACGCTCTTTGTAGTAACTAAGGGCTCTCTTCACATCTAAGCTGTGCAGCCTCCTCTCGCCAGAGGAGGAATGGTCAGTGAAGTAAACTGGAAGAGATATAGATTGATTAAGGTGGAAATCTGACACCACCTTAGGCAAGAAGTTCCTGTTAGTCCTGAGAACCACCTTATCTCTGTGAAAGGAGATAAAATCAGACTCCACTGACAAAGCTTGTAACTCACTTATGCATCTGGCAGAAGTGATGGCTACCAAAAACACAGTTTTCCAAGTCAAGTACTTAAGCTCTGCTGAAGACAAAGGCTCAAAGGGGGGTTGCATAAGCTGAGCAATGCAAACATTAAGATCCCAGGCGGGAGCAGGGTCCCTAAATGGAGGGTTAGTGTGAAGCAATCCCTTGAAAAACTTGGAGAATACAGGGTGAGCAGAAAGAGAAGAGGGCTTTCCTTTTGATATAAAAGCAGAGACAGCTGCCAAGTGCACTTTTAGGGTAGCTGGCCTCAGCCCCAAAGTATTTAAGTGGACCATATAATCCAGGACTGTGGGCAAATCAGCAGATTCTGGGAAAATATGCTTTCCAGAGCACCATATGGAAAACCTTTTCCATTTAGAATTATAAGTAGCCCTGGTGGAAAGCTTCCTAGAAGTTTTCAAGATATCGAGTACACCTTGAGAAAGGTGTAGGTCAGCAAACTCCAACTTTTCAAGAGCCAGGCCTTGAGGTTGAGAGATTTGAGATTCGGGTACCAAACTCTCCCCTGGGCACAGGTTAACAGATTGTGATTCCTGGGAAGACACAGGGGAAGGTGGACTGCTAAGGACAGAAGGAGTGGAAACCAGGGCTGTCTGGCCTAATCTGGAGCAATCAGAATCATCTTGCAAGGTTGAGATCTGATTTTGACTAGCACCTTGAACAAGAGAGGGAAGGGGGGGAAGGCATAGAGAAACTTGCCTTCCCAGTTGAGAAGGAAGGCATACAGAGGGACTGAGGCCAACACTGGGGGTCTGCAGCAAAATAGCGGAAGTTGGTGATTGTCTGGGGCTGCAAAAAGATCTATCTGAGGGGTGCCCCACCTGGCAAATACTACCTCCAGTACTAGGGGATCCAGAGCCCATTCGTGATGGCCCTGGGAAATCCTGCTGAGAGCATCTGCCAGGACATTGTCCTTGCCTGGGAGGTGAACTGCCATGAGGGAGGTGTTCAGGAATAAGCCAGAGACCACAACTTCATTGCCTCGGCACACAAGGTCCAAGACCGAGTGCCCCTTGCTTGTTGATGTACCACATTATAGTGGTGTTGTCTGTTCTGACCTGTACCACTTTGTTCTGAACAGATGCAGAAAAAACCTGAAGTGCTAGAAAAACTGCTCTGAGTTCCAACAGATTGATGTGGAGCAGAGACTCCTGAGGGGACCACAATCCCTGGGTGGTGAGGTTGCCCATGTGAGCTCCCCACCCCAAGAGGGACACATCTGTAGTAAGGGTCAAGGAGTGAGACTGAGGGATGAAAGGAACCCCTTGTCTCAGATTGCTCTGATCCTGCCACCACTGTAGGGCCTGGATCAGGGTTCGAGTTACTAGGATCAATTTGGTTAGAGGATCTCTCCTTTGAGACCAGAAGGCTCTCAAATGGAACTGAATGTCCCTCATCTGAAATCTTGCTCCCTGCACTACTGCTGTGGAGGCAGCCATGTGCCCTAGGAGCTGCAGAAAATGCCTTGCTGGTCAAGAGACCAGCAGAGTGAAGAAGGAGGCCAGAGCCACCAAGGTCTTTGCTCTTTCTAGAGGGAGGAAAGTTCTGGCCTGCTTTGTGTCCAGTTCTGCGCCTATGAAAGTGAGTAGCTGAACAGGCTCTAGAACTGACTTTGGGAGATTGGGAAGGAAACCTAGAGATGTAAGCAGCTGCTGGGTAACCTGAAGGTGTAATCTGACTTGGGTCTGGAGACTGGCCCACTATGAGCCAGTTGTCCAGGTAAGGAAAGATGACAATCTTTTGTCTTCTTAAATGAGCAACTGCTACTGACCTGTTTCGCCAGGGCCATAACAGTATCCCATCTGGATTTCTGGTATCTTGCCACATAGGCCATATAATTTGCCTGTCTGAGTCCCAAGGATGCTGCCATGTACTGTTTCTTTGCCATGGCATCAATCCTCCTGGAGTCCTTGTCAGGGGGGGGTGTGAAGCCAAGGGAATATTTGCCTTATCACAGGCTGCAGCCTGCACTACCCCAACATGGCTGCATTGTTGTGAAAGGAACTCCGTATCAGGGCCTGACAATGTGTACCTCTTGTCCATTTGTTTATCCACAGGAGGTATAGTGTGAGGAACTTTTAACATTTTTATTGTCTGTTTCCTGAAAGATTTATGTAAAGGAATAGACAATCTCCTAGACTCTGGGATATCCATCATTTCTATATAGTCAGGCTCCTCCTGTTCATCCACAGCTTCTTCCAAAGGGAGCTGGAGGGTTTCAGCCACTTTTTTATAAAACATAAAATGAGAAGGGGACTCAGAAAGCCTAGGGGGAGACACTCCTGAAGGTCTGTCTGGGGAAATGTCCGGTTCAATGGGCACATCCAGACTTTAAAAATCACATTCACTCTCTTCATAATCTTCCTCCCCCTCCTCCGGCTCATAAAATTCCTCTATATCATATTCTTGAACCGGTGGCACCGACCGAACCGACCGCTTACCTGATGATGCCGGTTCGGTTGGAACCGGGGAAAGAGACTGGACAATTTTGATCTCTTTGGCTATCTCTGCAGCGGTTGGAGAAGGAAATTTTGGCTCCACACCTGCTGATTTTCTAGTCACAGAAATAATGTAAAACCTATCTATTACTTACGATACCACAGACAGAGCTTGAACTGACCAGTTGTGGTTAAATATAGACAAAATGCGGTTTAAAAACCAAGAAATTACGCTTTTTAACCGAGAAAATGAACTGAGCAGCAGGAGAAATCTCCGGAGCGACTGTTCAGTGAGGCGGAGTAAAGAATCTGACAGTTTGAGTTTGAAGAAGAACAGACAGAGTTCTCAACCAAGCTCGCGCTCAAGATTCCATGCCTGGCATGGAAAGTTAACTCTTTCACCTCCGGAGCAGTTCGAAGGCTGGGTCAAACTGCATATGTCATAATATAGCAAGACTTCATGTTGTTTGAACCTCTGGATCCGAACCGGCCGATTTGTCTTTGCGTTTTCTTTTTGTCGGAACCGATCCCTAGGAATTGGCTCTCCTTTTGCCCGAAGAAGTATCGCCCTGGTCAGAGGGCACTCCTTCTGGTTCGGTCGGAACCGAACCAGGCTGGCCATCTGGGTCAGCGGACTGCTCGGCCTCCTTTTCCCTCAGTCTACCTAATCTCTTCTCAAAGGTAGATTTGGGAAAGCTTTTACATGTTTGGCAGTCTGAATCAAGGTGGTCAAACCCCAGACAATAAACACAGGTGGTGTGGGGATCAGCCTTAGCAAAGACCTCCCCACACTCACTGCAGTGTTGAAACCCAGTGGGCCCATTTTTTTTCTTGGGTTTCTCAGACATGGCCAACCTAACCAACTTACCCTTTTTATGGCAACCGCCAGGCAAGAATCCCTTATTGGTTCCTAACCGTGTCACGGGTATTGGAAAAAACTGTACTAAAACACGATTTTTTTAAAACCAATAAGAACCGGTAACCACACACTAAGTAAAAACACAAAACACAAGATTTCACTATCAAATGGCCAGTTCAGCCGAACCGAGCTGCACTTTTACAAGTTCCACACAGAAAAACAGAACAATTCCTATCTTGTACTCATGGCACCACAGACAGAGACTGAACTGACTATGCGGAAAATAATTTTTGGTTAAAAACAGACAGTAAACCGACACTTCAACCGACTTTCAAACCGGGCTGAAGGAGAAATCTCCGGAACGACCGTTCAGTGAGGTGGAGTAAAGAACCTGACGGTTTGAGTTTGAAACACTCCAGACAGAGACTTCAACCAAGCTCAAGCTCAGCATTCTATGCCCTGCATAGAAAGTTAACTCTTTGTTCTCCGGGGCAGTTCAAATGTTGGGAATCACTGCAATATGTCAGAATACAGCAAGACTTCATGTTGTTTGAAAACACAGTTTTCCAAGTCAAGTACTTAAGCTCTGCTGAGGACATAGGCTCAAAAGGAGGTTGCATAAGTTGAGCAATGCAAACATTTAAATCCCAGGCAGGGGCAGGATCTCTAAAGGGAGGATTGGTATGAAGCAATCCCTTAAAAAATTTACAGAATACAGGATGAGATGATAGTAAGAAAGACTTCCACTGACAAAAAAAAGAAACAGCTGACAAGTGTACCTTTGAGAGTAGCTGGTCCAGTGCCTAGGCCATTAAGATGGACCATATAGTCCAGAACTGTAGGCAATTCAGCAGTGTCTGGAGAAACATGCTTCTTAGAACACCAAATGCTGAATCTCTTCCATTCGGAGTTACAAGTCTTTCTGTTGGAGGGCTTTCGAGAAGCTTTGAGAACATCCAGAACCCCCTGAGACAGATGCAAATCTGCAAACTCTAACTCTTCAAGAGCCATAGATTGAGAGACTGAAGATTGGGGTACCAAATCCTCCCCTGTGAGGAAGTTAACAGGTTGAAATTCCTGGGAAGAGACAGGCAAGATGGACTGCTAGGGACAGCAACAGGGGGTACCAGGGATGGCTGGCCCAGTCTGGAGCAATCAGAATCACTTTGCAAGGTTGTGACCTTATCTTGACTAAAACTTTGAACAGAAGGGGAAGGGAGGGAAGGCATACAGAAATTTCCCTTCCCAGTTCAGAACCAGAGCATCCAGGGGGACTGAGCCTAAGACTGGGGGTCTGCAACAAAAGAGAGGAAGTTGATGATTGTCTGGGGCTGCAAAAAGATCTATCTCTGGAGTGCCCCACCCTGAAAAAATCACCTTCAATACCAGAAGGTCCAGGGACCATTCGTGATGGCCCTGTGAGATCCTGCTCAGTGCATCTGCTAGCACATTGTCCTTCCCTGGAAGGTGAACTGCTATCAAAGAGGTTTGTAGGGAATACGCCAGGGACCACAACTTCATGGCTTCTGTGCACAAGGCTGCAACCGAGTGCCTCCCTGCTTGTTGATGTACCACATGGTGGTGGTGTTGTCTGTTCTGACCTGAACTACCTTGTTCTGTACTGATTGAGAAAAAGCTTGCAGGGCCAGAAAAACTGCCCTAAGCTCTAGGAGATTGATATGGAGAAGGGCTTCCTGAGGGGACCACAGTCCCTGGGCAGTGACGGCCCCCAGATGGGCTCCTCAGCCCAGAAGGGAAGCATCCGTGGTAAGGACCACTGAATGAGACTGAGTGGCAAGTGGGACCCCTTGCCTTAAATTGTCCTGATTCTGCCACCATTGAAGGGCTTGGATCAAGGTCCGAGTCACTAGGATCAGTTTGGTAAGGGAGTCCTTCCTCTGAGACCAAAAACCCTCAGATGGAACTGAATGTCCCTCATCTGGAATCTTGCCCCTTGGACCACTGCCGTAGAAGCTGCCATGTGGCCCAAAAGCTGGAGGAAATGCCTTGCTGGTTGAGATACCTGAAGGCTGAAGGAAGAGGCTAGTTCTATAAGAACCCTTGCTCTTTCCAGGGGAAGAAAGGCTCTTGCTTTGACCATATCCAGCTCTGCCCCTATAAAGGTAAGAAACTGGACAGGCTCGAGAACTGTCTTGGGAAGGTTGAGAAGAAATCCTAGAGAAGTGAGCATTTGCTTGGTCACTTGCAGGTCTGACTTGACTTGGTCTGGAGACTGGCCCACTATTAGCCAGTCGTCCAGGTATGGAAAAATGGAAATCTTTTTCCTCCTTAAAAAGGCAACTACTACTGCCAGGTACTTTGTGAAGACCCTTGGGGCTGAAGTTAGGCCAAAGGGCATTGCTTTGAACTGATAGTGGCCTGAGGGCAACGTGAAAACAGGCATCTTTGAGGTCCAGGGAGGCTAGCCAGTCCCCTGGCCTTAGAGAGGGAAGGATTATTCCCAGAGTTACCATCTTGAACTTTGGCTTTAAAATATGTTTGTTTAGGTATCTTAGGTCTAGGATGGGTCACCACTCCCCTGTCTTTTTTGGGGTAAGGAAGTACCTGGAGTACAGACCTTTGTCCCAGTGTAGGTTAGGTACTCTCTCTATGGCTCTCAAAGCCAGCAGAGACGAAACCTCTGCCTCTAGGGCAAGGGTTTCTGAGAGACCTGCAGGTGGAAAAGATCTGTCTCTCATCTTTGGGAATTTTTTGAAGCTGAGAACCAGTCCCTGGCTTACTACTTCCAGGACCCACTTGTCTGATGTAACAGACATCCAGTCCAGGATGAAGTAAGTCAGCCTGCCCCTACTGGTATAGGAGAGTCGACCTGGGCAGGCCCATCAGGGTGTCTGCTTGGCAGAAGCTTTAGGCTGAGGAGTGGATGCAGCCCTGCTCATTCCCCTTCTGCCTCTCCCTCTGAAGAACCCCCTCTGTGAAAAGGAAGAAGAGGCTTGTGCTTGGAAAAAAGGCCTATGAAAAGGCCTACCCCTGCCCCTAGACTGCTGCCTTTGAGGAGTTGCCTGCCTTTCTTTGGCCTGAGCACTCCTGTAAGTAGCCCTGTACTCATCCATTTTCTTCATGTAATTCTCTGTCTGCTCCCCAAACAGAGAATTACCAACTACAGGAAAATCCATGGCCTTAGCCTGGGTATCCTGTGAGAGGCTAGTACATCTGAGCCAAGCAATCCTCCGAAGAGCCACAGATGTAGCCATGACTCTTGATGATACATCATTGGAGTCCACAGCAGCATGAAGCTGGACTTTTGATGCCTCGATCCCATCTGCAGTCACCTCCTCCAGCTCCTTGGCTAGCTGGGGGGAGGCCTGTTTAGCCAGTGCCAGTACAGTGTCCCACCTGGACTTCTGGTACCTGTCTGTATAGGCCATATAATTTGCCTGCCTGAGTCCCAAGGAAGATGCCATGTACTGTTTTTTTGCCATGGCATCAATCTTTCTGGAGTCTTCGTCTGAGGGATGTGAAGCCAAGGGAATGTTTGCCTTATCACAGGCAGCAGCCTGCACAACTCCAACATGGCTGCATTGCTGATATAAAAACTCTGTATCTGAGCCTGAAAGTGTATACCTCTTGTCCATTCTTCTATCAACAGGAGGTATAGAATTGAGAGACTTCAAGATTTTTTGTGTCTGCTTCCCAAAAGATTTGTGAAGGGGAATAGACAATCTCCTGGACTCTGGGATGTCCATCATTTCCAGAAAATCAGGCTCCTCTTGATCCTCCATTGCCTCCTCCATAGGAAGCTGGAGGGTCTCAGCCACCTTTCTGTAGAACATAAAGTGGGAAGGGGACTCAGAAAGCCTAGGAGGGGATGCACCTGAAGGTCTGTCTGGAGAGATGTCCGGTTCCACAGGCACATCCAGACTTTCACCATCACCATCATCATCTTCAAACTCCGGTTCATAAAATTCTTCAGGGGTATAATCGTGAACCGGGGGAACCGACTGAACTGAGCCCCTGCCAAAAGGTGCCGGATTGGTCGGAACTGGTCGAAGCGATTCCACAATCCTAATCATTCTGGCTATTTCCTCGGCGATCGGAACATGGACTTCTGGATCCGAACCAGACAATTTTTCTTTGTGTTTTCTTCTTGTCGGAACCGAACACTCGGGATCGGCTCCCCTTTTGCCCGAAGTATCGCCCTGGTCAGAGGGCACTCCTCCTGGTTCGGTTGGAACCGAACTGGGCTGGCCATCCGGGTCAGCGGACTTCTCGGCCTCCTTTTCCCTCAGTCTACCTAATCTCTTCTCAAGAGTAGATTTGGGAACATTTTTACAAATTTGGCAGTCTGAATTGAGGTGTTCAAACCCCAGACAATAAACACAGGTGGTGTGGGGATCAGCCTTAGCAAAGACCTCCCCACACTCACTGCAGTGTTGAAACCCAGTGGGCCCGTTTTTTTTCTTGGGTTTCTCAGACATGGCCAACCTAACCAACTTACCCTTTTTATGGCAACCGCCAGGCAAGACTCCCTTATCGGTTCCTAACCGTGTCACGGGTCTTGGAAAAAAACGTACCAAACATGTTTTTTTTAGAACCAATAAGGACCAGTAACCACACGCTAAAGTAAGATACAAGATTTAACTGATCGGTTCAGCCGAACTGATCCACACTGTTACAAGTTTCACACAGAAAAACAGTACAAAACCTATCTAGTACTCATGGTACCACAGACAGAGAATGAACCGACTATGCAGAAAATAATTTTTGGTTAAAAACCGACTGTAAACCAACACTTCAACTGACTTTCGAACCGAGCTGCAGGAGAAATCTCCGGAGCGACTGTTCAGTGAGGCGGAGTAAAGAATCTGACGGTTAGATTTCAAAGGGAAACAGACAGAGACATCAACTGAGCTCGAGCTCAGCATTCTATGCTCTGCATAGAAAGTTTAACCCTTTGTTCTCCTGGGCAGTTTAAAGGCTGGGGCTAACTGCTTTAGTCAGAATACAGCAAGACTACATGTTGTTTGAACCCTACTTTTTTACTGTCACCCTCTGCCCACATTCCCTCCCTTTTATTAAGATGGGGACTCAGAAAGCCTTGGAGGGGAGACATTGGATGGTCTGTCTGGGGAGATGTCCGGTTCAATGGGCACATCCAGACCTTAATCATTGTCATCATCATCATCACCATCCGGTAACTCTTTGACCCCTTCCCACTGCAATTCATAGTAAACATCTGGATCATAATCCGATGGAGTTGGATCCAACCGAACTGAACACCTGACCGATGGCGCCGGTTCGGCCGGAACTGGACGAAGCGATTGCTTTGGCTATTTCTTCAGCGGTTGGAGTAAGGGATGCTGGATCCGAACCGGCTGACTTTTTTTGTCTTTTTGACAGAACCAACCCCTCAGGGTCGGTTCGCCTTCTGCCCGAGAATGTCTCATCCAGGTCAGTGGGCACCTCCTCAAGTTCAGTCAGAACCGAACCAGGCTGGCCAAGTGGGTCAGTGGACTTCACTGCTTCCTTTTCCTTTAGCCTACCCAATCTTTTTTCCAGAGTGGCCTTAGGAAAAGTTTTGCAGATTTGGCAGTCTGTTTTGAGGTAGTCAAACCCCAGACAATAAGCACAGACGAGGTGGGGGTGGGCCTTAGCAAAGGTCTCCCCACACTCTGTACAGTGTTGAAACCCAGTGAGACCATTTTTTTTTTCCTTGGGTTTCTCAGACATGGCCAGACTAGAAAAAAATTACCCTTTACAGCTTTTTGCCAGGTAATACACCCCTATCGGTTACCAACTGTGTCATGGGTTGTGTAAAGAAACTGAAAAACGTTCATTTTTTTTTTAAACCAATAGGAACCGGCACACCACTACTACAATCCCAGAAGATAAATTTACACACAAAAGGTCAGTTCTCAACTGGACCGACCGAGAAGGAACAGAGTTTACAATTTCCACAGAAGAAAAACACAAATTACAGTTCACTACCTACTGTATCTACACTACTTACTGTACTGTAGACAGAGGCTCGAAACTGAAAATAAACAAATCGGTTGAAAAACTGGCACGTTTTGAAACTTTACCGAACCGGTTAAGGAGCAATTCTCCGAGCGACTTCAGTATGGAGTAAAGAATCTGATGGTTGGCACTCTGAGGCACCACAGACAGAAGTTTGAAAACTGGGCTTGAGCTCAACATTCTATGCCTTGCATAGAAATGAACTCTTTCCTCTCCGGAGCAGTTCAAGTGCTTGGGCTATCTGCATATGTCAGAATACAGCAAGACTTCATGTTGTCTGAAACACAAAAAAACAGTAAAGACTCAACACTGCTTAATAAAAAGGAAAGATCTTACCGGCTGTTTGATAAATGGCACAGAGTAATGTGCAGAACTGAGGTGGAGTTGACCAGTGTCGAATGAAGCTTGGCATCGAGAATGGCCCCGAGGAGCAACGACTCCAATGATTGAGGTTTCGAATGTCGGGCTAGGCTGCAAACGTAGTAGAAAATTTAAGCTGCTGGTGAGGTTCTGTCTCAATGGCAGGAGAAGCAGAACCGAGATGGAGGAGGAGCCAATGGCCGTTACTGACCAACCCTTCGAGTGCCATGTAATGCGTTTGCCTCATGGACGGTGCTGACAGCGCCGGCTCCTCACTCCCGCCAAAAAAAAGCCCCCGCAGGGTGCTTGTCTCCGGCCAACCACCCACCAGGGACTAATGGTGAAGATTGACACGGAAGATGTGAAAGAACTGGATATCATAGAAGAGTTGAAAAGTGCTTGGTCATCACCAGTGGTGACTGTAAACAAAAAAGTAGGGGATGTCAGAATCTGCCTTGATTTTTGGAAACTTGATGAAGTGTCAGAATTTGACAGTTATCTTATGCCCAGAATAGATGATTTGGTGGACAGACGGGGGAGTGCCAAGTATATCAGTACCCTCGATCTCACTAAGGGTTACCGGCAAACCCCCCTAGCTAAAGAACCCAGAAACAAAACTACTTTTGCCACTCCTATAGAATTCTATCAGTTCACCATCATGCTGTTTGGTTTACATGGAGCGCCCACTACATTATTTATTTATTTATTGAAAATGTTTCACCAGGAGAGGCACACTGAGCAAAACAATGCTCGTCTCACGATGCGACCTGGGGGGATACATGGGAGGAGTACACATAAAACAAACAATGGGTTGAAATTTGAGTCAAGCAATTCAAACAATGGTTACATGGGTGAGTGTGGTTAGACAGACTTAAACATGTGGAGGCACTACATACTTGTGCCATAAGGAGGGTGGCATAACATATTTGATTACACATCAAAACTATACATGGTTACATAAGTGCCTACATCTAGAGATTGAAGAGAAGTAAGATGCACCGGGTTGGTAGTGTGAACTGGGAGCCCGAGCATGGGGCAAGGGGGTGGTGACAGGTCTGGGTAGTCAAACACTAGGAAAGATGATGGGGTTGACTGAGGGAGGACGTTGATGGGAATAAGAAGGGATGGACAGAAGTGTCAAGAGCGGGGAAGTGCAAGGATTGTTAGGGCAATTTTATAAGCCAGTCATTTGGGCGAACGGCCTAGCCCCTGGTCAGGCGTGTAAGGAGGAGGGGATCGGGTGGGGGAAAGAGTCAGTCGGGGGGGTCAGGGGCAGGTACAATTGGGTGTGAAGAAGTTAGTGAGGGCGGAAGATAGAGAGTGTTGGAGGAAGAATGGTGGATTTGGGCCAGCAGGTCATTCCAGAGCTTATGGAGGAGGTAGGAGAAAGCCGATTGGCCTGCGGAGGTTCTTCAATGAGGGATAGCTAATAGCCTGGAGTCAATAGACCTGAGGGCGTGAGTGGGGGTTGGTGGGGAAGATAGGGAGGAAACGAGGTAGGGTGGGAGGGAACCGAGCCAGAAGTTAGAAACAAATTTAGCATTGTGAAGTAGGCGCCTGTTGCTCAGGGATGGGAGGGCCAGTGAATGGAAGAGCTCACAGTGATGGGTCCGGGGGGGGAGCACTGAGGGCGAAGCGGCAGAAAGCATGGAAGAGAGGGTCCAGTCTGGATAAGGTGGACTTGGTGGCAGAGCTGTAGACAACACTGCAGTAGTGGAAGGAAGGTAGAATCATTTTCTGGACTATTTCGCGTCTCACAGGAAGCGGGAGACTAGCGTGGTTTCTATAGAGGGCACAAAGCTTGGGGTGCAGTTTTGATATGATGGCGTCTACATGGGTGGAGAAGGAGAGGTGGCAATCAAGCCAAACCCCTAGGTACCTAAAGGAGGGCACGTCTTCAAGGGTGGTGTTATTTAGGCTACGGAAGATCAGGGTAAGATAAGTCTGGATAGTCTCTGTCTAGTACCAAAAGACATAGAGACCGTTTTCTTGGCATTTAGGGAGAGTTGATTGGAGTTGAACCAGTGTTGTACTTAGTTGAAATCAGTCTGAAGATTAGAGGTGACTTCTTCATGGGAGCGGCCGGAAGTAAAGAGGACCGTGTCATCAGCATACATGTGTATTGAGGTAATGGAGCAAAGCCGTTGGCAGATCATTTAGTAGGATGTCTGTATCACCCTCTGGTTAAATCAGTGACCTCTACGGGTAGTCCTATATGACTCCCTTTTCAGTTGCATCTGATGCCCACGAGTTGCCCTACCAATCTCTGCCTTCTTACTCAGTGCTGTTGATTCCCATATTAAATCATCTTTCTATGCTCTATATACATGACACAAGTCTCCCCTCCGACTCCTATAAGCCATTGAGTACAAACCCTGGATCAGGAATTGAGAATTTCGAAGGTTGAAAAAAAAAAAAAAAAATGTGTGAGTTGAAACTTCTCTGTTTGCTATACTGCTTATGCACTTAACTGTAAAGATTATAAGCTACTGTAATGTTAAAGGAAAATTTACAGAATGTTTTGGAAACCTGTTTTTTTTTTTTTTTTTTAAACAGATTCCTTCTTAAAGCGGGGGTATGTGACAGGGTTGAATAAGGCCCTGCCCATATTACATAGCATGGTGTAATGTTATGTTCTGTGTACAACTACTGTATGTGATCTCTCTTTTTTTTCTCTCATTTTGACAAGCAGTATAACTACAATTCATACCTTACCTTTAATTCCTTACTTTATTGCTATCAATCACAGAGCATATTTCTATTGCTTAACCCAATACGTATTTTATTATTCACTATGCTGCAATACTATATTTGTTTTCTTTTACTTCAAAAAATCAATAAACAAATTAACTACAAAAAAATAAGGCCCAGCCCCATTTGTTATGCAGAAAGAGTTTAAATGCAAGGATCTATTCTATTCTCTCCTTTTCTGTCTCTTCTCTGACTGGCTGCCCAACCAACTTTTCCTGTGAGACCTAGGAACTGATCATTCTGATGGTCTTGCAATTCTCCGCCTCTCGCTAGTTCTCTGTCTTCACTTGCTGTTTCTGTCTGTCTTCCTCCCCTTTGCATATCTGCTGGTATAAAAATATATGTGAATCATTTTGTGGAAATGTAACTGATACTGAGATCCCTTTGTTTAAATATGTATATAGTTATACTGCTGAAATGATTATAAAAAGCTATTTGGAACTCAAGAGGTTAACCTGAGATTCTGGTTTGCAAAATTTCTCCAGAGCTGTTAATAAGAGGTCAGTTCTGGGTCACTATGTTCCTTTTTGCTGCACCTGCAAGAAACTTACAAGAACATTTTAGGAAAAACAGGATGTCTGTTAACGAGTGGAGGTTGCAAAGACTTATAAAAAGAGCAGCAATGCTTTTGCTAGACAGACAAGGAGAGACTGAGACTGAGATTAGAAATTGAGAAGAAAAAACTCAGATGAAGGACTCAGTTTTCTATGTTTGTACTGCCATTGTAAATAGTTATACTGAACAATTTTTATTTTGCTGTTATTAATCATAAAACGGTATTTGCGAATTTTGAAACTGCTCCTGGTTTTCCTGTGCTTCCTGACCTGTGCCTCCATGACACCTATTATGTAACATGTCATTCTCCTACCTCCTTTGTAACTGTATCTTTATTGATCACTTTTTGTAATTAATTCCAGGTCGCCCCTGAAAAAGGGACTCCTTGAGGCCCAGTGGGTTCACCCGGTCAACAAAATTCAATAAATAAATACATGTACTTTGAAAGTAGACCAAAATAACTAAAATTTAAAATTTGACGAAATTCATTGGAATTTTTGAAATGTATTGATCTGGTCATAACTCAGCCTTCTATTGAGCTATATATCTGAAATTTTATCATGATTATTTGTTTATAGGCGTTCCAATGGTGTGCCAAAAGGTGCTTGCTGGCCCGGTGGTGCTGAGAGTTGAGGTGCTGGATGCCACACCTCGTGCCACACTGGCGACCCACGCTCGGGAGAGAGCTCGGGTTGTTGGGGGTCAGCAGGGGAGGGAGCAGATCCAGCATCTGACTGACTGCTCTCCTCTTCCGGTGAGGAGGGATGGTAGTCCGGCTGCTTGGCTACCTCCTGGTGGAGGTCGGGTGACAGCACTAGGAACCAGGGAGGCAAAATATGTAGCAATGCAGGCAGGTGTGTTCACGGGTGTGAAGGGGAGGGACAGAAAATGGAAAAAGAGGCATCTGCAGGCTCTGTTAAGTCCTGCCTGCCAACTGGCGTCCCGCTTCACCGCCAGATTGCTGGAAGCCCGGAATTGGATTGGATGCACTGGGTGGGGGGAGGATGGCCTTCCCCTTCCTGGCCCTACAATGGGGGGAAATCCATGGGAGTACTGGGGCTCAGCAGTACTGGGGGGGTGGACGGACTTAGGTGGCATGCAGGGGAGCTGCCTGAAGACACCAAAGGAGGGAAAAACAGAAGATTAAAAAAAATGATAAGTGCTCAAAGTCTGTCATTTTATTTTTTGTGGAAAATTTCATGAACATTTTATCTTCATAAAACTCAGGTACCTTTGGAGCTAGACATCTGAAACTGGGAACATATATACATGTAATATCCCATATACCTGCAAAATTTTATAACATTTTATAAAGGCTTTCAAAATTATACTAAACTAAAATTCTAATTTTGGCAAAATGATCGGCCACCTATGGCACAGCCCCCTCTAAAAACTAAGACTTAAAACATGGTACACATAACCATGATGCACGATTCTCTAAATTCTGAAATTGTGGAGAAATTTGGATAAAAAATTTTAAAATACAGTAGTAGCACCGAATTAGTCAAGGGATTTATAAGGATTTTTTAAAATCCCTATTGAGAATTGTGAAACCTTTAGTTAGGGATTTTGTTTTGTTTGTTAGTGTGTTCACTGCTACCCAGAGAGGGTTGTCTCATCTGATAGTGTAGTTGAAAATCTACCAGCTGGCACTTAAGTACTGGCCTTTTTTGTAGGTATAACAAAAATAATTTTAGAGGATTTTTTCCCCTAAATTTTGTGAAGGATAAATAGGGAATCTCACAATATTGTTTGACAAATTTGGCGCTACTACTGTAAGATGGACAAAATTGAAAATTACATTTTGACTAAATCTTTGGCCTCCCATAACTCAGCTTCCTTTCAATCTAGGACTCTGAAATTTAGTATGTTTATGCAGGCTGTCAGTACATGTAGACATGCCAGATTTGGTGTCATTTGGTTATTTATTTATTTATTAAATTTTGGTGACCAGGTAGGCCCACTGGGCCCCGAAGGTCCCTTTTTCAGGGGCAACCCGAGATAACAATACTAGTTATGATACAGAAATAAGGACAAAAAAGAGAACTTTTGTATACATTATCTGTTACAACATGAGGAGGTTACAAAAAGCAGTGGATACAGGCATGGTTATCATCATGACACAGTTTAAATAGGTAATTCTTTGCATGTTGTTTACTCAGGAGGTAGCATATGACCCCAGGTGAACAGACAGTTTGAGGCAGGTAGTAGGTAGGCTCCGCTAAGAGAAGGTGTGTTAGAAGGAGGGGAGTACCTAAAGAGCCTTATGAACTGTGGCAGTGGCATGCACTTGAGGTCAGCATATGGGACTTGAGCCTGGTGCGGAAGTTCATGAGTGAGGAGGCATCCTAGACAGGGGGAGGGAGCTTGTTCCATTGGCAGGGTGCTTGGGAGGAAAAGGACCTCCCGCTGGCATTTGTCCTTACCCTAGGGACTTCTAATAGTGTTCTTACTGAAGTCTTTAAGTTCCTTGGGTTGTGCTTGATGGTTATGGTCCCGGCTATACTAGGCGGAGTGTGGGGTTTGAGAAGCTTGTAGGTCTGGACAAGCAAGGGACATTGGAGGTGAGCGACCAATGTGGGCCAACGGAGCTGGGCCAGAGTGTCGCAGTGGTGACGTCGTGGGTGGTCTTGGGTAGCAAAGTGAGCTATTTTATTATATAGGGTTTGCATCCTGGTTATCTCTTGCTTTGCCATGCCCTGTATTATCGGGGCCTCAAAGGTCAGGGTAGGAAGCAGGACACTTGTAGCAATGGAGAGCCTGGCCTCAGGGATGAGCTGGTCTCTGAGTCGGTGCAAGGTGCTGAGTTTGCGATGTAGGGTCCTAGTGACCTGGTCCACGTGTTCCTTGTATGTGATATTCTGATCCAGCATTAGGCCTAGGTATTTGAGGGAAGGAACTACATTAATGGCTTTGCCAGAGAGTGTAGTTAAGCGGAAGAATGAGGACCTGTCGAGTCCTAGGGATCTTGGCCCGAATAGCATTGCCTTGGTCTTGTCACCATTGAGTACCATTCTTTTCTCACATAGCCAAGTCTCTAGGGATGTGAGATCCTTTTGGAGGGGAGGGCCTAGTGTAGCCACATCACTCACGGGTCGGAAGATGACAGTATCGTCTGCATACTGTATAACCGAGCTCTCCCCGCAGTAGGAGCTTAGGTCATTGGTAAATAGGGAAAATAGGAGGGGGCCTAGTATTGACCCCTGAGGTACACCCTGTTTTAGGGGTAGAGGGTCAGACATGACCCCTTTCCATGTGACCCTCTGAGCCCGGCCTGATAAGTAGCTCCCAAACCACTTAAGGGCATGAGTGTCTAGGCCAACATTTTGCAGCTTTTGAAGCAGCAAGTTGTGGTCTACGAGGTCGAACGCCTTGGATAAGTCTATAAAGACTGCGCCAGTGGGTATCCCTTTGTCAGCTGCCCTGAGCACTTCATCCGAGAAGTTGATGAGGGCGGTATCAGTACCATGGTTTGTTCTGAATCCGTGTTGGGAGGGGGCAAGGAGCTGATGTGCTTCCAGATAGTCACTGAGTTGACTGTAGACTACCCTTTCTTGCACTTTGGCGAGTGTGCAGAGGAGGGAGATAGGCCTATAGTTGTTTAGTTTTTCCCTGAGTCCTCCTTTGTGGATTGGGACAACATTGGCACGTTTTCACTGGTCAGGGACTCCTCCTTCCCTCAGTGATCTGTTGAGGAGTATGGTTATGGGCCAGGATAAGGAGGTAGCACCTGCCTTGAGAAGCCGAGGGTTGATCCAATCGGATGGATCCCCCTGACCCTTTGGGTTTCAAGTTCTTTAGGAGGGTAAGGACTTCAGTCCGTTTAGCCAGTATCAGGTGAAAAGAGGGTCATTCCATGTGGGGTGATTCAGCTGAGCTTGGGGGGGGGAGTTAGGGGAGGCTGGCATGTCTTATAGGCCTCGAGATCTGAGAAGTGCCTGTTTAGGGCAGCCGATATTTGACAAGAGTCAGTTGTGAGCTGACCGTAGATCTCAATGGGGCAGGATTCAGGCTTTTTGCTGCCCTTGATCAGATCATTAACATGGTTCCAGAATTGCTTAGGGTTGCCTAGGCTAGATTTCTGGAGGTGTGTGAGATACTCTCTCTTACCAAGTTTTCTGGCTCTCTTGGCTTTGTTTCTTAGGGCTTTGTATTCCGCAAGATCTGCCAGTGAGGAGGAGAGCCTAAGCTTTTTCCAGGCTTTTTCCCCAAGTAGCCATTAGGACTTTGAGGGAAGGAGAGATCCACTTGTAGCAGCTGCCTTTTGCCCTCAGTCTCTTCATGGGAGCGAAGAGATTGGCAGCTGTGGTTAGTTTGTCCAGGAAGTATATCAAGGCCTCGGTAAGAGTTGGGAGGAGATTCATGGGGTTCCAGTCCTGGCTACTTAGGTAGCTATTGAATTGTAGTTCTGAGAATATGGAGAAGTCTCGGGCGGAGAGAATTCTTGGCTGGACCTTGGGTGGTCTGTTTTTCCATATACAGAAGATTGGGGAATGGTCACTCAAGGAGTCTGCCATTGTGCCCGCACACTGTATATTAGTGGGGTTTGACACCAGAGCCCAGTCAAGGGTGGTGTGGTTCCCAGTTTTGTAATTCAGTCTGGTCGGTTCAGAGATGACCTACGTCATCCTACTTCTTGAGTCAGGGACATCGCAGCCTGGCCGGGGTCCTGGGCCCAGTTTATGTTGAAATCACCCAAGATAAGCTGCTCCATAGCTGCCTTGCTAGCGAGCGAGTTAGTGATGGCTTCGAGGGATTGGAGGGCTGATTTTGGTTGGTGGTAGACACAACCAATTGTTAGTTGTTTGGCGTGTCCTAGGGTTATGCAGATGTATATACTTTCTACCTCAGCAGGGAGATTTGTCTGCAGGGTTAGTGACGACACTGAGAGGTCAACCTTTGTATAGATTAGAACCCCACCCCCCTTTTTGGATTCTCTGTCTTTGCGGTAGCTGTTGTAGCCCAGGACTTGTATCTCGTGATCCAGGATATGGGCTTTTAACCAGGTTTCCGAGATGGCTAGGACATCTGGTTTGTAGAGGTCCAGCCAGGTTTGGACTTCGTGTATTTTTGGTCTGAGGCTACATATGTTCATGTGTGCAATCTTCAGACCCTTGGTAGCCACCCAGTGAGGGTCCTGGGGGGATGCTACCAAGGTATTGGGGGTGTGCGGGCCTGGGTTGGGTTGGATATCTCCTGACAGGAGTAGTAGCCCAACTACTAACCTGAGCAGTTTAGTGCAGGGTATAGAGATGAGGTGTCTTCGATGCATCATGCTCATGTAGTAAAGCAGGTCATAGCATACTCCCTTTTTTACCATCTCATGCCCCGTTAAGTGAGTAGTCATACTTGAGATAGGGTTGCTGCTATGAAAATCGTGAGGGGGGACCTTGTGCAGATTGCTCACTGGTTCGGGGTGGAATGGGTCAATGAGCCTGTCCACCCAGAGTAGGGTCAGTGAGTAGACTATGGCAAGGAGTACACCCCTGTTAGGGGGAGGGACACCTTGGTTACGAGCACACCAAGGTGCAAGGGAGGAAGCAAATACTTCATCAGGCATGGTTTGATGATCTCTGCACAGTATCAGTTGGAGTAGGGTGCTCCGAGTTTATCAGACTTAGGTCTGTGCGGGGGGCAGCAGACACTGGGGGCTTTGGGTTTTCTGCTAACAGAGCAGTCCCATGGTTGAGGTTTAATGTTTGGCAGCTTGTTAAGATGTTGCCTCACTGTGTACTAATAACATAGGGAAACCTTAGGCTACTACCTCGCCGTGTGGAAGGACAATGTATAATTACTCTAAGGCAGACAGTCTCTGGTTTAAGATTACAGATTAGCAGTTGTTTAGATTTTATATAACTATAGTATAGGATTAAGGATTAGCAGTTGTTTAGATATTATATAACTGTTATATAAAACGTGGAGAAAAACCTTAGCCTACTGCAACACTGTATTGAGGCACTTAGTATTGTCTGAGTGAGTAATAAAGTGTGGAGAAAAACCTTAATCTACTGAAGCACTGTATAGAAGCACCAAGTATTCTTACTCTAAGGCAGTCAGCACATTATTCCTGAATTATTACTCTAAGGCAGTCAGCACGTTATTCCTATGTGGTGTGTAACAGATAAGAGAGAGACAAGAGCAAGTGCGGCATTCATAGAGAGAGAGAGAGAGTAATTCATACAGTCAAAAATTAAGGGAGAGATTGATAGCTAATGCAGTATCTTTAGAGTGAGAGATCAAGAATTATCCACAGTAGTACAGAGAGTTAGTGACTGGGGGTATATTGACATCAACTGGCATACGGGATGTATCTAATTATAATTATATGGCAGGCGATCCCCCACTTGCTCTGTGTTGATTGGCTTGGGTGTCTCTGTGGGCGTGGCTTTCCCGTTTTTAACAGGAGGAGGGAATGGGACGGGTGAGTGGGAGAAAACAAAAGGCAAGATCAGTGGTCGTCCCCTGCTCCGGTGCAGGGGAGGTGTGGGCTTGGGGTAGCGTGGGCGGTCCGCACGCTTCTGGGCCTGGGTGTGGGAAGGGGGGCCCTCTTGCAGCGAGGTCTCCCTTGCTTCCCCAGCAGTTGATTCCTTGTAGTCCTGGCTAGTGACCCACGGGGGCTCCGACAGGCCTTTTTGAGTAGCCTGGGTCGGAGTGTCACCGTGGTCGGGTAGCCAATCAGGAGATCCAGGAGAAAATTTGAAGTTGGCGCCCAAATCACACTCCCAGTTGTTCGCAGAGTCGGCGTTCGGTGTTCCCGGAAGACCTTGGAGCTGTGCCACGAGGGGAGGAATCCAGCTGTTGGGATGAGGTAAGCCTAGTATCTGTGGAGAAAGTCAGTTCAGCAGAGCAAAGTTTGTAGAGGCAAAAGGCAAGATCAGCGGTCGTCCCCTGCTCTGGTGCAGGGGAGGTGTGGGCTTGGGGTAGTGTGGGCGGTCCACATGCTTCTGGGCCTGGGTGTGGGAAGGGGGGCCCTCTTGCAGCGAGGTCTCCCTTACTTCCCCAGCAGTTGATTCCTTGTAGTCCTGGCTAGTGACCCACGGGGGCTCCGACAGGCCTTTTTGAGTAGCCTGGGTCGGAGTGTCACCGTGGTCGGGTAGCCAATCAGGAGATCCAGGAGAAAATTTGAAGTTGGCGCCCAAATCACACTCCCAGTTGTTCGCAGAGTCGGCGTTCGGTGTTCCCGGAAGACCTTGGAGCTGTGCCACGAGGGGAGGAATCCAGCTGTTGGGATGAGGTAAGCCTAGTATCTGTGGAGAAAGTCAGTTCAGCAGAGCAAAGTTTGTAGAGGCAAAAGGCAAGATCAGTGGTCGTCCGCTGCTCTGGTGAAGGGGAGGTGTGGGTTTGGGGTAGCATGGGTGGTCTGAACGCTTCTGGGCCTGGGTGTGGGAAGGGGGGCCCTCTTGCAGCGAGATCTCCCTCACTTCTCCAGCAGCTGATTCCTTGTAGTCCTGGCTAGTGACCCATGGGGGCTCCGACAGGCCTTTTTGAGTAGCCTGGGTCGGAGCGTCACCGTGGTCGGGTAGCCAATCAGGAAATGCAGGAGAAAATTTGAAGTTGGTGCCCAAATCACACTCCCAGTTGTCCGCGGAGCCGGCGTTCCCGGGAGACCTTGGAGCTGTGCCATGAGGGGAGGAATCCAGCTCTTGGGATGAGGTAAGCCTAGTATCTGTGGAGAAAGTCAGTTCAGCAGGGCAAAGTTTGTAGAGGCAATAGGAAAACTCAGTGGTCGTCCCCTGCTCTGGTGCAGGGGAGGTGTGGGCTTGGGGTAGCATGGGCAGTCCGCACGCTTCTGGGCCTGGGTGTGGGAAGGGGGGCCCTCTTGCAACGAGGTCTCCCTCACTTCCCCAGCAGTTGATTCCTTGTAGTCCTGGCTAGTGACCCACGGGGGCTCCGACAGGCCTTTTTGAGTAGCCTGGGTCGGAGCGTCACCGTGGTTGGATAGACAATCGGGAGATCCAGGAGAAAATCTGAAGTTGGTGCCCAAATCACACTCCCAGTTGTCCACTGAGTCGGCGTTCCCAGGAGACCTTGGAGCTGTGCCATGAGGTGAGGAATCCAGCTCTTGGGATGAGGTAAGCCTAGTATCTATGGTGAAAGTCAGTTCAGCAGAGCAAAGTTTGTAGAGGCAAAAGGCAAGATCAGCGGTCGTCCCCTGCTCTGGTGCAGGGGAGGTGTGGGCTTGGGGTAGCGTGGGCGGTCCGCACACTTCTGGGCCTGGGTGTGGGAAGGGAGGCCCTCTTGCAGCGAGTTCTCCCTCACTTCCCCAGCAGCTGATTCCTTGTAGTCCTGGCTAGTGACCACGGGGCTCCGACAGGCCTTTTTGAGTAGCCTGGGTCGGAGCGTCACCGTGGTCGGATAGCCAATCGGAGATCCAGGAGAAAATCTGAAGTTGGTGCCCAAATCACACTCCCAGTTGTCCACTGAGTCGACGTTCCCGGAAGACCTTGGAGCTGTGCCATGAGGGAGGAATCCAGCTCTCGGATGAGGTGTGCTCAGTATCTGTGGAGAAAGTCAGGTCAGCAGAGCAAAGTTTGTAGAGGCAAAAGGCAAGATCAGCGGTCGTCCCCTGCTCTGGTGCAGGGGAGGTGTGGGCTTGGGGTAGCGTGGGCAGTCCGCACGCTTCTGGGCTTGGGTGTGGGAAGGGGGCCCTGTTGCAGCAAGGTCTCCCTCACTTCCCCAGCAGTTGATTCCTTGTAGTCCTGGCTAGATATGTACTTTAAAAATTAGACCAACATAAGTGAAATTCAAAATTTGGCAAAATCCTGTGGAATTTTCATACAACTTCCATGAAATTTCACGGAATCAGAATGATAATTCCACAGGCATTCTGCTGGCAGAATTTTATATTCCGCACAGCTCTACTAGCAACTATAGGCTGGTCAGTCTCACCTCAGTGGTGGGGAAATGAATGGAAACGCTGTTAAAGGAATAGTGGGCAGAGTATCATGACTCCAATGGGCTGAAACAACACAAGCAACATGGATTCACAGGGGAAGGTCATGCCAGACAAATCTGATTGATTCCTTTGACTGGCTGAACAGAGATGTAGATCAGGGGAGAACAGTGGATATGGTCTATCTGGACATTAGCAAGGCCTCTGACACTTTGTGGCACAGGAGACTGAAAGAAACTGAGCAGCCCAGGGGTAGGCACCAATGTGGTAAATTGGGTTAGAAACTAGTTAAAGGATAGGAGACAGAGGAGAGGGTGGTAGTTAATGGCACTCACTCTAATGATGGGAGAGTGACCAACAGGGTGCTGTAGGGCTCAATACTGGACTGGTCTTCAATATCTTCATAAGTGACATTGCTGAAGAACATGAATGGAAGATACTGCATGCTGTTTTGTGGATGCCAGCATCCAGCATCTGTAATAGGGTGGATATTCAGGAGGAGGTGGAGAAAATGCAAAGAGATCTTGGGAAACTCAAGGTGCGGTCAAGAGCGTGACGGTTGGGGTTCAATGTCAAAAAGTGCAAAATCATACACTTAGGGCATTGGAACCCAGGAGTAGAGTATAGGATGGGGGGAGGTAATAACAGTCACTAAGTAGGAAAGGGACCTTGAACTTATCATATCTGATGACCACAAAGAGGCAGGGCACTGTGACAAAGCAGTGGGTAGGGACAATGTGATGCTACGATACATAAGGAGAGGTATCTCTAGCAAGAGGAGGGAGAGTGTGTTGCCACTATATCGCTCACTGGTCAGACCCCACCTGGAGTCCAGTTTTGGAGGCCACACCTCAGAAAGGACATAGAATGGAGGAAGCGCAGAGGAGAACAATTAAAAGGGTGAACCAAAAGTCATATGAGGAAAGACTGAAGGATCTCAACATGTACACCACAGAAGAGAGGAGACCGCTAGAGGGAACATGATAGAGACCTACAAGTACCTTACAGGGGTAAACAGGGTGCAGCAGGGGAGCCTCCTTCAAATGAGAAAGAGCACCAGGACCAGAGGCATATGATAAAGCTGGGGAAGGACAGTTTAAGAGGGATGTGAGGAAGTACTACTTCACTGAAAGAGTTGTAGATACCTGGAACAGACTGCCAATGGAAGTGTTGGAGGCAAAACAGTAGGGGTCTGCAAGCATGTGTGGGAAGACATGGAAGAATTTTAGTAAAAAGGCAGGGAGGAGGGAGGGTCATCAGAGACCAGTTAGCTTCTGCAGAGACAGACTAGGCAGGGACCATCTGGGCAGACTGGGTGGGCCAGTGATCCTTTTCTGCCGACAAACTCTATGTTGCTGGTACTAGAAATAGCATTCCATGAAGAAATAATTTTCAATAAATATTTCAAAAGTATTAGTTTCCTTGTGCCTGAGATGCTTTATTGAATGACTGATTACATCACTTGAGAACATAGTGTAATTAAATACCCTCTTTTTATCTGAAATACTGTCTCAAGATACTAGTTCAAGGATAACAATATTTAGGGTAAAAATAACCTCACATCTGTATCAGCTTCATCTCTTAACACAGCAGTATATGTGAGTCACTATATAGTTTTTTTCAGCAATAATGTTTTTCTGGAAAAAAAAATTAATATATCCATTTTCTTTTTTTTTTTTTTTTAATTTTCCTGAACTAAGAGACAGGATTTTGAAGTTTCTAAAAGTTTCCATGCCATGCCTGCCATCAAAAAATTTAAATTAAATAATCTTGATACAGTACAGTGCTGTACTGTTTACCATCAGAAACATATTGTGACATCAAACTAATGCATGCACATTTTGAGTCGAGTATGTATATTCAACAGGTAACTTCAAGGGAAGAGAGATTTTTTTAAAATGGGGAGTGGTGGCCATCTTTAATGACGTGAGTCATTAATTACAAAATTAGCTATAAAAGGTGTTTAAAAAAATCTGAGAAAACTTGAAATACCCCAAGGATGAGTCTAAGGATGCCAGAAATATATTTGTGCCAAAAAACTTTAGGATGAAGTTTATTTGCTGACTAACAAATACTGCTGTTTTAGTAACTAAATGGGATAAAAGTGCAACATGCAGTATGTTCACAGTGGAAGTGTTATGATGGATATTTGTGAAGAAAGACAATCACAGAAAGCCATATTTCAAACAGTTCATAGTCAGCCTATAGGATTTCAGCAAAACAAGTTCTTTGATCTTACTTTAGTATACTGGACATGAAAGAGTAAAGGACATTTATATTACTCATAAAATGGCAAGAAAATCTAGAAATTTCATTGGCTGGGAGATGTCACTTGACTGTGCATTACATCTCTATAAATGCATGGTCAGGTGCTGAATCTCATCCATCCCCCCAAAAATACTTAGAACCTTTTTTATAAGTGTAATAAGCCCCTCCAGGGTGTGTATCATATGATTTTAATGCACTTCCCTGGGGCGTAAAGACACTCGACCTTCAACCTCTTGACTTACTACACCCCTTGGGTGTGTGTTAAAATCCTGTAATACACACCCTGTTGTGGCTTATTACTTACTTACTCTACTGTACATTAAGGAATATTCAGTGCACAAGTGAAGGCCCTGATAGCTGTAAACCATTTCTTGGCGAAAATCAGATGTATACAAGTGAATCACAGATATTCATTTGGAAATAATAGCTGTTTATATAGTAGGGAAGGGAGATCAGAGCTTGACTGCATTTCAGACTATAATCTTCGGAGTCTGCTTGAAGCTGAACCCTCCACCTGTGAAGCGAGAGCCATCTGTTTTCTGTGGCTGAATAAGAGACTGTCCCACTTGGGCTAGAGCTCTTTCCTTCTCCCTGTAGAAAGAAAACATGAAGAAAGAAATTATAACTGGTTTGTAACTGTAAAAGTTTGATAATAGTCCTACAACATATTTATTTCCTCAGGCACTCAATAAGAAACTTGCTGTTTTCCTGCTGTAGTTTTGGACCACTATGCCCAACTCCCATCAGGCTAGTGATCACTCAGCCCCAAACCCCTCACATATCCACCCTGGTCCTCTACACCTTGCCACTTTCCCTGATGGTGGAGTAATCGGGGCAGGGTAAAACCCACCGCTCCAAGGATACACATCTGATTGGAGTGGATGGCTCATAGTTATGGCGTTGGATCGCCAGTGTACTAGGACATCATCTTGAAGGCAGTACAGGGCGGAGGGTATTTTACTCCAGATATAGTCTTCTGGCTTCCCGCGATCCTTCCTTTTTGACAGGGATGTACTGCTGATGGCAGTATTACTTCTAGCCCTGAGCACCTACGCCCTCCCAAACCTGATTCACCTCCTTGATAGGGCAACCCGGTGTCCCAGAAGAAAGTACAGTTACGTAAGAGCTTACCGTAACAGTAGATCTTCGAGAACAGCTCTTGCAGCAGGTTACACCATTAGGACTGAAGCCGGCAGGTGTCAGGACCCCACGGAAAAATTCTAGCTAGCTATCTTCAGCGGGGACCGCCTCCGACGTCAGGTGTGGTACATAAGGGGGTGGTCCCGCCAGATTCCCCAGTTCTCCCGCCGGAGACTCCCGGCCGCAGGATGACATCAGAGTGGGAGACCGAGGATCCACCGTCAGAAGATAATAAGGGAGAAAAATCCCAACATGAAAAGGCAAAGCCATGCCTCTTCCAAGGGGGAAGGTACCTGCTGCAAGAGCTGTTCTCGAAGATCTACTGTTACGGTAAGTTCTTACGTAACTGTACTATCTTACTTCGAGATACAGCTCTTGCAGCAGGTTACACCATTAGGACTGATTCCCAAGCAGTAACGCTGCCAGAAATTCCGGGAGGAGGAAAATAGGAAGTACATTCCAGGTCCTGAACCTAGGACAGGAGACCCTGTAGCACCGCAAGGCCGAAACCAGCCCTTCGCCGAGAGGCGATGTCCAGGCTATAATGCCTGATAAAGGTATGCACAGAGCTCCAAGTGGCTGCAGCACAAATAGCAGAGGAGGAAACGTTTCTGAGTGCTGCAAAGGTGTAGCCACACCCCTAGTAGAATGACCCGGACCCGAGCCCGGAGGGGCTTTTGTTTTATATCATAACAGTAGGAAATACACTGGACAAGCCAGCGAGACAGAGACTGTTTGGATACTGATTGGCCCATCATTCTCTCAGAGAAGGAAACGAAAAGCTGTTCAGAACTACAAGAGGGTTTAGTTCTGTTGAGGTAATACCTCAGGCTGCGGTGAACATCCAGGGTGTGGAGCTAAGCCTCTCTTCTATTTGAATAACTCGGGAAGTAGACCAGAAGGTCAATATCTTGGTTTAGAGAGAGTGAAGAGACCACCTTAGGTAAAAACTTAGGATTCATCCTCAGGGATACTCTGTCCCGGTGGAAAACTAAATAAGGCTCTTTGCACATGAGAGCGTGAAGCTCAGAAATTCTTCTCACTGAAGTAATAGCAACTAAAAATAACGTTTTCCACGACAGAAAACGTAGCTTGCAATCCGCGGCAGGTTCAAAGGGAGGGAGCGTGAGCTGTTCCAGGACAAAGAGCAGATCCCATGGAGGCACAGGGTCCCTAATGGGAGGCCTAAGGTGTAACACTCCCCTAAGAAATTCCCGAGAGGCGTCCAATTGAACTATAGTACGCTGTCCCACCGGGAGGTGATAGGCAGAAATGGCACAGAGGTGCACCTTAATAGAGGAGTAGGCTAGGCCTGAATGAAAAAGGGAGAGGAGGTAATCCAACACTACTCCCACAGGACAACCTAAAAGGGAAAGATCACGAGCTCGTGACCATAAACAAAAACGGCGCCATTTCATGGTGTACGTCGCATGCGTTGCCGGCTTTCTGGCTGCAGAAAGAACCTCTGCAACCTCTTGCGAGACCCCATGACGCAAGATGGCTATGTCTCTAGGAGCCAAGCATGCAGGTTCAGAGAGCGTAGGTCCGGATGGACTAATGAACCTTTCTCCTGAGACAGGAGGTGGGAGCTGAGCGGCAGCGGGAGCGGGTTCCCGAGATAGTTGCACCAACAAAGGGAACCAGATCTGTCTGGGCAGGACGGGCCACCAGGATCATGAGTGCGTGCTCCTGCACAGTTTGAGAAGAACTCTCTGGATCAACGGAAGGGAGGGAAAGCGTGAGGAATCTGTTCGCCCAGGAGAGGGATAGCAGCTCCTCGCCAGAAAACACCAGGCCCTGGATCTAGCGAGCAAAAATTGGGCAGTTTTGCGTTGGATGGGGATGCGAACAAGTCTAGCTCTGGAATTCCCCATCGAAGAAACAGATCCTCTGCTACCTCTTGAAGAAGTTCCCACTCATGGACTCTGGCCTGGGATCGACTCAGGCCACCTGCAATCATGTTGTCCACCCCGGGAACGTGCACAGTGATCAGATTTGCGCCGTGTCCGATTACCCAATCCCACACCCTCATGGCCTCCCTGCAAAGGGGGTAAGAGTGTGCCCTCCTTGTTTGTTGAGGGTAATACATCACCGCCGTGTTGTCTGTCTGAAGCAGAAGAGTACACGGTGGGATTACTGACTGAAAGGCCTGCAGGGCATAGAGAACCGCCCTCATCTCTAGGACATTGATATGGAGATGAGCTTCCAACGGGGTCCACGTACCCTGGGACTTTACCCCGTCCAGGTGCGCCCCCCACCCAAGACCCGAGGCGTCTGTGGTGAGGGTTACCTCCGGGGACGGCGCTACAAACGGGACGCCCGTGGAGAGCGACCCTGGGACTAGCCACCACTGCCAGTCTCGGATCACTGAGTTCGTGATCCTGACCGGATGCTGCAAGTGGTCTTGCCTTTGGTCCCATTGCACTTTGAGCATCCACTGGGTTACCCGCATGTGGAGCCTTGTAGAAGGGACAGTAGATGGCAGCAGCTATGTGTCTCGAGCAAGTGAAGGACCGACCTGGCAGATGCGATCTTGTTCGACGACAAATCCCTTATGAGGGATCTGATGCGCTCCGCTCTGTCGTCTGGAAGAAAAGCTCTTCCCTGAACAGTGTCCAGTACTGCGCCTATAAACTGCAGTTTCTGCGACGGTACCAGGAGAGACTTCTCATAATTTATGAGAATGCCCAGAGACTGGAACAGATCCTGGGTGCTCTGTACTGCGAGAGACAACGCCTCTTTGGAGGCTGCCATGAGAAGCCAGTCGTCCAGGTACGGGAACACATAGTGGCCCTGTCTCCTCAGAGATGCTGCCACAACTGCCATGCACTTGGTAAAGACCCTTGGTGTGGATGACAGTCCGAACGGAAGAGCTCGGAACTGAAAGTGGTGGTCGAGAAACTCGAAGCGCAGGAACCTCTGGTGTGCCTGAGCTATAGGGATATGCAGGTATGCGTCCTGCATGTCTAGAGACGCTAAAAAGGCGTCCTGTTTCAGCATGGGAATAAGACCCGGAAGAGTCACCATGCGGAATCTCTTGTAGGCGACCGACACGTTGAGGTCGCTGAGGTCCAGAATCGGATGGAGGTCCCTTGTTTTCTTGGGAACCAGGAAGAAGTGAGAATAATATCCTTGTCTTCTCTGGTTCTCCGGGACGTACTCTATCGCTCCCTTTCGCAGAAGCGCGAGTACTTCTTGCCAGATCAAATTTTTGTGCTGACCCGGATACCGGGAGAGCAAAGGAGACCTCGAGGGTGGCTTTTCTGCGAATTCTATAAAGTGGCCTAGACTGACCAACTGAAGAACCCACCTGTCGGTGGTTATAGCCTGCCATCCCAGCAGGAAGTTCGCAATGAGACCCCCGACCATGATTTCCCATTGATCCTGAGGGGCGGGGGCCGGAAAGGAGTCAGGCTGTGGTGGCAGATGGGCCCGCTGGCTGGGCTGGCCTAGGAGAACGCTGACCTCAGCTGGCGGGCTGTTTTCCCTGGGCTCTGTGGAAGCTGGAGCCCCTCTGATGTGTAGCAGAGCGGGGCTGCTGCCTCTGTGTGCGCCCAGGAAAACGGCTTTGGTTCCTACGAAAGGAACCAAGCTTGGGTTGGTACATGGCTTGAACCGACCTTACCGCCTTCCCGGCCTCTTGAAGTTTGGTAATGATCTTCTCGGAAGGATTACCAAACAAGACTTCTCCCTCGAACGGAGCATCCATAATGTTCTTCTGGACGTCCGGGGTAAAACCAGAGACGCGTAACCAGGAGTGTCTCTGGAGGCATATGCCAGAAGCTGCTGCTCGGGCCGATGAGTCCGCGGAGTCGTACGCGGCTTGAAGCACTTGGGTCCCCACGTCTGAACCCGTACGGAGGAGCTGAAGCATCTCCTCCTTCTGCTCACCTTCCGGCAGCTTTTGAGCCGCCTCCAGACCCTGTTCCCACAAAGCGTTCTGGAATTGAACCATGTGGGTCAGATAATTTAAGGATCTGATGGCGCATGTAGCAGAAGCATACGTGCGCCTGCCCAGTGCGTCCAGCTGCTTGGACTCTGGGTCCGGTGGCAGGGTGCTCAAATGTTGCGGCCTCTGTGACCCGGTCATGTGAGGCTGTGATGACCAGAGAATCGGCCTGAGGCTGCTGCGTCAAGTACTGGTCATCCTTAGGAGCCTTGTACAAGCGATCAGCTTTTTTCGGCATCGCCGGGAGCGAATGTGGACACTTCCACGCTGCCTTGGTGACATCCACGAAAGTGTCCACCAAGGGTGGTACCACCACAGGCTTGGGGTCCTTCTGCCGAAGATATTTGGTGAGGCGTAGCCTTTCGGGGTCTAGCTCTTCTGCATCCCATTCCATGTTCTCTTGGATATGTCTCATAATATCCATGAAAGGAAGGGTCATCCGGAGGAGATCTCGGCATCTCACGTGGGTCCGGAGAAGGGATGGAGAGAGGAGATGGGGATCTAGAGGAAGAGTAGACTGATCCCGTGTCCTCCGTCGATGGCGAACGTCGGTGTCTCCTGGATCTCTTGGGGCTGGGTGACCCAGAAGAGGATTTCGACGGAGGTCTCCGCTTTTCTGATCTTCCCCTGGCAGAGGATCTAGGCTCCCGGGGGGGAGGTAAACAGCCTGCCGACCCCGATGGTGAAGGGGGTGCAGGAACCGGAGGAGGAGGAGGAAGAGGAGGAGGAGAGGTGGGGACCATGTCCCTCTTAATGGTGTCCCACCAGTAAGTGAAGAGATTCTTCACTTCCGCTAAAGAAAAACCAGACGACGGCCCGGGCGCCGGTGGGCAGTAGTCGGGTCACGGCGTCGGTTCCACAGGGGCCTCGGGTAAGGGCGAGGGTGCCCTGGGAGTTTCGGTGAAGCCGGGGTCGCCCGTCTGGTCTTCGGGCTGCGTTAAGTCCTCCTCCGTTAAAGACTCCTGACCGACGTCGGTCGGAGGCGTCAGGACCCTCTTCTCAGGAGGAGCAGACGTCGGTCCCCCTACCGGCGTCCGCTGGGATGGTTTGGCCGGCAATGGCCGACCGTGGCTCCAGGGAGGAATGGTGAGCGGCCGACGGTCGTGCCGGCGTCAGGTCTACAGGTCTCTTCAAGGGTGTGAGCTCCAAGGTTTTCCGAGGAGGCACAGACGAAGACCGGACGTCGGGAACCAAAGGGCGGGAACCCGACTTGTGATGGTGGTGATGGCGCTCCCCGGACTTCGCCAAGGCCTTGGATGAAGAAGAAGACGATGGCCTGGCGGACTTGGCCTGAGAAGAAGGCTTCCTTACCGCAGCCGGGAGAGGCTGAGAGCTGGCCCTGGAAGGAGAGCAGTCGGACCGAGAACCGGAGCTGCGGGGTTTCGAAGCCCTGGAAGGGGCCTTCTCCCTTCTTTTCTCCGCATGCTTGTGGGATTTGGAAGAGGATTCCCCCTTGGAGGACATGGTCTTCAGCTTTTCCTCCAACAAAAAAGCCTGAAGGGCCTTCTGACGTCGGATCCTAGTTCGACTGTTGAACCCTTGGCAGAACGAACAGGCCCGGGTATCGTGGTCTGGGCCCAGGCACCGAATGCAGGCCGTGTGGGGGTCCTTGAAGAGGATCTGCTTCCCGCAAGCACACTTGGAGGAGTGACCGGAGGTCGGAGAGGACATCGGCAAGAATCTTGCTTGAAGAAAAGTAAATTTCCCAAAGGAAAGCTCTGAACCACGCGTCGCACGCTACACTGTAACCGAAGGGTCGAGACATGCAAGTTGACAGCGGGAAAGAACTGGGGAATCTGGTGGGACCGCCCCCTTATGTACCACACCTGACGTCGGAGGCGGGACCGACGTCGGGGGTGGTCCCCGCTGAAGATAGCTAGCTAGAATTTTTCTGTGGGGTCCTGATGCCTGCCGGCTTCAGTCCTAATGGTGTAACCTGCTGCAAGAGCTGTATCTCGAAGTAAGATCAAAAGTAATTCGCCGTAGTAATGATGTTTCTCCTAGAGGGCGTATTTGTGAGTATTGCAATTTGCATCATCTTAGCCCTGAGGTGCTGTCCCAGAGATAGAAGTCTAGAATGTTAAAGTTCAAATGCAACAGTGTAGCCACACTTCCCCTGACCTCCAGTGGCAGATGTATAGCTGAAGAGCAGAAGAGAGCAGTGAGCATTTAACTAAACTATGATATGAATTAAGCAATGTAAATGCAGCAAGAAATGGCAAATCAAAATATCAAAAATAGTAAAAACTGCAAAGTCTGAAACTGTAAATACTCAAGAGAAACAGTTTTTAAAACATTTGATCTGAACTGACCTGAAGAACCCTTTTTATGCAGGTACTAGAAGACATGGTAGTGAGGGTTTGTGTGACTCAAATACAACCTCTAGAAGAAACATAATTCTACGGTGAATACTGTAATTGTTCTTTTAGCAATGAGAATCCATTTGCAGACTCCCAGTAGTACTTGGGAGGCAGCGTCTAGAACCTATTTAGGAGAAAGTTTCTGAAGCACACAAGTACTAAAGCTGGCATCCCTTTTAGCTTGTATATCCAGACAGAAGTTAGAAGTAAGGGTGTGTACTTTAGACCATGTGTCTGCTTTGCACACCTCTAGCAAGGGTATACCCCTTAATGTTGCCTCTGTGGAAGATGTAGCTCTGGGCTGAATGTGCCCTCAACTCTTTTTGCGTCCCTTTACTGGCCTACAGGCAAATTCAATACTAGAGACAATTCAGTTAGAGACTGTCATTTTCATGGCAGGTTTACAGTTGCAGCAATTGACAAGGCCAGATGTTTCCTAAAATGTCTGTGATGTCACCAGAGGAATTCCCTGCCTCCCTGCAGTAGCACTATAGGGCCACCAGAGAGACTCTCATTAGAAATATCACAACATATCTGGAAATATCAGGCCATATCTTCTGCTGCAACTGTACCTTTCCCTACCTCACCATAAGTAACAAACTGCTGCCTCTCTTCAGTTTTGGACTGTTAAGTCCTTTGTATGGAGAAACATAAAGCCCTCTTGATATCCAGGGTGTGAAGTTTCTCCTCTCCTATATTGAAGTGAGGCTCTGGAAAGAATACAGATAGATTCACGTGAAATGAGAAAACCACAGTAGATAAAAATGTCACATTTGTGCTTAGCACCACCTTATCCCTACGAAACACCATGAAATTGTGGCCTATACAAAACTCTTGCTACTCACTGATCCTTCTTGCAGGCTGCTAAAACAGTTTTCTGTGTTACATATTTTCACTTTGATGAAAGCTTAGCCTCAAAGGGAGGCTTGAATTTTTGGAGATGACGGGCCTAACTCCCACAAAGAGGGTGTTGCTGCCCAGATGCAGAAGGGCAAAGCTGCTAAAGGGGACTTGACACTATAATGTTGGGTGGCTTCAGACCAGGGGCCTTTATAAGGGATAGGAAATTATTTATGAGGTGCAACTGTTGGTACATTAATGTTCCTATTTTCAAAAATTACATTCATACCCCCCAAAAGATTCATATTTAACTTTACCTGAACACATTTAGTGCACTTTCCTGGTCAAAAATTACAAATAAATGAAAATAAATAAAAAGATTAAACCGTAAACTGTGTACTGCATTGTAGTGTATGGTGGAACGCGATTGTGTATGGAGATCCATACACCATAAAATGTCGGTCTGCTGCAGTAGTGACATCCATACAAACGCAGAATGACTTTTCATTCTGTGTTAGTATGGATGTCACAATACAAAACAACCCCATCAGTGCTTTTGATTGGTCAGTGGTGGGTGAAGAGTTGCGCATGTGAACTGGGCAGTTGGTTGTTGCTGAAGTGTGGGTGAGGTAGCAGAGAGACTGGGTGCCTTTATGGGAACAAAAGTGGTATCCCTTTACCTACTCACCAAGAAATCATTTCAGAGATGATACTTCCCAGCTTTGATTATGGTGACATAGTTACTGGTGCTGCACCCAAGTCCACTTTGGCCAGACTGGATCCCCTCGTCCAAGCCTTCTGCTGGTTTGCCTTGTCCTGTCCTTCCAGTACTCACCACAGTGCTCTGTACTGTGATCTCTCCTTCCCCTCCTTGGTAGATCACCGCCTAATCCACTGTGCCTCCATCTCTAAGTTCTGGCTGTCCTCCCTCCCAATCTCAGTTCTCTTCTCTCCCCTATGACTCCTTCCTCTTACTCTCTCCATAACTCAAGCTACTGTACCGCTCCCTAATGCTCCCTTCTTATAAATCCTTTGCAAGACAGAATGCCTTATCTTACCACTTTCCTAAAATCTGGAACTCTCTTCCCCTTACAATTCACTCTGCCTCCTCCAAACGCTCTCTTTCCTTGTTACTCCAAGCTCATACATCTTCCACCTGCAATTGCACTGAGTCTAATGTCTTGATCCCTTTTTCTGTCCCCATCCGCTGCCAGTCCCCGAGCTACTATACTACTACTAAATGTTTCAGCCTCCGCACTCTTCCTCTTCCCTTCCCCTTTTTTCCCTCTCTCTCCTTCCACTACCTTCCTCCCTTTAACCCTTTTCCTCCCTATCTGCCCCTTCCCCTTCACTACTGCCTCACGCTCTCTTTCATCCTCTCCCTGCTCCCTACCCCATCTTTTGTCTTCTCCTTTCCTATCTATCTTTCTTGTTTAGCAATTTGCCATTTATGTTACTGTATACACTGTGCATAGCTGTGCTTTTTGCTTATCAGATTACTGCGCTTTGCTTATACTATGTATCTATCCCCTTCCCCCGTTCCCTCAGGACACATCTGGAAATGAGCATTATGGCTCACTAAGTATTTCCTGGTAAATCTCTTTCAATAAATAAACAAAAAACGGTAAGCGATTCTGGGCTTCTGTCCACCATGCACTATATAGAATAGTGTATGGTAACCCCGATACACAATTACGCTCTTCTGACACCTTGTTGTTACTGTACTATGACATCAAAGGGACCTCTCAAGCTTTGCTCTTGAGGTCCTTGATGTCTCAGTAACAACTTGGTGTAAGAATAGCATTATAGTATATGGTAGAACGCTGTTGAGCATGGAAATCCATGCTCCCAACAGCGTTGTTGTGCTTGCTCAGTGCATCATGATCTTGTTGTGCTGCACTGGGTAAGTCACCAGTGCAGAACAAAAGATCGAAGCATTCGCAGACGCTGTAAAATTTAAAAGTCAAGGCCGACAGGGAGTTTAGTAGCTACCAGAACAGAAGTCTCAAACGAAGCAAAATAAGCTATGATTTTAAAAATTCTGCTTCCATTCGCTGTTTTGAAATGAATAGACTCCCCATACACTATAAAAGATTGACTATGGGGAGTCATTCACAAACAAGGATCTTCTTGGATCTTGAGGTATCCTTGGCGACGGATGATCTTTTGAGCTTCGCCCTCGAGGTCAAACGTTGCCAAGGATGCCTCTCGATCGAGAATATCCTTGTTGTGAATGACTCAACATAGACAATCCTCTATGTTGTGTATGGGCTACCATACACTATCCTATATGTTTTCTTTTGTTTGGACAACATTCTATACAGTTCCTTTCACAGAACCATGAATTTTGACAATGTCACTACCTGGATTCAGGACTTTGAGTTCTGAATCTATGCAGTGACATTATCAAAACTCCAGATCCCTGTTTCCATGAAAGGAATTGCACAGCATTTTGTCCATATGAGAACACAATACAAAACAGTTTACACTTTTAACTTTAATTCAGGTACAGTTAAATATGGATCCTTTAGGGGTATGAGTACACCAAAAGATATAAAACCTCTTCACTGAGTTCACTTCAGTTCAGTCCAGTGGGGCTCAGCCCTGAGGGAGGAGAGAGGCAGACAAGCTGTTGAATGCGGATGAGAAGGGTCTTAAGAGCTCTAATATCCAGGACTGTATTATGGGAGAAACTACTCATGTTAAGTAATGATTTTCTTTGCAATATTTTTGTTTTCATTTATTATTTTTAGAACTTTTGAAAAATAAATATCACATCACGGTGTGTTTGAAACCTGTAAATTTGCCTCGTCTGAAGTTTATTCCCACACGCTGTGACAATAAGAAAACTGCATCGTTACTATAATTGTTAATCTTCCAGAATATCTTCATGATTGATTACCACTGATGGGTCTGGAGCTGGAAGCACTAGGACCCCGTGGGAGCAAGTTTTTTGCACGAAGGGAGCCGGCATCAGCTACTCACAGTTCTTGCACATCTTAAGCGGTACTGAGTGCACCAGCCAATAATCGATGACAGTTCCCTCATGCACCTCAGAGTTCTGTTCGCCAGCAGAAAAACAAAGTGCAGAGAAGTAACAGAGAGGACAAGTCACTTTCTAGTCCAAAGGAATAGAGAAAGGATACAGGAATAAATTAAACAACAAAACAGAACCCGACTACCAACATAGAATAAAACGGTGGGCACACTAAGTGGCAACAGGGTAGCTGGGTCTATAGAGAGACACAGCTTCATATCACTAGCCAGACAGAAGGTGGATAGTGGACCAGAAAAAGTAGGGCAGCAGCTCTCAGCATGTGGCTCTGGCAGATGCAGGAGAGAGAGTCAAAGAATGGGACCCCTGTGCAAATGAGATGGCATAATGTGCCAAAATGAAAAACTGACACATGGACTTCTGAAAAGGGTCGGCTCCATGCTACCGGGTAGAGAACTGGTTAAATCTGTGAGTCAACCATGTCTTTCTTTTTTTTTTTTTTTTTAGTTTTTACCAGGAGAGATGCACTAAGCTGAAAGCCTGTTTACAGCTGCAACCTGGGAGCACAAGAAAGTTAAGTGACTTATTCAGGATCACACAGTATGCAAGTGGGGGCTGTGGGATTCAAACCCAGGTCACCAGGTTTGCAGCTCAGAGCCTTAAACCACTGCGCTATACTGCCTCCTTTTCACATCAGAAAGAAGAAAGGTGTAACTTAGGTACATCTGGATCTGCAAGACTGGACAGTCCAAGGTAGTCCGGATGTGTTCATCTCCCCAGGCACCCCGAAGGACAATGGGCCAAGGCCCAGAAGCACAGTGAGTGGAAACCAAAGGGGTATACCAACCATAAATAGGTGACATGGTCAGAGAAGGGATTGCACTAACATGACCGGCTTCTCCTGCAACCATAGGCAAGGCAAGGCAAATTTTATTTGTAGACTGCCCAATCCCAGAGGCTCTGGGCACTTTACATAAGATAAAAATGGGGAGTAACTCAAGTACATGAGATGGGTAAAATAAACACAGCAATAGATACATAAATAATATAAAACCAGGTCAGCGACTTTATATAAAACAGCACAGCACTGGTCAGACTACTTTGCTCGGGAAGGCCAGGGCAAAGAGATGGGCCTTGAGACCCTTTCTGAAAACCTTGGCCGTTGGGGCCTCCCTAATAGATGGAGGTACAACATTCCACAGGACTGGCCTGGTGACACTAAAGGCCCTTTTGACGGAAGTTTTCAGCCTAGTCCTGGGAACCTCAAGGAAGCCCCTAGTCCAGGAATGGAGGGAGCAGGACGAGGTTCAGGGTGTTAGGAGCTCAGCCAAGTAGCCAGGGCCAAGCCCGTGTAGGGCCTGGTAGGCAAGAAGATTCACCTTGAAGATAACCCTCCACCTGACAGGCTGCCGGTGCAAAGAATGCAGCACCGGGGTCACATGGCTAGACCTCAAGAGGCCAGTCAGTAACCTGGCAGCAGTGTTCTGCACTAGCTGCAGCCGGCGGAGGGTACCTCCAGAGACCCCAAAGTATACAGCATTACAATAGTCAAGCCTGGAGGTCATGAAGGCATGTACCAGAGTAGGCAGGTCATCAGGCGGAACCGGGGGTTTGATCCTGGAGATACTCCTCAAGTGGTAGAAACCACTTTGGATGACAGCAGACACCTGAGCTTCAAGTGTCAGACCATCATCGAGGATCGTGCCAAGATCTTGCACCCTAGTTGAGGCCAACAATGATGCAGCTGGCATCCGAGCTTTGGTGACACTTCTATCGTGCCTGTGGCCCAGCTCAATCACTAGTACCTCTGTGTTATCCCAGTTCAGTTGCAACCAGCTGGAGGGCATCCAGTCATTAATCTCAGGTAAGCAGTTATTTACCACTTCCATGGCATCCGATGTTCCCTGGGCAAAGGACATATACAGTCGGGTATCATCTGCATAGCAGTGAAAACCCACGCTGTAACACCTAAAGAGCCCACCCAGGGGCAGCAGATGTACTGCAAACAGCACTGGTGACAACATCGACCACTGAGGCGCAGGGATGTACCCAGTGTAAAAGATAGTGGATTGATCCAAATGGGTGCACAGTCCCCCTCCTATGTATAGAGCAGCTGCTCAGTGGAGTTACATCGGATAGTGCCCAGAACACATGTTGCATTTAGCAACTAATAGGGATATACCGTCAGAGAGGATATACCCAGGCAGGGAGCAGGGGGACAAGAAAGAAATGAAAATTACAAACCTATCGTAATTCTTGATCTTCCTGTGTATCTTCACCATTCCTCACTGGTGTGTGTCTGCTGGAGACAGGCACCCTGCCGGAGACTTTTTTTTTTTTGGAGGAGGGGCCAACGGTGTTGGTGTTGCCTACGAGGCTGATGTACTACGTGGCGCTCGCGGGTTGGCCAGAAACGGCCGTTGGGTCCTCTTCCATCTCAGTTCTGCACAAAGGAGAGACAGTAGAAGAAAGTAAAGAGAAAGAGGAATGGGGCAAGGGAGCCCAAGGGACACTAAGAGGAAAGGAATAAACTGAAAAATAGTATGCTGATAAGAGGACAGCAAAGAGAAGGAGGGGCTTGAAGATTTGGACCAGGAGGCCCCAGTCCCTAAGCGACCAAAGGGGAGAAAGGAGAGAGAGAGAGAGAAGGAGAAGGTATGGGAAGAGGGAGGAGATGGTGGCCTCGGTCCCCAAACAACAGAGACAGCTCTGGAGGAACACCATGGTAGGAACTCTGGTGAGAGAGCTGCAACCTGAAAGTGCTCTGATTAGAGACTGCAGCAGAGCTTTTTTTTAGTGCTGATCCCTCTGAAAGGGCAGAGCCAGCACTGATCAGAGGCTGGAGAGGGAGCACAAGAGGACAAGAGGTTGTGCCACAGAGTTCGGGGAGAGGCCACCCCCCCCAGACTCTAGCCCAATAGATCGAGGACTGACACAGTTCTTGCTCCCCCCACTGCCAGAACACCAAGGGTGCAAGGAGATTGGGGGAGCAGAAAAAGGAGACATGGACAAGGTGTCCCGGGAGGCCCAAGGCACTTCTCCTAGACAGACAGACCCAGAGAGTGGGGCAAGCAAGTGCCCAGAAGAGGAGGGGCCCCCCAGAGACCCAGGAGAAGAACCCTGAAAAGTTTGAGACACGCTTGAACCCAGACTTCACCCCATGGACCCTCTCCCCCCGATAAAGTCAGGAGAACTGCGGGGGTGGGGAGGAAGGTGGAAGGGATTCAGTGATGAATGGTGAAGATATGTGACAGGGCTAATACCTGTCACAGAATAATGTTTCATACCTTCTCTTGGTTGCAAATATCTATCTTCCTGTCTTCTAGAGCCATCCCTTTTTATTTCCTGATAAGGAGGCAGGCCACCTTCTTATCAAGTAACCTCCCCCCCTTTAAGTCTTCTATATTCTTTGCCCCTCTTTTTTATTCTCTTCCTTCCATTGAAACATTATTCATAAATTTCCAGCATAAATCCACCTTATACTGGGTACAAAAGGGTTATGGCTCCCTTAAATAATTGTTGTTGTGGTACAATGCCCTTAATAAAGAAATACATATCCCCTGTACTTCTGTGGTAAAGACTTTGGGAGCTTTGCAGTTTATAAGGTCCTTAAGTTGCTCAGAGGGGTAATACAATCTGGGCTTATTTTGTATGCTTCTGTAGCTCGCCCCCTTGTCCTGGAGAGAATGCAGTGACTCTCTGAAGTGCTTCCTTGTTCCTACCTAGAGTAAACGCTGCCGACAGCTTAGCCTGCCAAGTCTGCACTGAAGCCAGCTGGCTAGCCTGCATAAACATAGTTTCCTCCCGTTTTCTTGCTGCAGGAGTCTGTGCTCCCCAGTGGAATGGACCTAGTGGCAGATGAGGGTAGACAGCCTTGGTAAACAAATATTGTCCTTGCAGGAAGCCCAGACAAACACTGTGAAAGTAAGTATGAGCCCCAGTTCTTACTGAGAGCTTTTCATTTTGTTTTTTCTTTCCCCTGGAGCAATATATTAGTAGTGTGGCTCCTACCTTTACACTCTGCATTTTTGAAATGTCCCCCTTCAGTTATACTACAGTAGTAGAAATTGTATATATCCCAAAATAAAGCAGGGTTTTAAATAATTGATTAGCAGTTTTTTTCTTGGGAAAATGCTAACTGTACAGAAAGCATTTATACAGGTTTTCTAGCAGTGTTATGTTTGTTAAACACAGTGAGGCAAGAGCTATGCATTTTCACAATGTTTTAGCACTTTTATGAGCAAAACGCTAATCAATTTGTGGAGTTAAATAAATCCCTGTAAAGGAATAAATAAATTGTACCTTAAGCTTGGCGGGAGAGATACAAAATGGAAGCTGCTCTGAGGATTAGCTGTGTCATTCTGGCAGGGAGCTATAGGGGAATGGCGGCCTCTAGTGGGCTAGATTTATACTGTTGCAAAGTCATGTATGGTGATTGAATATACTTAGGCTTGATATATCAAAATTGGTCTCAGAAAAGACTTCTACAATTCATTTAAGCATTGTACAGCAATTCATGTGTACTCAAAAATGTTAAGATAAGTTTTAAAGAAATTCATTGCTTGTTACATAATGAATCTAAGTCACATGATTCAGGGGAGGATATAAATGTCCTTTAGTAAGCTGATTTTTTTTTTTAGATAAGGTCAGTGCTTGCTGATCAGTGGTGGAGGAAGGTTCCACTGGTATGAGGCTATTCTGTTTATGTTTTTGTTTGTATTTTGTTCTACAAACTGGTGCAAGTAAAAGTAATTACTGAAGAAGGTGTCAAAGCTAAGACTGTGATTTATATTTTTTTTTTTATATTTTTGTTTTATAATAAAATTCCTACTTAACCAGGTGGGTTGCACCTTATTCTGGAGCATCTGTCCATCTTTTATATCCCACACCATAACAAGATACACAGGAAGATCAAGAATTACAGTAGGTACGTAATTTTCATATCTTACCTGTGTCAGTCTTCACTATTTATCAGTGGTGGGTGAGTACCGAGCACCCCCGAAGGGGGCCCAATAACCCTAAGGACAAAAAATCCCTCAGTCCCCAACCGGGGGAGAATGGGGGGCACGGGGACCCTCCACTAGTCGGTTAAAGGCTGGGATTCATCAGAGTAAGACAGGGTCCCCTGAACCTTATGGGAAGGAAGGTGCCCCTGAAGCGCCTGTCTTGCTCTGTGGGAAAATAGGTGGGTCCCCTGGAATGGGGAGGCCAATAACCTGTGATGGGCCAAAGGTGACAACCTTGACAGGCGGAGCCATGCTGTCCACCTAATGCAGATCGCTGTCCCCGCAAGTCATGAAGTGACCTCACTGGAGTCATACAACACCCTTGTTTGGTGCCTCACCAACTTCAGGCCTATAGCGATGAGGGCAATGGCTTGCCGGGTAGCCTCTGAATCAGGCACCAATGCTAGGGCCTGTCCCAGCATCACCCACAGGTGCCTGTTGTACGCAGCATGGTGTGCCTGATGAGAAATAATAGCCAACAGGCTCCACACTGAAGAGAAGACTCTTTGGACCATCTGATCCAGCTCTCAAGACTCGGTCTCGGGGGGGCCTATCGCAGACGGGGCATCGAAGCCTGAAAGGGGTGTTCAGCCGCATCAGTCCGGATGGTGGATGAGGTGCCTGGAGACTTGCAGGTTGCACAATACCTCCTGCAGCAGTCCATAGTGGCTGGTTCCTGGGAATATGGATGCTGCCAGGCACTGTATGACACTTGCCAGAAGGGAACTAGCCCGGATGGGACTACCAAATGGTGTGCCCCATATTCGCCTAGAAAGGCCTGCGTCACACGCTCGGTATTGTCTCCAGCGTAGCGAGAAATGTGCAAGTCCCTAACCAACCTCAACAGGAAGCGCTGATACTGGGCTTGATCAGCATCTGATGACAGGTGGACTGAAGGTTCCTCTTCCTCAGTGGAGGAAGACGAGGAGGTTTGGGAGCTTGACGAATCAGACTCTGGCTGTGGCGGGGGAACTGGTTAGAAGACCTGCTCTTCCATGGCCCTAATGTACTGAGGGAACGCCGCTGCCTTAGACCTGAACTGATCCCAGGTCAAAGGACCCAAAGGCCCAACATGGTTTGGGAGAAGGGCAACTGGGCACAGAGGCAAGGGCCAGCCTGTCACCTGAGGTGATGTGCCCCTGCCAGGGCTAGCAGAATCCACAGGAGAGCCTGGCATCAAAGGAAAACCGCAGGTCTGTAGATTCACCATCCTATCCTGGAAATCGAAATGGTGAGGGCTTAACCCTATAGGGTGAGCTACGCTATGAGGGAACCAGGGCCTCATGGATCTAGAAGGGTGGACCCCAGTCCCACCCAGAGGGACCTCCATGAGAGAACCTGATGGGAGAATAAACGGTTCTGTACTATGGCTCCTCCTTCGACCCCGAAGGGTCACGGAAGTGTGCCGTGGTCCCTTGCCCCTCATCTTCACCCCGAGGACTCCAAGGAAGCCCTCTTTTTTGACCCCTGTGCCAAGGGCTCCATCGATTCCACAGACACCCTAAAGAGGGCCTCAGAAGGAGGGGTCTCAGTCTTGATTCTGAGAGGAGAAATGGCACCAGGGACGGCAGCCACTCCCTCACTCAAGAAATGGAAATTACTTACCTACCATAATTCCTGATCTTCTTGGACGAAGTCTCCACCACTCATTCACACTAATGGGAGTATGCCGAAGGCGCTAGGACCCATCATGAGCCTAACTTTTTCAGGATGTCCGGTGCCAAGATGGAGCCTCGAGGAAGAGGCACCATGAGCCAGGCTTGCGCAGTACAGACTATCTCCGTGTCGACCCTCCAACCACCTCAGTACCTTTTTTTTCCCCCAAGGAGGTGCAGGGTAACCAATCTAGAGAGGACTAACCTAAAAATCGAACATAAGATAGTCCGAATAACCCGCATAACAAGGGTCAAAGAACCAAGTCTTCACAGTCCAACGATTGAAGGAGTGAAGACCATAAACAGAGAAGTGAGCTCAGGAGTTGGCGGGTGGGCATGTGAATGAATAGTGGAGACTTTGTCCAAGAAGATCAAGAATTATGGTAGATACGTAATTTCCATAGCTTCCTAGACATAAAGTCTCCACCACTCATTCAACTAATGGGAGAGTACCAAGCTAAAATAATCCACCGGGATAAGTGGCAGGAGAAAGAGGAGCTTACTTTTAGGACAGTAGTCCATTAAGAATCATCCTGCCAAAGAACTGATGCTGTCTGGCAGGGAAGTCCAAAGCATAGTGCTTAACAAAAGTGTGCATGGAGCTCCAGGTGGCTGCATTGCAAATGTCTGCAATGGGGACATTACAAATTTCTGCCAGAAATGCCGCAACTGCTCTGGTAGAGTGAGCGTACACTCTGCCTTTCAGCTTGATCTGTGCCATGGAGTAGCAGTGGCAAAGGCATGCCACCAGCCACGCTGAAATGTACCAGATAGCAACAGGCTGATCCAGCTGGGTCATGCTGAAGGAGACAAACGGTTGTTGAGCCTTGCGAATTTCTTTCGTTCTGTCCAGATAGAAATGCAAAGCTCTTTTTTTACATCCAGAGAATAAAGGGTACACTCTCCCTCATTCTGGAAATTAGCAAAGTAGGTAGGAAGGACTAAAAATTGATTTAGATGAAATTCCGAGACAACCTTAGACAGGCACTTAGGATGAGTCCTAAGAACCACTCTGGCCTTGTGAAATACAGTATACGGGGGTCTATGACCAAAGCGTGTATTTCTGATACTCTATGAGTGAAAGTAATGGCCACCAGGAAGGCCGTCTTCCAAGTAACGAATTTCAACTCGCAAGTAGCTAAAGGCTCAAAAGGTTTACGAGTGAGCATGTCTAGCATGAGGTTAATGTCCCAGGCTGCAACTGGACATCTAGATGGGCTGGCAGTATAGCCTAGAGGTTAGAGTAATGAGCTGTGAATGATCTTGGTAAAGCCAGCAGACCAGACCTTGGTTTGATTCTCACAACCTCCACCTCCATACTGTGTGACACTGAGCAAGTCACTTAACTGCCCAGTGCTCCCAGGCTGCCCCTGAAAACAGGAACTTGTACCTAGTGGGCCTTACCCAGTTACCAAAGACTAAAATAAAAAATAAATGGGAGGTCTGGTATGCAGAATGCCCTTAAGAAACCTCTTAACTACTGGTAACTGAACCAGAGACATGGAAGGTACTGGCTCATGATATGCAGAAATGGTGCAAAGATGAACTTTGACTGCAGAGCATTGCAGACCTGTGTTTGAGAGGTCTAAGAGATAATCCAGGACTTTATTCGGTGGGCTGGAAAAAGGATTCCAAGAGCATTTTGCACACCAGATAGAGAAACGCTTCCACTTAGCTGAGTAGGTTTTTCTGGTAGCAGACTTGCGTGCAGCTAAAAGAATATCTGAAACTCTACAAGAAACATTAAACCTGTTAACCTCTGTTTCCTCAGTAGCCAAGCATGGAGGTGAAGAGACCTCAGGTTGGGATGAACTACAGGCCCCTGGGTCAGAAGGTTCATCTGAAGGGGAAGCAGTTTCGGAGGGGTTTCCGACAGTCTGTTGATCAGAGGAAACCAGATTTGACGAGGTCAGAACGGGGCAATGAGAATCATTCTGCCCCCCCCCCCCCACTGTGCCTCCAGTTTGAGCAGTACTCTCTGAACTAGGGGAAGAGGAAGAAATGCGTAAAGAAAGCATTTTGTCCACTGCAGCCTGAATGCATCCTGACAAAAAAATGCCAGGTCCTGGATTTCTGGAGCAGAAGAGAGGCATTTTGCATTGAGTGGGGATGCAAAAAGGTCCAGGTCCAGGTCCAGAGTTCCCCACTCTTCAAAGAGTGACTGAACGATGATTAAGTCGAGAGACCACTCGTGAGGATCTGCCTCCGTCCTGCTGAGATGGTCTGCCAGATCGTTTTGTACTCCTGGCATATAAACTGCCTGAATCAGAGCCTTGTGCTCCAGGCACCATTCCCACACTCTCATAGATTCCCTGCATCATGGGTAAGAGTGTGCACTGCCCTGTTTGATGATGTAATACATCACCGCCTTGTTTTCCATTTGAAGGAGAATGTTCTTGCGACAGAGTATGTCCTTCAAAGCTTAGACTGCATAGAGGATGGCCCTCATTTCCAGAACGTTTATGTGGAGTTGAGACTCATCCTGGGTCCACGTGCCCTCAGTGTGGAGATCCTGGCAGTGAGCTCCCCAGCCCATCAGGGACACATCTGTGGTAAAGGAGATCTGAGGATCTAGAGGGGCGAATGGATACCCTTTCAGAAAGTTGTCCTCTTGAGACCACCAGAGGAGTGGTTGGCGACCATTGAGTACTGAGCATCTACTGAGTGGTTCTCATGAGAAGACGAGCCAAAGGCACCATTAACACCGAGGATGCCATGAGACCCAGCATCTGCTGCATCGAGAGAGCTCAAACTGAGCTGTGTTCTCTGATGAAGTGGGCCATCTGTAGGATATCGCTCCTCCTGTCCTCTAGAAGGAATGCTTTTGCACTGGAAGTGTCCAGAAGGGTTCCTATGAAGAGTAGCTTTTGGGAGAGCTGCAACTACGACTTTTACAGGTTCAGCAGGACTCCCATGGATGTGAGGAAGTCTGAGGCCATGGCCATGGCCTGCAGAGTCTCTTGTCTGGAGAGGCTTGCTAGAAGCCAGTTGTCCAGATATGGGAATACTTGAATTCTGATTTTCCTTAGATGCACCACGAGAACTACACAGCACTTTGTAAAAACTTGATGCGCCGAGGATAGCTCACAGGGCAGGACTCTGAACTAATACTGTTGACCCAACGTCATGAACCTTAGGTATTTGTGATGTTTTGGGTATATGAGAATATGTTGTTAGGCATCCTGCATGTCCAGGGAGGCTAGCCAATCATGTTGACGAATCAATGGTAACAGGGTACCGACTGATATCATCTTGAACATTTCCTTGTAGAGGAATTTGTTTAACTTTCTGAGATCGAGAACAGAGCACCAGTAGCGGCTCTAGCCACAAATGGTTACTGGGGCACAGCTGGGGCACAACAGATGGAAGCCAGGGCACTGATACATTGTTACTATGGGGAAAGCTCTGCACCATATGGGGCACCAACTGGGGCACAGCATTTTTCTACCAGGACACGTGCCCTGGCGGGCCCTGGTGTAGAGCCGCCCATGCAGAGCACATGCCGACAGTTTTCTTTGGAACCAGAAAATACTGGGAATAGAAATCTGTTTTGCTGGTCCAGCGGAACTACTTCTACTGCCCTGTTGTTCAGAAGGCTTTGTACCTCGGAAGCAAGAAGGTCTGACTGCACAGCTGACAGCCTGGGCTGTCACTTGAGAGGACAATCCAGAGGGGTTTCTGACAGGTTGAGAGAGTACCCCTCGCAGATTATCCTGAGGACCCATTTGTCTGATGTTATAGACTTCCACTAGTTGTAGAACTGTGTCAGATGACCTTGTACTGCCGAGGAAGGGCCCCCGAACAGCTGAGATGGGACCTGGGCCGGAAACTCAGAGGGTAGCACCAGGCACTTTTGGGCCTTGTGCTTTTTGCTGCATTTTCTTTTGTGGCTGAGGAGTTTGGATTCTGTTAAAACCTCCTCTGCCTTTGCCACGAAAGGACTGATGGTTATGAAACTGACATCTATTCCTACCTCCCTGAGAGGGAGCTGGTGGAGGTCTAGCTGTCTTAATGACAGACCTGGTCTTCTGAGCAGCCTCTAGTGCTTGCTTCACTTGAGGTCCAAACAGATACATACCGTCAAAAGGTAAGGCCATGACTTTTTGTTGGGCATCATTCGTAAAGCCTGAAGTACGCAGCCAAGAATGGAGATGGGTGCAAATGCTAGCCGCCGCCACTCTGGAAGCAGTATTGAAAACATCCATTGCAGCTTTAACTTGTTGGTTATTGGACTCAACACCTCTGAGTTAACCTCCGACTTGGGCAGAGCTTCTACCATTGCTTTGAGTGAATGCCAAAGAACATACTTGGATTGACAAAAAACACCCTGGTAGCTAGCAATACGCATGCCCAGAGTTGAGGCAGCAAAGACTTGCTTACCAAGGTGTCGATCTTGTGAGATTCTTTATTTATAGGATGGGCTGTGGATTCCTGATGGAGGACAGCCTTATCATTCTCTGCCAGGACCACGATGGCATCAGCAAAGGCTTGTGAGGCTAAGATGGGACAATCCTTGGGAGGGGCATATTTCCTATCTATGGACTTAGCCACAGAGGGAATAAGAGCTGGATTGTTCCACACCATCTGAGAAAGAGTCTTGAAAGAGGGCTGCACCAGAGGAGTTAAATCTGTAGGGATATCCAGAATATGCTGATACTGGAGGCATAGAAGCTTCCCAGGATCGATTTCTGTGGTCTGAAGAGAAAGAGTAGAATTTCAATTCTTGGGTAGAGACTTAAAGGAAAGGTCTTCGACCACAGGCTCCACAGGAGAATTGATCCCTGCCCTCAGGACAGAATCTGCATCGAAATCAGTACCCAGTCGTAGATTAGGATCAGGTTCAAAATCATCTCCTGACAGCCCAGGAGGGACTGTATAGACAGGAAATGAGTGAAAACCAGAAGGAAGAGGAGGTGTAGACAGAATCAGAGTTGAGGACCTCTGGAAACCATGCGGCGCCGTCAACACCTCTGGCGCCGTCGAAGACAGTGGTGCCGAGAACAGTGATGGCATTGGCATAGACAGCGGCGGTGCCGACAGGGGATGTGGCACCAAGAACGGCGCCGACACCACACACGGTGCCACAAAAGACCCCAGTGCCAGAGAAGCCGGTACCGCAAGCCACAGCACTGCCACAGAAGTCTGCAAACTGCGATTTGAAGGGAAAGAATGAAAAATGGCAGGAGACAGAGGCATCGGTGTGGACCCCTGTGCTGCAGCTATGTGAGAGGGATAGACACAGGAGCGGGGGGTCGACGGCACCGAAGAAGGTGCCGCGACTAGGAAGTTCTAACCACCCAGCCCGCTGATTTGAAGCTGACAGCCCCGAAGACCCCGGCGATGGACTGGCCAGCTCAGGCAGTCAGGACAACCTCTGTGCCCACTGCTCCATAAGAGTGGCCCAATGGTAAAACTGCTCTTTGGAATCCCCTCCAACAGGCAGTGAGGGGCTCTGGTGTCAAAGAAGCTGGCCACCAGAGACAGAAACAAGAGATTCTGAAAGAGGTGGAGACAGGCCTCTGGCCCCTACAACCAACTGTCTATACACAGAAATACCAGAGGGCGACCTCAAGTGATGCCGTTTCTTCTTTGACCAGTGGGCCAAAAAATCGTTCGAGGATGAACGATATCGTGAATGGGACAGTTTCTTTTTATGCTTTCAGGGGACCGCCCATTCCCAGTACTGACCCATCTGTTGTCAGACCCCCCCTCTGGAGAGGGTGGCGGACCAGACCCAGCCCGGTTGACTGAAGAGCTTTCATGCGAAGTCTCCCTACCATCACCTGCCCCACCCATGGTCGACTTCGTCAATGGACGGCTGAAGACTGCTTCTTGTACAAGTAAGACATTTTATTAAAATGTAATTGGTACTGTTCAAGATAATATAGAAAATAATAAAACTGAAAACTAAGCTGCTAGTTTGAAGTTTGACTTCTGACAGGTGAGCGATGTCGTCACTGAGGCACACTAGACGGTGGGAAAAAAGGAATTAAGGCGGTTAGAGGGTTGATGCCAAGACTGTCTATACCACGCAAGTCTGGCTCATGGTGCCACCTTCTCACAGCTCCATCTTGGTGCCCCTCCTGAAAAAGATTGACTCCCACTGAGCCCTAGCACCTCCGGCATACTCCTATTAGTGTGAATGAGTGGTGGAGACTTTATGCCCCTGAAGATCCCAACTGCTACCGCAGCAGCAGAGGGGCCACAAGGATGCAGCTGGCCTCTCGAGCCAGGGGTGGCTGGAAGATCTGCATGAACCCTGGTCACCTGAGCCACTGGAGGGAACACCTGGGGAAGTGCAAGGGTGTTGGGTCGTGGGGAACCCTCTGACTCTGAAGAGTCAGGCAGCCAATCCGGATCCACCTCAGAATCATCTTCCTCCAAAGAGGAGACAATTATGAAGAGCTCTGGATCAGCAGTTCTAAGGGATCCCCTAGACACGGCACCGTGACCCAGCCCTGCAGCCCTCGTGGTGCCGCCCCGCTCACCAGCAGCTACAGGATCTGAGACAGCACTGATGGATGGCGCAAAGGAACACCCCATGCCAGGACCCACAGCAATGGGCCTCAACAGCAGGGGAGCCAGCACCTCCGAAGAGGTGACTGCCAGGGCTGTGCTCCTGGCCCGGCCCCGAATGGGGCCAGACCGGCCCTCTGGCACTGCAGTAGGGACCTCCTCCATGGCAAGGCTGGAAGAGGAGGAGGCCCCCCTCTTCATCAGACTGTACAGGTTAAGTAAGGGACCTGGAGGTAGGGCAGAGAGTCCTGTGCTTGGATCAGCATGAGCGATGCCATCCCCAAAAAGTCAGTGGGGCCCTGCCAACCTTTAACACATGGTATCCATATCATGCTGGGGACCAAGACAGGCGACACACACGTCATGTCAGTCAGTAAAGTAAATCTCTCGGCCATAGGGACACCAACGCATAGGGGGTCAACCCATTTTTTTTTTAATCACTTCTTGTCCCGATGACCAGACATGCCGGAATGGTAACTAACCTTAAATCAGAAAAGACTTGACGCTGCACACCAAAAATAAAAGGAAAGGTCTTACTGGTCTTTAGGGGCATCGAGTATCAGAACCGAGGCAGATTCGAGGATAACGGCATCGAACTACACTCATAGAGGTAGGCCACAGAAGTCTGTAGAATTCGCTGGGGTGCTGTCTCGATGGCGGGAGTAGCAGAACTGAGGTGCCTGCAAGCGTCACTTAGTACATCGATTTCGTGGCATCTGCCTCTCCTCCAAAAAAAAAAAAAAAGTCTCCTGTGGGGTGCCCGTCTCCGGGAGACACCCACCAGTGACAAACTGTGAAGACTGACACAGGTAAAATCAAGAAGAAAAAATTACTCACCTTAGTAATGTTGTTTCTTCTAATGGAGTCTTGCTATATTATAGACATTAGCAGTTTGTTCCAGCTCTAGAACTGCCCCGGAGTGAAATGGTTAAAACCATTCCAAAATAGAATTTTGGCACGAGAGCAGCTCTATCTGTGTCATTTCAAACTTGAACTGTCAGATCTTTACGAGCCAAACTCACTAAGGTCTGTGTGGAAGCTGTAACCTACACTAGCCAAATGGCTACCTAAATAATAACAACCATTGATGGTCCCAACACCCAAGACTCAAGTCAGGGGACCGGAAATACTAACACCATTCTAATAATATGAAAATGGAACATAAGTATAATAAAACACACACGCACATACACACCCCAAAGTCCCAAAGGGGACAAAATGCTAACAGGACATAAGTAGTGCCCACACTAAGTTGCCGCACCCCACCAAGTAGAGGTTCTGAGAGGGCAGGTTGGAGGTTTATAATATAGCAAGACTCCATTAGAAGAAACAACATTACTAAGGTGAGTAATTTTTTCTTCAAACAACATGAAGTCTTGCTATATTATAGACATTAGCAGAATACACAGCAGTACCTCCATGGAGGAGGGGCAGAAACTACTTAAGGAATAGGCTCTGAAGAACAGCTGTGCCAAAGCGAGCATCTCTCCTGGCCTGGACATCCAGGGAGTAATGTTCGGTAAAAGTGTACCGTTTTCCAAGTAGCAGCCTGGCAAATCTCTAATAAAGGGATATCTCTGGCAGCAGCTAGAGGCAGCTATTACCCTGGTAGAAGAGCCCTCAAACCGGGGGCTCTGCCCACTCTGATAACAAAATTGGATACAGAGACAATCCACCTGGCTACTGATCTCTTAGTGGAAGGTTTCCTTCCCAACTTCACCATAGGTAGGAAAAGTTGGAGGATTCGAACCTGTGACCTTTGGTACACTCTATATAATAACTAAGAGCTCTCTAACATCCAGGCTGTGCAACCTCCTCTCACCCAAAGAGGAGTGATCAGTGAAAAATACTGGAAGGAGATAGATTGATTAAGATGGAAATCTGAAACCACCTTAGGCAAAAACTTCCTATTAGTCCTAAGGACTACCTTATCCCTGTGGAAAGAAATAAAGTCAGTCTCCACTGACAAGGCTTGCAATTCACTTATGCGTCTGGCGAAGTGATAGCCACTAGAAAAACAGTTTCAAGTTAGGTACTTAAGCTCTGCAGAAGACAGAGGTTCAAAGGGGTTGCATTAACTGGGCAATGCAAACATTAAGGTCCCAAGCAGGGCGGTTCTCGAAAGGAGGATTAGTATGGAGTAATCCTTAAAAACTTGGAAAACACAGGATGAGAGGAAAGAGGATGACTTTCCTGCTGACACAAAAGCAGACACAGCTGCCAAATGAACTCTCAGGGTAGCTGGTCTGAGACCCAAGGAATTAAGATGTACCATGTAATCTAACAAAATGGGCAATTCAGCAGATTCTGGGAAATATTTTTCAGCACACCAAATGGAAAACCTTTTCCATTTAGAACTATAAGTAGCCTAGTGGAAGGCTTTCTGGAAGCCTTTAGGATCTCAAGAACACCCTGAGAGAGGTGTAAATCAGCAAACTCTAACTCTCAAGAGCCAGGCCTTGAGGTTGAGGGATTTGAGGTCCGGATACCAAAGCCTTCCTGGGTACAAGTCAACAGATTGTGATTCCTGGGAGGCACAAGGAAGATGGACTGTCAGAGACAGAAGGAGTGGGTACCAGGGCTGCCTGGCCCAATCCGGGGCAATCAGAATCACCCTGCAAGGCTGAGATCTGATTTTGACTAGTACTTTGAATAGGAGAGGAAAGGGGGGGAAAGCATAGAGGAACTTCCCCTCCCAATCCAGAAGAAGGGCATCCAGGGGAACTGAGCCCAGCACTGGAGGCCTGCAACAGAACAGAGAAAGTTTGAGATTGTCTGGGGCTGCAAAAAGATCTATCTGAGGGATGCCCCACCTGGCAAAAACTATCCCCAGCACTTGAGGATCCAGGGACCATTCGTGATGGCCCTGGGAAATCCTGCTGAGGGCATCCGCTAGGACATTGTCCTTCCCTGGAAGATGAACTGCTATGAGGGAAGTGTTCAGGGAATAGGCCAGAGACCACAACTTCATTGCCTCGGTGCACAAGGCCGAAGATCGAGTGCCCCCTGTTTGTTGATGTACCACATTGTTGTGGTGTTGTCTGTTCTGACTTGTATCACCTTGTCGTGGACAGATGCAGAAAAGCTTGAAGAGCTAAAAAGACAGCTCTGAGTTCCAGCAAATTGATGTGGAGCAGAGATTCCTGGGGACCAAACTCCTGAGTGGAAAGGTCGCCTCATGTGGCTCCCAACCCAGAAGGGAAGCATCTGTAGTGAGAGTCAAGTCGTGAGAAGGGAAATGAAGGGACCCCCCTCTAAATTGCTCTGATCCTGCCACCACTGGAGAGCTAGGATCAAGGTTCGAGTCACTGGGACCAACTTGGAAGGGGTCTCTTCTCTGAGACCAAAGGTTCTCAAGTGAAACTGAATGTTTCTCATCTGAAATCTGGCTCCCTGCACAACAGCTGTGGATGCAGCCATGTGCCCCAGGAGCTGCAGAAAGTGTCTTGCTGGTGAGAGACCTGCAGAGTGAAGGAAGAGGCCAGAGCCACTAAATTCCTTACCCTTTCTAGGGAAGAAAGGCTCTGGCTAGCTTTGTGCAATTCTGCCCCTATAAAGGTGAGTACCTGGACTGGTTCCAGAACCGACTTTAGTAGGTTTAGCAGAAAACCCAGGAGGTGAAGCTGCTGGGTGACCTGCAGGTGAGATTTTACCTGTTCTGGGACTGGCCTACAATGAGCCAGTCGTCTAGATAGGAAAAACAGCAATCCTCTGCCTCCTAAGTGGGCCACTGCCACTGCTAGACACTTTGTGAATACCCTTGGAGCAGAGGAAGGCAAGGGCATTGCTCTGAACTGGTAATGACCTGAGGGCAGTTCGAATCTGAGGTACTTTGATGGGAGCTTCTGATTAGGACATGGAAATAGGCATCCTTGAGGTCCAGGGAGGCTAGCCAGTCCCTGGCCTTAGGGAAGGTAAAATCATTGCCAGAGTTACCATTTTGAACTTTGGTTTCAAAAGATGCTTGTTCAGATATCTGAGATCTAAAATGGGCGCCATTCTCCTGTCTTTTTTGGGGTAAGGAAGTATCTGGAATACAGACCCTGCCCTGATGCAGGGAGGAACCTTCTACTGCTCTGAGAGCTAACAGGGATGAGACCTCTGTTTCCAGAGCGGGTCTCTAAAGCACTTGCAGGTAGAAAAGTCTGCTTCTCAACTTGGGAAACTTTTGAAGCTGAGAACCAGACCCTGGCTTACTTCCAGAACCCACTTGTCTGAGGTTAAAGCCCAATTCTGACTGAAGTAAGCCAGCCTGCCCCCACTGGTACAGGAGAATCGGCCCTGGGCATCCCATCAGGGTGCCTGTTTCAGGAGCTTTAGGCTGGGGGTGGAGCAGGTCTGCCCACCCTCGCCTGCCCTGCCTCTGAAGAAGCCCCTCTGAGCATAGGCAGAGGAGGCCTGAGTCTGGTGAAAGGCCTGTGAAAGGCCTACCCCTACCCCTGGGGGCATGCCTTTGAGGAGTGGCTTGCCGCTCCTTAGCCTGGGCACTCTTGTAAGTAGTCCGATATTCATCCATCTTCTTCATGTAATTCTCTGTCTGCTCTCCAAACAGAGAATTTCCTACCACAGGAAAATCCATAGCCTTAGTCTAGGTATCCTGTGACAAACTAGTACACCTGAGCCAGGCCAGCCTACGAAAAGCTACAGATGTGGCCATGACCCTAGAGGAAACATCATTAACATCCACAGCAGCATGAAACTGAACCTTAGAGGCTTCAATGCCATCAGCAGCCACCTGTTCTAGTTCACTAGCCAGCTGGCCATGGGCCTGCTTACAATTGCATAACAGTATCCCATCTAGATTTCTGATACCTAGCTACATAAGCCATATAATTTGCTTGCCTGAGTCCCAGAGAGGCTGCCATATACTGTTTTTTTTTTTTTTTTTGCCATGGCATCAATCTTCCTGGAATCCTTGTCAGGAGGATGTGAAGCCAAGGGAATATTAGCTTTATCACAGGCAGCAGCCTGAACTACCCCAACATGACTGCATTGCTGAGAAAGGAATTCTGTATCAGGGCCTGACAATGTATACCTTCTGTCCATCTTTTTATCTACAGGAGACACAGAATTAGGAGCTTTTAAAATTTTAATTGTTTGTTTCTAAAAGACTTATGTAAAGGAATAGACAATCTCCTAGACTCTGGAATATCCATCATTTCTACAAAATCAGGCTCCTCTTGCTCATCCACAGCCTCTTCTAAAGGAAGCTGGAGGGTTTCAGCAACTTTTATAAAACATAAAATGAGATGGGGACTCAGACAGCATAGGGGAGATTCTAAAGGTCTGTCTGGGAACTGTCCGGTTCAATGGGCACACCAGACCTTCCCAGCCACATTCATACTGTTCATAATCCTCCTCCCCTCCTCTGGTTCATAAAATTCCTCAATATCATAATCCTGAACCACTGGGACCGGACGAACCGACCTTTTACCAGATAGTGGTGGTTGGATGGACCCTGAGACAGTGACTGGACAATTTGTATGGCTTTTGCTATCTCTGCAGCAGTTGGAGAAGGAATTTTGGACTCCAGACCTGCTGATTTTCTTGTTTTCTTTACTGGAATTGGTTCCTCAGAACCAGCTTTTCTTTTGCCCGAGGAAGTCTGGCCCTGGTCAGAGGGCACTCCCTCTGGTTCGGTTGGCACCGAACCGGGCTGGCCATCCGGGTCAGCGGACTTTTTGGCCTCTTGTTCCCTGAGCCTGCCCAATCTTTTTTCCAGGGTGGCTGCAGGGAAATTCTTACATACCTGGCAGTCTGACTGGAGGTGGTCAAACCCCAGACAATAAACACATGTGGTGTGTGGGTCAGCCTTGGCAAAGACTTCCCCACAAACATCACAGTGTTGAAACCCAGTGGGCCCGGTTTTTCTTTTGGGTTTCTCAGACATAATGCCAGCCTAACCAAAAACTTGCCCTTTTAACGGCAGTGCCAGGCAAGACAATTCTTATTGCCCTAACCGTGTCATTGGTATTGGAAAAAACGAATAACCGCTTTTTTAGAACCGATAAGAACCGGAACCGCACTCTAAAATAGTAACTTTTAGTTTTAAATGAATTTTAAACCCACTGATCGGTTCAAAACCGAACCGATAACTTACAAGTTCCACACAGACAAAACCTTCATTTACTTACGGTTACCACAGATAGAGCTTGAACCAAACGGTTTTATGGTTAAATAAAACTATTCTCGGTTAAATCCAACCGAGAAAACACTTTTAAACCGAGAAATGAACCGAGCAGAAGGAGAAATCTCCGGAGCGACTGTTCACTGAGGCGGAGTAAAGAATCTGACAGTTCAAGTTTGAAATGACACAGATAGAGCTGCTCTCGTGCCAAAATTCTATTTTGGAATGGTTTTAACCATTTCACTCCGGGGCAGTTCTAGAGCTGGAACAAACTGCTAATGTCTATAATATAGCAAGACTTCATGTTGTTTGAATTTGTCAATGCTGAATGTTCGCTGCTGGTACTGCTGTTGTACCAGGTCTTGCTTGTACACATTTTTACTATATATTTACCAGACACAGAGCAGATGAGATGCAATGTCTCATTTTCAATGGCGTCCTGCTTTAACACATTGTGCTTAAAGGGGACAGGAAATGTGTGCTAATTGGCAGCTGTTTATAACGTTCTTATTCTCAGAAATTATATGCATTCTGCGAAAGTATCCATATTTAACTGTACCTGAATAAAAAGTGATAGGTAAAAATGTAGTTTGCATTGTTGTGTTTTATGGGCAGCATTCTGTTACAGTTCACTTCATGGAATCACTTATGTGGAGTTATGTCACGATTTGTGTACAGAATGCTAATTATGAGCTGCTGACCTATCAGAACCTTGTTTAGAGTTCAGTTACACAAATCATGGCATAGTTAAAACTCCAAATGATTGGTTCCATGAAGAGAACTGTAACAGAATGCTGCTCATAAAAACAAGACAATGCAAAATACAGCTTTTTATATCACTGTTTACTCAGGTACAGTTAAATATGGATAATTTAAGTGACTACATATCATTTCTAAGAATAAGAACTTTATAAACAGCTGCCAGTTAGAAATGATTTCCTCTCCTCTTTAACATTTGCATTCATATTTTTATGCCTGTAGGATCAAGATTAATCTGTTTGCACTGTATAACATGCCGATTCTTTTACATTAAATGTTCTTAGTGAGAAGTGATTTTAACAAAAGTAAATTGTAAGTGTTAGTAAAGGAGAAGGTTTGGTCTCTGAAGAACAATACACAAAACGCCTTAGGACCTAAAACTTTTCTCCTCATGCACTCTGAAATAATTGTTCATTATTAGTAAAAGGTGAGCTTTTGCCATGACAGCTGGATCGAGGGCATTCACCACGCAGTAACAGTTTTGTCAATAAACATCAGCTTTATTGACCAGTTATTATCAGACCAGTTATTCCCCAAAGAACTGCTAAAACAAATAAGAGCCCTCAGCTATTCCCCCCTGTTCCTTTTTAAATCTATACCATGACGTGTTTGTGGATACAAGCAGCTACCTTATTGATGCACTAATAGCCTGGTTGAGGGTCCGAAGTGATAATAACAGCCCCCCTCCCCCAATAAAAAGGCTGTCATTAATAGCAGAACGTGTCATCAAAACGGTTTGAGAGTTCCTCCTAGCCCTGAGTTAAAAGCAATGGAGTTGGAAATTAAAAGTGAGAGGCAATGTAGTCTAGAGCGCTAGCCTGGGATCCAGGAGACAGAGGTTTACATAAATCATATCATGGCCACTTTCGTACTGTGTCTGTGACTCTAAGCAAATTACAGTTCACAGGGCTCCAGTAGTCCACTTCACCCAGGTGCAGTCAGGCAGCCTGAAGGCAGGGGCTGTGCACTCTGAGCAGCAGGAGAAGGAAAGAAAAAAAACACCTAACCATCACTGGCCAGTTAAAAATGGAACGACCATGGGAAGGGGCGCCAAGAGCAACATTGCAGGGGGGGTGGCCTCAGGTTAAAGCCGGCCTTGCAAACAGGACCTCATCTCAGTTTATCTATCCTGGGTAAATTTGGAAGACAGTATAGCCTAGCCAACCAAGCCGTGAACCTGGAGACCTGGCAGACAGGGGTTTGAAATCCTCAACTGCCACTTGCATTCTCACTGCTGTGTGACCTCTTCAAGCCACTTAACCTTTCTGTGTTCCATAAATGCAGTTGGAAATGAGTTTAGGTCCACATGCATTTCCCGGTCAAACGGTCTAAAAAAATATATTGTTTATTTTTTTTTTAATTTTGCTGTTTATTTTCCACGTCCCACGTCCTGATTCAGCCTGGTCACGGTGCTCCTGGGATCCCCGGCCACCGGATATTTACCGAATCCCCAGTCATCCCTGGCTTGCCCCCCAGAGAGTGGGGCCGCGGTTCCGACCCCCTATATCGGACCGCGGAACAAGTAACTGGTCGGGGAACGGTTCCTGGTAGCCAATTAGGGCATCCCGGAGCAAGCGTCATGTAGACGCTGGGCGTGGCTTTTTACCCCATTGGCCCACACCCTGAGGGAGGCGGGGCGTGCAATGACGCCACGCGTCTGCCCCGCCTCACTCCCCACCAGCGTAGGCACGGCGCATGGGTGATCCCTAGCCTCGCCAGGGAGTCTCCCGTGCGCGGTTGCGCCCAACCCTCCTGGAGAAGGAGGCAGTCCGTGGGGCCTTTCGATCCTTCTCCCCGGCCAACCTCCGGCGACCGAGTCCGTTTCCGAACCAGTGCGCCATTGTCATAGCGAAATCTGAATCGCTGCGCCGACGGGCCGGCAAAATATATTGTTTAAAACACCGACGCTGCCGCCAGCCTAAGTTCTCTAGATATAATCTGTGCATATTCTCCATGCTGCACATGGGAGGGACTCGTTTGTATTTACAATGCAAAGGACATGCTTATTATTTGCGGGTGCATTATATTTAGACAGAAGAAGGCAGCGATACTCCAGGATTGTAATGCTTGCTCCCCTCACCTCCCTCCCAGATGTGGAGCTGTTGGATTTCAGAGCCACTACCTCAGTACCTCTGGAAGCGATCGTTCAGCAACCAACCCCCCCCCCCCCGATCCACCTCTTCCAGTAGAATTGCAGCAATCTGCTTGGTGTTTCATACAGGCACTCAGTGTTTTCCACCCCAGATCACGCCACTTCTTCAGCTGTCTGGTGACCGCCATAATGAGCAGCTGGATGCTGCAGCCCCTGCCCACTCATGTCCAGTCAGCGCTTGTTGATTCTGCTATTCATCCACCGATCTCCTAGCGAGGGGCATAAGTCTCCCTCCAGCCCACCAACTATGATAGATGGTTTTCCAGTGTCCGTGTTATGTTTGTGCGTGTGTGTGTGTGGGGAGGGGGTTGAGTGAGGGTCGGGTGGGGAACAGTAAGGGCGGGGACAGCAGCAGACATCGATGATGGTTTTCTTTGTTACTGGGTGTAATTCAAGTACAACAGGCTGATCATGACAGGTCAGCAGTGCTTGCTGGGCAGCGGTTATGTAGATCAAAGGAAAAAGCCCACCAATATTGGGTCAGCTCTTTCTTTTGAAATACACAAAGTTTCCGTCCAGCAAGCCAAGAATACTGTCACGACCAGCCTGCCTGATGATTGGTGTGATACTGACAAGCCCCTTGCAGACCACTCTGCACTGGACTGACAGTGTCACACCCCTCAAAAGCCACTCTCATAGCAAGATGTTCGCTTGCACGTGCACACACATTGAACATAAAAAAGGGAGGGCAGGGGCTGCCTTCCCCTCCAAAATATTCCCTTTTCTTTGGGTTGGTAAGAGGGTTACTAAGGACCCTCACTTCATTTTTTTTTTTTTTGGTGAGAGCAGGGCACCAAGACTGCCCAACTCTCTTTTTGTTTTATGATCATAACATGGTACAAAAAAAATACAACCCCACAGCAGGGTACGACTGGGGAGATGCTCACCAGAGAAATGTGCATGATGCTGCCAGCACCAGCAGGGTGAGCTGCCCAGAGGCCCTGGATCTGGCTGGGATGATAGTCAGGTGTGGTAATCAATGGTAAAGATACCGGAAGATCAACAATTACGGTAAGTACATAATTTTCGTATCTTCCAGGAATCAGTCTTCACCACTGATTCCCACTGATGGGTCTGAGTACCCAGCTTCTCTTTTCCATAAGGGAGGTGATGGCTCACCCTGAGGGAAACAGATCCCTCAGTCCTCTGCATGGGGGAAAACACCAGAGGGCACAGGCTCCTCATGGGTCTGGCAGAACCCAAGACTGGTCAGTGTTTGGTGAGGCTCCTGTGGCACAGGGGCAGGACAGTGCCCTGGCAGCTCTCATCTGACTGCAGGGGGGAAAAAAACGAGCCCCTTGGAAATGTGAGTTTAGCACCTTACACCGAGCCAAAGATGTCAGCCTAGAAAAGTGAAGCCACGCCATTCACCTGATGCAGACTGCAGTTCCTACAAGCTTGGAGGTTACCTCATTGGCATTGTAAGATGCCCTTTGCCGGGGTGGTGCTGGCCACGGTGTTGGGTCCCCTCCTGACACCATTTGTGGTGTGGGGAGAGGGACTGACACCAGGGCTGTGTGGTGTCCAGTTGCTGAGGAGGAGGTGGTGATTTTTTCCCCGGTATTGCAAGCGACCTTGAGGGGTAGGATGACACTGCCCTGGTGATGGACATAGTGACTGCCAAGGTGTCAGGTCTGGGCCTGATACCGAGCATGATGCCAGTGACAGTATCATCCCTGGGGTCATCTGTGGCCCTGGTGCTGCTCCCAGTGCTGAGAACAGAGATGGCTCTGGGGTCAACTCCAAACCCAATGTTAAGCCCAGCACCGAGGACGGCACCAGCCATGACAGTGGGTGTGAGCCCATCTCCAGGCCTGTTGTCTGCCCTGATCCCAGTGCTGGAGGCAGCACTAGCTTGGAGTCAGATGGCAGCTAGGAGGCGGTGTTCTTTGCAGAGCTGCCTGCTGACATCGTCACTGGTGGGGTCAGGTGCCACCCTGTTGGGAATATACACACTGTAGCTCTAGAGGTGTATGGTCTGTCTGACACACCTATTCTCTACTGCATTAGATCTGAATAGGTCTTTTTGCCATCTAACACTATGTGAAACTTTTTATTCTGTGTGAGTGCTTGTTTAATTATGTACCTGAGCCCTGTTGCTATTTTAGGAACAGGTAGGGGCCGGGACAGACTCCACTCAGAGAGAGTGGGCTGCATTACTTCTGCCCTAATCTCTCACCGCTTCTTTTAAAATACAAATTTCTAGTTTAAATAGCAGAGCTTGGTCCAAGGTCCAGCGCGGATCTGCTCACTGAAAGGGCTATTTACAGTGTTTATTACAGGGAATCTGTGTGCAAGTGTGTGACCCCGGGAATAGCTGTTCCAGGTCATCACTCGCTACATAAGGGGAGCCTGCTGCGAGCAGAGCGAGCGCATGTCAGCACATGTTTGGTGTGTTCGGCGGTTTAGGCGTTAGTGGTGTTGCTCCAAGCACGCTAAAAGTGACCGTGTGCGGATAACTCCATTAGCCTTTTGGCCCACTGTAAGTTGTAAGGTAACTACATCATAACTGTGCTCTATACGTAGGCTTAGCCCTGAACTATTGTTACAGATTTTATGGTGCTTACAATTATTTTTTTTTTTTTACTTTCTTCTTTATTCCCCCTTCCTCGCTGCGCTGGATTCCTTTCTTTGGGGATCTCCTAGGCTGTATGTTCCCATAGTCCCGCCCCAGGTACCTCCCTCTGGGTGCTTGGCTAGCCTTCCCCATCCTGCCGCGGTTTACCCCCCGTGGAGGAGAGGGACCCCCCCCCCCAGTTAGTCCCCCTCTCACACCTAGAGACTGTGTCGGAAGGCCTCACGAGCCCCTTCTGTGGAGCCTGGTTAAGGGTTTTCTCGGGACAGCCGGGTCCCATCTACAGGAGCCCAGCGCAGGGTTCTTTTTCCGCTTTTTCTCTGGTCCCAACCCCCTGGACGTCTGCACGCAAGGGGGAGGCCAAGGAGTGACGCACGTCTTGATGTGCTACGCTCCGGCTCCCGGCAGATGTCCGCCCTCCCTTTGTATACTGTCTCGCTGCACCTCCACCCGTGGTCACCCAGGTGGCGGTATTGCAGCGGGACTTGCATCCCACCCCACCTGGAGGAGGAGAGCAGCTCCTGGGCGCTCGATTCTCCTCCTCCCGGCTGGCCCTCCAGCTGCCCAAGTCCATTCCCGAACCCGTGTCGCTGGCACCGCAAGCGGCAACCCTACCGCTGCGCTGGCGGGCTGGCCCAGCACTTACAATTATTACCACTGACGGGAAAATGAGGGTACGATGCAATACATGTATAAAAATTGGCAAGCATTTTTTTCTATGTGCTCAGCCAGTTGATATTTGCCGTAATAACCTGCAGGCTATCACGGCATTCACACGGCATTCATGTGCTCTGCCAATCAAAACTGAGAGCACAACCTAATTGGCTCTCATTTCCTGTGTGGGCGGGCTGAATACATCCTATAACGTGGAAGTTTCATCAGTCTGTTACGGAGGAGCCGCTGCAACACTCGTGTCACCAAGAGTTACATTTATTTCTAAGTATCTGATGAGTCCTACTTTTAAACTTAAAAAAAATCTCTATCTTGTTGATCCTGCTGTTCGTTGTCAGCGGGTGATACCATGGTGCGATGGTGACAGTGTGAGGAATGGGACCATGGCTGACTGTATGCAGCGCTACCTAACTACGATTGTGATTTGAAAAAAATAAATAAAATGAAAATGCTAATTCCGAAGGAGGGAAAGGGAGACGTGCGTGTGTGTGTGTGTGTGTGCGGCGCACGTGTGCCATGAACAGACAGAATTTGAAAACTCTCACAAAAGTCAAGCTGGGAAAAAAATGCATACCAGTTATTCTAAAAAATAAAATGGGGAAGTGAGTGAAACTCGAATTTAATTTACACCCTCGGTGTGTGATGCTGAAATAAACCCCTCGGGCTTAGCCCTTGGGGTTTATGTAGCATCACACACCTCGGGTGTACATTAAATTCTTGTATCACACACTTCCCCGTACTTTATTCTCTATTTAATGTATGACTTAGGGAGTACATGCAAGGCAGTAGTAATGTTTACATGTAGTAAATGTAGACAAAATAAAGAACTATTGCATGACATTTCCCTTTTTAATGCTCGTGTGTTGGAATTAGGAAAAAGTCAAGAGAATATGGCACGACGCCTGAACTTAGCCCATACCAGCAACTTGACTAGCCCCACTAGAAATGATAGCCCAGAGTTTTATTCAGTGGTCCCTCTTGATAGTGGCAACATACCTCAGCCTGATACCCCTATTAACATTCCCCTGGATGGTCCCTTAACTTGTGATACAGGTAACAAGAAGTGAACGAGGGAAGAAGACCTTAATGTTGAATATGATGACAGATGGTACGAGATCCAAAATAGGCAACCATTAAAAAAGGGCAGAAAAGCAGATGCTTTCACTTTAAGTACGGAGAATAGATATGAACCCTTATTAAACTTAATGGAGGATATCCCCATTTTCCCTACCACTACCCCTTCTGACATTAATAGACCCTTGGGCTTGAATAAGGCTACTGGTCCTTTGACTGAGCATATCCCTCTGGCACCTATCATCACTCCTTCTAGCATTATGGGTGACCTCGTTGATTTAATGGACACTTCCACGGCCCCCACTAATCCCATTGCTCAAAATTTAACAACTAAAGACACAAGGCAAACTTTTGTTATTGGAGACTCTATCATAAAATATCTTGATAGAGCGTTTGTAACTGAGACAAAGCAAATCGGACCCGCTCTTCTTTTTCGGGTGATAAATTACAAGACATCACAAGTATGCTTCCTAATATACTGTCTGTAAGGGGGGAAATCCTGTAGTAATTATTCACGCAGTGGCAAATAACATTGGTAAAGATTTGCTTACTGTTAAACAGCACACAGTGGCATTTAACTAACATCTTAACTGAGATGGGGTGCGATATTACAATGTCTGAAATTCTCCCAATACCCAGAGCCTCCCCATCATCAAACATGAAAATACAACAATATAATGAATGGTTAAGTAAGTGGTGCTTGTATCAACAACTTTCATGTATTACTCATTGGGAAGAATTTTCTGGTCATTATGAATTATTTTGTGGGGATGGTCTGCACCTTAGCAGACGTGGTACAGCTCTTCTGGGGAAACATTTCATGAAACTCATTAACCTACATTTAAACTAAATCCCCAGGGGGAGAGGTGTGGTATTCCAGCCTCTCTTAACGTCAACCTCGGCAATACAGTGTCCACCCAGGGTATTGCTCAACATATACAATTTCTTTATTTTAATGCCAGACATCTAAAAAGCAAGACAGATGAGCTTAAACTACGTGCCCTCGAAGATAAAGTTAATATTACTGCAATTACTGAAACTTGGGGGGACGAAAAAGCAGCCTGGGACTGTATAATACCAGGTTTTAAACACTATAAATTGAACAGGCCCAACAGAATAGGTGGCGGTGTCACCTTATTAGTTAATGATGCCCTTGATTCAGTTGAAATTTCAGAGGAAATTAAAAACCCTGATGTAAACACTGAATTGGTACAGGTTAAAATCTTATCTGGTCCCGAAAACATTATATTGGGCATTTATTATAGACCTCCAAGTGCAAATATAACCCTTACGGAGGGTATTATTACAGAATTTGAAAATGCCCGTGAACGTGGAACCATGTTATGTATGGGGGATTTTAATTTAGGTGACATATCATGGAATACCTGCACTGCACTTACATGTGCAGGTAAAAACCTTTTAGCCTGTTCCAAACAACTCAGCTACCAACAGTGTATCTCATTGTCCACTGGGGGAACAACATATTAGATCTTGTGTTTCATAGTAATCATCTTAACATACAAGGCATTACAATTTCGTCCTCTATTTGTAATAGTGACCACAGTTCAATTAAGTTTTCCCTTGATCAATATGTTTCCATAATAATAATAATAATCTTTATTTATATGGCGCCTTTCAAATATTAAAGCGCCGTACATTAAAACAATTGTTGGTGATAAAAGATATAAAACAATAAAATCCATTATATTTCTGGGAATGCCAATATCCACAAAAACGTTTTCAGTGCCTGCTTAAAGCCCCCTACGGCTGTACACTCCCAAAGCTGACAGGGCAGAGAATTCCAGAGGGTGAGGGCAGCGAAAGCAAAAGCCCGGGCCCTGGAAGATTTCAAAGTAACCCTTGGACATTAACAAAATTATAATTTATATAATAAAGCGGATTTACCAATTATTATAGCCGCACTCGGGGTATCGACTGGGATAATATTATGTCCTCATTAGATCCTGAAAGTTGTTGGGATTTCTTTAAACAGATGGTATTACAGTTAAGAGATAAATATATCCCATTTATTGTTAAGCAAGGTCAAAGGAAGCATAGGTCAAAACAGCTGTCCAAAAATATTCAACGGGATCGAGACAAAAACCAAAAAAATATTCTGTATATTTAAAATCCCAGACTAAGGAGCATTGGTCTGCCTATGTAAAAGTTCAAAAGAAATACAAGTCCATGATAAGAAAGGCTAAAAAAGGTTGGGAATTAAATCTTACCAAAAATGCCAGTAAAGATATTGGAAAGATGTTTTATTCTTATATTAACGCTCTTAAAAAAACTACCTGTCAGGCTGGACCCCTTTTGTATAACTCTAATCTTTGTTACAATCCTCTAGCTATGGATAACATTTTAAATCAAACATTTTGTGATGTATTTTGCAACAAATCAATTCAAAATGATGTTAATATAAATGTAGTAAATGAGTCACATATCAAACTATCAGACAACATAGTTCAGGAGAAACTTAAATCACTAAATAATAAATATTCCCCAGCCCCAGATAACATTAGTGGTCACCTGCTATATCTACTTGCTGAACATATCTCTCACCCCTTACGTCTACGTTTTGAATACTGTCTACAGTACCATTTTGTGCCCCCCCAAAAAATGGAAGTCCGCCCATGTAATACCAATTCATAAAAAAGGGCCCCGTTCTAATTGGGAAAATGATCAACCTATTAGTTTGACATCAACAGTTTGCAAAGTACTTGAAAGTCTAATAAAAGATCTCATTAGTGATTCACTTAAATTTGATATAGAACAACATGGGTTTAAAAAGGGTAGGGGATGCCTAAGCAATTTGATGTGCTTCTATGACTATGTTAGTAGAAACATAGATAATGGCACCCCTTGGGATATCATTTATCTTGACTTTAGCAAGGCATTTGATGTTATGGCTCATCATGCCCTAATTGCCAAATTATTAGATACTAAAATAAATAAACATATCACATGGATTCAAAATTGGTTAGTACGTAGAACACAGAAGGTCTTAATAAATGGCCATTTATCTGACTCCCAACCTGTCACCAGTGGAGTCCCTCAGGGGTCTGTCTTGGGCCCCTGCCTATTCCAAATATTTATAGCAGACCTTACTAAAAATTGTTTGTCAACTTCCATTAAATATGCGGACGATGTTAAACTTGGTGGGCCATGCGATAGCGAAGATAAGATCTACATAATTCAACGAGACCTTGATAATATATCTGATTGGGTTAATATCTGGGGTATGCGACTAAATCAGTCAAGATGTAAGGTGATGCATGTTGGTTCCATGTAGCACTTATGCTAGGCCACATTTAGAATATTCATCACAACTTTGGAGTCCATATGAAAAGGGAGAGATAGCATCACTGGAAAAAATCCAGAGGAAATTTACCAAAAATATAAAAAGACTTTTTAATGTCCCATATGAACAACATTTAGAATGCTTAACTCTGATGCCATTATCGCTTAGATGCCTCCGGGGTGATTTAATTTATATGTTTGATATCGTAAATGACCCATACCTGTTTACTCAAATGGTTTTCATGTTTAAAAACAATATATACAACACCAAAGGTCATCTGCTGCAGATAAGTAGGGCTAAATTCTATCATCTATCACGGAAGTATTATTTTACACAAAAAATTATTAATCCTTGGAATAGCCTACCTTTAGAAGTTGTTACTAGCGAAAATAAATCAACATTTAAAAATCGCCTTGATAAATATATCATTAATAAAGCCAATTTTGGGTACTATAATTGATTATGGTGCAGTTATGGGCCTCTCAGCCCTCTTGCATCTAATTACCTTAGTATCTGCTCTCCCCACCTGGGAGAATCCCCCATGGGCACTGACTGGGTCATTCCTCAGTTGTAGGTCAGTCCTGTTTGGGTGTTCCTGCCAAGCCTTCCCTTCGGGTGAGGTCCCTGTGGCCGGGAGTGGGATAAGAATAACGCAGACAACAGCAGATTGGTGCAACACACCGCAGTGTGGCTTTATTTTTCTTTCAAAGTCAGGATAAAATAATTAACTCCAAAATAAATGAAGCAAAATTCTTTTAAGAATGGCCGATAATTCACTATCCTTAGTGACCACAGAGGATAACTTTAAACAATGGTATATCCCCTTCTTCAATACATCAGTTTGCAGTAACAAGACAATACAGGCCCGATTCTCAAAGCCCTGTATCTGACGCAAGGTGCTTGCACCAAACAGATATGGTGCAAGGTGCACCTTGTGTCCAGAGCTGCCTCCATGCAATTCATGAAGGTGGCCTGCGTCGACCGCAGGCCACCTGCCCCAAACAGGTCCTGCGCAAGCCCTGCACCCTGCACAGTGCTGCAACACGGCGCTAGGTGGACTGCGCCGATGCAAGCTGCAGCTTGCTATTCTCAGACAGCACCCAGTGGGAGATATTCTAAGTGCCCTTAGACCAGCCAGGGCTAGTGCAGTGGGACTTAAAATATGCCCCGCTGGGGCAGTCATCCCATGTGCCACTGTATGCTGCAGTTGCCCCCCGGTTCGCCGATGGTGCCTGGGTGCCCCATCCTGCCAGGTACTGTCACCCATCCCCAATACCACCACCCCATCATCAATGCTGCCTGTCCCGCCTGTATGTGGCATGGGCATGTGCCCCTGATCACTGCAGTGCCCAATACCTGGTGGTCTAGTGGAACTCACCCCATGGTGACCGGACAGCTGCCAACTGTGGTCTGCATCAGCACCATGCTGTACAAATGCGCTCAGTGTTTGAGACTGGTGACAGTCACTGTGCACGTATGTACAGTAGATGCCGTTTCCCATGCCACACCGGGCTTGCGACGGACACCTCCCATGTGTCAGATGTTCGCCGCAAGGGACGGAATGCCGCAAATGAGAGGACTTGAACAACGGAACCCCTCCTGTACCTGAATCTGGTGCAGGGTCCCTGGCGTATGGGGCTTCAGCTCAGGCTGCCATTTGCTGCAACTTGCGCTGAATGCAGCCCCATTTGAGAATCCGGCCCTACATGTCCTTCCTCTGCACTTGATCAGCACCTGCTAACCCACTGATCTATCTCTTGGATTTAAGGAAAGCCTAAGACCTGATGACCATGTGAGCCCATAGGCTAATGGTTACAACACTGAAACGGTATTTTTATTTATTTATTGAAACGTTTCACCAGGAAGGCACACTGAACAACACATTGCTTGTCTCCCGGTGCAACCTGGGTGGGGGGTACAACTGGATGAAGAATTAGACATACAGTTTAACATTTAACATATCCGAGAAATTAAACATTCAATTACATTTGTAACAAGACATACAGTTAAAAAATATAAATAATCATATAGTCACATATGTAACATAACATACAATAAAATATATCATACCTGTGAAATATGCATTTAATTACAAGTGGCATATCTGAGGAACATAGTACATAGCGGTGAAAGGAGAGGAGAGTGTGTTGAGAAGCAGGCTGGGAAGGTGGAAGGATTAATAGGCGATGTGAGTCCTGGAGAGGAGCAGAGGCATAGGAGGACAGTTAAGGAGGTTTAAAGCAGGAGCAGTTAGACGAGAGAAAGTTATGTAAGGCAGAGGCAAGAGAGAAGGAGGAGGAGGAGGAGGAAGAGTGCTGTATTTTGGGGGAGTTCCAGATTTGCAGGAAACAATGGGTAAAGCCTAACTGACCGATGAGAGTGGTACAAAAGGGGACCAACAAAGTGCAGGTGTCAGAGGATCTGAGGAAGTGGGAGGGGGAGGGGGGAAGAGAGCGAGCATGAGAGGTAGGAGGGAATTTCTCCTAACCAAAATTTAGAAGCGAGTTTGGCACGAGTGAGGTGCCTGTTGGCAAGCAGGGGAAGGGAAATGGTGTGGTAGAGGGTCACAGTGATGAGTGTGTGATGAAGCATCAAGGGCAAATCGACAGAAGGAGTTAAATAGAGTGTCCAATCTGGTTAGGGAGGATTTGGGAGCAGCACCATAGACTACATCACAGTAGTTGAAAATGGGGAGGATCATCTTCTGGACTAGTTCACACCACGCTGTAGGAGGGATGCAACTATGGTTCCTGAATAAGGTACCAAGCTTGGGGCACAATTTTTTCAGGATGTCATCAATGTGGCCAGAGAAGTTAAGGTGTTGATAGAACCAAACCCCAAGGTATCTGAATGAGGAGGTGTCCTCTAGGATTGTCCTATCAAGGGTATTACCAGGGGTCTGGGTTCAATTTCCGGTGGGCCATACTTTCCTTTTTCACTTCTGTCCTTGATTTAAAATATGTCTGACAGGGGCCTAGCTGCACTGAGAAGTGGTCTGTTTGTATTTCTATCTCTTTAGTGAATGCCAACAATTCTTCTATGTTGGTCTTGTGTGTTTGGGTGATGGGGAGCGCAAATTAAAAAATACAAAAAACAAGCTAAAGACAAAGAACCTCAGTGCAGAAGCACTGAAGCAAGGGTTATCCCAAAGGGCATTGGCAATAAGCCAAGTTTCAAAGAAATACAAAATCACATATACCCCCATGATACAAAGCATCATGGGATGTATATGCAAATCACCATGAAACTTTAGGCTGGTTCAGCTTCAAGCAGGAATGCATGGTGCCAGTCATTTCTTTTAGGCATGCTGCACTTTATTTCTGACTATACTTAATAACAATAGTTTAAACAACAGCAGTTTCTATTTATCCATCACTCTTAACTACATCAAATCCCTTCCCTTGTAGGATTTGTAGGGCACTGTTTTCAAACAACACGAAGTTTCATTTTATAAAGCACCTTGCACTTCATTAATGCACTGCCAGCACTTTATGTCTGAAAGTACCTCAAGCACTTTAAATCTTTCTTCATATAAAGGACATGTAGTTCTTTATTAAACAGCCAGCAAGCAAGCTTGGCATTTTGTGAAGGTATACATATTTATTCAGCTTCCAGTCTTTTTCCTATATTTTTTATTTATTTCTTTAGTTTTTGTTGACCGGGTAAGTGCACTAGACAAATCCTGCCTATTTTCAGGCACGACCCAGGGGAGGGGGATACAGATGAATGCCAACTGACCTTGAACCAGATTAAGCTGTTGGTGGTCTTTTTTTTCCAGTGAATGAGGGAAATTTGGGCAGGACACCAGGGAAATTCTCCTACTCCTTTCGATAAGTGCCATGGGATCTTTAACATCCACCTGAACTACCACCAATCCAGGCAGATGGGACCTCGGTTTTAATGTCTCATCCGAAAGACGGCACCTCAGAAGTGCAGCACCCCTCTCATGCTGCACTACAGTGTCAGTACTGGGATATTAACCCAAGTGTCAGATGTGGGAACTGAGCCCACAGCCCTCTGATCTCCCGGCCTCAGAGTCAGCTACTATATGTAAGGATTAAGACATGAGAAAGGAAGTGTCAACTGTGGAATTAATCCACGGTTGGGGGGTTGGGTGCTTCCAACGACCCAACTTTGGATTAATTCCACAGTATACCCATCCTTTTGAGTGGCTTAATCCTCTTGTAACATGGCAATGATCGTGTGACTAATATTTTCTGAATGAATGAATGACAGAGAAGCCTGACTGATTTGGTTTCGGAATGGTGTACACACAGTACAAAACAACTGGAACTCACCTACTGGCAATATTGTGTCTGCTATTTAACTGTTGCAAAAATAGCTTTCATTGCAAGTTTTAAGCTTTCTAATATCGAAACATATTTTAAAACTTTTCAAAAACTTGCAGTTAACTTTCTATACTAGGTTCTTTAATTTTCATCTGTGTGTATTACAAGATATGGGTTGCACTGCATGATGGGACCATGCTAGGGTACATCCTCAAGTTTTGTTCCTGCAGTTCCCTTATCAGGCCAACAGATGGCTGTGAAACAATGCTAGCAGCACAGTACTGTTTTACAGCCATTTTTGATCAATTTCCAAATTTTCTGAATTGAGCCAATCTGAAAAAACTTTCATAGATCAAGTACTGTTTTTGTGAGTAGTAACTTCACCTTTTTTCCCCTCTAAAACCTAGCTCAGCAGGAGACAGAACACCATGACGATTACTGCTTTCACCTTTCAAATACTTGTTTTGAATAGTATTGTTAGTCTCTTTCTTTGATTTCCTTTTGTTTTTCTCACTTTCTTTATTTTTCTTTTCACCCATTGAACTTGCTTTGTTTATCTCACTGTCTTTGTTATTTTTGCTTTCTGTTAAAGGAGGTACAGGCTCATCTTTACAATAGTGTGTATTTACCAAGGTAGTGATGCCCACTACCACCCACACACACACACACACACACACACACACAAGTTGAGATTAAAATTATGCATTGCTCTCCTGTGTTTCACTTGTGAATGGTGATCCACTGGGTGGGTGGGAAAATCAGGGAATTCTGCTGTTTTACGATGGCTGTGAAACAATGCTAGCAGCACAGCACTGTTTTACAGCCATCTGTTGGGCTGCCATGGGAACTGCACTTGAGCAAAGAACTGCTGGAGCAAGCACGGATTATTAGAGAACTGTGCTATGTATTTTATTATGGTTCATACTGGTATTACACAAGCAACCATGGTTCTACTGTGGAATTAATCCATGGTTGCTTAAAGGTCAGCTGTTGCTGTTTATCCAATCCGTGTTAGTTATTTTAGTCTTTTGCACAGAGCCATGTTACAATTGCTCATAGCCATAGAAACATAGATTTTGACCGCAGATAAGGACCGCTTGGCCCAGCCAGTCTGCCCATTTCCCTACCTAATGGATAAGCTGCAGATCCTAGTTAACCAGCAGCCTACTTCTTCCTACCCCCACCCCCTAGAATTGTCTCATGACTGTCCCATGCATGCTTGAATTCCACCGTTTTTGACTCCACAACCTCCTCCAGAAGGCTGTTCCATGCATCCACAACCCTCTCTGTGAAAAAATACTTCCTTAAATTACCTCTGAGCCGCCCCCGCTTCTATCTTCAAATCGTGCCCCCTTGTTCTTGCACACCTCTTTTTTTGAAAGATGCTACCCTCTTGGACTTTGTTGATTCCTTGAGGTACTTGAAAGTTTCTATCATGTTCCCCTCTCCCACCTTTCCTCAAGGCTATCGTATTTAGCTCTAAGTCTCTCTTCATATGTCTTCCGGTGCAGACTCTGCACCATTTTAGTTGCCCTCCTCTGGACAGCTTCTATCCTGTCTATGTCTTTGTGGAGATTGGGTCTCCAGAACTGCACGCAGTACTCCAGATGGGGTCTCACCAACTGTCTGTACAGAGGGATAATAACTTCCTGTTTTCTACTGGTGATGCCTCTCCCTATGCATCCCAGTATCCCCAGCCCTCCTTGCTGCCCTCTCACATTGCTTGCCCACCTTTAGGTCATCTGATATGACTACCCCCAGGTCCCTTTCCATTTTTGTTGTTGTTAGTATCTCACCCCCCATTGTGTGCTCTTCCCTTGGGTTTTTGTTTCCCAGGTGCATTACCTTGCACTTCTTAGCACTGAATCTAAGCTGCCATACATTTGACCATTCCTCTAACCTTGCCAAGTCCCTTCTCATCCTTTCCACCCCACCTTGTGCATCAGCTCTGTTGCAGATCTCTGTGTCATCTGCAAAGAGACATACTTTTCCTTCCAGTCCCTCTGCAATGTCGCTTATAAAGACATTGAAGAGGACCGGTCCTAATACTGAACCCTGCGGAACCCCACTAGTAACCCCCCTTCTTCAGAGTGGACTCCATTTACTATTACTCTCTGTGTCCTATTCTCCAGCCAATTCTTTACCCAGGCCGTCATCTTGGAGCCCACTCCCAGGCTGGCTAACTTGTATATTAATCTTTTGTGTGGGACTGTGTCAAATGCCTTGCTAAAGTCTAGGTAGGCCATGTCCACAGCCCCTCCCTGATCTACTACTTTGGTCACCCAGTCAAAGAAATCTATCAGATTTGTCTGGCATGACCTTCCCACTGTGAATCCATGCTGTCTTGGGTCCTGTGCCCCTCTGGCCTCTAGATACTCAACAATTCTTTCCTTCAGAAGTGATTCCATCATTTTCCCTACTACTGAGGTTAAACTAACAGGTCTGTAGTTTCCTGCTTCTGCCTTGCTCCCACTTTTGTGAAGGGGAATCACATCTGCCCTTCTCCAGTCCTCGGTACCACCCCATCCTCCCATGATTTGTTAAAGAGGGTAGTCAGTGGTGTCACTAGTTCTACCCTTAGTTCTTTAGAATTCTGGGATGAATCCCATCAGGCCCCATTGCTTTGTCCACCTTCAGTTTTAATAGTTCTTTCAGAACCCTTTCTTCTGTAAATGGGCTGGTATCAACTTCTGTATCCAGAGTGTTTCTATTGTTTGTTTTAGGTACCTCCCCCACTTCCTTTGTAAATACTGAGCAAAAATATTTGTTTAGTATCTCTGCCTTTCACAGTCACCCTCTGCCCACCATCCCTCCCCTTTATTAAGCCTCACTAACCCTCCCTTGGTCTTCCTTCGCTCCCTGATGTACCTATAAAAGGTTTTATCCCCCTTCTTAACTGAGTTGGCTATCTTTTCCTCGGTTTGGGCCTTTGCTGTTCTGACTGCCTTCCCAGCTTCCTTTTGCTTTAACTGATACAGTTCTCTGTCCTGCTCTTTCTGTGATTCCTTGTACTTCCTGAATGCTTTCTTTTCTCTTGAACCTTCACTGCCACTTCCTTTGAGAACCACAGTGGTTTTCTTACATCTTTTGTTTTGTTTATTTGCTTCACACAAAGGCTTGTTACCTCTGTGATGGCAGTTTTATTCCCCATTGTTCTTCCACCCTCCTTCCTGCCCATTTGCTAGTGCATTCCTTAGGCACTCACCCATTTTGGCAAAGTCAGCCTCCTAAAGTCCAGTACTTTTGCCTTTGTATGGCTTGACTCTATTGCTGTGTTTATTGTGAACCATACTGTTCGATGGTCGCTAGTTCCCAGATGGCTACCCACTTCTACATCTGTGATCTTCTCTTCATCTCCATTTGAGAGAACCAGGTCTAAGATTGCTCCCTCTCGAGTGGGCTCCAATACTAGTTGTCTAAGGCAATAGTTCTTAGATATTGTCACAGTAAGCCTCCCCAAATCCATGGAAAAATTTTGAGCCTCCCCCAAAAACTGAAATAACCTTGGGTCTCCTCAAAGAATAATAACATACTGTACTTTGCACAGTACACCATGAATAAATTGAACCCCTTTGAGTACTTGGCTCACGTTCAGTTCTTTGTCTTATACTGATGTGGGACCTTGGAAAAAGAGCTCCTGTGCTCAAAGGTGTTATCTGAATAAAAAATAAATAAAAGAAACAAATATTATTATTCAGCTTATTGTAAACCCCCCCCACACACACAACAGGCCAGCCTACTCACTCTGCTAATTTCATTCTTGAACCATTGTTTCCCCTTGTTGCAATATCTTCATGTGTATGACTACTTTCTCTGTTTCCTCTCTATATGAAATTACCTTCCTACATACTTTGCCTCTCCCCCCCTCCTTCCCTGCTCCTAAACAACTTCTCTGGGATTACTTTGCTCCTTCCTCCTATTGCTCTTAGCATTTCTATGCTCAACCTTTGTATTTGGGCTGTTCCGTCATCAGTCTACAAATTGATCAATTACCACCACTCATTGTTAGTTTATTGTTCATAATTGTTTGCACTATTGTTCATTGTGTATTTCTTGATTGTTTTGCAGTTACCTTTTGAAATGTATTCACTCCCTACCCTTCCCCAGCTACACCTGAAATGAGCCTTGGCTCATTCACCTTCCCTTGTCACATATTAGTAAATAAATACATAAAATTCACCTACTGTTATCCTCTTTCAGTTTGCTTCATCTCTTTACACAAAATACATAAAACCCAACATTTAAATACAGTACTTTTTCAGACTTGCTTGAGCCTCCCCTGGAACAGGTTGGGGCTTCCCCAGGGAGGCTGGCCTCACCATTTGAGAACCCCTGGTCTAAGGCATGCCCCTGTGGGGCATCTAGAATAACCCACTCTTCAAGTGGCTGCTGCAACTGCACTCCTGTTAACATCTGGCACATTCAGATCACCCATCAGCAATATCTCCCTTTTTTCTGCCATTCTAAGTATCCTTTCTATCATTTCCTTGTCCATTTCCTCCCCCTGAGGAGGGGGTCTGTATACAACCCCTGTGCGGATTGTCGTGCCATTGCCGGTCTCCAAATTTACCCACAGTGCTTCTTCTCCTTCCTGTTTTCCCTTTTGTTCTGTTGCTTTGATTCCTTCCCTTATGTAAAGAGCTACTCCTCCTCCTCCTATTATACCCTCCCTGTCCCTCCTGTACATAGTGTATCTGTTATTTCCTTAGAAAGGCATATGGCTTCTGGTGAGGGACGGAATGGTGAATAAGAAACAAAGAAAGGAAGAAAATAAATTTAGGGAGGATACAAAAAGACTGCCATAGGTGGACAACCTACTGCAGTGTTAGAAAAATAACAGGATAATTTTCTAGAGGTATTGTTGCAGCAGATTGTACAGAAGGAAGGGGGAGAAGATAGAGAACTGTCCCTAACTGCTACACCAATTTTCTGGGTAGAGCGCTGCTCTACCACAGTCCCCTGTGCAACCCTGCAGCCCAGACAGAGGTCCTAGGAACCCCGAGTCTCTGTTCCCTTTCAGACCACTGACACCGTTGCCAGAGCTACCAGGGATCATGGGCCCTCTGGGAAAAGTCACCTGGTCTTAGCACAGAGGGGCGGCTGGTGCCTTACGCAACAACTATAGGGATACTGACAGGTTCCAGTTTAGACCTGTCCCCCCTAGTGCCACCATCTTCAGCACTTTCTGTCCATCTAGTCCTCCTCAGAGGACAACAAATCTACCCTTCACCTGTCCTCAGCCTCTGAATACACTGTGTACCAGAGATTCCTGGTAGACACGCTAAAGGTGCTGGAAGTAGGCTCATACATTAGTCATAGTCCCGTATCCTTGGAGCCTTGACTCCTTCAAGTTTTCAGCGATTGCTCCTCAGTCATCCCTCCTTGGTCTAGTGCCTTTAAGGATTCAAGGATGGTCTGAAGGCATCCAGTCTCTTGTCCTCCAGCCCCCAGTGACCTTCAGCTATGCTACTGCAGACCCTCGGGATCTGTAGGGCTGTACTTCACCTCTCCCCAGGGCTTACAGTCTTGCAGACTCTGACACGGCCTAAATGTCTATGTGTGACCAACCTCCGGAAGCTGATTCTGCTCAGGCAGATGCCCTAGGAAAGAAGGAAGGAAGGTATTTTCCTTGGCTTGCATCATGATGTGCACTGCCATGCATCAGGAATATCAAGCAGCCTTCTACAGGCTCCTGTGTTTGCAATTAGGTCAGCTCTTAGCTGCAGTGCATCCTTGTGAGTTAGTCGGACAAGCCATTTACATTTCTGCTAAAGACCTGTAACTGGCAAGGCACTAATCAAGAGCATGGAGTCAAAACAGTTAACTCAATAACAGCACGGTCAAATACCATGCAGCAAACAAAATGACGGCAAAGATAGTACTTCGTAAAAACACCGAGCGCTACCACCTTGAACATCAACAAAAAAATAAACTGACTATATTTGTGAGGAGCTCTGCCCCCTGCACCCCGAACCCTCCCAACTTAATATAACTACCTCCAGGGTAGACAACTCAGTGAAGGGGAGAACCCTCGGGGGGGGGGTTGTTCTGGAAGGACGGGAACCAGCAGGACAATCGTGGGGGGGGGGGACAAAAGGTGTAGGGTAGGAGACAGATACACACAGAGGGTAAGTCGGGAGGGAGGAAGACAACACCCAAAACAAACAAAAAAGCAAACCTCAAGTGTTCCGGGACCGGGAATCAAACCCTGGTCCACTGATGCTTTGCTGCCCTCCACTGCCTGTGTTTCTATCCTCTGAGCCATGGCAGCTGCTTGGCAGCACACCCCAAAGCAGAAGCTTTCTCCTTATACCGTGAACAGCTACAAGGATAGCGCTTTCTTTACCTGTGCTATTCAGTCCCTGTAGCTGTTTTGACATTGCGGTTTTGACCCACGCTATTGTTGTTTCGACATTTTGACCCAGTATCTACCGCCTCACTAACCAACACTACGAAAGATGCCAGGAACATGGGCAGCGCCAGGCCAGGACACCAAGGTGTTCACCAAGGAAGATCAAGCATACGACTTCAGCCTCACCACTAGGAACATCTGCTGTTCAGGATAGACAGACTGGAGGGTCCAAAGCAGGCTGCCCAGAAGGAGCCAGTTGTCCACCAGACCCATCCCCAGGACCTTCAACACCTTGGCAAGGTGATGTCAGGGAGGATCCTGTACTTTCTCAACATCAGAAGTGCCGGGAGGGGCCCAGGGACCATGCCTTGGCATCACGGGTCTGATGCCTGCCTCCAAAGGTGGGGATCAGCCTACTCCACTTCATCACATGGATTTTGAGCATACTACAATCCACAAAGAAGCAGGCATTGCACTCATCCATGTTGAGATCTGGGCTAAGGCAGGCCACACACATCTGAAGCCAGTCGGTCACTCCCATTTGTTTCCCACAGGGACACCAACACCTAATGGGAGGCAGACAATGTTTCTTGACCCTCTTTGGTTTATCTAGTTTTGGCATCTTGTCAGAAAACAAAAATAATAAAGTGAGAAAGGTGACGTTGCAGTAGTAAAGGCTGGTGATGCAGCAGAATTGAGGTGCTGCTCCTGGCTGCATACTTGACAGCTGGAAGAACAGAACTGAGGTGCATGAGGCAGCTGGAGTTAGTTGTCGGTTGGTACCTGTTACACCATGTGAGGTGCACAAGCTCTGTCAGCAGCCGACGTCAACTTCCTCCCTGCAAAAAATGTATTCCTGAGGGGTCCTAGTGCTTCCAGCACCAGACTCATTAGTGGGAATCAATGGTGAAGACTGATTCCTGGAAGATCAACAGTTATGGTAAGTATGTAACTTTCATATCATCCAAGAATCAGTCTTCTCCGTATGGGTCAGAGTACCAAGTTCAGTAAAGTCACCCAGATTAGGGAGGTTGGACCCCAGGATTAACTTAGGATAATAATTAATTCAGAAAGGCACCATTTTGCCTGGCATGGCCATCCAGGGTATTGCGCATGTAAAGATGTGCACGTTCCCCATGTTACAGCCCTGCAGATTTCTGCAATTAACACCAAGCATACTTCTGCCAAAGAGGCAACTACTGTTTTGATGGAGTAAGTATGTACCTTGCCCTCTAGCTTTGCCCCTGGCACAGTGTAGCAGTGGCGAAGACATTTCACAATCCAAGAGGAAGTGCATTTAATTGTGACATGTAGTCCATTTCAGTTGGGATCCAAAGAGGCAAAAAGCTGCTTTGCCTTTCTGTAGTCCTTGGTCATGTCCAGGTAAAACCTAAGGCTCTTCACATCGAGGGACAGCAGGGTTCGCTCCATTCTGAAAAGAGGCAAAGTAGGTAGGCAGAATCAGGGACTGATTCAAGTAGAACTCCAATGCCATCTTAGCAGGGAACTTGGGGTGTTTATGGAGGACATCCTTGTCTTTATGGGAAACAGTACATGGAGGATTTCTAACCAAAGCATGGATTTCAAACACTCTGCATACAGAGGTTATGGCCACCAGAAATGCCACTTTCCAAGTCAGATATTTCATGTCAGAGGCCGCAGTAGGATCAAAGGGTGTGTGAATGAGCATATCCAGCACAATACTGAGGACCCAAGGAGCCACCGGCTTCCTTTTTTTTTACAATTCTTTTTATCACTCTCCCTACCTGAACTCTCTCCGGACAGGTCTCTCAGGTCTTGCCATTATCCTGCCCGCCTGAAGTCTCTTCTTCTTGTTCCTCCTGGGCCTGGCTCTCTGACCATTACCTGGACACCCAGCCCCCCGGCTCCGAGTCCCCCGAGGTGGGACTGCCAGATTGCTCCTCCTGGCACTCTATCTAGAATCTAGAAAGGCGACCAGGCATGGAGGAGATGAGACAAGAGCCCGACACTGGGCATGGTTGGCCAACCCCCCTGGACCCTGCTTCGCCTATCAGGAGGCAGATGGGACTTTTACTTGGTTTTCTCCCCACTCACCACCCTCCCATGGAGCCTGGATGTGCAATGATGACCAGCGTCTGCCGAGCTCCACACCCCAGCACTTTAGTGCCGCAGGCTCCAGGCCACCCCCGACTAACGCCAGAGGTCGCTCAAGAGCGACGCAAAACCCTACTCCCTCCCCGGGAAGGGAGAACCATCCATTGGACGCTTAATCCCTCCCCGTCCCTGACAACCCGGGCTCATTCCCAAACCCGGGTCGCTGGTGTGAAGTGAGGTGAGGCGACTAGTGCCTTAACCCTCAGTGTCACCGGGCCGGCTAGCCACCAGCTTCCTAATGGGAAGCATCATGTGCAACATGTCCCTGAGAAACCTCTTGAGCAGTGGCAACTGTGTCAGAGAGAGGGGGTACTTACAGGTTTGTGGTATGCTGATATAGCAGACAAATGGACCTTTACAGTGGAATACTGTAATCATGCATCAGAATGGTCCCTTTAGGGGTGGCTGTTTTTTTTTTGCCATAAAGGTTTTTGCCCTCCTGGTCCGGTGGGGGGGGGAACTGTTCAGTCTTGTCCCCATCCTCCTGAGCCAGCCACTGCCTCCTCGGGACCTACCTTAGTCTTAATTTCCAACACTAATGTCCCCTCATGGCAGAGCTTGAGGTAGGAGGGCCATCGCCTCCCCCCAGTTCACAAGTTCAGAGCAGACCGAGGTACGGGTCCCAGTTGGTGGCATGGATCCAGGCTGAAAAGGCAAGGCTTCATTAAGCTCCTAAATCTTTCCTGCTTTTCTCTCCGCCCCTGCAGCAGGACGTCTAGCGTGTGTGTGGAGGCACATGCGCAGGACGTCCCCACAGCTCCCGCTCTTCAGGCTGCCTGTGCTGCACTACCACTAGGTCTGCACCTGGTGGCAGTCTAAGGCCGAGCTGACATCCCTCCCCTCCCCAGGACAGGAGAGCAGTCCTTCGGATGCTCAATCCTCCCCCACCTCAGCTGACCCCGGCAACCCGAGTTCATTCCCGAACTCAGGCTGCCAGTATGGCAAGGGGTAAGGCACCAGCGCCTCAGCCCTCTACACCACTGGGCCAGCCCAAGTAGGCACTTCCTGGGGTCCATGGGGGTTCTGGAGTACCAAATGGAAAAGTGTTTCTGCTTTTCTTTTCTTTTTATATTTTTGCAGCATGCCTTGCTTTCCCCTTCCAGAACAGAGCCAGTACCGTCTCCTAGCATCCCTGCCTCTCACCCTCGGGGGACTTTCAACCCCAAGAGCTTGCCCCCTCGTGGTGGGGATCAGCCAGGCTGGTACCAACCCCAACACACCTCCACCAGTGCCGGAGAGGTTGCCAGGATATCCCCAAGGCAGGCAGTGGCTGGGATTGGGGCCCAAGTGTGACACAGGAACATTCTTGTTGTCGAGGTTAGGTCAAAGGGTAGGCTGTGAACTGGTGCTGACAGTTTCCTAGCCTGAACTTTAGATATTCTCTTTTTTTTAATAGAACATGCTTTATTTCAAGAATAATACATACTGGAGAGAACAAGGTACTAACTGAACATACTTTATTTCAAGAATAATACACACAGGAGAGAAATAAAAGAACCATAAGTAAGGGCCCGGACTACCTGAAAGAGCTTCTGGTCACTTACTGCCCTGGGCAATTGCTTCACTCGGCTGACGAGGGGTTGCTAGAAATTCCGAGGGTTTGTTTAAAATCTTCAGGGGCACGTGCGTTTATGCACACGGCCCAGCACTTTGGAATTCTCTACCCCTGTCAGGTACGGGAGTGCACGACTGTGGAGGGATTCAAACAGGTTCTTAAAACCTTTTTGTGGCACCAGGCATATTCTGTGTGACTAAACTTGTTTTATTTGCATTTTATTGTATTTACAAACTGTATATTATGGTATTGGTGTTTTTTAACTGTTTTTTAAGGCGACTTGATATTTGAAAGGTGCATTAAAATAAAAGATTTATTATTATTTATTATTATTATTAAAGGAGAAAAAAATTGAACGTTAGATACCTTCTTTGACTAGGTCTGCCTGGAATATGGAAGTAAGCATCCTTTAGGCGATCCAGTGAACCTAGCCAATCTCCGGACTGCAGGGATGGAACTACTGTGCCCAGTGTGACCATCCTGAAGTTGCCTTTTATGATAAGCCTGTTCAGGAATCTTCAATCTAGAATGAGTCATCATTCTCCATTCTTCTTGAGAGTTAGGAACTACCTTGAGAAATGGCCCTTCCCCACTGAGAGATAGGGACCTTTATAACTACCTTTGCTTGAAGAAACTTTTTCCACTACCGAGTGAGCTGGGAAATTTTTTGGTCTCTGCAACTTTGGAAAATTTTGGAATACAGTGACCTGGACACTACCTGCAGGACTCACTTCTCTGTGTTGGTTTTGTCCCACTCTTTGAAATAAAATGTCAGTCTATCCCCTTTGGCAATGACTGATAGGTGACCTCGGCAAAACTATCATGGGTTTTGTTTAGGCTGTGGCTTAGCAGCTGGTGCTGCAACATGCCTAGGGCCCCTTCTGCCACTGTGGCTATAGTACCCTCTTTGTGGCTGGTAGTCGTACTCATAACCAGAGTTAGGGTCTAGAGTAGGAGCCTCTGCCCCAACATCCTCATCCATAAGGCCTGTAGGAGGTGGAGGCTTTTCCTTTTGTTGTTAGGCTCCTGTACGTGTATTTCTGTGCATCCACTTTTTTTGTAAATGGCTCAGTTTTGTCACCAAACAGGGAATTGCCCTCAAAGGAGAAATCAACAGCTTGTGCTTGGGTGTCCTGAGTGAGGAGAGCTGTCCTTAGCCAGGCAAATCTCCTTAAAGTGGGCAACAAATTTGTGCTAACTAGCAGCAGCTAATAATGTTCATATTTACAGAAATTAAATTCCTACCTCCAAATGATCCATATTTAAGTGTAGCTGAAATAAACACTGATGGGAAAAACTGTTTTCAATTGTCTTCTTTTTTCTGACAATATTGTGCACAGCTGTCTTCATGGAACCAGTAATTTGGAGGTATTACAGTGCTACAGTTTGGGTACAGAATGCAAAGCAGGAGCTGTTAACCCATCAGAACTATCTGTACACAGCCAGTCCAGTGGCGCTGAGGGGTTGAGGTGCTGGACGCCACACCCCGCGCCACGCAGGTGACCCGGGTTTGGGAAAGGACTTGGGTTGTCGGGGGTCGGCGGGGAAGGAAAGGATTGAATGTCTAGAGGACAGCTCTCCTTTCCTAGGAGGGAGGGGGGTAGAAGAACCCGCTGTCTGGTGACCCCCAGTGGAGACTGGGGATGTAGTAACAGTCGGGATCTCCAGGAAGGGGATTGGCTGCTGCAGCACTCCTGTGAACGTGTGCAGGACCGCGTATCTCTCGCGCTGGTGCATATTGCACTGCTGAGCTTATGGGGAGTCAAGAAAAGAGGAAAAAATGGAAATTATGTACCTGCCGTAATTCTTGATCTTCTTGGACGAGTCTCCACCACTCATTCACACTAATGCGATCTGCGCTGGAGGCACTAGGACCCAGCGGGAGCAAACATTTTTGCTGCAGGGCCCGCCCCAGAGATGGAGCCACGAGGAGCGGCACTGCGAGCCCCAGCTTGTGTGATAATGACTATCTTGGCATGGACCCTCCAACCACATCAGTACCTTTTTTCCAAGGAGGTGCAGCGTAACTAACCTAGAAGGACAGCCTAACCAAAAACCGGACATAAGATAGTCCGGGCGACCTGTATAAGAAGGGTCAACATAGAAGTCTTCACAGCCTAAAGATTGAGGGAGTGAAAACCAACAACAGAGGTGAGCTCGGGGGATGGTGGGTGGGCGTGTGAATGAGTGGTGGAGACTCATCAAAGAAGATCAAGAATTACAGTAGGTATGTAATTTCCATATCTTGCTGGACATAAATTCTCCACCACTCATTCACACTAATGGGAGAGTACTGAGCTAATAATCCCCCCTAGAGGGTGGCAGGAGAGACCAAGAGCTCACAGTTTTAGGACAGGAGTCCATTAAGGATGGTTCTGCAAAAAGAAAGATGTCGTCTGGCATGGACATCCAGGACATAGTGTTTAACAAAAGTATGCACTGAGCTCCAGGTGGCCGCATTGCAAATATCTGCAATGGGCACGTTGCGGATTTCCACTAGAGATGCCGTGACCGCTCTAGTAGAGTGAGCGTACACTCGGCCCTCCAGCTTAACCTGCGCCGTGGAATAACAGTGGCAAAGGCATGCCACCAGCCATGCTGAAATACATCTGATAGCGACAGGTTGACTCAGCTGGGTCTTGCTGAAGGAAACAAACAGTTGTTGAGCTTTGCGAAAGTATTTTGTTCTATCCAGATAGAAACGCAAAGCTCTTTTGACGTCCAAGGAATGAAGAGAACGCTCTCCTTCATTTTGGAAGTTCGCAAAGTAAGTAGGAAGAACCAAAGGCTGGTTCAGATGGAATTCTGAAACAACCTTAGGGAGAAACTTAGGATGGGTCCTAAGAACTACTTTGTGTTTATGAAACACAGTATACGGAGGGTCTGTGATCAAGGCATGTATCTCAGAGACCCTGCAGGCCAAGATAATGGCCACTAGGAAGGCCGTTTTCCAAGTGAGAAATTTTAACTCACAGGTAGCTAGAGGCTCGAAAGGTTTTCGAGTGAGCATGTCTAGCACCAGATTAATGTCCCCGGCTGCGAATGGACGTCCTATAGGAGGTCTGGTATGCAGAATTCCCTTAAGAAACCTCAACCACAGGTAACTGAGCCAGTGACAAGGAAAGTACTGTCTCATGATAAGCTGAAATGGCACAAAGGTGAACCTTAACTGTAGAGTATTGCAGACCTGAATTTGAGAGGTCTAAAAGGTACTCTAGAACTTTATCTGGTGGGCAGGAAAAAGGATTCAAAGAAGATTTTTCACACCCGAGCGAAAAACGCTTCCATTTGGCTGTGTAAGTTTTCCTGGTGGCTGGCTTGCACGCAGCCAGAAGAATATCTGAAACCCCGCGAGAGACATTTAACCGGTTCACTTCTATCTCTTCAGGTGCCAAGCATGAAGGTGAAGCGACCTCAGATTGGGATGGACCACAGGCCCCTGAGTCAGAAGGATCATCTGAAGGAGATGCGGTTTTGGAGGAGTTTTCGACATACTGTTGAGTAGCGGAAACCATATCTGTCAAGGCCAGAAGGGAGCAATGAGGATCATTTTGTCCCCGTAGACTCGAATTTGAGAAGTACTCTCTGGATTAGAGGAAGAGGCGGAAAGGCGTATAGACAGAGTTTTGTCCACTGCAGCCTGAAGGCATCCTGACAGAAAATGCCAGGCCCTGGATTTCTGGAGCAGAAGAAAGGCAGTTTTGTGTTGAGTGGGGATGCAAAAAGGTCCAGGTCTGGAGTTCCCTACTCTGCGAATAGTGACTGAGCTATGGCTGAGTCGAGAGACCATTCGTGAGGATCTGTCTCTGTTCTGCAGAGACGGTCTGCCAGTTCATTCTGCACCCCCAGCAGGTAGACCACATGAATTACAGCCTTGTGTTCTACGCACCATTCCCACACTCTCATCGCTTCTCTGCATAAGAGGTACGAGTGAGCCCCGCCTTGCTTGTTGATGTAATACATCACTGCTTTGTTGTCCATTTGAAGGAGAATGTTCTTGTGACAGAGAATGTCCTTCAAAGCCCGGACAGCATAAAGGACGGCTCTCATTTCTAAGACATTTATGTGAAGCTGGGACTAGTCCTGAGCCCACGTACCTTGAGTGTGGAGAGTCTGACAGTGAGCTCCCCACCCCATCAGGGACGTGTCCGTGGCAATGGAAATCTGATGTTCCAGAGGAGCAAAGGGGTATCCTTCCAGAAGATTGTCCTCTTGCGACCAACAGGTGAGTGATCTCTTCAGGGGTTCTGTCACCTTGATGAGAAAGGACTGAGGGTGAGTGGTCGGGGACCACTGAGTACTGAGCATCCACTGAGAGGTTCTCATGTGGAGGCGTGCTAGGGGTACAGTGAACACCTAGGATGCCATGAGATCTAGCATCCGTTGCATTGAGAGAGCTGTCACCGAGCTGCTTTCTCTGATGTATCTGGTCATCTGAAGGATATCGCTCCTCCTGTCCTCTGGAAGAAATGCTTTCGCACAGGTGGTGTCCAGGAGAGTTCCTATGAGAAGAAGCCTCTGGGAGGGCTGCAGCTGCAATTTTGTGAGATTTAGCAGGACTCCCATGGATGTGAGAAAGTGTGAAGCCAAGGCTACGGCGTCTGGAGTTCCCTGCCTGGAAGGACTTGCTAGAAGCCAATCGTTCAGATATGGGAACACTTGTATTCTGATTTTCCTCAGATGCACTGCGAGAATTGCACAACACTTTGTAAAAACTCGCGGCCCCGAGGATAGCCCAAAGGGCAGGACTCTGCTGTCCCAAAGCCACGAACCTTAGGTATTTGTGATGCTTTGGGTGAATAGGAAGAAAAAATTACTCACCTTACTAATTATGTTTCTTCTAGTGGAGTCTTGCTGTATTCTGACTATTGCAGTTAGGCCCTGCCTTTCAACTGCCCCGGAGAACAAAGGGTTAACTTTTCTATGCCTTGTATAGAACGTGCATCATGAGCTCGGTTGAAGCCCCTGTCTGTTGTTGTTCAAACTGCAACCGTCAGATCTTTACGAGCAAAAACTGACTAGGTGTTCTGTGTGGAAACTGTAAAATTTTTACTAACCAACTGGTAAATGTATAATGTTTTTGGATTCAAAGGAAGACTCAAGTCAGGAAACCCAAAACCAAAAACACAATATTCCACCCAAACAAAAAAGTGTGTGTAAAAAGGACACCCCTGGGGTGCTAACACTGCTCCTGCCCACCCACATCCCAAAAAACTAGGTTCTGAGAGGGGAGGTGGGGGGGGGGGGAGGTCAGAATACAGCAAGATTCCACTAGAAGAAACAACATTACTAATAATTTTTTCTTCAAACAACATGAAGTCTTGCTGTATTCTGACTATTGCAAACTACCAAGCAGTACCTCCATGGAGGAGGGACAGAACCTACTTTGGAAACAGGCTCTGAAGTACTGCTGTGCCAAACCGAGCATCACTCCTAGCCTGGATATCCAGAGTGTAATGCTTGATGAAAGTATGGACTGTTTTCCAGGTGGCTGCTTGACAAATCTCCAAGATAGGAATATCCCTGGCAGCAGCCAGGGAAGCAGCTGTACCTCTTGTGGAATGAGCCCTCAGGCCTGAGGGTGGAGTTCTACCCAGTTTTTCATAGCAGAATTGTGTACAAAAAACAATCCACCTGGCAATAGATCTCTTAGTGGCAGGTTTGCCTTTACCAGTTTCCCCATAAGTGAGGAACAACTGGTGGGATTCAAACCTGTGACCCTTGTTATGCTCTATGTACTGTAGTAGCTAAGGGCTCTTTTAACATCCAAACTGTGCAGCCTCCTCTCTCCCGAGGAGGAATGGTCAGTGACGAAAACAGGGAGAGATACAGACTGGTTGAGGTGGAAATCTGAAACCACTTTAGGTAAGAAGTTTCTGTTAGTTCTAAGGACCACTTCATCTCTGTGAAAAGAGATGAAATCAGATTCCACTGACAGGGCTTGCAATTCACTGATACATCTGACAGAGGTAATGGCTACCAAAAACACAGTTTTCCAAGTCAAGTACTTAAGCACTGCTGAGGACAGAGGCTCGAAGGGGGTTGCATAAGCTGAGCAATGCAAACATTAAGGTCCCAAACAGGAGCAGGATCCCTAAAGGGGGGATTGGTGTGAAGCAATCCCTTGAAAAACATACAAAATACAGGATAAGATGACAGAGAGGAAGACTTGCCTACCGACAGGAAAGCAGAAACAGCTGCCAAGTGTACCTTGAGGGTAGCTGGTCTGATGCCTAGGCCATTAAGATGCACCACATAGTCCAGACCCGTAGGCAATTCAGCAGAGTCTGGAGAAATATGCTTCTTAGAACACCAAATGCTGAATCTTTTCCATTTGGAGTTGTAAGTCTTTCTGGTGGAAGGCTTTCGAGAAGCCTTAAGGATATCCAGAACCCCTTGGGAAAGAGGCAGATCTGCAAACTCTAACTCTTCAAGAGCCAAGCCTTGAGATTGAGAGACTGAAGGTTCGGGTACCAAATCCTCCCCTGAGAGGATGTTAACAGGTTGTAATTTCTGGGAAGAGACAGGGGAAGGTGGACTGCTAGGGTCAGCAACAAGGGGTACCATGACTATCTGGCCCAGTTCGGAGCAATCAGAATCATCTTTGCATGGTTGAGACCTTATCTTGACTAACACCCTCAACAGGAGAGGGAAGGGGGGAAAGCATACAGTATTTTCCCTTCCCAGTTCAGAGTCAGAGCATCCAGGGGGACTGAGCCCAAGACTGGGGGTCTGCAACAAATGAGAGGAAGTTGGTGATTGTCTGGGGCTGCAAAAAGATCTATCTCTGGAGTGCCCCATCTCGAGAAAATCACTTTCAAAAACAGAGGATCCAGGGTCCATTCATGATGGCCCTGGGATATTCTGCTCAGTGCATCTGATAGGACATTGTCCTTCCCTGGGAGGTGAACTGCTATCAGAGAGGTTTTCAGGGAATAGGCTAGGGACCACAACTTCATTGCTTCTGTGCACAAGGCCATAGACCTAGTGCCTCCTTGCTTATTGATGTACCACATGGTGGTGGTGTTGTCTGTTCTGACCAGAACCACCTTGTTCTGTACAGATTTGGAAAAAGCTTGCAGTGCTAGAAACACTGCTCTGAGTTCCAAGAGACTGATGTGAAGCAGAGATTCCTGAGGTGACCACAGTCCCTGGGTGGTAAGATCCACCAAATGGGCTCCCCAGCCCAGCAGGGAAGCATCTGTGGTAAGTATCACTGAATGAGACTGAGTGACAAATGGAACCCCTTATCTCAAATTGTCCTGATCCTGCCACCAGTGCAAGGCTTGGATCAGGGTTCGAGTCACTGGGATTAGTTTGGTAAGGGAGTCCTTTCTTTTAGACCAAAAGACTCTTAAGTGGAACTGAATGTCCCTCATTTGGAATCTTGCTCCCTGGACCACTGCTGTGGAGGCTACCATGTGGCACAGTAGCTGAAGGAAATACCTTGCTGGACGAGACACCTGAAGGGTGAATGAAGAGGCCAGTTCCATAAGGGTCCTTGCCCTTTCCAGGGGAAGGAAGGCTCTTGCCTTTACCGTATCCAGTTCTGCACCTATGAAGGTGAGGAGCTGCACTGGTTCGAGAATTGACTTTGGTAGGTTGAGAAGGAATCCTAAAGAAGTGAGCACTTGCTGGGTCACTTGCAGATGTGACTTGACTTGGTCTGGAGACTGACCTACTATGAGCCAGTCGTCCAAGTATGGGAAAAAATGGAAATCTTTTGTCTTCTTAGGAAGGCAACAACTACTGCCAGGCAATTTGTGAAGACCATTGGGGCTGATGTTAGGCCAAAGGGCATTGCTCTGAATTGATAGTGGCCTGAGGGCAACTCGAACCTGAGGTACTTTCTGTGGGAGCACCTGAAGGGAATGTGAAAGTAGGCATCTTTGAGGCCCAGGGAGGCTAGTCAGTCCCCTGGCCTTAGAAAAGGAAGGATAATTCCCAGAGTTACCATTTTGAATTTTGGCTTTAACAGATGTTTGTTCAGATATCTTAGGTCCAGGATGGGTCGCCACTCTGCTGTCTTCTTGGGGGTTAGGAAGTACCTGGAGTACAATCCTTTGCCCCTGTGTAGGGTGGGAACTCTCTCTATAGCTCTGAGAGCTAGGAGAGAAGAAACCTCCGCCTCTAGGGCAAGGGTCTCTGAGAGATTTGCAGGTGGAAAAGATCTGGCTCTCATCTTGGGAAATTTTTTGAAGCTGAGAACCAGTCCCTGGCTTACTACTTCCAGGACCCACCTGTCTGATGTAAGAGACATCCAGTCCTGGACAAAGTAAGCCAGCCTGCCCCCTACTGGTATTGGAGAATCGACCCGGGCAGACCCATCAGGGTGTCTGCTTGACAGGGGCTTTAGGCTGAGGGGTGGATGCAGGCCTGCTCATCCCCCTTCTGCCTCTCCCTCTAAAGAACCCCCTCTGCGAAAGAGAAGAAGAGGAGGCCTGAGCTTGGTAAAAAGGCCTTTGGAAAGGCCTGCCCCTGCCCCTGGACTGCTACCTTTTAGGAGTTGCTTGCCTTTCTTTGGCCTGAGCACTCCTGTAAGTGGTCCTGCATTCGTCCATTTTCTTCATGTAATTCTCTGTCTGCTCCCCAAACAGAGAATTACCAGCTACAGGAAAATCCATGGCCTTAGCCTGGGTATCCTGTGAGAGGCTAGTACATCCGAGCCAAGCCATTCTCCGAAGAGCCACAGATGTAGCCATGACTCTTGATGATACATCACTGAAGTCTACTGCAGCATGAAACTGTACTTTCGATGCCTCAATCCCATCTGCAGCCACCTGCTCCAGCTCTTTGGAAAGCCGGGGAGGAGCCTGTTTAGCCAGTGCCAGTACAGTGTCCCATCTGGACTTCTGGTACCTGGCTGCATAAGCCATATGATTAGCCTGCCTGAGTCCCAAAGATGATGCCATGTACTGCTTTTTTGCCATGGCATCAATCTTCCTGGAGTCCTTGTCTGGGGGGTGTGATGCCAAGGGAATGTTTGCCTTATCACAGGCAGCAGCCTGCACAACCCCAACATAGCTGCATTGCTGAAAAAGGAACTCCGTGTCTGAGCCTGAGAGAGTGTACCTCTTGTCCATTCACCCGTCCACAGGAAGTATAGAATTAGGAGACTTAATTGTTTGTGTCTGTTTCCCAAAAGATTTGTGGAGGGGAATAGACAGTCTCCTGGACTCTGGGATGTCCATCTTCTCAACAAAATCAGGCTCTTCCTGATCCACAACTGCTTCCTCCACAGGAAGCTGGAGGGTATCAGCCACCTTTCTGTAGAACATGTAGTGTGAAGGGGACTCAGAAAGCCTAGGAGGAGAGACACCTGAAGGTCTGTCTGGAGAGATGTCCAGGTCAATAGGCACGTCCAGACTTTTCACCATCACCATAGTCATCCTCATACTCTCCCTCCTTCTTAAACTCCGGTTCATAAAATTCTTTCAAAGTATATCTCATCGGCGGTCGGAGTATGAGATTCTGGGTCCGAACCAGTCGATTTGTCTTTTCTTTTTCTTTTTGTCAGAACCGATACCTCGGAATTGGCTCTCCTTTTGCCCGAAGAAGTATCGCCCTGGTCAGAGGGCACTCCTTCTGGTTCGGTCAGAACCGAACCGGGCTGGCCATCCGGGTCAGCGGACTTCTCGGCCTCCCTTTCCCTCAGTCTACCTAATCTCTTTTCCAGGGTAGATTTGGGAAAATTCTTGCAAATTTGGCAGTCTGAATCGAGGTGGTCAAACCCCAGACAATAAACACAGGTGGTGTGAGATCAGCCTTAGCAAAGACCTCCCCACACACACTGCAGTGTAGAAACCCAGTGGGCCCGGTTTTCTTCTTGGGTTTCTCAGACATGGCCAACATACCAAAAACTTACCCTTTTTTCGGCAATCCACCAGGCAAGACTCCCCTGTTGGTTCCTGACTGTGTTACGGGTCTTGGAAAAAAACGTAATTAAAATCCGTTTTTTTAAGAACCGATACGGACCGGTAACCACACTCTAAAGTAAAGCACAAGTTTTTACCTCAAATTGATCGGTTCAGCCGAACCGATCCACAGTTTACAAGTTCCACACAGAAACAGAATAAAAACCTATGTAGTCCTCACAGTACCACAGACAGAGGCTTGAACTGACTATGCGGAAACAACAATTCGGTAGAAACCGACCAAACACAGATGCTTCAACCGACTTTTGAACCGAGCAGCAGGAGAAATCTCCGGAGCGACTGTTCAGTGAGGCGGAGTAAAGAATCTGACGGTTACAGTTTGAACAACAACAGACAGGGGCTTCAACCGAGCTCGTGATGAACATTCTATGCAAGGCATAGAAAAGTTAACCCTTTGTTCTCCGGGGCAGTTGAAAGGCAGGACCCAACTGCAATAGTCAGAATACAGCAAGACTTCATGTTGTTTGAATGTGCTGGTAAACATCCTGCATGTCCAGGGAGGCTAACCAGTCATGCTGATGAAGCAAAGGTAAAAGGGTTCCTAGTGATATCATTTTGAATTTCTCTTTGGGAAGGAATTTGTTTAAATTTCTGAGGTCCAAAATGGGGCGTGTGCCCCCGGTTTCCTTTGGAACCAGAAAGTAATGGGACTAGAACCCTGTATTCCGTTGATCCAACGGAACTACTTCCACTGCCCTGTTGTTCAGAAGGAATTGTATCTCGGAGGCGAGAAGTTCTGACTGAAGAACTGACAGCCTGGGCTGTCGTCTGGGGGGACGATCCGGAGAGGTATCCAAAAGATTGAGGGAATACCCCTTGTGGATTATCCGGAGGACCCATTTGTCCAAGCTTATGGACTTCCACTGATTGCAGAAGTGAGTCAGACGACCTCCCACCGCTGAGGAAGAGTCCCCCCTCGGGCAGATGAGGTGGGACTTGGGCCAACAACTCAGAAGGCAGCACTAGGTGCTTTGGGTCCTTGCGCCTTCTGCAGCTTATTCTTTTGAGGCTGGGGGGCTTGGTTTTTATTAAAACCTCCCCTGCTTTTGCCTCGAAAGGACTGATGGTTATGAAACTGGTGTTTGTTAACACCCCCTTGAGAGGGGACGGGAGGAGGTCGAGCCAATTTAATGGCTGACCTAGTCTTTTGTGTGGTCTCTAGAGCCTGTTCTACTTGAGGGCCGAAGAGATACACACCATCGAAAGGCAACGCCATTACCTGTTGCTGGGCATCATTCGTGAAACCTGAAGTGCATAGCCAGGAATGACGGCGGGTACAAATGGTCGCCGCCGCTTGGGAGGCAGTATCAAAGGCGTCCATAGCTGCTTTAACCTGCTGGTTGTTGGACTCGATACCCTGGTTATGGTTTGAAGAAGCTCTGAATTAGTGTTCGACTCTGGTAGAGCTTCTACCATATGTTTGAGCGAATGCCAAAGGATATACTCATACTGAGAGAAACAGCCTTGGTAGCTGGCAATATGCATACCTAGGGTGGAAGCAGCAAACACTCTCTTACCTAAAGTGTCTATCTTATGAGATTCTTTGTTAATAGGTCGAGCTGTAGTAGTCTGAGGAAGGACGACCTTATGATTCTCTGCCAAGACTACAATAGGATCCACAAAGGCTTGGGATGCCAAAATGGGTCAATTCCTTGAGAGCAGCATACTTTCTATCTATGGACTTAGCCACAGAAGGAATAAGAGCGGGATTATTCCATACCATTTGAGAAAGCGTCTCAAAGGAGGGCTGTACCAGAGGAGTCAAATCCATAGGGATCTCCGGAACATGGAGGTATTGGAGTCTTAACAGTTTCCCAGGATCGATATCTGTAGTCTGGAGAGAAAGAGTGGAATTCAAGTTTTTTCAGCAGAGACTTAAATGACAGGTCCTCGACCACAGGCTCTGCAGCAGGAATAGATCCTGCTCCTTCCACATCATCACCCAGGCTAAGGTCTGGGTCAGGCTCAATGTCATCTCCTGACAGCCCAGGAGGGACTGCATGGACAGGAAAGGAGTGAACGTCAGAAGGAAATGAGGAAGGAAAAGGATTCAAAGAAGAGGAGCCCTGAAGACTGGATGACGCCCTAACAGGTCTCAGTGCCGAAGAAAAGCACGGCGCCGAGAGGCCACACAACACCGAGGACGGCGCCGAGGATGGCACAGACGAGGCACATGGTGCCGAGGATGGCACCAAGAAGCCGCACGGCACCGAGGACTGTGCCAACAAGGCACACAGTGCCGAGAGAAACTCAATGGCGCAGAGGACAGCGCCGACAGACTCATCGGCACCAAAGATGGTGCTGAGCATGCCATCGATGACAAGGGCATCAAAAACATCCCAAGACTCCGAAAAACAGGATTTGAGGAGAAAGAAGGATGAATACCAGGTGATAGAGGCATCGGTGTGGCCCCCTGCACTGCAGCCGTGTGAGGGGGAAAACACCTAAGCGCGGAGTCGACGGCACCGAAGATGGTGCCGCGTGACTAGGGAAGCCCAACCACCCTACCTGATCTCCCAAAAAGCCTGAAGGCCCCTGAGTGACTGGACCAGGCAGCTGGACCAACCTCCAAGCCCATTGCTCCATAAGAGCAGCCCACTGATGAAACTTCTCATCTGAAGACCCACCGGAGGGCGGGGAAGGGCTCCAATGTCGAAGACGTCGGCTACTAGAAACAGACACCAGTGACCCCGAAGGAGGAGACCGGCAAGTAGCCCCAATAACTGACCGTCTACGCGTAGACATATCAGAGGGCGACCTCGAGTGATGCCTTTTCTTTTTTGACCTGTGGGCTGAAGAAGAGCTTGAGGCTGAATGGTGCCAAGAATGCAACCATTTACTTTTATGCTATCGAGGGGACCGCCCACCCCCTCAGGCACTGGACTGTCCATTGTCAGACCCCCCCTCTGGAGAAGGTGGCGGACCGGACCCAGCCCAGCCGACTGTACAGCTTTCATACGAAGTCTCCCTACCATCACCTGACCCACTCATGGTTGACTCTGTCAATGTAGGCTGAGACTTCTTCGTTAAATAAGAATAAATAAACTAAGCGATACTTTATTCGAGCTATTACTACAAAATAAAAAACTGAAAAACTATGCTGCTAGTTTGAAGTTTGACACCCAGCGGGCGAGCAACGTCATCACTGAAGTGCACTCGACAACGGGAAAAAAGGAACTGAGGCGACTGGAGGGTCGACGCCGAGATAGTCACTACCGCATGAGCTGGGGCTTATTCTACCGCTCCTCATGGCTCCATCTCTGGTGCCGACCCTCCAGCAAAAAAGTTTGCTCCCACTGGGTCCTAGTGCCTCCGGCGCAGATCATATTAGTGTGAATGAGTGGTGGAGACTTTATGTCCAGGAAGATCCCTGGTTGCCTGGTAGGCGAAGGTGGGTTCAGTAGGATGGCCCCCATGCACAGTTCCCAGTCCCGCCAGCTGACGATTGGCTCTCCCTCTGCTCCCTGGTTGCTCTACTAGATTATAGATAGAGCGCCAGTAGGAGACGGTGGTCCCAACGTGGGGGGCTCATAATCGGGGGGTTGGGTGGCCAGAGGAGGTGAAGGGAGACAGGCCCAGGCCAGGAGTCAGTCGGAGGACTTCAGGAATGTGGGAGAAGGCGACATCCCAAGTGACCACACCAGAGAGAGGCCAGGATGACTGGGGAGTAGGGGACATAAAGAAAGTTAAAAAAAAACTATCTGTACACAAACTATGACTAGTTAAAATTACAGATCACTGGTTCCATGAAGGGAATGGTAACAGAATGCTGTCCATAAAAACAAAACAATGAAAAATACATGTGTAACCCCCCTGCAAATGGGGGTTCGCAAAAGTCTTCCAGGAGCTTGCTAGAATGCTCCAAGCCTGGATGGTGTTCGGCGTCTAAGCCATTTATCTGTGAGTGCTTTTAGAGCCTCTGGTACTGTCTCTTTAAGAGCTGTCTGCCTGCAGACATAATTAATTTGGATGGGGGTCTGTGTGTTTCCCTGCTTGAGTCCCACTCGAGCTGCTGCCAAGTCACTTCTTTTCTGCCATCACTAAGTGGGCAGAGTGAGCACTTCTCAAAGATGTAAACGTTTGCCGGAAATCATTTAAAGTAATAACGAAAATACTGTTTGTCTAACCTGCCTTTCTTTGCAGTCAGAACTGTGTTTGCCTAGTCCCCCATTCTGGTTTTGAACTGCTGAACTGGACCAATCAGTGTGGGGTTGGGGGGGCCTTTGAAATGGAGCCTGCTGCTGGCAAATCAAAACTTGAACTCTCATTGTGGAGCCAGCCACCTATGTACTGTATGGCCAATGCTTCTGGGAACTGTAATTTGGACTTCGGAGCCTTTTTTCCACCAACAGGGGGAGTTTACTGTGAGTGACAGCCAAACCAGTCAACTGAACTGGAAGGAACTCAAAGGAAATGCCTGGCTCTGTCTTCTGGAAAGATCAGATCAGTTTGGGGCAGTGAAGAGACAAGGAGCTGAGCTTTGCGCTGTATAGTTCCACATTGCTGCTGTAAGGCCCTAAGTTTTGTCTGCAGCTTGTGCAAGCGTCTGTTTGGACTGAATCCGACCTGTGAAGAGAATCAAGGAGATCTGAAAAGTAGAAACCAGGCTCACCCTGTAGAAGACTGGAGAAATTGCTGAATCGCGCTTGGTCTGTCAGGAACTGAATCTGCTGTGTGTTCTCCCGGGTATTGTGCAGTAATTGCGATCGGGATTGAGAAGCAGGCTGCCTGGTATAGTACTTTCCTTTTACATATAAATGTGTGTAGTGCTTGTGGGGAATCGTGGTTCAAATCCCCTGTACAGTTAATTGAATACATGATGCTGGAAGTAAACCCCAGCTTAATCCTGTCTACATCCATTTGTTCTAAACTGCAGTGGGGTCCAGTCACAAGGGCCTTGTCCACATGGTCTGCTTCTCCTGGCAATCCAGGACAATCAGCCTTCCATCCATTTCCCAGTCTTGAGTTTGTGAGTACAAAGCAGGGTAGCTCCCTGCCATCTGAATCAAATCGCAAGTGTGTCATCTAATTGTTGCTTTTTTTTCATTTCTTCACAAACTGAGTCCTCCGGCTCCGGATTACAATTGGGTATTGTGCAAGTGTTTTTTCCATTACAGGGCCCCACCCAGCTGCACCGATCCTGGGTAGCTCCCCCCCATCCTGGGTACCAGTGAAAGTGACAATTTGGGACTCTGAATATGCGCACAGTACTGTGATTATTAATGTGTTTAACCTAATTATCCTGATTTCCCCCTTCCTTGTTACAGCTCCTTAAATAAATCAGATCTGTTGGTTTTCAGCAAAGTTACACTGGCTGAGGTATTCGTTTATATTAAAGTATTGTACTGTGGTTTTTGCACTGTATCATCTTGTTTTGCAGGGGGTCCCCAGAGTCCAGTCGGCTGAGCCAGTCCTGAGGGTAAGTGTACATTGTGAAGATATTCCTAATGCATTGTGTGGGCCACTGGTGGGAAAAAAGGGGGGTTACAGTGTCCCAGAGGGCTGTGACCAAGTTAGTTTAACTACTGCAAACCCTGACCTCTGGGTGGAGGCACCAGTCATTGGACCTAGGCCCCTCAACCTGTTAGTAGTTAAGCAGGCAGGGGTAGTAGCCCTTGGAATAGTGCCACCAAGGGGTTACACATGTTTTTGCATCACTTTTTATTTAGGTACCGTTGCATAGCAACATAGATAATGGTGGCAGAAAAAGACCAGTGGTTCATCCAGTCTGCCAGGGTTCCCTATAAGCCCTAGAACCTATTGTTCCTCCAGGGTACTAACCTTCCCTGTCCCCCCTCCCCCCATTCTCCTCCTTGATTCTGTCACCCCAAGCAACTGCTAGACCCTTCATTCTATCCCTGCCCTGCTTGAATCCCATTTTCACGCCCACCACATAGGTTGACAAACTGTTCCATGGTTCCATCACCCTTTCTGTAAAGTAGTACTTCCTCACATCTCTCCTGAACCTCCCTGCTGTTATTTTCCACTCATGTCCATAGCACCATGAGTTACTGTTCAGGCTAAATAGTTCCCCGCAGTTCATTTTGTTCATTCCTTTAAGGAACTTGCAGGTCTCAATCATACGGATCATATAGGAGTATGAATATTGTTTCTGAAAACTGGAATATTAGAAACAGCTGCCAGTAGAAATATTTTCCTGTCCTCTTTAAAGACACTGAATGGTCTAGGGCTCTTGTAGCTGAGTCACTGGCATCAACAGTCATGCGAAACTGGTATTTGGTGGCACTGAAGGTTAACTCTGCAGCTGCTGCCAGGTCCTCTGCACCTTGCCATTAACTTTTTCACTCAGTGCCAGTATTGCATTCCACACGGCCTTTTGGAACTGAGCTGTATAGGCTGTACAGGTATACCGCCTGCTTTAACTGCAGGGAAGCAGTCGTGTATACTTTTCTGGCTACAATGTCCAGTTTTCTCTGTGAAGAGTTGAAAACAGGATTTACATTTTTTTAATCCTGCTGGCCCTTTTCTCCCCCCTTGGTCCATCAGTCATGCCAAATTGCTGATAGCATCTAAACTTTTGTTTAATTCAGTTCTGCTTTTCAAAATGAACAAAATACCGCTATTTTAAACACAAAAATGCTGCTGCTGGAGGGGGACTTCAACCTGCCAGATGTGGACTGGAGCCTCCCAGCAGCAGTTTCCGCTAGAAGCAGGGACATTCTGAACACTCTGCAGGTGGCATTCCTCAGGCAACTAGTCAGTGGACCCACTCATGATGGTGCAATACTGCACATAGCAGACGGGGACAGTGTTGCAGACGGCAAGCTGGGAGGCCACTTGGAGACCAGTGATCTCCGTACGGTGTGGTTCAATTTAAGGACGGCTACACAATCAAACCACACAAGGGTGCGGGTCCTGGACTTCAGGAGGGCAGATTTAAAAAGATGGGTGAATGTCTCTTGATCTGGGTGGGGTGGAGGAACAGTGGGCGAAGATAAAAGGGAGAATAGTAAAGGCAGCAAACATATGGCATGTGTCAAACATGTGAGCAAGAGAAAAAAGAGACCGCTACAGTTCTCGAAAGAGGTGGCTGAAAAGGTAAAAGCGAAAAGGGAGCATTCAGAAGGTATAAGGAAATGCAGAGGGAGGAGGACAGGGAGGTGTATCAGGGGAAACAGAGGGAAGCAGTGAAAGCAGTAAGGAGTGCAAAGGTGCAAACTGAAGATAGAACAGCACAGGAGGCAACGAAAGGGGGCACAACATTTTTTTAGATATGAAAGTAAAAAGAGGAAGACCAGGGGTTGGATTGTACAGTTAAACAGAGAAGAGGGGACTAGGAAAAGGCAGACATCCTGAACAAATACTTTTGTTCAGTGTTCACAGAGGAAGGAGAATGGGAGGAGCTACAAAAAAGTAACAAAAGCTTTGGAGGGAGGGAAGTGGACACTAGTCCATTTTTGGAGGCAAGAGTCCTGAAGGGACTTGCTAATCTGAAGGCGGACAAAGCAATGGGGCCAAATGAGGTGCATCCAAGGGTATTGAGGTAGCTCGGGGAAATACTGGCTGCACCTCAGACAGTTCTATTTAACAGCTCACTGGAAACAGGAGTGGTTCCAGAGGACTGGAGGAGGATAGAAGTAGCCCCACTACACAAAAGCGGTTACAGGGAGAAGGCTGGCAATTATAGGCCAGTCAGCCTGACATCAGTGGTGGGAAAGTTAATGGCATTACTGCTGAAGGAAAGGATTGCAGACTATCTTGAATCCAGTGGGTTACAAGACCCAAGGCAGCATTGTTTCACAGGAGGGAGGGATGTCATGTCAAACTAATCTGATAGATTTCTTTGACTGGGTGACAAAGGAACTAGATCAGGGTGGTCCAGTGGATGTGGCCTACCTAGATTTCAGTAAGGCGTTTCAACACTGTTCCACACAGGAGACTAGTAAGAAAGCTGGTTAGCTTAGGAGTGGGTCCAAAGGTGGTAAACTGGATAAGAAATTGATTAGGGACTAAGCGACAGAAGGTGGTGGTAAATGGAGTTCACTCCAAGGAAGGGAGGGTGACCAGTGGGGTTCCTCAGGGATCAGTGCTGAGATCAGTCCTCTTTAATGTCTTTATAAGTGACACTGCAGAGAAGCTGGAAGGGAAGGTCTATTCTGCCAATTTGCAGATCACACCAAAATCTGCAATTAGGTGTACACTCTGGGTGTGTGTGTGCTAGGGATGAGCGGAGACCTGAGAAAATAGAGGAGTAGGTATGGAAGCTGGATTTCAAAACAAAAAAGTGCAAAATAATGCACTTAGGGCACAGAAACTCAGAGGCAGAGTACAAAATGGGTGGAGTGGTACTGACAACCACCAAGCAGGAAAGATACCTGGGGATAATCATATTGGATGACCTAAAGGTGGCCAGGCAGCGCGACAAGGCAGTAGGGAGGGTGAGTGGGATGCTGGGGTACATAGGGAGGTGTATAACCAGCAGAAAGAGGGAGGTGGTGTTGCTCTGTATAGACCGCTGGTAAGACACACCCCCCGAGAGTATTGTGTCTTGTTCTGAAGACCACATCTCTGGGAGAACATATACAGAGTGGAGGCGGTCCAGAGGAGGGCAATTAAAATGGTGCAGAATCTGCATTAAAAGCCCTATGAGGACAGACTAAAGGACCTCAATATATACACCCTGATACAGAGAAAGTGTAATGTACTGTATTATATTTTTCTGTTTCCTTCAGTAACCATTCCCCCGGGTTGCATCTGGAAGCAATGTTCCTCACACAGTTATCAATTTTCAAATAAATAAATCTAACTTGAATACTGGGGAATTAAAAAAGAGATAAAGTTAAATAGATAGAAGTTAACCAGAAGGCTAGAGAAGATGTTGGGTGATAGGCGGAGAAACAAAGCTGGTGTTTAGCCACTAGAGGGAGAATGACCACTGAGCAGAGTTGGAATAAGGTCCTAAATTCTCTAATTAGCAGTTTGCTTCATTCTCCAGAGCACTCCTCACTATGAAGACAGGTATTAGCAATACTGCTGGATTCTGTGGCACCACTCACTGTGAAGATCTGTATTGACATTACTGCTGGATTCCAGCTGTTAGTACTTGGAGTGTGTACAGAGGACCACTTTGTCCTTATGGAAAACAGTACATAGTGGTCTGTGACAAAAGCATGGATTTCAGACACTGTGCAGGCATGATGGCCACTGGAAATGCTGCTTTGCAATCAGATATTTCATGTCACAAGTCACAACAGACTCACAGGGCTAACATGTGAGCATGTCCAGCACAAGACTGAGAACCCAAGGAGCCACTGGTTACTGGAATGGAGGTCCCATGAGCAGAATGCCCCAGAGGAACTTCTTGAATAATGGCAAATGAGCCAAAGATAGAGTACAAACAGGTTTGTAATGTGATGATAAAATGTTATTTTTACACAGGTACAAATGATTAGGGGAGAAAAAATCCCTATTTTCAACAAGATGCCCTGTATAAATACAATACTTGCAGTTTACATAAAAAAACAAATCACATAAAAACAAGGTTACACAATGGTAGAATATGACAACTTTGCCAAGTGTAGCATGTACAAGTGATAAATGATGATTTTCATAATGCAGTCTGAAATTCATGTAAAGAATTTTTTGCCTTTAAATCAGTAGGTACCATATTCCATGACTTGGCCATACTCATTTGTAAAATAACATCTCCAAATTTATTCTGAACCTGTAAATAAGGTAAATTCAAGGCACTTGGCCTTAACTTATACTTTTTGCCTCCCTGCAACTCAATTGTTACCAAGTACCTTAAAGGATGAGTAACTTTAGGTTTTAATAACTTTAGCAGCAGGATAGCCAATTATATTGTTTTTTTCCCTCTTTGGGCCCTAGCCAATTCAGGCCGAATAGACCTTGCAATGATGGGTACCAAATTTACTTAAGCTTACAAATTTTGCCAGTTTATAATAGGCTTGATCTATTTTCTTTAAAGCTGCTTTGGTTGAGTTCCTGTATATTGATCCACCGTACTCCAAGACTGGAATTAGCAGCTGCTGAGTCATTTTTAACCTAGCATCTTTCATGAGGCAAGTGGAGATTCTCCTTAATGCCCCAAGCTTTTAAGTTGTTTTCTTAACCAATGAATTTATATGTTCAATGTAAGACAACTTTTTATCAACAAAAACCACAAAATAGTTATAACATTTTACATTTGTCACACTAAGCCCATTTTTGAATTTTATATCCAAATTCTTATTCAAATTATCTTTTGTACTAAGTGAAAAATTAATACATTGTGGTTTTTTTTTCACATTAAGCAGGGGACCTGAATTGACTAACCATGTTTCCATTTTGTTAAATTATACGAACATACAGATGAATCTCGAATAATCTCTTTATATTTGATGCCATTAGGTGTTAGTGTTTGTATAACTCTTGGACCCCTGCCTGTTTGCAAATGACAGGTGGCATGGAAGGGAAGGTCTAAGCTGTTGAAGCTGACAGCAGTACCTGGTGGGGACTAGGTTCAGGGAGGATGAGAATACTCAGCACAGGGGGCCTAGGTTTGGCAACTCTGCACAGGGGCACCCAAGTAAACCCAAACACAGGAAGCAATAACTGTAATGTCCAGAACCAGGAATGGGATTCTACAGTGTGGCTTTTATTCACATCCAAGCTGAACAAACAAAGCATAGACAGACCCTCACGGGGCTACATTCCTGGTAATGCAGATTAGAAACAACAGCAGAACACTTCTTCACATTTCCAGCCCTCAGGCACACAGCCCAGACTTGCACGCAGCTTTGGGTACACAGCCCGACTTGTACACTGCTTGGGTTTTCCCTACGGGCACGGCTCCCCCGCTGGCCACTTGATCCGTGGTCCATTTTGGGAAATGAACCAGTTTTCCCTGTTGTGGCTCTCCAAACCACCTTAAAGCTTTCAACTCCTAGAGGGAATTTTCCTTCCAATCCCACGTCTGGGTACTTCCCTCATCACTGGCCAAGTGCATGAGGCAAAGTAGAAATCCACAGAGCAAATCCATAGAGGTGGACCTGGTTACTAAAGATGGGGGGTCTCCCACCTCCAGCTCCCACAATCCATACCTGGCCATTTCTCTGGAAACTAAACAACTCTTTTACTGAAAGCTTGGCAATGTAGATTACTGGGTAGACGTATGTCACATCTCCTCTACATATCTTGACTTCCCATAAGTGCTGGACTTGAACATACTTTTACTTTTGGCTAGCTTATTACTCTGGGCTCCTCTATTTCAGTAGTCCAATCCCCAATATCACACAAGTCCCAGGGTGAAAAACATAGGCCCTTTAGAAAGAGCAGAAACTCACCCTCCGGTTGCAGGTGCCCCACAGGCGATTCACAAATCTTCTTGTTTCCCAAAAACTCTGGAACAAATAGGCAGCTTCTCCACTAGTAGCAGAACCGGGGGTTTGCCCCTGGAATATGCAGGAAACCCTTTCCTGCCCCCACCCCCAGAGGGAGGGGGCACTGAGACCCGACTCAGCGGTCTCCACCACTTACAAACTGCTTCTGTGTCTCTCTTAAGGTGGAAACACACACCTTTTTCCTAACTGTAGCCCTGTGTCAGGGCTGAGGCTCCACGAGCCTACACAGAGTTGCTGTGCTGCTTTCACAGCAAGCTCCAAACTCCAACTGACTTACAGACTACTGTTCAAACCTCCCAACATTCTATTCCAGCTCCCTGCTGCAGATTCCATTGTGGCTCATGCAGCTGCGATAGTTCTATGGTGATGCCATCCTTCAGTCTCAGCTGAGACTGAGGACAGAGTGAGACAGTGTGAAACCCATTTAACTGGAGTTTCACAAGCTGCCTTCCCTGCCTACCACCAAGTCTTACTGGGATTCTAGTAACCCCGGGTAACAAGGGGGTTATATTTGCAAAGAGATATCAGAAGTCCTGATCCTAAGACTATCAAGTCCCAAGTCAGGCAAGTCTGTAAAGTACCTGTTTAATATTTCTACCACTTTTGTTTGACCTCCTATTGGTTTGTTATCGTTTAACAAATGTATTAGTACTCTTCAGTTTACAGGGTTCTGAAGATGTTTTACATGTTGCCAACATATTTTGGTGTCCTTTGCCTGATCGATGTTAGTCCTATAAAAATGAGTTTTTGCTGACCTAATCGGTTTTGTACATTTGTTTCTCCATTTTTATGTTGCTTGCACGTATGTGCAAAAAACATAGTGCCATCATCCGAGTTTTCAGAGGTGTGGCACCCCGTCTTCCAATTCAGTCAGTGAGTTTGCAGGCGCGGCCAGTTCTCCAATGACTGCTGCAGCTGTCTGCGATAGCAGTCGAAATGCAGTGGCATACAGTTGAAAGGAGAGCTCCGCTTATATTGCATGCTGATGCTCCCCCACGCACACACTGTGATGACTGGGTGCCCAACTCTGTCGGCTCCATGCCCCCCCAAAAGCTGTCCAGGTGCTACGCTGGGAGCCTCCACCCCAGCGTGGCAAAAAATGTTATAGCCAGCGGGTGCCCAACTCTGTTGGCTGACCCCCAAAACCTTTCCAGGTGTCACACTGGGAGCTCACCCCAGCGTGGCAAATCTTGTTATAGCTGATGGGGTGCCCAATCCTCCATCAGCTCCAGCCCCCAAACAGTTTTCCAGCTGCCACACTGGAGCTGACCCCAGCGTGGCAACGCCCCAAGGCCGCCTTAATTAAAAACTGTAAATAAAAAACGGTCCTCGTAGTCTCACTGCCCCCACCCGCACCCACCGACTGTGCACCCTGCCTCTGCACACCCCCCTCACCCCATACTTGCCTCCAGTGCTCGATGCGACGATCATCGGTGGACCGGGAACACGTCTGCACTCTTCAAAGCTGACCGCGAACTGAGGAAATGCCAGTAAGCTGTATAATGGAATAAATAGGGGGTTTTCAGCTTTGTTGCATATCTCAGGCATTTTTGGGCCCAAAATTTCAACATGGGGTTTTTGGGACCCCTCCTCATGAATTCTTGCACTGTCATGACGTTAATTGGGTCCAAAGGGTGATTTCGCAGTCACTGCGCGAAATCACCTTTCAGGGCCGATTAACGAAATGACACTGCCAGTGTTCATAAGGTGAGCTCTCAAGAAGCCTATGTTGAAAATTTGGTGAACAAAATTCCTAAAAATGACTGTTTTACGAGCTCGCATTGCGCAGTTCCTACGCACGCTCGTAAAGTTGCAAATTTTCAATATTTTCTCTCCAGATTTTCAACATTGCCATTTTACCACACCTTCTTATGAGCAGTACAGCTGTCATTTTTCACATCCTACCCAAAATGTGTTTCCACCCATGTAGTGCACAATGGTGCAGTCGGTGTGCGAAATCAATGTATGGGACACATTAGGAAAATCACAGTGACACTGTTCATGAGCAGAGGTCTTAAAATGGGTATGTTGAAAATTTGGTGAAAAATTCCTAAAGCCAGCGGTTTCTTGACGTGCGTTGCACAGTTCCTACGCGTGCTCGTAAGTTTGAGAATTTTCAATATTTGCACTCCAATGACTTCCAAATACCTCAACAGCACATACAAGCAAGCAACATTCGGCATTGACAAATGCTTGTTTAAATGTATTCCAATCAACTATTGTTTCTGTTTTTCTAGCTTTTTTCTATAACCGATTTTTAATTCTTATGTGTGTTCTAATTTTATCAGTAATCCATGGCAAATGTTTCTTATTTGCTATTTTATGTATCCTTGGTGCATGCAAATTTGATGTAGTTATCATAGTATTAGTAAAATCTTGAACCGTCAAGTCCAGGTCTGGTATTAATGTTATTCTCTGCCACTCAACATTGTGTAAACTAGTTCTAGAAGCCACTAAGTTAAAATGTTTCATACTGGTAACCCGATATTTTTTCAGGCTCAGCCCTGTTAAGTTTTGTCCACTCCAAGTAACACTGTATTAGGTAATGGTCACCCAGATTCAGTGGCATTATTTCTTAAATGTGTTACTTCTGTATCTTGAGAAATAAATAATAAAACTTGTATTTTTAATACCCTAGTTGGCATTTGTATTATTTGCCTAAGTCCCAAGACATCCATGCTTTCCCCTTACTTCCTGCCCCTCTTCTGAGACCAATCTGCATTAAAATCTCTGGTTAGTACAAGATCTGTATTTTTATGTTTGCTTGCACGCATGTGAAAGAAACACAGTGCCACCATATCAGTGTTCATAGGTGTGGCACCCCTGCTTCCATTGCCCTGAGTGTTTTTTCAGGCACGGCTGCACCGCACCAATGAATGTCCAAGCTGTCTATGACAGCAGTTCAGATGCAGTGGTGTACAAATGAAAGAGAACGACCACTACAATCAGCGGTGGTAACGTGTAGGCAATTTGCATACTGCAATGCCGTCAGCAGTATGCAAATTTCCTACATGTCACCACCTCAGCAGTTGCTGTCTTTCAACTGTACGCCACTGCACCTCCCGTCGGCATGATGCGCCCCCTCCCCCAATTTGTTGTGTGCCGAGGGGTGCCCAATCCCCTCGCAAAGCACACCTCCTCCTCTACCAAGCACACTGTATGTCCGACGGTGCCCAACTTCGGCCAGCTCCAGTGCCCCCAAAACAAACTCAAGGTGCCACGCTGGCAGCCCACCCCAGCGTGGCAAAAGTCCCGTCATGTGATCCCCGCACACTGTATGGCCAACGGGTCGTGCCCAATCCCCTTTGGCTCCACTGCCCCCCAAACAACTTCAGGTGCCACGCTGGGAGCGCACCCCAGCGTGGCAAAGGTCCCGCGTTGTCTTTTCAAAAAAAAAAAAACTGCAACAAAAGAAAATGGTCCATCATTGACTCTCTTGCACCTGCCCCAACCGTGCCACCCTCTGCACACTCCCACCTCCCCACACACACACCCTCACCACATACTTACCTGCAGAGGCTGGTGCGACGATCTTCGGTGGACCGGGAACACATCTGCACTCTTCAAAGCTGACCGCGAACTGAAGAAATGCCGGTAAGCTGTATAATGGCATAAATAGGGTTTTTCAACTTTGGTTCATATCTCAGTCATTTTTATGTTGATTGCACGCAGCGCAAGAAACATATCGTGACAGCTTGCTGAGAAGCAGGCTGTGGAGGCAGGGCACTGTTGTGGCCAATGCCCCCACAGCCTGCAAAGGCTTGTCCCACTTCCCCCAATGCCGTTGCAAGCTGCTGGTGACAGCAGTCTGGAACGTTGGCACCAAGTTCTGAGAATTTTGCCGCTGCAATCAGGGGCCGCCTCATAATTGCAGTGTCAGCCATCCGCTGCAATGAGGGAGAGACCCGTCATTGCAGGGCAGGATGTAAAACCCCTGATATTGTTCGTGAACATGGCGGTGGCTTGCCACTGTGTTCACAAACAATATAACCCCCCCACCATGTTTACTTGCCGACGGGGGGCCCTAATCCCAGTCAGCTTTGGTGGCCCCGTGTTTCTGTTGTTGCCGACGGGGGAGCCCACTCCCTGTTGGCATTCTGTACCACCCCGCTTTTGTTTCTGCCGACGGGGTGCCCAATCCCTGTCGGCATAATGATACCCCTCCCGTTTGCCGACGGGGTGCCCAATCCCCGCCGGCTACTGCTGGCCCCCAAACAAAGTTTGCTGGCATGCTGGGAGCCCACCCCAGCATGCCAGATGCCCTGTGAAGAAAAACAGTCCAGCGATGTCTTTGTTTTTGTTTTTCTTGAAAAGGAAACTGTCCTCGGCGCCGCCTCTGCCCCCACCCTCAACCCACACCCACCCACCGCGCACTCCTGCCTCCTCACACCCCCCACCCCATACTTACCTCCAGAGCTCGGTGCAACGATCTTCCGTGGACCGGGGACACGTCTGCACTCTTCAAAGCCGACCGTGAACTGAGGAAATGCCAGTAAGTTGTATAATGTAATAAGTAGAGTTTTTTCAACTTTAGTGCATATCTTGGGCATTTTTTGGAATTTTCTCACCAAATTTTCAAGATGGTGTTTTTGGGACCCCTCCTCATGAATGTTTGAACTGTCATGGCGTTAATCGGCCCCAAAAGGTGATTTTGCGGTCACTGCGTGGAATCACATTTGGGGGCTGATTAACGAAACGACAGTGTCAGTGTTCATGAGGTGGGCTCTCAAAAAGCCTATGTTGCAAATTTGGTGGAAAATATCCAAAAAAATGACTTTTACGAGTGTGCGCTGCGCAGTTGCTACGCATGCTCGTAACTTCATGACTTTGCAATATTTTCAAGCCAGATTTTCAACATTGGCATTTTGTCACACCTCCTTGTGAACAGTACAGCTGTTATTGTTCACATCCTGGCAGAAATTGTTTTTGCACTTCCGGCGCAGAACAGCGTGGTCGCTGTGGGAAATCAGTGTTCGGGACAGAGTAAGAAAATGACAGTGACACTGTTCATGAGTAGAGGTCCTGAAATGGCTATGTTGAAAATTTGGTAACGATACTCTATAAAATGACTGTGTTACGGGCGTGTGTTGCGCAGTTTGCACGCGCGCTCGTAACTTCACGAATTTATAATATTTTCACTTCACATTTCCAACATTGCCATTTTCCCACATCTACTTATGAACAGTACAGCTGTCATTTTTCCCATCCTGGCCGAAATGTGTTTTCGCACTTCCGGCGCAGAATAGAGCGGTCGCTGTGGGAAATCACTGTCTGGGACAGATTAAGAAAATGACAGTGATACTGTTCATGAGCAGAGGTCCTAAAATGCCTATGTTGAAAATGTGGTGACGATAGCCCATCGAATGACTGTGTTACAAGTGTGCACTGCACACTTTCCACGCACCCTTGTAACTTCGCAGATTTGTAATATTGTCACGCCAGATTTTCACCAGTGGAATTTTTTCACACCTCCTTATGAGCAGTGCAGCTGTCATTTTTCACATCCTGACCGAAATGTGTTGTCACAGTTCTGGCGCACAGTAACGCGGTCACTGTGGGAAATCACTGTTTGCAACAGATTAAGAAAATGACAGTGGCACTGTTCATGAGCAGAGGTCCTAAAATGTCTATATTGAAAATTTGGTGTCGAAACTCCATAACATGACTCTGTTACAAGTGTGAGTTGAACTGTTTCCACACACCCTTGTAACTTCGCAATTTTGTAATATTTTCACGCCACATTTTCAACAGTGGCATTTTTCCACACCTCCTTATGAGCAGTACAGCTGCCATTTTTCACATCCTGGCTAAAATATGTTTTTGCACTCCTGCCACAGAATAGCATGGTCACTGTAGGAAATCACCGTTTGGGACACATTAAGATCGAACGAGTGAGAGGGGGGAGTGACCGAGCTCAACTGAGCTCTGTCGGGACTGCTGCGGATTTGTTTGTGGGCAGAGAAGGGGCCCAACGCAAGAGCCCAGTACAAAAGAGCAGCCTGCAACACTGGGAGAAACAGAACGAGAGAGCGAGTGACAGAGGGGGAGTGAACGAACTCACCGGAATGCTATCAGGACTGCTGCGAATTTCTTTGTGGGCAGAAAAAGGCATCAATGCAGGCAGGGGGCCAGTACAAAAGGCCAGCCTGCAGCGGTGGGAGAAACAGTATGAGTGAGTGAGACAGGTGGACTGAGTGAGCTCAACGGAGCTCTATCAGGACTGCTGCGGATTTCTTTGTGGGGAGAAAAAGGTGCCAATGCAGGCAGAAGTCCCGTACAAAAGGGCCGCCTGCAGTGCCAGGACAAACAGAGTGAGCGCATGACAGAGGGAGACTGAGCGACCTCAACGGAGCTCTGTTGGGACAGCTGCAGATTTGTTTGTTGACAGACAAAGGTGCCAATGCAGCCAGGAGCCCTGTACACAAGCGCAGCCTTCAGCGCCAAAAGAAACAAAATGAGTGAGTGACAGAGCGGTAGTGAGCGAGCTCAACGGAGCTCTATTGTGACAGCTATGGATTTCTTTGTGGGCAGAAAATGCGGCAACGCAGGCAGGAGCCCAGTACAACAGGCCAGCTTGCAGCACAGGCCGAAACGGAATGAGTGAGTGAGAGAGCTCAATGGAGCTGTGTCGGGACTGCAGCAGATTTCTTTCTGGCCAGAATAAGCCGCCAGTGCAGGCAGGAGCCCAGTACAAAACGGCAGCCTGCAGCGGCAGGAGACACACACCGAGCGAGTGAGTGAGCTCAATGGAGCTCTGTTGGGTTTGCTGCAGATTTGTTTGTGGGCAGAAAAAGGCAGCAATGCACGCAGGGGCCCAGTACAAAAGGGCAGCCAGCACTGGCGGGGAAACCAGAATGAGCGAGTGAGAAAAGGGGACTGAACGAGCTCAATGGAGCTCTGTTGTAACTGTGGCAAATTTATTTGTGGGCAGAAGAAGGTGACAATGCAGGCTGAAGCCCAATAGAAAAGGGCAGCCTGCAGTGCAGGCAGAAACAGGCTGAGCGAGTGACAGAAGGGGAGTGAGTGAGCTCAACGGAGCTTTGTCGAGACTGCTGCAGATTTCTTTGTGGGCAGAAAAAGGCGCCAACAGAGCCAGGAGCCCAGTACAAAAGGGCAGCCTGCAGCGCCATGAGAAACAGAATGAGTGAGTGACCTCAACGGAGCTGTCAGGACAGCTGTGGATTTCTTTTTGGGCAGAAAAAGATGCAAACGCAGGCAGGAGCCCAGTACAAAAGAGCAGCCTGCAGCGCCGGGAGAAACAGACTGAGCAAGTGACACAGGGGCAGTGAGCAAGCTCAACAGACCAACGCAATCAACATTTTGGCATTGACAATTGCTTGTTTGGAATTATGGCACTAAATTTTCAACATAGGGTTCTTGAGACCCCATCTTGTGAATTCAGTCACTGTCATCTGGTTATTCGGTCCCGAAAGGTGATTTTGCAGTCACTGCACAGAATCACCTTTTGGAACTGATTAACAAAATGACAGTGTCACTGTTCATGAGGCAGGCTCTCAAAAAGCCTATGTTGCAAATTTGGTGAAAAAATTCCCCAAAATGACTGTTTTAAGAGCGTGTGTTGCGCAGTTTCCACGCACACTCGCAAGTTCGCGAATTTGTAATATTTTCACTACAGATTTTCAACACTGGCATTTTTTCACACCTCCTCATGAAGAGTACAGCTGTCATTTTTCATATCCTTGCAAAATGTGTTTTCGCACTTCTGGTGCAGAATAGCGTGGTCGCTATGGAAAATCAGTGTACGGGACAGATTAAGAAAATCACAGTGACACTGTTTATGAGCAGAGGTCCTAAAATGCCTACATTGAAAATTTGGTGACAAAAGTCCATAAAATGACTGTATTACGAGCGTGCATTGAGCAGTTTCTACATACCCTCGTAACTTGACAAATTTGTAATATTTTCACTCCAGATTTTCAACATTGGCATATTTCCACACATTCTTATGAACAGTACAGCCGTCATTTTTCACACCCTGGCCGAAATGTGTTTTCAAACTTCCGACGCAGAACAGCGTGATCGCTGCGGGAAATCAGTGTTCGGGTCAGATTAAGAAAATCACAGTAACACTGTCCATGAGCGGAGGTCCCAAAATTCCTATACTGAAAATCTGGTGCAAAAAAATCCCCACAATAATTGCGTTACGAGTTTACATTGTGCAGTTTCTATGCACGCTCGTGACTTCACCAGTCTTTTTATATTTTCACTCCAGATTTTCAACATTACCATTTTTTTACACCTCCTCATGAACAGTACAGTGGTCATTTTTATGTTTGCTTGCACACATGTGCAAGAAACATAGTGCCATCATCTGAGTTTTCGGAGGTGTGGCAACCGTCTTCCAATTCAGTCAGTGTGTTTGCAGGTGCGGCCGCAGTTCTCCAATGAACGCTGCAGCTGTCTATGACAGTAGCTGAAAATGTAGTGCCGTACAGTTGAAAAGGAGAGCTCTGCTTCAGTGAGCAACGCTACCCCCCCCACAAGCATGCACGCATATTGCGTGCTCATGCGCTTCCCCCCAAGCACATACTGTATGTCTGACTGGGGTGCCCAACTCTCGCCGGCTCCATACCCTCCAAAGATTTCAGGTGCCATGCTGGGAGTCCACCCCAGCGTGACAAAAATTGTTATAGTTGACGGGGTGCCCAATCCCCCATCGGCTCCAGGCCCCCAAAACAGCCTTCCAGCTGCCATGCTGGGAGCCCACCCCAGCGTGTAAGCGTCCAGCGTGCGTCTTCTAAAAAAAAAAAAAACTACAAACAAAAATATTCCCTATTTGGTCTCCCTGCTTACCCGCGCCCACCCACTGTGCACCCTGCCTCCCCACACCCCCCCTCACCCCATACTTACCTCCGGAGCTTGGCACGACGATCTTCGGTGGACCGGGAACACGTCCGCACTCTTCAAAGCCGACCGCAAACTGAGGAAATGCTGGTAAGCTGTATAATGCAATAAATATGTTTTTTCAACTTTAATGCATATCTCAGGCATTTTTTGGAATTTTGGCACCAAATTTTCAACATGGGGTTTTTGGGACCCCTCCTCATGAATTCTTGAACTGTCATGGTGTTAATCGGCCCTGAAGGGTGATTTCGCAGTCACTGTGTGAAATCACCTTTTGGGACCAATTAACAAAATGACAGTGCCAGTGTTCATAAGGTGGGCTCTCAAAAAGCCTATGTTGCAAATTTGGTGAAAAAATTCCTAAAAATGACTGTTAGACGAGTGTGCATTGTGCAGTTCCTACACACGCTCGTAAGTTCACAAATTTGTTATATTTGCACTCCGGATTTTGAACATTGCCATTTTACCACACCTCCTTATGAGCAGCACAGCTGTCATTTTTCACATCTCGCCCAAAATGTGTTTCCGCGCACAATGGCGCAGTCAGTGTGCGAAATCAAAGTATGGGACACATTAAGAAAATCACATTGACACTGTTCATGAGCAGAGGTCTTAAAATGGCTATGTTGAAAATTTGGTGAACAAATTCCTAAAAATGACTGTTTTATGAGCGTGCGCTACGCAGTTCCTACGCACGCTCGTAAGTTCGCAAATTTTTAATATTTGCACTCGAGATTTTCAACATTGCCATTTTATTACACTTCCTTACGAGCAGTACAGCTGCTATTTTTCACATCTCACCCAAAATGGGTTTCCGCACATGTAGCGCATAATGGTGCAGTTGGTGTGAGAAAGCAATGTTTGGGACAGATTAAGAAAATCACAGTGACACTGTTTATGAGCAGGGTCTTAAAATGGCTATGTTGAAAATCTGGTGACAAAAGTCCATAAAATGACTATGTTATGAGTGAGCATTGCACAGTTTCCATGCACCCTCGTAAGTTCATGAATTTGTAATATTTTCAGTCCAGATTTTCACCAGAGGCATTTTTTCCACGCTTCCTTATGAACAGTATAGCTGTCATTTTTCACAACATGGCCAAAATGTGTTTTCACACTTTCAGAGCAGAGATGCGTGGTCGCTGTGGGAAATCATTGTTTGGGACAGATAAAGAAAATCACAGTGACACTGTTCATGACCGGAGGTCCCAAAATGCCTGTGTTGACAATATGCTGTAAACAAATCCCCACACTAATTACATTACGAGTGTGTGTTGCACAGTTTCTACGCACGCTCTTGACTTCACCAGTTTTTTTAATATTTTCATGCAGATTTTCAACACTGCCATTTTTACACCTCCCGATGAACAGTACAGCTGTCATTTTCACATCCTGTTCGGAATGTGTTTTTGCACCTGTGGTGCGAAATGCATAGTAGTCGCTGTGCAAAAGCAGCTTCAGTTAACAAACTGATATTGCCACTGTTCATGAGGTGGGGTCACAAAAAACATGTTGAAAATTTGGAGTGAAAATGCCAACGAATGCCTGAGGCATTAGGGTTTCAACCATAACGCACCACCTGTAGAGAATGACAGGCATCAGGGTGTGACTTGGGATTTCGCCTGTAATGCTCATACATTCCACACCCTGCAGCCAGTGAGAGGCATTGAGGTGTGCCTTGGTTCTTCGGCCCAAAGTTCGCCCCATTCTCCTATACTGCACCCATCTCACCTATTTCCTGATGGAATGGGGTGCGCATAAGGGCCAAAGACCCCAAGGCACACAGTGACACTTGGTGTCTGCAGGGTAGGGTGTGGTGAAATGGCATGGCCATTATGCCTGACGACCCAAAGGCACACCCCAATGCCTGTCAGTCTCTGCAGGGTGGTGGTGGGGTTGGCTTCAGTTCAATACTTCACTGCCATTCCTATTATGCAGCTCTGTAACTCCTACACTACCAATGCCAATGCCGGCAACCAAACATTCGGCATTAACAAATGCTTGTTCACATTGTGTTTGAAATGTGTTTTCTCACCTGTCAGGCCAAACGGCGCAGTCACTGTGCAAAATCACCTTTTGGCTAACAAACTGATAGTATCACTGTTCATGTGGTGGGGTCACAAAAAGCCTGTGTTGAAAACTTGGAGTAAAAATATCAAGAAATGCCCAGGGCATTAGGGTTTCTGACCACAACGCCCTACCCTGTAGAGACTGACAGGCATCAGGATTGTGACTTGGGACTGTCGACAGTAATGCTCACGCCATTCCACCCCCACCCTGCAGCCAGTGACAAACATCAAGGTGCGCCTTGGACTCTTTGGCCCCAGAGTTCACCCCATTCTCCTATACTGCACCCATTTCAGTGTATTTCCTTATGGAATGGGGTGAGTGTAAAGCCCGAACACCCCAAGGCACAGCTCGATAATTGTCAGTGCTTGCAGGGTAAGGTGAGGTGAAATGTCATGACCGTTATGGGTGACGACCCAAAGACACACCCCAATGCCTGTCCATCTCTGCAGGGAAGGGGCGGAGTTGACGTCCGTTCAATACATCACTGCCATTTCTGTACTGCATCTGTCTAACTCCTGCGCTTCCACTGCTAATGCCAGCAAGCAAAGATTCGACACTGACAAATGCTTGTTTACTACATCAAACAGCTTACTAGCCAATATATCAAAGTAGGTTGATTTAGTCCTAAGAGGGGCATAAATGACACCAATTATTAGATTGATATATACTACTTCCACAAGAAAACAATCCATGCCCTCTACACTCTCTGAAAAAATGATTCTAAAAGGTCCCAGGCAATCACTAATATATAACATCACCCCTCTACCCCTTCTGCCTCTGTCCTTTGTAATCGGTCCATATCCCTCAACCTGTACTTCACTGTCCTCTATTCCCTCGTGCAACAAAGTTTCTGAGACCACTAAAATATCTGGTTGGACCTCTGCCACACAAATTCTAAAAACATCCATTTTTCTCACCAAACTCCTGACATTTTCATGAGACGTTTGCAGACCCTTAATAAAATTAGACCAGGATTTAATTCTATAGCACCACTTAGAGCCAGAAGTAGTACCAGTGACTGACTATGTATCCCTGACCGATGACTGTATAACCCTGTTATTACTGGTTCTGGCCCTCTTAAAAACTTTCTCCATTGGTTTGTAAACCTGTTTCTTCTGTATGTAAATTCACTTTGTTTATACTGTGCTGCATGATATACTGAATATAGTCTAATGGTCTTGTTTTGACCATTTGATACAGTGTTCAAGGAGTTTTGAATCCCATAGTTGTAACCCAGAAGCCTGCAAATTCCAATAATAATTTTCATTTTGCACAGTGTTCTCAAACTTGTTATAATTGTAACCAATGCTTTTACCCAGAACCCACACCTACTGGACAATCATCATATTTTGTGAATTAAAAATCAAGACAATCCACAGACCTTTAAATGACGTAAGAGACTCCTCTGGCCCCAGTTCCCAGCTGACTCCGTCAGACTCCTCCATCCTCTGCCGGAGGGACTCAGTTGGAGAAGAAAGCCACTGCTAATAAGATGCCACCACGTCTTACGGGCTCTTACATTTATTGTAGACCTGGCCCACCCACAGCCGCCCAGCCACCTCAGCTGATTGGTGGAGCCTGGTTCACTGGCGGCAACTTCAAGCACTCGTTGCTGATGACTGTGCTTGAGGGAAGAAATCCCAGTCAAGCAGGTGAAAACAACCGATGGAAACAGACACAGGTTTCAAGCAGCAGGCAAAGCAAACAAAATTAAGTGCAAACTGAGCAGAGTCTATTTTTGTGCTGACTGTAGTAAGGACCTTTGAGGAGCTAAGGCAGTGCAAACAGGACTGAGTTTTAAAACAAAGTTTGCAGTGAGGATCGCTGTAATATCTAGGGCACAGTCACTTTACACTTGCGGCAAAAACAAGACAGTCTCTAAATATAACATAGAAACATATAATCTGTTGTCAGATAATGACCATACGGCCTGCCTAGTCTGCTCATTATATATATATAGATACACACGTATATATATATATATATATCTATATATATATATCTATATATATGTATATATATAAATATAGCTGGAGTCCTTCACAAACAGAATGGCAGTGTGCAAACAAACAGTTCAGATCAAACCGTGCAGATGCTGCTTCAGTGGAATATGTGCTGTTTAGATGACCATCTGCTCTGAGACCACTCTTCAGTATGCTAATATTGCACTACGGCTATTGATTACCACCTGCTCCGAGACCACTCTTCAGTATGCTAATATTGCACTACGGCTATTGATTACCACCTGCTCCGAGACCACTCTTCAGTATGCTAATATTGCACTACGGCTATTGATTACCACCTGCTCCGAGACCACTCTTCAGTATGCTAATATTGCACTATGGCTATTGATTACCACCTGCTCCGGGACCACGGTTCAGTATGCTGATATTGCACTGTGGCTACTGATGACCGCCTGCTCTGAGACCACTCACCAGTATGCTGATATTGCACTGCAGCTACTGATGACCACCTGCTCCGAGACCACTCTTCAGTATGCTGATATTGCACTGCGACTACTGATAACCAGCTGCTCCAAGACCACTCTTCAGTAAGCTGATATTGCACTGCGGCTATTGATAACCACCTGCTCCGATACCACTCTTCAGTATGCTGATATTGCACTGCGGCTACTGATGACCGCCTGCTCCGAGACCACTCTTCAGTATGCTGATGTTGCACTACAGCTATTGATGACCATATGCTCCGAGACCGCACTGGGTCATAATGTCGTACGCTCAACAGCGTATGGCATTATGACGAAACCCGGACCTGTGTGCTCCCTGAGTTGGACCCTTCCAGAGTTGGAATCTTTAGTGGGGGGGGGGTCCGGAGGGTGTGGGGGGCAGAACCCCTACAGAACAAAAAACTATGGGACATTGCTCAACGCGCTTATGCCGTGCGGCATTCTGTCATGGGACATAATGACCCCGTGCCCTCCGAAACCACTCTTCAGTATGCTGATATTGCACTACAGCTATTGATGACCATATGCTCCAAGACCACTCTTCAGCATGCTGATATTGCACTGCGGCTACTGATGACCACATGCTCCGAGACCACTCACCAGTATGCTGATATTGCACTGCGGCTATTGATGACCATATGCTCCGAGACCACTCTTCAGTATGCTGATATTGCACTGTGGCTACTGATGACCAGCTGCTCCGAGACCACTCTTCAGTAGGCTGATATTGCACTGCGGCTACTGATGACCACCTGCTCCGGACCACTCTTCAATATGCTGATATTGCACTATGGCTACTGATGACCGCCTGCTCCGAGACCACTCTTCAGTATGCTGATATTGCACTGCGGCTACTGATAACCAGCTGCTCCAAGACCACTCTTCAGTATGCTGATATTGCACTACGGCTATTGATCACCACCAGCTCTGAGACCACTCTTCGGTATGCTGATATTGCACTACGGCTATTGATGACCACCAGCTCCGAGACCACTCTTCAGTATGCTGATACTGCACTACGGCTATTGATGACCACCAGCTCCGAGACCACTCTTCAGTATGCTGATATTGCACTACAGCTATTGATGACCACCTGCTCTGGGACCACTGCTCAGTATGCTGATATTGCACTGCGGCTATTGATGACCACCTGCTCTGGGACCACTGCTCAGTATGCTGATATTGCACTGTGGCTATTGATGACCACCTGCTCCGGGACCACGGTTCAGTATCCTGATATTGCACTGCGGCTATTGATGACCACCTGCTCCGAGACCACTCTTCAGTATGCTGATATTGCACTGCGGCTACTGATGACCGCCTGCTCGAGACCACTCTTCAGTATGCTGATATTGCACTGCGGCTACTGATGACCGCCTGCTCTGAGACCACTCTGCAGTATGCTGATATTGCACTGCGGCTACTGATGACCGCCTGCTCTGAGACCACTCTTCAGTAGACTGATATTGCACTATGGCGACTGAGGACCGCCTGCTCTGAGACCACTCTTCAGCATGCTGATATTGCACTGCGGCTACTGATGACCACATGTTCCGAGACCACTCACCAGTATGCTGATATTGCACTGTGGCTATTGATGACCACCTGCTCCGAGACCACTCTTCAGTATGCTGATATTGCACTGTGGCTATTGATGACCACCTGCTCCGAGACCACTCTTCAGTATGCTGATATTGCACTGCGGCTACTGATGACCGCCTGCTCCGAGACCACTCTTCAGTATGCTGATATTGCACTGCAGCTACTGATGACCGTCTGCTCCGAGACCACTCTTCAGTATGCTGATATTGCACTCCGGCTACTGATGACCACCTGCTCCGAGACCACTCACCAGTATGCTGATATTGCACTGTGGCTATTGATGACCACCTGCTCAGAGACCGCATTGGGTCATAATGTCATACGCTCAATAGTGTACGGCATAATGGCGAAACCCGTACCTGTGTGCTTCCTGAGTTGGACCCTCCCAGAAATTGTAATCTTTAGTGGGGGGGGGTCCGGAGGGCGTGGGGGGCAGAGCCCCCCACAGAACAAAAAACTACGGGACATTGCGCAATGCGCTTATGCCGTGTGGCATTCTGTCATACGACATAATGACCCCGTGCCCTCCAAGACTACTCTTCAGTATGCTGATACTGCACTACAGCTATTGATGACCACCTGCTCCGAGACCACTATTCAGTATGCTGATATTGCACAGCAGCTATTGATTACCACCTGCTCCGAGACCACTCTTCAGTATGCTGATATTGCACTGCGGCTATTGATGACTGCCTGCTCCAAGACCACTGTTCAGTACGCTGATATTGCACTACGGCTATTGATGACCACCTGCTCCAAGACATTCAACCTTGGAAAGTACTCCCTCTACAGTGTTCTTATTGGTACTCAGGGGAATATCCAGGATAAGTATAGCATTTGGGGGTCGATCTCCTGCCCAGTATACCACCCCACCAACTGGTGTACAGCCACTTCTGTTGGGGTAGCCATTAATTTTTAACAGCAATTCGCAAATTTGGCCACTAGGGGATGCTAATCCCAGTGGTGCCTCCAAGATGTAACCCCTAGGTGGCGTTATCCCAAGGGCTACTACCCCTGCCTGCTTGGCTAGTAGCAGGTTAAGGGGCCTGAGTTCTGAAACGGGCGCCTCCACCCGGAGGTCAGGGTTGGCAGTGGTCAAGCTAACCTGGGCACAGCCCTCCAGGACACTGTAACCCCCCTCTTTCCCCTCTAGTGGCCTGAACACTGTACAAATAATCACTTCCACAATACCCCTGGTACACCACACAAGTACTCCACTGTTGGCACTTACCACCAGGGCTGGTTCCTCCTGGCTTGACCCTGGGACCCCTGTAAAACAAGGTTATGCATAGCAAATAGCAACAGTACAGTACTTTGAGCACAAACTGGAACCACAGTCAGATTACATGCAGAAAAAGTTAGATCTGATTTATTCAGGGACTTGAACAAGGAAGGGACAAAATCAGGTTAATTAACTTAAAGGTTATATCAATCAAGCAGTTATGCATGCGCTTTGAGTCCCCCCACACAGTCCACCTCTGGGTACCCAGGTGGAGAAGAGATGGGCTAGTCAGGACAGTTGCCCGGGATTGCAGCTGGTTGAGGCCCTGTGATGGAAAACACAACATGCACAGTACACAATATTTGTAATCCGAGCCAGAGGGCTCAGTTCAAAGGAAACGAAACAAGAAGACAATCAGATGACACACTCAGATTAAGCTGTTGTTGCAGGAGCTACCCTGGTATTTACTCACAATACCAAGACTGGACACAGGCTGGACGAAAATCGAGACTGCAGGTGGTTGATCTGGAATGCCAGGAGAAGCAGGGCCCACACGAGTCACAGAGGCGTCGTTCCTGTCCAAGCGTGGAGCAGAGGGCTGATCCCCAGGTAGGTCTCTCATCGATGGCTTCTCTGTGCAGGGTAGTTCATAGCTAGTCTGGCAAGGCCCAGACCGCATGGAGACAAATTCGGATGCAGTCCGCTTTGGGCTGAATACAGCTTCCAGCAAGCAGAACACAGTTCACACAGTGGGGAACTAACTCACAACCCACTAGCAGCTCATAGCACATTTACATGTACGGAAATTCTACTGTACCAGGCAAAGCGCTCCCCGGTCACAATCACAAAGTCTCTGCACACACCGGGAGCTTAGGGGTAGCTGGAACTCCTGACAGGCCGATCGCATTCAGCAAAATCTTCATTCTTCTTCAGGTTGAGCCTGGCCCACTTCAGTAGCTTACTTTAGTCACACAAACTTGGATTTACTGCCTTCAGTCAAACTAATGTTCTGTTAAACTAATGTTTTGTTTCTGTAAACTCCCGGGTCGTGCCTGAAAATAGTCACTGCTATGGCTAGTGCACCTTACCCGGTCAACAAAAACTAAATAAATAAATAAAATAGTCCAAAATAATTCACTTCTCTCCCTCTCAGGAGCAGCAGCAGACATGCAAGCCAAAAACTCAGCCCTTTCACAGTTTTCCCATGTGAATCCACTCAGGACTGCTGCCCAGAATCACTTCAGCTCCTCTCATTTCACTTCCCAGCTCAGAACTAACTGAAAACTGCAAGCAGCCCGGGACTTTTCCAAGATCCAAAAGATTTGGTTGGCTGATTTGGCTGTCAGTCAAAGCAAGAGCTCTCCCTTCAGTTGCAAAAAAAAGGCACAAAAAGCTCAAACCACAGTTCCTACAGATTTTGAATTCAGACAGCTCCTGTAGTCCGGCTACATTTTAGGTCCCACCAGAACTGATTGGTCTAATTTGCAGTCCAGGACCAAGATAGTGGAGACAAACAAAACAGTCCTTGCTACAAAGAAAGCAGGTTAGACAAACTACATTATCATTATCACTCTAAATGATTTTCAGTAAATAGTTGTATCTTTCAACAGAGCTCCCTCTCAGATTACTTAAGCTGCAATCAGGCAGCTCTTAAAGAGACAGTACACAGAGGCTATATAGGCTCTGGTAATCACATTTAAACTGTTAAAACGCAGGACACCAGCCTGGCAGTGAGCATTTAGGCAAGCTCAAGGAAGACTTTTTGGGAACCCCCATTTGTAAGGGGGTTACATACAGTAGTATACATTCAGTAACAATAACATACACATGGTGTTGGGAAGTTATCTGATGTAGTATACCAGGGGAAGGCAGTTCTTAGCTGCTGTTATGAATTAATATTTTTGGCCTTCTTCTCCTACCATTTTGCATGCTGTCTGCCTGGCTCCCCTCCTATGGCAATCTGTGAGGAAGGCACTTGCTGTCATTGTACTCTGCTGCGACTGCTGTGCTTTTTCTTACCTTGCCTTGCAGGCATTAATTTAAAAATCTTATTAAAAAAACACTACTTTTGTTTTTATATAGTTGCAGCACACTTATCAGTTCTTTCTCAGTTGCCTGTGTGTTAATCTGCTGTTGTGAATATACTTCATGGTTCAGCCTACTTCTCCTACTATTGTTGCATGCTCCCTAAAAAATCCTCTTCCTCCCCCCGACAGTGGTATTCTCTAAAACCACCTGTCCTCCTGGGAAAGGGGATCTCTTTCAGTCTCAGAGGGAGGAAGCTACTGTGAGACCCTACTCTGCTGTGCTTTTTCTTTCCTGGCAGGTATTAATTAAAAAAAAAAAAATGTTTCCATATAGTTGCATCTCACACTTGCCAGTACTTTTATCAGTTGCCTGTGTGTTTATCTGCTGTTGTGAATATATTTCATGGCTGCCCTACTTCTCTTACCACTGCTGCGTGCTCTCTGCTAAATAAAAAAAAATCTCCAGCTGGCCACCTTCCTCCTGACTGTGGCAATTTAACATTTCCTGTCCTGGGAAGGGGACGTTGTTCGGTACACGATGGAGGTGGTAACATAGGCTGGGCCTGGCACTTGCTGCAAGATTCTTCTCTGCTGACTCTGCTTTGCTTTTCTTTCAGCTTTCTTGCAGGCATTACTCACAAAAAAATTCATACAGTTACATCCCTCACACCAGTTCCTGCCTCAGTTGCCTGTGTGAAACTGAATATCTGCTGTTGTGAATATATGTTGTGGCCTACTCCTACTTCTACCACTGCTGCATGCTCTGGCTCCCTGATAAATAATACAATCTCACTTGACCTGGCCCCCCTCCTCCTGACTGGCAGTCCAATAACAGCAGTACTTGCCTTGGGAAAGGAGATCTCATTCAGTATAAGGGGGAGGCAGTATAGGCTGCCCTTGCTATGAGACTCTTGGCCGCTCTGTCTGCTGTGCTTTTTCTTGCCTTGCAGGCATTAGTAAAAAAAAATATTCATATAGTTACATCACTCATGCCAGTTCCTTTCTCAGTTGCCTGTGTGTTTGTTGTTCTCACTAAATCTTTGCCCAGTTTCTCCTACCATTTTTGCGTGCTTTCTGCTAAACAAAAAACAACAGTTCATAATGTGCACCAGACAGGGAGCGAGGGAGGCAGAAATGGGGTACGGGATGGAGAAACATATGGCATAAACAATACTGCAGTCAGACTGGAAAAAAGACCAGTTGCTGGCATATCACACAGTAGCAGTAGTGGTCCTTCCCCAGTGCTGCCCAAACAGTCAAGAAAGGTGGAAAAATGGAAATCATGTACCTACCGTAATTCTTGACAGAGATTTATTTAACTCTAAAAATTGATTAACGTTTTGCTCATAAAAGTGCTAAATCTTTGTGAAAATGCATAGCTCTTGCCTCACTGTGTTTAACAAACACAGCACTTCTAGAAAATCTATATAAATACTTTCTGTACAGTTAGTATAGTCCCAAGAAAAAAACTGCTAATCAATTATTTAAAACCCTGCTTGATCTTCTTGGACAAAGCCTTCACCATTCAATCACACAATTGGGACTACACCGGAGGTGCTAGAACCTAGCCGGAGTCAAAAATCTTCAGGTGGGTCGGCACCAAGATAGGACCGCACATACGCGGCACCCCAAGACTGGTTTCGCCTGTATAGGCTTCTGGGCATCGACCCTCCAACCGCCTCAGTACCTTTTTGACCAAGGAGGTGCAGTGTAAACTAACCTAGGGAACACCTAACCTGGGCAGAAGATAGCTCAGATAACCCATATAAGAAGGGTCAACTCAACAATGTTTTCACAGCCCAGAACAACGAGGAAGTGAAGACTAGAAACAGGATGAGTGAGCTTGGGGGATGGCGGGTGGGCATGTAAATGAATGGTGAAGACTTCGCCAAGAAGATCAAGAATTGCGGTAGGTACCCAATTTCCATATCTTCCTGGACTAAAAGTCTTCACCATTCATTCACATTATTGAGAGAGTACCAAGCTAAGAACCAATCCCCCAAGCAGGGCGGCAGGAGACAGAGCTCACTCAAGATAATAGTCCATTAAGGATTGTCCTGCCAAAGGATGTATACTTTGTCTGGCATGGACATCCAGAGTGTAATTCTTCACAAGGTAATACGCTCCGAGGTTCCAAGTAGTACTTGCAAATATCTGCAATCTCGTGTTCCAAACCTCTGCCAGGGAAGCCGCGGCCGCTCTGGTAGAGTGGGCATAAACCCGGCCTTCCAATTTTACTTGCGCCATCGAGTAGCAATGGTGAAGGCAGGCTACTAACCATGCAGAAATGCATCTGATGGAAACAGGCTAACCCAGCCAAGCCTTGCTGAACGATACAAAGAGTTGCTTGGATTTGCGAATCTCTTTCGTTCTGTCGATGTAGAACCTTAGAGCCCTCTTGACATCCAGGGAACGAAGGGTGCATTCTCCTTCATTCTGGAAGTTGGCAAAATAAGTAGGGAGAACCAAGGGCTGATTAAGATGAAATTCCAAAACCACTGTGGGCAGGCTTTTAGGATGAGTACGAAGTACCATCTTGTCCTTGCGAAAGACAGTATATAGAGGGTCTGTGACCAAGGCATGGATTTCAGAAACCCTGTGAGCAGAAGTAATAACCACCAAGAAGGCAGTCTTTCAGGTCAGAAACTTCAAATCTCAGGTGGCTAGAGGCTCAAAAGGTTTACGGGTGAGCATATCTAGCACAAGGTTAATATCCCACGTGACCACTGGTTTCTTGACCGGAGGTCTAGTGTGCAGGATAGCTTTAAGAAATCTCTTGACTAACGTCAACTGAGCCAGTGTCATGTTCTGGACTGGCTCATGGTAAGCCAAAAAAGCACAGAGGTGTACCTTCACCATCGAGCATTGTAGTTCTGCATTTGACAGGTCTAAGAGGTGCTCCAGTACCTTACTTGGTGGGCAACAAAATGGGTCTAGAGGGATTTTGCACATCAAATAGAAAAGCGCTTCCATTTAGCTGTGTAAGTCTTCCTAGTGGAAGGCTTACGTGCTGCCAAGAGGCTTTCTGAGATTCTCTGAGAAACCTTAAACTTACCCACCTCTATCTCCTCAGGAGCCAGGCATGGAGATGAAGAGAGCGCCAGGCTGGGATGGACCACAAGTCTCAGTGTCAGGAGGGTCATCCATAGAGAAAGTAGCTTTGGAGGAACCTCTGACAATCTGTTGATCAAAGGAAATCATATCTGTCGAGGCCAGTACGGGGCGATGAGAATCATCCTGTCCCCCTGTGCCTCCAATTTGAGCAGCACTCTCTGAACTAGTGGAAGAGGAGGAAATGTGTACAGAAAGCGTTTTGTCCACCGTAGTCTGAATGCACCCAGACAGAAAATGCCAGGCTCTAGATTTGTGGGGTAGAATAGAAGCAGTTTTGCGTTGAGTGGGGACACAAAAAGGTCCAGGTCTAGACTGCCCCACTCATTGAATAGTGACTGCAGGACGTCTGGTGCGAGCAGTCATTTGTGCGGATCTGCCTTCATCCTGCTGAGGCGATCTGCTAGGTCATTCTGAATTCCTGGCAGGTAGACTGCCTGGATTAATGCATCATATTCAAGACACCACTCCCCCACCCTCATGGCCTCCCTGCACAGCAGGAAGGAGCGCGCGCTCCACCCAGCTTGTTGATGTAATACATAACAGCCTTGTTCTCCATCTGAAGGAGAATTACTTTGTGACAGATGACATCCTTCAGGACTTGGACAGCATATAGGGCAGCTCTCATCTCCAAGGCAATTATGTGTACAGTAGATGAGACTCCTCCTGCCTCCACACTCTCTGAGTGTGGAGATCTTGACAATGAGCTCCCCAACCGATCAGAGATGCATCCATAGTGATGGTGATCTGAGGCTCCAGTGGGGCAAAGGGTAGACCTTGCAGAAGCTTGTCTTCCTGTGTCCACCATGCAAGTGACTTTGTCAGAGGCTCTGTCACTTTTATGCAGAAGGATTGCGGATGTGTAGTCGGTGACCACTGTGTGCTGAGCAACCATTGTGTGGTCCTCATGTGCAGCCGAGCCAGGGGCATCATGAAGATGGACGATGCCATGAGGCCCAATATTCGCTGTATCGAGAGAGTCCAAACAGAGTTGTTCTCCCTGATGTATCAAGCCATTTGAAGAATGTTGTTTCTCCTCTCCTCTGGAAGGAAGACCCTCACCCTGGAGGTACCCAGGACGGCTCCTATGAAGAGGAGCTGCTGGGAGGGTTGAAGCTGAGATTTCTCCAGATTCAAAAGAACCCCCATAGAAGTGAAGAACTGAGAAGCTGTGGCGATTGCTTTCTGTGTCTCCTGCCTGGATGGGCTTGCCAGGAGCCAATCGTCCAGGTATGGGAAGACTTGAACACCCAGTTTTCTGAGATGCGCCGTGAGAACTGCAAAGCACTTTGTAAAGACTCAAGGCGCTGAGGACAGCCCAAAGGCCAGGACTTTGAACTAGTAGTGTTGACCCAGGGCCACAAAGCAGAGATACTTGTGGTGACTTGGGTGCACTGGGATGTGTTGGTAGGCATCCTGCATATCCAGGTATGCCAACCAGTCGAACTGATGAATCAGAGGCAGTAGTGTTCCCTAGGGAGATCATCTTGAACTTCTCCCTGAACAGGTACTTGTTTAACTTTCTGAGATCGTGAATTGGGCACATACCACCTGTATTCTTTGGAAAAAGAAAGTAATGGGAGTAGAAACCCATGTTCCATTCTGCCAGTGGGACAACCTCTACTGCCCTATTCCTTAGGAGGCCCTGTATCTCAGAAGTAAGGAGATCTGACTGAGCGGTGGACAGACTGTGCTGTTGCTTGGGTGGAAGATATGGGGGAATCTCTGCAAATTTGACAGAGTATCCCTCCCACACAATCCTGAATACCAATTTGTTCACTGTAATGGATTTTCACTGGCTGTAAAACTGAGTCAGATGCCCCCCTACTGCCATAGAGGTGTTCACCTCGAGCAGCTGAGGGTGAGACCTGGGCCAAATATTCAGAGATTGGCACTAGGTACTTTTGGACCTTGTGCCTTTTGCTGAGTTTGGTTTTTATTAAAGGCTCCTCAGCCTTTACCTCGAAAGGACAGCCTGTTACGAAACTAACAATGGTTCCCACCACCTCTGAGGGGCAGCAGGAGCCAGCCTGGCTGTTTTAATGGAATTCCTGGTTCTCTGAGAAGCCTCCAGTGCTTGCTCAACTTGAGGGACAAACACATAAGCACCAAAGGGGTAGTTCATCACTTTTTGTTGTGCATCGGTTGAGAAACCTGATGTTATGAGCCAGGAGTGTTGCTGTATACAAATCCCAGTGGCAGCTGCCCTAGAGGCAGTGTCATAGGTGTCCATAGAAGCTTTCAGATGTTGATTATTGGACCCCCTGCCCCTGGTGATGGTCTGAAGTAACTCCGGCGTTGAAGATTGTGGCCATTAAGAACGGGGGCCACAGGAGACTCCAGAGGAGTCAGAGTAGGCCTACTGCCCCTCGCTACTGACAATCCCCCCTCGCATACATACTAGAGGGTGACCTCAAGTAGTACAGTTTCTTCTTCGACTGACAGGAGGAGGAAGAAGAACTTGAGGTCCAGCGGTGCTGGGTCCCTGATCAAGATCGGGAACAGGACCACTTCTTTTTGTGTTTTTGGGAGGACTGTCCTCCCTCCCGAACACCGGACTGCCCGTGCTCAGACACCCCCTCTGCAACGGGTAGCAGACTGGACACAGCCCCACTGCCAGAACAGCTTTCATGCAAAGTCTCCCTTCAGTCACTGATACCGTCCATGGTCAATTCTGTTGATGGCAGGCTGAGAGAATTTCTTTAACTATACTTTTTTTTTTTAAAGAAAATAATACTAAAACTAGAAACCTAAGCGAAAACAGCTGCTGTCGTACAGATGTGAAGACTTGACTCCCAGTAGGCAAATGTCATAGTTACCGAAGCATACTCAACAATGGGAAAAAAAGGAACTGAGGCAGTTGGAGGATCGTCGCCAAGATAGCCTATACAGGTGTGAGCCAGTCTCGTGGTGCCGCACATGCGCGGTCCTATCTTAGTGCCAGCCCTCCTGAAGATTTTTGGCTCCCACTGGGTCCTAGTGCCTCTGGCGTAGTCCCAATAGTGTGAATGAATGGTGAAGACTTTTAGTCCAGGAAGATCTACTTTAATTAAAACAAAAGGGGTAGTCAGCACCACAAGGAGTGGCAAGCAAAGATATGCTACCTATGTGTGCCGTAGTACCAGTACAAATTCGAATGAAACAGATGAGGAGAAATCTCATTCTGATCAGAATACTGAAATGGAGGATGTAGACAAGGAGGGAGAAAAACACAAGGAAATGGAAAGCCGGAATGAGGAAGAGTTGGCGTTGCACATGTGCAGGATGAATGTGACATTATGGATTTGGATGAGAAGGGCACGAACAGAGTATTCCGAACTGGGTTCTGTAACTGGCCAGGATGAGCTGCTGGATGAAGATAAGGGTGAAACAGAGACAGACCTTGATGAGCAGCCCAGTGTTGAGAAAGAACAACAGGGTATGTCTGGTAATAAAACAAACAAATTCTGGTCAGGTCCACCACGACTGCATAATGAAGTTAGTGAAGTAGTGTGGAAATGTTAAGGAGGTATAGAGAAACAACACAATGATTTGTAAGTAGTAAGATTTGTTTTGGTTTCTGTTCTAAGGAAGGCATACACATTATTAGGAAAATATATGGAGGTGTACATTTTAATGGAAGGAATCGGAAGCTTACAAAAGAACCCCAGAGCAAATGCCACTGATGTATGTGTTATCCCAGATGATATTGGCCAGACAAATTTTAAAGAAAACACAATTGCACATATCCCAATAATGCAAACCATCAAGAGAAACATATGCAAATCTCCATGATGGTACAGAAGAAAAAACTACTCACCTTAGTAATTGCTTTTCTTCTCATGGAGTCTTGCTATATTATAACAATAGCAGTCAGCCACTGCAGCTGAACTGCCCCGGAGAGGAAGGAGTTAACTCCAGAGAATCTGGAGTTCTACAGCACGAGGGTGCTGTGCCAAAGCTCTATCTGGCCAGTTTCAAATGAAACTGTCAGATCTTACGAGGCTAACACTAAGCAACAAGTCTGTGTGGAAAGCTCTACACTAGCCAAATGGCTACCTACTAGTAGTAATAAAATATAAACAACAATAGAAACACCAATAACCATAATAACAATGAATAATGGTATTATTATTATTAGTTTTCCCCCCTTGACAAGCACCATTAGGACCCCCTTCCCCCAAAGACTCAAGTCCAGGAAGGGGGCCAATATATTACCTAAACGAACAACCTAGTTCCCTAACCCTAAAAGAAAGAGGGTAAAGGAAAAAACTACAATGGCATGACACAGTGCTTGCACTAATTTGCCACCCCTACCCAAGTAGAAGTTCTGAGAGGGGCAGGAGGGAGGGTGGTTATAATATAGCAAGACTCCATGAGAAGAAAAGCAATTACTAAGGTGAGTAATTTTTTCTTCAAACACCATGAAGTCTTGCTATATTATAACAATAGCAGATTACACAAGCAGTACCTCCATGGAGGAGGGTCAGGACCTACTTAGAAATGAGCCTAAACTGCTGTACCAAACCGAGCATCTCTCTGGACTGGACATCCAGGGAATAATGCTTGGTAAAAGTGCGAACTGTCTTCCAGGTAGCAGCTTGACAAATTTCCAGAATGGGAATGTCTCTAGCAGCCGCTAGAGACGCAGCTGCACCCTCTGGTGGAGTGGGCCTCAGTCCTGAGGAGGGTTCTCTACCTAGTTTTGGTAACAAAATTGGATACAAGAGACAATCCACCTTGCAATTGTCCTCTTAGTGCAGGTTTCCTTGCCAACCTTGCCATAAGTAAGGAAGAGTTGGAGGATTCAACCTGTGACCCTTGGTGCGTTCCAAATAGTAGCTTATGGCTCTTTGACGTCTAAGCTGTGCAGTCTCCTCTCACCTGAGGAAGAATGCTCAGTGAAAATACTGGGAGAGAGATGGATTGGTTCAGGTGGAAATCTGAAACCACCTTAGGCAAAACTTTCTATTAGTCCTGAGGACTACCTTATCTCTGTGGAAAGAAATAAAATCTTCTTCCACTGACAGGGCCTGTAATTCACTTATGCGCCTGGCAGTGATAGCCACTAGGAAAACAGTTTTCCAAGTTAGATACTTGAGCTCTGCTGAGGACAGAGGCTCAAAGGGAGGTTGCATTAACTGAGCAATGCAAACATTCAGGTCCCAGGCAGGAGCTGGTTCCCGAAAAGGGGGGTTAGTATGAAGTAACCCTTTAAAAAACTTGGAAAACACAGGGTGAGAAGAAAGGGAGGCAGGCTTCCCTGCTGACACAAAAGCAGAGACAGCTGCCAGATGAACCTTCAAGGTAGCTGGCCTAAGGCCTAGGGAATTTAAATGGACCAAATAGTCCAATAAAATGGGAAGATCAGCAGATTCTGGAATAATCTGCCTCTCAGAGCACCAGATGGAAAACCTCTTCCACTTAGGAATTGTAAGTGGCCCTAGTGGAAGGCTTCCTTGAAGCCTTTAAATATCCAGGACACCTTGAGAAAGGTGTAAATCAGCAAATTCTAACTCCTCAAGAGCCAGGCCTTGAGATGGAGGGATTTGAGGTCCAGATACCACACTCTCCCCTGTGCATAGGCCAGCAAGTCGTGGACTCTGGGCAGGCTCAGGGCAGGGTGGACTGTCAAGGACAGAAGCAGAGGGTACCAGGGCTGTCTGGCCCAATCTGAGGCAATCAGAATCACTTTGCAGGGTTGAGATCTGATTTTCACTAGTACCCTGAAAAGAAGAGGAAAGGGGGGAAAGGCATACAGGAACTTCCCTTTCCAGTCTAACAGAAAGGCGTCCAGGGGGACTGAGCCCAGCACTGGAGGCCTGCAACAAAATAGAGGAAGTTGGTGGTTGTCTGGGGCTGCGAAAAGATCTATCTGAGGGGTGCCCCATCTGGCAAAGACAGACCCCAGCACCTGTGGATTCAGAGCCTATTCGTGATGGCCCTGAGAAATTCTGCTGAGGGCATCCGCCAGGACATTGTCCTTCCCTGGGAGGTGAACTGCTATCAGGGAGGTGTTCAGGGAGTAGGCCAGAGACCACAACTTCATTGCTTTCGGTGCACAAGGCTGATGACCGAGTGCCCCCTTGCTTGTTGATGTACCACATTGTGGTGGTGTTGTCTGTCCTGACTTGAACCACTTTGTTCTGGACAGAAACTGAAAATACCTGAAGAGCTAAAAAGACAGCTCTGAGTTCCAAAAGATTGATGTGGAGCAGAGATTCTTGAGGAGACCACACTCCCTGAGTGGACAGGTCGCCCAAGTGAGCTCCCCACCCTAACAGGGAGGTATCCGTGGTGAGGGTGAGGGAGTGGGAAATGGGAATGAAGGGAACCCCTTGTTTTAGATTGCTTCGGTCCTGCCACCAGTGGAGGGCCAGGATCAGAGTTTGAGTCACTGGGACCAATTTGGAAAGGGGGTCCTTCCTTTGAGACCAATAGGCCCTCAAATGGAACTGAATGTCCCTCATCTGGAATCTTGCTCCTTGCACTACAGCTGTGGAAGCAGCCATGTGCCCCAGGAGTTGCAGAAAATGCCTTGCTGGTCGAGAGACTTGCAGGGTAAAGGAGGATGCCAGGGCAATGAGTCTGTCTACCCTTTCCGAGGGAAGAAATGCCCTGGCTAACTTTATGTTCAATTCTGCACCTATGAAAGTTAGGACCTGAACTGGTTCCAGAACTGACTTTGGTAAATTTAGCAGGAATCCCAGGGAAGTGAGAAGCTGCTGGGTGACTTGCAAGTGGGATTTCACCTGATCTGGAGACTGACCCACAATGAGCCAGTCGTCCAGGTAGGTAAACACAGCAACCCCTTGCCTTCTTAAGTGAGCCACTATCACAGCTAGACATTTTGTGAATACCCTTGGCGCAGAGGTAAGGCAAAGGCATTGCCCTGAACTGGTAGTGGCCTGAGGGCAGTTCGAACCTGAGGTACTTTCGTGAGAAGGCCTGATCAGAACATGAAAATAGGCATCCTTGAGGTCCAGGGAAGCTAGCCAGTCCCCTGGCCTTAGAGAAGGCAATATCATTGCCAGAGTCAACATTTTGAACTTTGGTTTCAAAAGATGCTTGTTTAGGTACCTTAAATCTAGAATGAGCTGCCATTCTCCTGTCTTTTTTGGGGTAAGAAAGTATCTTGAATATAGCCCCTTGCCCTGATGGCAAGGAGGGACCCTTTCCACTGCTTTGCAGTCCAGAAGAGAAGAAACCTCTGCTTCCAAAGCAAGGGCTTCTAAAGGATTTGCAGAGTGGAAAAATGTCTGGCTCTCATCTTTGAAACTGTTTGAAGCTGAGAACCAGACCCTGGCTTAATACCTCCAGAACCCATCTGTCCGAAGTTAAGGACAACCAGTTCTGGCTGAAATAAGCCAACCTGCCCCACTAGTACAGGAGAATCGGCCTGGGCACCCCATCAGGGTGCCTGCTTAGCAGCAGCCTTAGGCTGAGGGGAGGGGACGGTTTACTGCCTCGCCTACCCCTGCTCTGAAGAAACCCCTGCGCAAAAGCAGAGGAGGCTTGAATTGGTAAAAAGGCCTGTGGAAAGGCCTGCCCCTACCTCTGGGAGCGTGCCTTTGTGGAGTGGCATGCCTCTCCTTAGCCTGGGCACTTCTGTAGGTAGTTCTGTATTCATCCTTCTTTTTCATATAGTTTTCTGTTTGTTCCCCAAACAGAGAATTTCCCACTACAGGAAAATCCATAGCCTTTGACTGAGTATCCTGGGACAGATTAGTGCATCTGAGCCATGCCAACCTACGGAAAGCTACAGAAGTGGCCATGACCCTAGAGGAGACATCATTAACATCAACAGCAGTATGAAATTGAACTTTAGAGGCTTCAATGCCATCAGCAGCCACCTGTTCCAACTCACTAGCCAGCTGGCCATGGGCCTGCTGGCTAACTGCAATATTGTGTCCCATCTAGATTTCTGATATCTAGCTACATGAACCATATAATTTGGCCTGAGTCCCAAAGAAGCTGCCATATACTGTTTTTTGCCATGGCATCAATCTTCCTGGAATCCTTATCAGGAGGATGTGAGGCCAGGGAATATTAGCCTGTCACAGGCTGCAGCTTGTACCACACCTACATGACTACACTGTTCAGTGAGGAAGTCTGTATCAGAGCCTGACAAAGTATACCTTCTGTCCATTTTTTATCTACAGGAGGACAGAATGAGGATTTTAAAATCTTTGTTGTTTGCTTCCTAAATGACTTATGCAAAGGAATAGACAACCTCCTAGACTCTGGTATATCCATCATTTCTACAAAATCAGGCTCCTCTTGCTCATCCACAGCCTCCTCTAAAGGAAGCTGGAGGGTTTCTGCAACCTTTTTGTAAAACATAAAATGAGAAGGGGACTCAGACAGAATAGGAGGAGATTCTAAAGGTCTGTCTGGAGAAATATCCGGTTCAATGGGCACGTCCAGACCCTCCCAGCCACACATATATTGATCAAATTCCTCCTCCCCCTCCTGTGGTTCATAAAATTCCTCAACATCATACTCCTGAACCACTGGAACTGAACGAACCAACCTTTTACCAACTGTTGGTGGTTCGACAGGTCCCTGAGACAGTGACTGGACAATCTGAATGGCTTTAGCTATCTCTGCAGCAGTTGGAGAGACAATTTTGGACTCCAAACCTACTGATTTCTTTGTCTTTTAACTGGGACTGGTTCATCTGAACCAGCCTTCTTTCTTCGAGAAGTCTCGCCCTGGTCAGAGGGCACTCCCTCTGGTCCAGTGGGTGCTGGACCGGGCTGGCCATCCGGGTCAGCGGACTTTTTGGCCTCTCGTTCCCTGAGCCGGCCCAATCTCTTTTCCAGGGTGGCTGCAGGGAAATTTTTACACACCTGGCAGTCTGACAGGAGGTGGTCAGCCCCCAGACAATAGACACAAGTGGTGTGTGGGTCAGCCTTGGCAAAGGCTTCCCCACAGACATCACAGTGTTGAAACCCAGTGGGCCCGGTTTTTCTTTTGGGTTTCTCAGACATAATGCCAGCCTATCCAAAAACTTGCCCTTTTGATGGCAGTGCCAGGCAAGACACCCTTATCGGTTCCTAACCGTGTCACGGGTATTTGAAAAAACCTATTTAAAACCAGGTTTTTTTAGAACCGATAAGAACCGGGAACCGCACTCTAAAAGCCCAACCAAACACTTCAAACGTTAAAATCAAGAAACCGATCGTTCAAACCGAACCGATAATTGAATTTCCACACAGACTTTAAATTTGTACTTACGGTTTACCAGATAGAGCTTTTAACCGAAATGCGGTAAAATAAATACTTTTGGCCGGTTCAAATGAACCGAAAAATACTCGCTTGAACCGAGAATGAACCGAGCTGAAGGAGCTGATCTCCGGAGCGACTGTTCAGTGGAGCGGAGTAAAGAATCTGACAGTTTCATTTGAAACTGGCCAGATAGAGCTTTGGCACAGTGCCCTCGCGCTGTAGAACTCCAGATCCTCTGGAGTTAACTCCTTCCTCTCCGGAGCAGTTCAGCTGCAGTGGCTGACTGCTATTGTTATAATATAGCAAGACTTCATGGTGTTTGAAGGTGGCAGTACATGAAAAAGTAATGGCTGGCATATATTCAGCCTTGGAATTATTTACACATTTGTGTTTGTTTTTTTTTAAGAGAAACAGGGTTTTTGTCCATGAGGTGATGTAAGTAAGCAATAATACCCAACAGGGTGGGCTTTATTGGGAAATACCGGACCGCCCAGGGGCGTAATGAGGCCCAACGCCGTAGGTGGAGGGTCTTGTAGCCCCTGTAAGGTCCGTATTTCCCAATAAGGCACACCCTGGAGGGTATTATTGCAATTAGAAAATAGGCACAGTAAAAAAAAAAAAAATTTGAGAAAAAGATTGATAAAAACATTATTTTGCATTATATTTCGTGATTAAATAGTTCCTCCACCTGTTCTGCAATAAAGGACTTTTGTCTTAATGGGATGCTGTAGTTGAGGAAAAGAAAACAAAGAGCTGGTTAAATGCTGTTGGAGCCCCCACAGCAGAGTTTGTTTCTTAAGTCCCCGTCATTATGGAATAGTTTTCTTTCCATTTTCATTTACAAGACTGCATTTTGTTCTTTGTTTTTTTTTTTTACTGGGGGGGGATAACTGTTGCCATCGGGGAAGAAAGCCATGGTCTGGGACAGTGCATCAGGTCTTCACTTCAGGACGAACACATAAAGTGAGTTTGACATTTTCCTTGTATGGATGTTTAGAAACTGCTGCCTTTTAAAGTATTTCTTACTTTGTGCAGTTCAGGAGAGCACGATGGGAGCAGCATTTTGTTTGTTTTCCGTGCCGCAGACAGACATACATCTGCGGTAAGGAAAAAGAACAAAATGCGGCTTCTCTTATGCAGGGTAGTTACACGCATATTTCGATCGCAGTCTACTGGAACAGAAAATAAGCTGCCGCGCGGTTTTATATAAAAGTACCTATTCTGAATTCTGCTGGATGTTGTCACAGTACCAGGATAAAGAAAAAAAATGTTTGTGTAACTCCAGAGTCGTCTGGGACTTGGCAGGCAGCAATACAGCGGTCTATGTAGGACGAGAAGCTGGAAAGCAGTGTGGCTGAAATGGGTAATAGTGTCAGGTGCATAGCCTAGAAGAGCTGCTTCAAACTTGCAGTTTTTTTTTGAAATAGGCGTGAGTTTGTCTTTTTTTCTGAGAAAAGGGGAGTGGAGGTCAGTTGGTGACAGGGTTTCTGTGCGAAGGACTACGAAGAATGGGCTTTTAACTTGGCATTTGTTTTTTTACAAAGCAGATGGGTTACGTTTTTCAGAGAAAATGGGAGTGGAGTGCAGTTGGTGACAGGGTTTCTGTGCATGCCTTTGTGCAGGACTATGAAGAACTGCTTTGTTTTTGTTAAACTTCAAGAAAAACATAGAATTCAAGGAAATATGGAGTTTAGACAGTGTGGGGGGACAGTTTCTCTCGCTAAGTGAGGGGAAAAAATGGCGGCGATTTGAAATGCAAATTAGGTGTCTTAGCCAGTTAGGAAACAGGGTGGGCACTAGGATACTTAGTGGGTAAAGGGGTAGTATGGGCTGGTACTTTTTATTTCCTGGGCATCTATTGAAAGTTAATGTACCCCCTTGACAAGGGTACTAGCCAATCAGATGCCAGGAAATAAAATGCCCATTTTCTAAGTTATATTTAAGCAATGTGTTGATGTCAGGAAGTCAGGTGTAGTGAGGATGGACTGTTAGAGAAAATGTGATATTAACTTTCTCAGGGGGGCGCTTTTGATAAGGACAAGGTAGTTATGCATGTGATAATGGGAATATTAGGAAAGTATGAGGTCTAATCAGAAGTGGAGTACAAATATGCGCAGAGTGCAGGCAAATGTGATATGCAGGTTTGTTTTAGAAATAAGTAAAAATAGCGATACATACAATTAATAGAAAGATAGATAATTACATGGACATATAGACAGAGAGCAAGAGCCACAGACAGACAGGCAGAATAAGAATGGCAGTGAAGTACTGAAGTGACACCAACCCCACCCCCACCCCGCAGACATGGACAGGCATTGGGGTGTGCCTTTGGGTCATTGGCCATAACACTCATGCCATTTCACCTCATCTTACCCTGCAGATACAGACAAGAATCAAGGTGTGCCTTGGGGCTTTCAAACTTTACACTCACCCCATTCCATACAGAAATATGCTGAAATGCGTACAGTATAAGAGAATGGAGTTAACTTTGGAGTCAAAGGCACACCTCGATACCTGTCACTGGCTGCAGGGTGGGGGTGGGGTGGAAAGGTGTGAGCATTACTGTTGACAATCCCAAGTCACTCCCTGATGCCTGTCAGTCCCTACAGTGCAGGGTGTTATGGTCACAACCCTAATGCCCTAGGTGTTTCTTAGTATTTTCACTCCAAGTTTTCAGCATGGGCTTTTTGTGACCCCATCACATGAACAGTGACACTATCAGTTCATTAGCAGAAAGGAGATTTTTCACAGTGACTGTGCCATTTGGCCCCACAGGTGCAAAAACACATTTTGAACAGGATGTAAAAAATGACAGCTATATATTTCTTGCTTCAGTAACTGCTCAGCACATCTGTTGCATGACCTGCTTATTGACATTTTATATCTGCTATGCAATGTACTGCTGCTATGGCTGTATGGCTGAGAGGGACCTGGGGGTGGTGGTGGATGTCAAGATGAACAACTCAGAGACTTGTAGGAGGGCAGCAGCTAAGGCCATGATGCTGGGATGCATCACTAGGGAGATCACTCCAGAAGGAGGGAAATGATACTCCCTCTGTATAACTGCTTGGTGAGGCCACCCCTTGAGTACTGCGTGCAGTTTTGGAGGCCACACTTACAGAGGGACATTGGACTCCTGGAGAGGGTCCAGAGAAAGGCAACCAAAATGATCTGGGGCTTGGAGGAAATGGCCAAAGGGGAGAGGCTCGAAGAGTTGAATATATATACACGTTGGAAGAGAGAAGACACATGGGGACATGATACAGGACTTCAAGTACATGAGGGGGTAAACAGGGGTGGTGAATTCATGGTGCTCCGAAGGAAGGAGGAGGGGCAACTAGAGTGCATGGGTGGAAGCTGGAAGGGGGATACTCAGGGGAGAAAGGAGGAGATGCTACTTCAGTGAGAGGGTGGTAAAACCATGGAATGTGCTGCCCAGGGGACTGGTGGAGGCAGAGACTGTGGAGGGGTTCAAGAGGGGGTGGGACAGGTACAGGGGAAGGGTTGTGGAAGCAAAGTCTAATGAAGAGGGAATACCATGGACTGGGAACAGAGAAGCCTGAGAGGGCAGGGGGGGTGCAGCAAGGTTGGCTCCCAGGGTGGGGACTGACCAAATGAGCAGACACAAAAGCCCACTAGGCCTATTCTGCTGGCATTTTTGTATGTTAGTATGTTGGTATGCTTACTACACCAAAAATCATGAACCATAAATCAGATGACTGTCATAACTAGGAAGGCAGTATAGTACAGTGGTTTAAGGCTCTTAATTGCACATCCAGAGATCTGGGTTTGAATCCCACAGCCCCCACAAAAAAAAAAGGAAATCTTCTTACAGAGCTAATCAGCACTAATTGCTCATAGAATGCTGATACCTACATTTACAGCTTAGCAAATACTTGAAATCTAACTAAGTGAGGTTTCTGTAAGAAAACAGCTAGCATTTGTATTAATTATAGCATTGATGATCTGGGCAGTTTCTGTGCTTTTATGGTTGTGTACAGTTTGATAAAATTAAACGTTTTAAAAATTGAAACACTCCTGCTAGATAGACCTGATACACATAGAAAATAAAGAGAGTGAATTATAGCTATTTAGTAGCTGTTGTCTTACAGAAACCCCGGTTAGCTAGCTCTCCCCTGGACTGGGAAGGGAGAAGCCTGAGAGGGCGGGAGGGGGCCGCAAGGTCAGCTCCCAGGGTGGGGACTGACCAAAGGAGCAGACACGAAAGCCCGCTAGGCCTATTCTGCTGGCATTTTGGATGTTGGTATGCTTACTACACCAACATCACGAAACATAAAACAGATGACTGCCATAACTAGGGAGGCAGTATAGCACAGTGGTTTAAGGCTCTTTACTGCAAATCTGGAGATCCAAGTTTGGATCCCATATCCCCCACACAAATGTGGAGCATCTTTTTAAGAAAGTATAAAATATGAGCATCTTTTTAAGAAAGTATAAAATACGTATGTGTGAGTTATTTAGTCTGGAGAATATTTGTTTCATTATTTGAAAAAGTGTGATACACTAAATGCGCTGTGCAGGGAACCGTTGCAATATGGAATCAAATGTGTAGCTGAAATAAGTGTGTGACTGTTGCCATTTATGTTCACTGGACAAGAACAGTTGCACAGCTCTGCTGTTGTGAAATGATTTTAAAGCAGTGTACATGCTAAATCCTACTGCCACATTCAAAACATCATATCCTACCTACTTACCACATATAAACTCAACTATATTAAAACAAATAATTCTAGGCACTCTTTTTTTTAACCAGGAGAGACACACTAAGCTGAAAACTTGTTCACAGGTCTGACCTGGGAGCACAAGGAAGTTAAGTGATTTGCGCAGGGTCACATGGTATGCAAGTGGGGGCTGTGGGAGTCAAACCCAGGTCTCCAGGTTTGTAGCGTAGAGCCCTAAACCACTGTGTTATACCGAATCCTTAACCTACCTGCCTACTTAACCATTTACAACACGGTTACACTTACATATAATACATACTTTTCAAACTTGAAAGAAAAAATATACTTTATCATCAAAGGCTGTATTTACCAAGTAATGTGCCCATGTTTAAAATAATTTGAACCGCCCCAAAAAATGTGCCCTGACATGAAACTGCATGTTTAACTGTAAAGACAATTAAAATTGTATTTCTAAATGCATTACTAACACCAATGCTTCACTATTAAAACAATTTCAACCCCCTCCCCCACAAAAATGTGCCCTGACAACCTGCATTCTGGGAAGATTGCCTTGGACAAGATGCAATAAAAAAAACCTGAAAACAGGTTTAATGGAGTAAATGCTGACATCCTGTTTCTAGTGTCCATGATAAAATAGAAAAAAATAGTTAAGATTTTTTTAATGTCAGCTCTGATCAGAATAGCCTTTAAAATCACCAATTGTTTTCTTGTTCAGTGTTTTCTAATACATCTCAAACTTTAAAGAAAAAACACACCTTATCATCAAAGACTGTGTTCACCTAGTACTGAGCCCATGATTAAAATAATTTGAACCCCCTCCCCCCAAAAATGTGCCCTGACATGAAACTGCATGTTTAACTGTAAAGACAATTTAAAAATGTGTTTCTAAATGCATTACTAACACCAATGCTTTCAAAGTTTTGAAACTATTAAACACAAATTATATATAAACTATACATATATAAAATGTTTTAGAAAAACATGTGGCTCTTACTGTAAATTAGAATGCGTGTCTAGGTCTCATTCTGAGGCCCCAGGTGGCTCTAATAATCATTTGTTCCAAAGGATTTTTAAGTCAGTTTGAAGGCATTAAATGTCTCCTGTTCTCCTAGTCCTTAATAAAGACATTAAGTATCTTCTGTTCTCCACTGCATAGGCTTGTTCTGTTGGTTGATACAGGTCCCAAACTAGTGTATCTTGTTACAGCATGATAGAGCTATCTCATGCCCCTCCCACATGAATCAGAAAAAAGTTTTGGGTGGATCTTTAGGAGCTTCTCGGGTGGAGACGGGGTGGATCTTACTCCCAAACAAAACCCTAATGCTGCCTCCCACTACTCAGGTTCCAGTTCTTGTACCACCCATTTAAGAAAGAAAATAGTACCCAGCAACCATTGAATAAAATGAAAGTGTATTTATTTGAGGGCAGAAAACATTGCTTGGAGGAGGGTAAAGTGGAAGAGACTATTTACACCTTCAGTCAGTTCCATGGACAGAAAACATGACATCACTACTTTTGTACATGCAAAAGGTCTGCAGGCTCCGCCCACTGCAGCCGTAAAAAAGGTGACCTCTTATGTGTGGTCTTACTTTTCTCTGGCTACAGATAATGAGTTACGAGAAGTTTGCTCTATATGTAAAAAGATCATTAGCAGAGGGAGCAAAAAGGGTGCTGTGGTGCCTCAGTATTAAAAAAACATTTAGAGAGCTGTCACCCAATATGCCTGAGGCAAGATTTTTTTAGACAGAGAGAAAGATGATGACAACATGCGGGCAGAGGACAGGTCAAACTCCACCTGCACCTGTTCTAGCAAGTGGTAGCAACAGCCCTGCTGATACTGTTCTACTGTCTCCTCTTTCTCAGTCTTCTTCTAGAGTAAGTACTACAAACAGTCCCCTGTTGCCCTTATCATCATCCAGCACTCCTAATGTTGGCTGTCTGAGCAAGACTTCTGCTAGAAAGGGCAGCTCACAATTTCTCAAACACTTGAATGTAAAGCCAAATACCAACATATTCATCCAGAAGCAACTGCTATAACAAAACTAATTTCTGAGATGGTGGCACTGGACTTACAGCCTTACAGAATTGAGGAGTATGTTGGATTCAAAAGGCTTTTGAATCACCTGTCACCATGATACAACATTCCATCCAGGAAATATTTCTCTAATGTCACTATAACTCAGATGTGTGAAGTAGTCAGTGCTAAACTGAAAAATGCTTTAAAAGATGCAGTTGCTGGGGCTGTCCATCTGAATACTGACATATAGACAAGCTGTCAGCCAGAACCATTTATGTCACTGACTGCACATTGGGTGTCATTTCTTACCTGAAGTGACACAGACAAACCCCTCTGAAACTGGCCTCCCTTTGCATCAAGTATATCTTGCAGGATCACACAGCTTCCAACATCCTGGATGTGCTTAATAGAGATTCAACACTGACTTACATTACAAGGGCTTTCTGTAGCTTTTATTATGGCTGACAATAGTACAAACAAAGCATTGTCCGATGGGGGCTTTGTGTACATCTGACGTTGTATACGCTGTCTAAATTTGATTGTGCATGCCTTTCTAGAACAGGACAGAGATATAAAAGCTCTCACATATGTGGCAAAAAAATTATGCACACATTTCAGTCACTCCTGCAAAGCACGCCAATGACTTTGAGCCACACAAGAAGAACACGGACTGCCTCCAAATACACTCATCCAGGATGTTGCAACAAGGTGGAACTACCTTTTACATGTTCTAATGATTGCTGGAGCAAACAAAGGCTGTAAGACAGTATACACTGGAGAACAGCATAGGGGACGTGATGTGTACATTAATCCTCAGCAGTGTGCTCTTTTAGAACTTCTCATCAAGATCCTGCAATGCTTTGAAGAAATGACTAGGGAAGTGTTTTAACAGTGCCACACTCAGCCAAACAATCCCATTGTTCAATATTCTTAGATTTCAGCTAAATGCAATCAGGGATGACTGGTCCAAAAAGCCAGTTTCAGATGGGAGAGCCATGTGCCACTGAATGGAATCTGCCACTCAGAATAAAAAAAGACATAGTCCATCGAATGGTTAAAAAGTCAGAGATGATAAGAAACTCTGTGAAATGCTGGTGGCAGAACATTATATTATAGTAACAATACTAGACCCACGGTACAAGATGAAACAGCTCTCACAGCATGACACCAATGTGTTCCAAAACTGCAGAGAGAAAATCATTCAAGAAGTAGATTCAGTTTTGAGAAAAAAAAAAAACAGTGACAACAGATGCAGCCCCCTCATCCATTCCTCCTGCACCTCCACAGCTCTCTCTTTTCTGTCAGGCTACAAAACAGTCAGCTGCTGCCATTCATTCTACCCCGCAGCAGCCAACTTTGGAATCACTTGAATGCTGCCGTCCTTGAAAAATGAGACCTTCCTTCTCCATATATCACTGCCTCTGCCCAGGCTATGGTTGACTGCTATTTGGCAGAAAAAGATATTGAGTGGAACGAAGATCCTATAAAATAGTGGCAATTGCATGGTGCCTGTATGGCCTGCACTAGTGCAGGTAGCTTTGAAGTACATGGTCTGTCCCCCAACCAGTGTATCTTCAGAGTGACTCTTTAGCAACAGTGGAAACATACACAATCTAAGCTGCTGCCAGAAAATGTGGAAAAGTGAACATTCTTAAAATTAAACGTTCTTTTCATTGGTTATACCTATGACCTGGAAGCAGCAAATATATTTGGCAGTGACCACAAAGTTGACTATACGGAAAAGTTGAAGTGAGAGATTTTTTCAGAAATAAGGGATATGCAGGGGGGACCTATGTGATATATTCACACAAGTGCTGTTTGACCTTGGTTAACCTCATGAGTGGCGTAAGCCAAGAGTGAGGTGACCAAAGGCAAACAGCACAAGTGTGAATAAATCACATATCAAGCAAGACCCCATATTTCATTTATGCAACAGGACTGGACTTTGTGTGTCTCTTTATTTGTTTAATAATATTAATGAAAATAAATATATTGGGTCTATTTGTTTTATAGGTGGTTCTGCGCCTTTTTTTTTTAAGGTTGTTGCCATGGCTGTTGCCATGGACTCACTGTCTTGATGACTGGTAACTCTGCAACATCAGTGCAGCAAGTAGGAAGCATGAAAATTTTCAAACAAGATGGCGGGCATTTTTAGCGGAGAGCTTCAAGAGTTTGACTATTTGGGAATTTAGAAAAAAATCTTGTTTTGTTTTAAATACAGCACGCATAACAAGCGGCATGTGGAGGGAAGGCAGTGTTACCACTATCAGGTCAAATGTGTTATTTTTTTTTGTTTCGAAGAGACAGCAACCCTATGTAGAGCGAGAAGAGAACCGAGGTAGCAGGTTATGGAGAGAGACCTGCTTCAAAATTAAGAGATACTGTGCATTAAAATGTTTACTGAATAACTGTAGCCGCTCCCAGTTATGAGACAGCAGGGAGGTTGGGCGGAGGATAGCAAGTGTCAAGTCAAAGCTGCTGGAATGTGATTGAAAGGGGACAGCAGTTGTTCTGCAATGTTAAAATAAGCAGGTGGAAGTAGTTCCGACCAGCGGGGAAGGGGGAGTTGACGTGTCTACTGCGTAGATAAACATCTAATGACGTGTCTGCTATGTGTATAAATGTGAGATTTCACATTTATACACATAGTAGACACGTCACCAGACGTTTATCACCTGATAACATTTATCAGCGGGGATTTAGTTCCACACCTATTGCATAAAAAGAAATAACTAATTCAGTAAGTCCATATGTGGGCTACACAATTTTTAAACTTGATGGCACACTTTTTTCAGCATGTTCTAATGGACTGAGCCAATTTTTGGATTGCCTGAATCTGATGGCACAGTTTTTTCAACATCTTCTAATGAACTTGGCTAATTTGGGGATTGCCTGAACCTGATGGCACACTTTTTGAAGAATGCCCCATTGGACAGATAATTTTGACACACTTTTTTTGTCCTCTCGGACTGAGCTAACTTTTGGATTGCCTGAACCTGATGGCACACATTTTTCAGCATGTTCTAATGGGCTGAGCTACAGTAATTTTTGGATTACCTGACATTACCAAATGACACTTTTTTGCCCTCTCAGACTGGGCTAATTTTTGAATTGCATGAACTTGATGGCACAGTTTTTTCAGGATGTCCTAATTGACTGCATCCAGCAAATGTTCCTAATGGTCAGAGCTAAGTTTTGTATTGCCTGAACCCGACAGCACATTTTTTGAAGAATGCCCTAATGGACAGTACATTTTTGGATTGCCTGACATTACCTGATCACACACTTTTTCATCCTCTTGGACTGAGCTAATTTTTGGATTGCCTGAACCTGATGGCACAAATTTTTCTGCATGTCCTAATGGTCTGAGCTAATTTTGGATTACCTGACATTACCTGATGACACACTTTTTTGCCCTATCAGACCGAGCTAATTTTTGGATTGCCTGACCCTGATGGCACAATCGTTTCAGCATGTCCTAATGGACTGCATCCAATAAATGTTTTAGACAACTAGTTCCTAGCACAATACCCATGGACTTCACGTTGTGCTTTCAAGGTACCTTTCAGAAGAACATCCACGGGGCAATGCTCCTTCTCCTACAAGGCTCCGCAATGGTTGAATGAGCTTCAGGCCACATAACTGGCTTACAGAGCCTGAGAATCTTTAAAACACAACTTAAACAGCACCTTGTCAACTTATCCACTTGCAACTGCTTCAGGTAATACCCACTTCCCTATTGGAGATCCATCCCTTCACTTAGTAGCAGCACTTAGCCTCTCAACCCGGCCACCCATACCTATAGTAACAACCCTTACTCACAGCACATGCCTTGTGAGTCTCTAATCCCCCCACCACCCCCTCCCTTTGTGTATCTGAGGACCCCTGCAGTCCAGCCTAGGGCCTCACCACCTATGCCTGTGAGGCAGCTCCTCCCACTACCCCATCCCTCCAATTCATCCCACTTTTCCCTGGACACTTCCCCTCCCATGACACCGCTGACTCCCCCCCCATCTCGCTTAGCTATATCACTAACTAAACTCTGACAAAGCCTTCCTCTGGCGGCACAGGGGTTCTCTTTCCATCTCTATAATATTTTCTATTGTTTCCCATTCTCCTTTAATTAAGATCATATACCGTAGTAGTCTAAAGTCTACGTATTTATGTCTCCGCTCTTTACACTAGAATGTATAAACAACTCTAAAGTCTATAACTGAGTAAAATTATTGTTTAGAACTTTACCAAGTGACCTTGTAGTTGATTCTTGTGACATTGCTATTTTTCTGTATTGCATATTCTGTCTAGAAGTGGAAACTTTGTAAACAAGTTTCCAGCTCAAAGGTTGTTTCCGAATCAATAAACTTGAAACTTGACTGTCACTGACCTAATTTTTGGGTTTCCTGATATTACCTGATGACACACTTTTTTGTCCTCTCAGACTGGGCTAATTTTTGAAGCATGTCCTATTGGACTGAGCTAATTTTTGGACTGCTGACATTACCTGATGACACACTGAGCTAATTTTTGGATTGCCTGACATTACCTGATGACACACTGAGCTAAATTTTGGACTGCCTGACATTACCTGATTATACACTTTTTCATCCTCTTGGACTGAGCTAGTCTTTGGATTGCCTGAACCTGATGGGACAAATTTTTCAGCATGTCCTTATGATATGAGCTAATTTTTAGATTACCTAACATTACCCAATGACACACTTTTTTGCCCTCTCAGATGGAGCAAATTTTTGGATTGCCTGAACCTGAATTTTTTCAGTATGTCCTAATGGACTGTCACTGAACTAATTTTTGGGTTCTAGGATTGTGGATATGTTGTTCTAGCTACATTTCTTGGCAGGTTTAAGATGTGCTGGAAAGTCTTCAAGCTGGCTCCTCCCACCCACCCGGGTGGTATAACCCTCGGCTCCACCCCATGACGCCAGATCTTCCTTTGTGCTAGAAGGTTCAGGTTCCATCCTTAGTGCTTCCGTGTGTAGTAGGCCCTGGCTCTAGAATCTTCAGATTTGCCTCCAAACCTTATTTTAAAACTCTCTCAAGTTTCATCTTTGCCTTCTTCTCTCACTACCACGATGGAAGACAAATCAGTTCCTGGGTTTCGCTGGTGCCCCTGCGGGCAGAAGATGTCTCACACCGATCCACACGCCATGTGTGTCTGCTGCCTGGGACATGACCACGATCTGCAGGCTTACGATCTCTGTTGGTCCTTTTCACCTTTGGTTCTGGAAGACCGCGCTGCCCGACTTCAACCGGGGTGACCGGAAAAGCATTACCCGCCAGTTAAATTCAAGGACACCCGTTGGGTGGTCTCTGCAGCTACGGGGTCCACCGAGCGGCTGGAACAGCTTAAGGCCTTCGAGGAGGAGGCAGCTCAGGCCACGTCGGGCTCCTCTTCAGCTTCGACCTTCATTCTGCTACAACTGGGATCCTCCTAGTTGGCTTCCTTCAAGGGCTTGTGCCAGTCTCTCTCTACCAAAGGAGAGGGCCCTTCAGGGTCGCATGTTTTACGCTCTCGGAAGGAGGAGAAAAAAAAAGAACAAGTCGCAACATTGACACTCTTGGAACCGGGAGCGGTCCCGCTCACAGGAAACTCCTGTTTTGACTTCGGTCGAAGTTGCGGCCAAGGCCGCTGGTTTCACTGTAACCCCATTAGACCAGTCGGCTGAGATGCCCGTCGATGCAGCAGAGATTTTTCTCAAGCCGATCAGCGGGTTGTTGCCCGATCCAACCAATGACTCTTTATTTTGGACGATGGTGCTTCCGGTGCCCTCGGACGAGTTGGCTCAGCCCACTGAGTAGGACCTGTCCCCCTAGGAACCTGACCAGGAGGAACCATGGGTTTCGCCGGCTCCTTCTGAGGTCCCCCGTTGACAGTCTTGGTCTCGTTCCTCGATTTTGACGTTGGACAAGACTCGCCCTCATCTGCAATCTTGCTCCCGATGCCACGGTAAGCGGAGGCCTGCTTCTCGTCTTCATCCTCCTCGGGTGAAGAGAGGCTCCGGCGCAAGTTGTGTTGGCACTATGAAGAACTAATGTGGCAGCAGTTGGTCCTGTCTGGGTATAAACTGATTCCAGTTTCTACCCTGCCCATTAAGTGGTTTTCGCCAGAGCGACCGACATTAGCCATGGCCACCATTACCAAGGTGCCGGTTAAGGCCCCACCAGCCCAGCCGAAGCCGGCTACTCCACCGATTCAGGTGGAACCGCCACCCGAGCAATCGAAGTTCAGGGCTCCGACCAAGGAATCTCAGTCGGCCCAAGGCCTGCCTCATCGGTCGTTGGTCACTCTTACTCCCGGCTACCCAAGGTGGGTTGAGATTGACATGGTTGGTCACCCGCTTTACAAGGACTCCTCAGAGTCCAAAGATTCCTCCACGGTCTTCCATCCTGTCGACACTGAGTCTATTGGGGTTCTTTCCGTCGAAGATGGCCCTACCTCGCTGATGGGTATTTGTTGGCTCATTTCCGAGTCCATGGGAATGGAGCTCGAGCCTGTGCAGAAATGGGCTAAGTATCCCCTCACAGAGATTCTGGACAAAAGGGGATACTCTGATGGAGGCCTTTCCAGCGGCTGAGGCCATTGTAGGCCCAGCCTTGGAGCAGTAGCAGCATCCTGCATCTTGCCCTGCACCTTCTGCCCGCATGGCCCGCAAGTATGCAGTACCTATGGGGTCCCTTTCGGGGTTTTCGGAGCACCCCTTTGCAGTGGGATTGGTTGCCAATTCCATCTTACGGCCCCTCAGGCAACAAAGGGGATGTGGACAGACGCCCAGACAAGGAATCCAAACATCTGGACCATTCTGGGAAGAAGGTCTATGCAGCCTCCTCTCTTGGCCTTCATCAGGTCAGTTTGACTGTTATCATGGCACATTTCTCCCATGCCCTCTTGGGCTCCCTGGACGAGGTGATCCCTCATTTCCTGGTGGACCTCCAGACCACAGTCAAGCAGGTCTGGGTCCAGGGTAGGGTAGTGGAGAAGCAACAACTCCAGATGGCTCTGGACATTGGTGACTCCTGTGCCCGTTTGGTAGGGGCCGCAGTGGCCATGCATCGCAGAGCCTGGCTGAGCATCTTGACCTTTACAGCTGATATGCAACACAAGCTGGCAGATGTCCCCTTCTTGGGCGCTGACCTGTTTGGGCCCGGCGTGGAGGGCTATCTCCAATGTATAGAGAAGTTCAATGCCACCTTGGACTCCACCACATCTGCCCAGAAGGACAAGGGCCCCAAGCTTCAGGGTGCAGGCCCTTTTATTTGTCCACTCCTGCGGCCAAACCATCCCAGCAGCAGCAGCAGCAGGGCCAGCAGGCTCAATCTTGGCATCCTCAGGCCAACTCCGTGGCCTCCTCGTTCAGGAAGCCCAAGGGGAAAGGTCCTGGCGGCTCCTCTGCCAGACCCTCCTCCAAGCCTGCCCAGTGACGGGTTGGGGGGCGCCTCCTTCAATCCTGTCACACCTCCCCTGGGACCTCCCATGGGGGTCCGGCTCAGCTACTTCCTTTCCGCCTGGTTCACTATCACCATGTACCGTTGGGTTCTGGAAGTGGTCAGTCGAGGCCTGCCTCTGGAATTCAAACAGGCCCCTCTATATCGAGCCTGCGCCCCATGGGGGGATCTGGTGTCTGCAGCCACAGAGTCGGCTTTCCGAGATGACTTAGCTCAGCTCCTCCTGAAGTAAGTGGTGCGCAGCGTAACAGATCTGCCTTCAGACCCAGGGTTCATTTCCAGGTACTTCCTGGTACCAAAAAGGATGGGGGCTGGTGCCCCATTCTAAATCTGAATGATCTGAAAGAGTTCCTCAGGTCCCGCACCTTCTGGATGGTAACTCTGGCTCATATTATATCATCCCTGGAGCAAAGCATGTGGTTCTGCTCCAGAGATCTTCAGGACACATTCTTTCACATCCCGATCTGTCCGTCCCATCGATGATTCCTCCACTTCCAAGCCAAGGAAACTCTTTACGGGTTCCAAGCCATGCCCTTCGGCCTGTCTTCAGCCCCCAGGGTCTTCACCAAATGCATGGCAGTGGTGGCCGCTTACCTGAGGCACTTAGTGGTGCAGGTGTACCCTTACCTGGACGACTAGCTGACAGCAAGTTCCTCCAGGTGGGAGGTGGAGCGGTCCAGGATCTGGCCCTCCAGACTTGCCTTGACCTTGGCCTCCTCATCAACGAGGCCAAGTCGGAACTCATGCCTTCGCAGGTGATTCAGTTCATTGGGGCAGAGCTCGACTCCTGCCGAGCCAGAGCTCAGCTCCCAGCGGACAGGGCAGAGGTTCTCTCCTCCTTTGCCCAATCATTTCTGGTTGGGCAACTGTGCACTGCCTGGGACTTCCTGCATCTTCTGGGCTACATGGTAGCCAGCACCAGCGTGGTCCGATGGGCCCGCTGGCATAGCATTCCCTCCAGTGGGAACTGGCCAGCCAGTGGTCTCAGCGCTCAGGTCATCTCAACCAGCTGGTCTCTGTGACCTAGAGGATGTGGGAAGGCCTCCAGTGGTGGCTCGTCCCATCCCACCTGCAGGAAGGGATCCCATTTGTCCGCCCGAGCCGATAGTCATCCAGGACGACTGATGCCTCTCTGATGGGTTGGGGTGCCCATCTGGGGGAGCACAGAGCCAATGGGCTCTGGTCCCCCCAGGAGTCCCGATACCACATCAACCTGCTAGAGCTTTGAGTGGTTTGGCAAGCCCTGACCACATTCGCTCTGTCTGTTTGGGGTCAAGTGGTCCAGGTCCAAAGGGACAACACCACGTACTATCTCAACAGGAAGGGCAGGACGCACTCCTTGCCCCTCTGCAAGGAAACTCTCTGCATTTGGTCCCTCATGCTCAGCCTGGAGGCAGATCTCCTAGCCATTCATGTGGCAGAAGCCGGATGGGTGGGGCATCTCACGAGTGGTCTCTCCACCAGGAGGTAGTACAAGATCTGTTCTCCCACTGTGGCACCCCTCAGGTGGACCTGTTCGCCTCCAGAGAGAATGCGAAGCTGAGGCTGTATCATGCCCACCCCCCTTATCAGGGTTTGCTGCAGGGGGATGCCTTCTCAAGGCCGTGGATCCTAGGCCTCTTCTTCGCCTTCCCTTGATTCACAAAGTGCTCATCAAGGTCAGGAGGGACAGGGCGCATATGATCCTGGTAGCCCCAGACTGGCCAAGCCAGTTCTGGTATCCAGATCACCTCAGCCTCAGCTCCAGGTTCCCAAGGTGGCTTCCAGCATGCCCGGACCTGCTCTCAGTCAATCAGGGGAAGGTACTCCACCCAGACCTTCAATCCCTGCACCTGACAGCCTGGTTCCTGAGTGGCTAGAGTTCCAGGCATTGGGTCTCTCCGACAAGGTCCTCAATGTTGTTTAGTCTTCCTGTAAGGAATCGACCAGAAAATGCCATGCCTTTAAATGGAAGAGATTCCCATCTGATGTCAGGGCAAAGGATTGGACCCATTGTCCTGTCCAGTGGCTAGCATTTTAGACCATCTTTGGTCCCTCTCCCAGCAGGGACTTCAGTTGACGACCCTAAAGGGGCACCTGGAAGCCATCTCTACTTACCGGATTCGGGACGGTCAGCAGTCAGTAGTGCAGGAGAAGGTGGTCTGGCACTTCTTCAAAGGCCTAGATCACATTTCCTCTCTGGTGCATGAACCTCTACCTCCGTGGGATCTACTACTGGTTTTGGCAAAGCTCATGGGCAAGCCATCTGAACTGATGCACAAATGTGACATCACACATTTGTCATGGAAGACCGCCTTCTTGGTGGCTATCATGTCAGCCAGAAGAACTGGGGAATCACAGACGCTCTCTATCGAGTATCCTTACCTGGTCTTCCACCAGGACAAGGTTGTCCTGCGTCCCCACCCAAAATTCCTTCCGAAGGTGGTGTCGGAGTTTCACCCTAACCAGGTGATTACTCTGCTCGTGTTCTACCCCAGTCACACCTCGGAGGCCAAGTACAGACTCCATACTTTGGACCTGAGATGAACACTCGCCTACTACAAAGACTGAACAGCGGCAGTTCAGGGAGAGGTTCGCCAGCTGCTTGTCACCTATGCTGAAGCAGCACTTGGCAGACCTGCAGCCAAGCGGACAATGGCTCAATGGATTACATCTTGCATTGACCTCTGCTATAGGTAGGCGGGTAGGGAGCCTCCCGTAGGGCTTAAGGCTCATTCCACCCGCCATACCACTACATCAGGGGCCGCTTCTAGGGATGTCCCTATCCAGGAAATGTGTAGGGCTGCTACCTGGAAGTCAGCACACACCTTCATTTTCCATTACCACATCGACCTCGAGTCACGCCTGGATGCTCATTTTGGAGCCTCAGTTCTCCAGTCCCTTTTTCCTAAGTAGGGTGTGTGTGTCTTGCCTCCTTCCTCTCGAAGAACTGTTAGGAGTCTGCCAAGAAGTGTGGCTAGAACAACATATCCACGATTGTTGAAAAACAGGTTACTCACCTGTAACAGTAGTTCTAGGGCTGGTACATGTTGTTCATCCACACTGACCTCCCCAGCTTCGATGCACAAACCTGGCTTCCAGCGGGCCAAGATCTGGCATCATGGGGTGGAGCTGAGGGTTATATCACCCCGGTGGGTGGGAGGAGCCAGCTTGAAGACTTTCTGGCACATCTTAAAGCGGCAAGGTACCTGCCAAGAAGTGTGAATGAACAACATATACCACTCCTAGAACTACTGTTACAAGTGATCCTGACATTACCTGATGACACACTTTTTTGTCCTCTCGGACTGAGCTAATTTTTGGATTGCCTGAACCTGATTGCACACTTTTTGAAGAATGCCCTATTGGACAGCTAATTTTTTGATAGCCTGACATTACCTGATGACACACTTTTTCACCCTCTTGGACTGAGCTAATTTTTGGATTGCCTAAACCCAATAGCACAAATTTTTCAGCATGTCCTTATGATCTGCGCTAATTTTTGGATTGCCTGACATTACCTGATGACACTTTTTTGCCCTCTCAGATGGAGCTAAGTTGTGGATTGCCTGAACCTGATGGGACAATTTTTGAAGCATATCCTACTGGACTGAGCAAATCTTTGCATTGCCTGACATGATCTGGTGACACACTTAGCTAATTTTTGGATTGCCTGATCATGATGGCACACTTTTTGAAGCATGTCCTAACGAACTTGTCTAGTTTTTGGATTGTCTGAATCTGACTGTGCTGCTCATTTCTCCTCTCATTAGCTGTAGCTCTCTTAACCTTTGCATAGCCGTGGACTGATATATCAGTCCAAAATTCTTATCCGTTCTAATTCAGTCGGCAGCCCAAGGGTTAATCTGGTGTTCAATTATGGCCTCAAAAATGAAGGTCTGGACTCTAGAAACATAGACTTTGATGGCAGATAAGGACCGCTTGGCCCATCTAGTCTGCCCATTTTCCTACCTACAGGATAGGCTGCAGATCCTAGTTAACCAACAGCTTATTTCTTCCTGCCCCCCACAAGAATTGCCTTATGTCTGTCCCATGCATTCTTGAATTCTCCCACAGTTTTAGACCCCACAACCTCCCAGGAAGGCTGTTCCATGTGTCCACCACCATCTCTGTGAAAAATACTTCTTCACATTGCCCTGAGCTGTCCCCCTCTGGTGTCAGCGTGGCTCAGTTGGTAGCACATCTGCCTCTGGACCAGAAAGTTATCGGTTCTCATCCACCAGGATTGGACTTGCACCTAAAAATCGCTGGCATCCGAGTGCAGTATTGGGGGGTGCTGTACTGCTGGGGTGTGCCGTCCTTCGGATGAGACGTTAAACCGAGGTCCCTTCTGCCCATCCTGGTGGGTGTCCAGGTGGAAGTAAAATAACCCAGGGCACTCTTCGCAAAGAGTAGGGAACATTCCCGGTGTCCTGGCCAACATTCCCCTTCCCATAAACCGGTTCATGCAATTATCCAGGCTGTGTGTGGGTGATGATGTGCGATATGGCTGCCACCACACATTCAGTCACTTCACTACCAGTCTAGCATTGCTTGTAAAGCACTTTCGATGTATGAAAAGCGCTATATAAATACTGATTCTTATTCTTCTTCTAAATTGTGTCCCCTTGTTCTTGCACATCTCTTTTTCTGAAAGATGCTACCCTCTTGGACTTTGTTGATTCCACTGAGGTACTTAAAAGTTTCTATCATGTCTCTCCTCTCCCTTCTTTCCTCAAGGGTATACATATTAAGCTCCTTTAGTCTCTCCTCATATGGCTTCTCTTGCAGACCCTGCACCATTTTAGTTGCCCTCCTCTGAACTGCCTCCATCCTGTCTATGTCCTTGCGGAGATGGGGTCTCCAGAACTGGACGCAGTACTCCAGATGGGGTCTCACCAACTGTCTGTACACAGGGATAACAACTTCCTGTTTTCTGCTGCTGATGCCTCTCCCTATGCATCCCAGTATACCCCCAGCCCTCCCTACTGCCTTCTCACATTGCTTGCTAACCTTAAGGTCATCTGATATGATTACCCCCAGGTCCCTTTCCTTTTTTGTTGTTGTTACTACCTCCCCCATTGTGTATTCTTCCTCTGGGTTCTTGTTTCCCAGGTGCATTATTTTGCACTTCTTTGCATTGAATGCTAGCTGCCATACTTCTGACCATTCCTCCAACCTTGCCAAATCCCTTCCCATCCTTTCCACGCCTCCTTGTGTATTAACCCTGTTGCAGATCTTTGTGTCATCTGCAAAGAGGCATACTTTTCCTTCCAGTCCCTCTGCAATGTCACTTATGAAGACATTAAAAAGGACTGGACCCAACACTGAACCCTGTGGTACCCCACTAGTAACCCCTCTTTCTTCAGAGTGGACTCCATTTACAATTACCTTCTGTGTCCTGTTGTCCAGCCAATGTTTTACCCAGGCTACCACCCTGGGACCCACTCCCAGGCTGGTTAATCTGACTATTAATCTTTTGTATGGGACTGTATCAATTGCCTTGCTAATGTCTAGGCAGAGCATGTCCACAGCCCCTCCCTGGTCTACTACTTTGGTCACCCAGTCAAAGAAATCCATTAGATTCGTCTGACATGACCTTCCCGCTGTGAACCCATGCTGCCTTGGGTCCTGTGCCCCACTGGCCTCTAGGTACTAAACTATTCTTTCCTTCAGAAGTGACTCCATTACTTTCCCTACCACAGAGGTCAAACTGACAGGTCTGTAGTTTCCTGCCTCTGTCTTGGTCCCACTTTTGTGAAGGGGAATCACATCTGCCTTCCTCCAGTCCTCGGATACCACACCATCCTCCGATGATTTATTAAAAAGAGTAGCCAGTGGTTTCACTAGTTCCCCCCTTAATTCTTTTAGAATTCTGGGATGAATTCTATCAGGCCCCATTGCTTTGTCCACCTTTAGTTTTAGGAGTTCTTGCAGAACCCTTTCTTCTGTGAAAGGACTGGGATTGACCCCCCTATCAAGAGTGCTTCTGTTAACTGGATTAGGCACTTCCCCTCCTCTTTTGTGAATACTGAGCAGAAATATTCGTTCAGTATCCCTGCTTTTCACTGTCCCCTCTGCCCACCCACCATTCCATTCTATTCAGCCTCACTATCCTCCCTTTGTCTTTCTACTCGCTGATGTACCTATAAAAGGTTTTATCCCCTTCTTAACTGAGTTGGCTACCTTTTCCTCAGTTTGGGCCTTTGCTATTCTGACTTCCCTTCCTGCTTCCTTCTGCCTTAACATGTACAGCTCTCTGTCCTGCTCTTTCTGTGTTTCCTTATACTTCCGAATGTTATCTTTTCTTCCTGACTTTCACAGCCACCTCTTTTGAGAACCACAGTGGCTTTTCTTTCATTTTGATTTATTTGCTTCACACAAAGGCTTGTTGCCTCTGTGATGGCAGTTTGATGATTCCCCATTGTTGCTCCACATCTCCTTCTAGCCTGTTTGCTAGTGCTTTTCTGAGGCACTCTCCCATCTTGCCAAAATCAGCCCTCCTGAAGTCCAGTACCCTCACTTTTGTATGGCTGACTCTGTAGCTGAGTTTAACGTGAACCACACTGTTTGATGGTCACTTGTTCCCAGATGGCAACCCACTTCTAGATCTGAGATCCTCTCACTGCCCCGTTTGAGAGTACGAGGTCTAAGATTGCTCCCTCACAGTGGGTTCCAAACTAGCTGTCTGAGGCCTGCCACCTGTAGGGCATCGAGAATGGCCCTGCTCTTGGATGTGGCTGCAGCAAATGTGCTCCAGTTAACATCTGGCATATTCAGGTCTCCCATCAACAGTATCTCCCCTTTCTCTGCCATTCTAAAAATGCCTTCTGTCATATCCTTGTCCATTCCTTCCCCCTGACATGGGGTCTGTACACAACCCCTATGCAGATTGTGGTGCCCTTTCCAGTCTCCAAGGTGACCCACAGTGCCTCCTCTCCTCACTGTTTACTCTTTTGTTCAGATGCTTTTATCCTTTCCTTTACATAGAGAGCTACTCCTCCCCCTCTTCTCCCCTGCCCGTCTCTCCTGTAGGTTATGTACCCTGGTATGTTAACATCCCAGTCATGGTTTTCTGTGTACCATGTTTCTGTGACTGCTACGATATCCAGGCATCCCTCTTCCATCAAGGCCACCAGCTCAGGGAGCTTGTTGCCCAGACTATGGGCATTGGTACTCACTACCCTCCATTTCCTGATGACCTTACTCCTTTTTGCCCCATCCCTGTGCTTCTTGCCTTTGTCACTTTCTCCATTTACCCCAGCCCTTCTCCCTAATGACACCTCTATGTTGGTGTTTACCGCATTTACTACCGTGATTTTTTTTGGGGGGGGGCTAGGATTTCCCTGCTCCTTTGTGCCTCCCCTTGGCTGGTTTAAATGCTTGCCAATGAAGCATTTAAACCTATCACCTAGGATCCTGGTTCCCCACCTGGACAGATGCAGCCCATCATGCCAGTATAGGCTTGCATCACTCCAGATGGACCCCCCCAGTCCCCAATGAAGCCAAATCCCTGAGCTCCACACCAGTCTTTCAACCACTGATTGAATCCCATGGTGTGGAACACCCTAGCCTCTCCTACGCCATAGATGGGCTGCACCTCCGAGAAAGTTACCGTGCGTGCTATTTGTCTAAGGTCCCTCCCCAATTCCACAAACTCTTCCTGCACTTCTCTAATCCCTTTCTTGGCCAGGTAATTTGTCCCTAGGTGGACAATGACATCCAGTTCCTTCCCCTGTGCAGCTGCTCCAGCAATCCTGAGGATTCGCTCCCTGTCCATTCAAGCCATGGCGCCAGGCAGGCACCTTACCTCCCTCTCCCCTTCCTCCCCCAGTTCTACCTTCCTAGCAATGGAGTCTCCCACCAGGAGTTGTTTCCTTCCCCTAAGGGGTCCCCTGCCACCCTCCTGTGGGTCTCCTTTGTGGAGGTTCCCAGCATCCTCCTTGGTCTCCACTGCGGTTGCCTCCATAGAAGAACCACACTTTGCCAGAATGGCATTGGAATTGTGGAGAGGTACAACTGGAAGGATGCACCTCTGTTTCACCACGCTCACCCTCCCTGAGCCCACTGTGGTCCAACCGGTCCTCTTTCTTGGCAACCTCTGAGGCAATGGCAGTGGCACTGGTGGTCCCTGAATGGAAGAGGAGGTCCCACAAATCCTGGCCAACTCAGCCTGGAGATGAGCGACCTCCTCCCTCTGCCCGGAGAGGTGCCTGCAGATGGGACAACACCGCATCCTCCAAAATGTCTCCTGGAAGACTGCTGCCCACAGCCACTGCACTGCACCACTCCCATCATGTCTTATTTCTGGCCCTTAACTGTTTGCAATCCTTACTCTTTCCTCTGTTTTTTCTCTCTCTCCTTACTTTCTGCCTGTGTGCCCTTTAAGCTCCTGATTGTCCTGTTCTGAGACAAGAATATCCTATATTTCTCAGTAGACCCCTTACTTGCTCAGAGGCAGACCTCCAGCAGCTAGAGGGGGCCGGAGAGCTACTCTGGCCCTTCTAGGATGGTGGGTCTTTGGTGGCTCTGTGATCACTCACTTCCTGCTACCAAACAGGAAGTTCCTGTTGTCAGTCAAATCCTGTGCCTATAAAAGTAGAACTAGCTTTGGGGGGGAGGGGAATATAGTCCCAGTAGAGAAGTCCAGTCACACAGTAGTCCTTTCTCCTGGTGTCTTCTGCCAAGCTACTAACAATCTTTCTAAGGTAGTCTTTAAATTTAGCTTCCTTCTAGCTAAGCCACTCCCCCTACTTATTAGATCTTTCTACAAGTAATTTAAACCTCACAGCTATCAAGTCCTTTCAATCACCTGAGATTTACACCTAGATAACTATTCAGATAACCATTCAGTTCAGTTAACTCAGACAAACACACACTTTTTTTTTGTTTTGTTTGTTAGTTGTTTTTTTACCCTAAATTAAAGATCCAAGGACAAGAGTTCTACTTCTTTATTCCAGCAGAGAAGTCCAGTCACACAGCAGTCCTTTCTCCTGGTGTCTTCTGCCAAGCTCTTAAGGACATGCCATTATTTTTTGGTAGGGGTCCCCTAAATATGTCATCAATTTAGGTGGGTGGGTGGAGAGGACCCCATTCCGCAGAAAATAACTGCATGACTCTCAGTGGAGCAGGGAACGAGCTAGTGCAACAATGACAAACTGATAAGTCCAATGTATACTAAATGTGATCCCCCTCCGAGGTCAGACAGGTCAGTTTACAGTTATACTGCTACGGAGGCAGGAAACAGAGGTCAACTGCATGACTGCCATGTATTCAACTAACTAGCACATCAGTGACATACTGTAAGCTCACAGTTTTCATTTCCAGAAATGCTGTTTGCAATTCTATGTGTGTGTCATAGATCTGAGTGACATTTTATGCAATTTTATGGCAAATTTTCATTTTTCCTCACATTTTACAAAAAGTTCTGATTTGAATTAGAACTAATCAGAATTTATCAGGACTTTGGCCTGGATCCTGATCCCGAGAATAAGGGTCAGAACCTTTTTGGGTCTGCCCAACCGTATTAAAAACATAGAAACATAGAATCTGTCAGCAGACAAGGGCCACTTGGCCCAACCAGTCTGCCCATTTTTTACCTTCATTTTTGCTGTAGACACAACTTGATCTACAGCACCACCCCCCCCACCCTTACCTCTACTATTCCTTTGGAATAGACTAACTGGCCCTGGATCAGTTAATCCAACTGCAGTGGTAGAATCATTGGTTATCTGATTGAAAGTCAAGTCAACAGAGGAAGCCATATCTGCCGAGGCCAGCTGGGGGCCACTGGTATCATCTTGCCTCCAGTTTAAACAACACTTTCTGGATGAGAGGGACTGGAGGAAATGCATACAGAAAAGGATTGCACCATGGCAGTCTTAATGTACCCTGACAGAAAATGCCACATCCTTGATTTCTGGAGTTAAATTGTGGCCGTCTGGAATTGAGTGAGGATGCAAAAAGGTCTCACTCTGGGGTGCTCCACTCATTGAATAATGATCTCACAATGTCTGGTGCCAGTGACCACTCAGGAGGATCAACCTCTGTTTGACTGAGCTCATCTGCCACAGTGTTCTGGACTCCTGGTTGGTACATAGCTGGAGTAGGCTCCCCTGTTCCAGGCATCATTCCCACGCTTTCATCACCTCTCTGCACAGAGGGTAAAAGTATGCTACTCCTTGCTTGTTGATATAATACATGACAGACTTGTTGCCTTTCTAAAGGAGAAATGTCTTTCCACTGACCAAGTCCATTAGGGCTTTCAGGCCATACAGAACTGCTTGCATCTCCAGTACACTGATGTGGAGCAGTGATTCTGATGGGACCCAGATATCTTGTTCCTGAAGGCCCTGGCTGTGGCCTCCCCACCCCAGTAAGGAGATATATGTGGTGAAGAACACATCTAGCTCTGGTGGGGAAAAGTGGAAGCCCTGGAGGAGGTTGTCCTCCACTGACCACCACATCAGGGAGCTCACAAGAGGTTAGGTCACCTGGATGGGATAGTTTTGAGGTGTGATGTCTGGGACCATTGTGCATTCACTGGGTTGCCCTCATGTGTAGCCATGCCAGAGACACTATGAACATTGAGGAGGCGAATAAGCCCAGTATGCATTGCATGGAATGGGCTTGCATAGTTTGCGGTTCAATGATGTAGCATGCCATCTGCAGGATTGCTTGTAATCTGCTTTGTGGAAGAAAGGCCTGAGCCTGGGTAGTGTCCAGAACAGCTCCTATGAAAAGCATCTTCTGGGAGGGTTCCAACTGAGACGTTGTGGGGTTTAGCAGGACTCCCATGGATGTTAGGAACTCAGAGTCAGTTGCTACTGCCTGCTCTTTCTCCAGTCTGGACAGGCTTGAGATTAGCCAGATGCCCAGATATGGGAAGACATGGAGTCCTAGTTTTCTGAAGTGCACTATGAGTACTGCAAAGCACATTGTAAAGACCCGCAGCACAGAGGAAACCCCAAAAGGTAGGACTCTGAACTGACAGTGTTGCCCCTGCACACTAAAAAGCGAATGTAACTGTGATGGCTGGGGTGCACCAGTATGTGCTGGTGTGCATCCTGCATATCAAGAGATGCTAGCTAGTTCTGTTACTTCAGGTAGGACAGCAGTCAGCCCAGAGAAATCATCTTGACTTTTTCTCGATCCAAGTATCTGTTCAGACATCTGAGGTCAAGAATGGGGCACATGCCCACTGATTAATTTGGTACCAGGAAGCAGTGGGAGAAGAACCCTGTGTTGTGTTCTGACTGTGGAACTAGTACCACTACCTTTTTTCTCAGAAGGTCCCAAAATCTCCTGTTTCAGAAACTCTGACATGTGAGCTGACAAAAGGAGTTGCCTTCTGGTAGGATGCTCTGGGAGGGGTTTCCGACAATTCCAGAAAATACCCCTCTTGAATATTCATGAGGACCCACTTGTCCATCAAGATGGATTCTGACTAATAGTAAAAATAGATCAGGCACCCCTTACTGACGAGGAAAGGTCTACCTCGGGTAGCAGAACTGAAACAGGGCAGGAGCTTCAGAATTGGTGGCACTGAGCACTTATGGCGCCTATGCCTTGGGCTGCACCTCCTTTTGGTTAGGGAGTCTGAGCTTTATTGTTTTGGGCTCCCCTGCTCCTGCCATGAAAGGACTGCTTGTTATGAAAACAGCCACATCCTTTACCCTCTGCAGGTTACAGGGGAGCTGGCCTTCAGGTCTTCAGTCATTCTAGCTTTGTTAGACTCTGTAAGAGACTGTTCCACCTGCTGTCCCAACTGGTAAATGCCATTGAAGAGCACCTCCATGACCTGTTGTTGGATGTCCAGGATGAGGGCAGCAGTCTGCGGGCAGCAGTGCTGCCTGATGCAGATACTTGTAGCCAAAAAGCGAGTTGCCACTTCAAAGGCATCCACAGAGGTTTTGAGCTAGTGGCTCTTAGATTAAGTACCTTGTTTTAACAGCTAGCAGCATCTCTTGTTTTGCCTCTGTGACTGGCAGAGCCTCTGCAAAAGACTTAAGCTTGCTCAAGAGAGTGTACTCAAACTTGGAGAAGTGGCCCTGGCAGCTAACTGTCCTCATGCCAAGTGTAGCCAAGGCACAGACCCGTTGGCCATGGTGTCTACTTACATGTCTCCTTGTTAGAAGGAGTGCTGTGACTTCCTTGGGCACTATAACTTTGTCATTCTGTGCCAGAATAACAATGGCATAAATTACAGCTGAGTGAAATACACATGCTTAGTTTTAGGTGCCATGCATTTCTTTTCTGCCTGTTTGGGGATAGCTGCCACAGTAGCAGGTGTCCAAGCTGCCTCTGAAAGTGCCTCTAGGGATGTCAGGATAGGAGGCATTAAAGAGGCCTGGATGTTAGGCACATTTAAAAACTCCAGTTGGAGGTACCTCTCCTGGTCTAGGACTGCAGGCTTGAAATTCAATGTGGAATGCATATTTTGGAGCACAGCCTGGAAGGAGAGGTCCTCTTGAGGTACAGACACAGGAACTGGATCTGAGTTCTCTGGGCCACGAGTCATCCTCCCCACCATCAGAAATTATGAAGCTGGGATCTGACTATTCTCTACTCACTTGGAGAGTAGCTGAAAGGAAAGGGCCAACAGTGCAGCTGTGGCAGTACTGGCAACACTGGACCTGGCACCAGGGGACTGGGGAATAGTGCCAGTGGTGACTCTGTAGCACCACTGAGGGGAATGCTCAAGATGCAGTAGGCTCATGCAATGCTGTATACAGTTCCACAAGGGGCACGAAGGTACGCTCCAAGGAAGCAGACCCTGGTGCCACACACAGGGTCAGGGGATGTTGCAAATAACAGTGCTGCATTACTTATATGCTGCATCCACTGCTCTGTAAGAGCCACCCAATGGTTGAACTGCCCAACAGGGTCCTTCCTAACAGACAAAGTGAGGCTCTGGATTGAAGATACCAACCTCACAGGCCCAGGCAACTCTGGTGTTGTCAGCAGTAATGGTGGGTAACCCAGACCTGTGGACGTTGACTGTCTCACAGCAGTTCTGGAGACTACATCTCTAGAAGGACATAGACAGAGTAGAGACAGTTCAAAGAAGGGCGACAAAGATGGTGCAGGGCCTGCACCAAAGGTCATACAAGGAAAGGCTGGAGATACTCACTATGTATACCCTGGAGGAGTGGAGAAAGGGGGGAGACATGATAGAGACCTTCGGATTCCTAAAAGGAATAAACAAGGCACAGGAGGGTAGCATCTTTCAAAAAAGGAGTTACTCTAAAATGAGAGGGCATGACATGAAATTGGTAGTGGGTAGACAAAGGGGCAATGTGAGAAAGTACTTCTTCACAGAAAGGGTGGTGGAGGCATGGAACAGCCTTCCAGCAGAGGTGTTGGGGGCAAAGTCAGTGTGGGAGTTCAAAACTGCATGGGATAGTCATAGGGAACCCTATCAATACAAAAGAAGAGGTAAGGCTGGAGATAGAGTAATGACTAGTGGCTTTGTTTAGTAGATAGGGAAAAAGGACAGACTGGGTGGGCCTATCAGTCCTTATCTGCCATCAAATTCTATGTTTCTATGTTTCACAGATGAATGGCCAGAGGATGACCTGGATTGGTGCCATTACTTCCTCTTCTTATGAGAAGAGGAAAAAGTTGAGGCCGAACGCTGCAAAGAAACTGACGGTGAGTATGTGCAGGATCTGGACCATTTCTTCTTGCATCATCGGAAGGACTGTCCCTCCTCCCGGGCACCAAACTGCCCATTGTTGGTGCACAAACCCAGAGAGAGGTGGTAACCAGACACAGCCCCGTTGCCAGAGCAACTAGCCTTTTCAGGCTCCCTACCTTCTTCCGTGGTTGTCGATCATTAGCAAGTGGTAGGGCTAAGAAAAAACTGTTAAAGTTTGCATTAAGCTAAACTCAGCTGACACAAAAATAACAAACTCTAGTAATTTAAACACCAAAACCAAAGAACTAAATGTTGTTGGTGTACAGATGGTGAGGGTGAGGCTCTGGTCCACCTGATGAGGAGTGCGATGACACTACTGATGTGCACTTGATTGTGGGGGAAAAAAGAATTGATGCAGCTGGAGGCACGTGCTGCTGCATACCAGTGGCATGGGCACTGATGTGCAATGATGCATGTGCGGTGCCTACTGCGTCACTGACCTCCAGAAATGTTCTGGCTATTACAGGGCCCTAGCACCTTCAGCACAGATCCAAAAGTGGGAATCAATGGTGAAGATGGATTCTTGGAAGATCAGCCTGTTGAGGATATGGCGGAGGACTCTATAGTATAGCCTAAGTCTGGCAAAAAGATCTCTGGAACCCAGGAATCTGATGTGGTTTGGATTCATCTCTGCTAACATGTTTAAAGTTGCCTGTAAAGCGGTTGGGTGCTGAGGTGGACCCACATATCCTTATTGTGAATATCTGCCTCTCTTGCCTGCACCACCATAGTGTCTGTGAGCAAAAGAGCCTCTGTTGTGATTGAACTTAAATCCAGAGTGGGTACCTTTAGCTCTTTGCCAAAGTTGCAAAAAGAATGAAAACCACCAGGGCACTCACCCCCTACCTTTACTTCCCAACTACCACTGTTCACCCCTACACCTCTCTAGTTTGTCCCCTGCTCACCCGTTCCTGCCTTATACTTTCCTACGCTTCTCACATTCAACTTCTTCCTTTTGGTCTTTATGCCCTCTGGGCTCCTGACAAGGCCTCTTGTGCTGAAAATTATGTCGGTATAAATAAAGTAAAACGTCTAATATCCAATCCTACATTGTATGTATGCTTAATCACATTGTACTACCTGAAGTTTTTTGAATTGTATGAACTCTAATATGTTGTATTGGTCGTATGGCCGTCCTTAAATATAATGTAATTAAACATTCTGTTCATTTACCCACTGTCTTCCCAAATCATGCATGTTATCCTCAGTTACTCACTGACATGGGACCTTTGTAAATGAGCTCCTGGTTCAAAGGTACTTGTAATCCGATAATTTAATAAATAAATAAATAGACCGGCCCGGTGGCACTGAGGCACTGGACGCCTTAACTTCTGCTGCACTGGCGACCTGGATTCGGGAACGGACTCGGGCACTGGGGGTAGGCAGAAGGGAGGAGAGGCTTGATTATCCAGAGGACTGCTCTTCTCTCCTGGAGTGGGTTGTGAGGAAGCATTGCTCGGCAGCGGCCCCAGGTGGAGACTGGGGCTACTGAATGAGTGGCGCGATGAGGAACTACAGGAAACCGGAAAAACAGCTCCAGAGATCCACCGGATGATGGCTGCTAGTCTACGACACCACTGAAAGCCTACCAGGGAGCCATGTCCACCTCAGCAGCACCCCGGGACCAAATAGTGAGTGCGTTGGCAGATCCATGACAGGAGCTCGACAAAATTCTTGTCGAACGCCCCAACAGCGACACCAACAGGTCGGCTGCATTCTGCAGTTGGCTGCCAGGTCGCACTGTCTGTCCTAGCTTTTTCTTGGGGCTTTGCCCCTGAACCTCTTTCTATGCGGGCTGCACCCCTGCACCCCCCACTTAAAGATTATCAACTTCGAGTCAGAGCTGATTGGGAGGGGTGCTGGACCCCCGACAGACAGCGCCGGGTTCCAGCAGGTTTCCCACAGCGGCATGGCGCTGTAGTCACTGTGGGGGATCTCGCTGGCAAAATGTTGCTGTCGGGGGGTAACCGTGTGCTGGCAACCCCCACCTGTGCCTTCCCCCTTGGAGGAGAGGGACCCACCCAGTGAAGCATCATGCTGGGTTTATTTATTTAGATTTTGATTACTAAGTAAGCCCACTGAGACCAGAGGTCCCCTTTTCAGGGGCGACCCGGGATTCAATACATACAGCAGCAATTACATACAGTGGACGATAATACAGTGGTTAGACTGGAGACCTACCATTGGAGAGACAGCAATTACAGGTTGACAGTCAAGAAATCACAGTTGCACAATGCACAGACTTAACAGGAGCCAGTCACAGTAGACACAGTCGCCAGACTGGGCAATAGTAGTACAATGGTCACAGCTGATGAGGAGGAGAAAGGGGCTAGCGATTACAGCCACAAAGGCTAAGTTCCAGGAGGTACACTTTGAGGCCCGACTTGAATACTTGGAGAGAAGGCCTATCAACCAGGTTTGCAGGGAGCGAGTTCCATAACTGCGGGGCAGCGTATTTAAAAGAGCGCTTGCCAGGGTTTGTGCGTACACGAGGGATGTCAAGGGGACGGCCAGTTGAGGATCTCATGTATCGGCATTGTACACTGGGGTTAGAGCACCATGAGTTTTCTGAGTTCCCCTTCTCGTAGGATCTGTAACAGGGGAGCCCCATAGAGGAGGTGGGGGAGAAGTGTGCAGTTAGCAATTGCACGTCATGCCTCGTCTGAAAGGGAGCTTCTCGGATGGTAGGAGTCCAAGCCTCTGGTGGATGGACTTAGTTAACGAGTCGATGTGAGGTTTGTAGGACAGTTCCTGGTCAAGGAGGATCCCTTGGTATTTGATCCTATCCAGGACTCGTTTCCCCTGGGCAGTTTGGAGCAGGAGAAGGTCACACCTGTCCGAGCGGAGGAGTCTAGTTCCAAACAGGACAGCCTTTGTTTTCTCCTTGTTTAATGCTAGGGAGTTAGCAGAGAACCAGGCTTCAAGTGCTGAAAGGCTGGTCTGGAGTTTGGCAGTGATAACGCTAGGTAGTGGATCATTGCAGTAGACGACAGTGTCATCTGCATACAGAATGAGTTCTCAGCCCGCGAGCCCTCTCTATATTATTGACAAAGAGGGTGAAGAGCGGGGGGCCCAGGATAGAGCTCTGAGGTACCCCAGAGACTACCAGTCGGATGCTGGACTGAGTTCCTCTCAAGGGGACTTTTTGGCTATGACTGAGTAGATAGCTGTCAAACCAGGAGTGAGACAGCCCATCCAGTCTAAGGAGGTGGAGTTTGGAGAGAAGAAGACTATGGTTGACCAAGTTAAAAGCCTTCGACAGGTTGATAAATAATGCGCCCATCTGAGAGCCCTAGTCCATGGCGTCAAGGATATCAGAGACGTAAGCTGGATAAGGGCCGTGTCTGTGCCAAGGCCTTTCCTGAAGCCATGTTGTACGTTAGTTAGGACAGAGTGCTGCTCAAGGTAGTCGTGCAGTTGGTTGTGTACCAATCTCTCCTGCACTTCCCCACAGGGCAGAGAATGGAGATAGGTCTGTAGTTCCCCAATTTGTCCCTGGGCCCTTTTTTATGGACTGGGACTACGGTTGCTACTTTCCATTTGCTTGGGACAGTTCCATCGAGGAGGGACCTACTGATTAGCCAGCTAACAGGGAGGGTGATGGCAGGAGCAGCGTCCCTCAGCAGCTTGGTTCAAGCGGGTCATGTCCCGGGGAGGAATTAGGGTTAATTTTAAGCATGAGAGTTAGAACTTCAGATGGTTTGACAGGTTTCAGATGAAACTGAGGCCATGCAGGTACTGTGAATGGGGGAGCGCCAGGAGGGGTTGGAGGGGAGTCCACTTCGGTTCGAGAAAGAGGCATTGAATGCCTCTGCTACTGTGAAGGTGTCATTGGTCAGGGTATTCCCAACAATTAGTGCTCCATCCTGGACACTGGGGGCACCTTTAAGTAGAAGATTTATTTGGCTCCAGAATTTTTTGAGGTCCCGGAGGTGACTGGTCTGGAGATCACGCAGGTACTTAGACTTGGCCTGTTTGGAGGCTTTCTTACAGTGACTCCTCAGTTCCCTGTATTTCTCCCAGTCAGCAGTGCGGCCAGAGGATTTATATAGTCCCCAGGCCTTGTCGTGGAGCAACATAATGCATTTGAGGCCAGGGCCGAGCCATTTGTGGCACTTTCCCTGTACTCTAAGTTTCTTTTGTGGTGCATGGATATTAGCCACAGACAGAAAGGAGTGGGTGAAGTAGTCCAAGGCTTCGTCTAGGGTGGGGAGGGTGACTATGGGATCCCAGTTGACAGCACAAAGGTCAGAGCAGAAGTCAGCTATCACAAGTCTGGAGTAGTTCCTGGCTTCAATCACCCTGGCCGCCAGTTTGGGGGGCTTGTTAGACCAGGTGCAAAAGATTTGTGAGTGGTCACTCAGAGAGTCAGACATGGTCCTGGCCGCCAGTATATGATCAGGGAAGGAGACAAGGGCCCAGTCGAGTAAGAAGTGATTGCCAGACTTGATATTATGCCTTGTAGGCAGTTCAATGATTTGGGTCAGGTTGGAGTCTAAGACTGGATTCTTGTTAGCTGAGGACCTCGGGGCGAGCCAGTTTTGATTAAAGTCCCCAAGGAGAATAATTTCCCCTGGAGGGTGTTCTGTCAGGGCAAGAGTTAGGGATTCCAGGGAAGAGGCAACTGACTGGGGCAGGAGGTAGGCACACCCGACATACAGGGGCTTGCTATCTCCAAAGAGCAATTTACTAAAAATGATCTCCTTTACCGATTCACAGAGGGGAGGGTAGTCTAGCTGCGTAGCATTGAGACTCGACTTAGTGTAAATGAGAACCCCACCACCTTTCCTTCCTACACGATCCCATCTGAAGGCATTATAGCCAAGCAGGTCTATTTCATGTGGAAGGATTTACAGCTTCAGCCAGGTCTCAGTCACTGTTAGTACATCTGGTTTGTACAATGCGGTCCAAGCTTCGAGGTCATGGACTTTATGCCATAGGATGCCAACACTCATATGGACCAGTCGTCGGCTCCTGGCTGCAGCCCAGAGTGGGTTAATGGGGTCACTGAGAGCAAGATTAGGGGAGTGAGGGCCAGGGTTAGGCTCAACATCTCCTCCCAGAGCTAGCTTTAGCCTGGCAAGGTACCCAATGATTCTGGATGGGGGAAAAGGAGTACCTCCGTTTGTCTCTCATGTGGATGTACTGGAGGAGATTGTAACAATTTCCATTACGGAGTACCCCATACATGGAAAGGAGCAGCAGGTTAGTCCATTCCACGGGAAGCTCAAGGCAGCAGGGGGATTAACCAGTGGACTCACCCTGGTTCTGGGGACAGTGACCCCAAGAGTAGAGCTCGTTAGCCCCTAAGATAAGGGCTATGTAGGCAAAGGCTGCCATAGGTCCAAGGCCCCACAGAGTTACTCGGGATAAGACAGGGAATATGTCAACAGCTCCCAGAGGAGGTAGAAGTCTGCTATAGGACTAGTGGACCCTGCAACTCCCTGGAGAGGCAGAGTCAGCTATAGGGGAGGACACCGGGATAGGGTCAGGCCCGAGAGGGACTTGGGCAGCAGAGGTTAGGGGCTGGCTGGGCGTAGCATCAGTTAGAGGCGACAAACAAAAGTATAGCAAGATCTAGCTGAGGAGGGATAAATATCCTTCAGGTGAGAGGGAGTTATAACGCAGGGCAGGTAATCAAGGCAGGGAGCAGGCAATCTAATAGGGGGATATAAGCAGCTCAGCTAGCTTCATTTAGGATCACTGACTTGGGGTGCTGAAGAAGTGAGATTATACTGCAACAGGCAGTCAAGGCAAGGGCAACCAGTCAAACAGAGCAGCAATAGATGACAAGGCAGGCATATAAGTCAGTGGTAAAATAGGAGGAAGAGAGTAGGTTATACTGTAACAGGCAATCAGGCTAAAGCAGACATTCTAACAGAATTGCAATTAAAAGACATAGGCAGGCATATGTGGCAGAGCAAAGGGAGAAAGGTGGGCAGCAGTTCTGTCGTTATGGGTCCAAAGAGCACCAATGGCAAGATACAGTGGGGGATAGTCACAATATGATAGGTCCACTTAAGTAATGGGAGGGGCGAAGGTCTATTTAGGGGGAGGAGGGAACGGAGCAGGTGGGCGAGACAAACAATGAACCCCCGAGGAGAAGTCTTCAAAGCGTCTCAGAGGTCGTTGCAGGGGAAGGGGACCTGTGACCTGAGGGGACCAGGGGGAGGGCCACCCTCTCAAACCCCTGATGTAGGTAGGAAAATAGCGAGTGTGGCCAGTGGGGCTCGGGGCCAGCTTTAAAACTGGTTGCCTGAGTGTCACTGGCTGAAGGACCAATAGGTGCATGGTGAGTTTTTCAAAAATTTGCGCACTCAGGACTTGGCGAGCAGCACTCCGGTGGAAAATGCAGAGGGTATCCGGGCCAGATGATAAGGGGACACAGGTCCAGGAGATGTATCCCCCTTGTTCATTCTGTCGCCGAGGTCAAGAGATGCAGGGTTTTGTCCGGTGATTCCGGCGGGAGGCATCTAGCTGGAGTAGCAAGCTTCGGGGGAGGTCCACCCATGCAGGCGCCTCACCCCGAGGAGAAGTCTTCAAAGTGTCTCAGAGGTCGTTGCAAGGGGAGGGGACCTGCGGCAAAGGGCCACCCTCTCAAACCCCTGATGTAGGTAGGAAAACCTCAGGGTTGGCTGGAATGTAAGGATGGAGGGCTCGAGTGAGGATAGTAAGAGGTACGTCAGGGGCCATGTCGACCTGAAGGAGTGGTGGGCCCTGGAGCACGTAGCGGGGATAAACAAATCAAGAAAAAAAAAACATCAATAAACCACCCCTTGCTGTGCAAGAACAGCTGAAACCGTGCTGCTTTAGGACTGCTTTTTGTCTTCTGCTGCTGTCTGGACGTTAGCAGCTGTCCTTTTTCATCCCGAATGTAGTAGTATAACATTTTATTCATTACATGAATCAGATACTCGTTGAGCAAAAGCTCATTTTCAGTGAGGTCCCATACACTCACACATAACAGATACAGTTACAGAGGTTATCAACATTTCTTACAATATTACACGTATAGAGAACAGAAAGCCTCATTTTATGGCAGGACAGACACCAAGAAATGTTATAAAAAGCAATGATACAGTAATGCAGTTTACTCTAATCAATTAACTCATTAACTATATCATCTTGTATCTGCTAGTGAGCAACAAGGCAAAGGATTTTTGACTGTTCTAAGTGCCATTTTTTTTGATGTTGTGCAAACTAATAAGCTTGTCTTCTGGTGTAAGGTGAATTAGGGTGGGTTTCCCAGTTCATGTCTTTCAGGATTTCATGCAGTTCTGGACCAAACAAGTCACCAGAAAACGGCATACTGTACAATTGAGACATACTGGCCTGGTCCATAGACCGGTGGTGGAGCCAAACTCCTCACATGGCTAACGCTATAGTGGAGGTCATGCAAGCTGACATCCATGAGCTGTCCATAACCGCATCTCCCATGAACTTGCAGGCCATTGATATGAGCTGCATAAAAGTAGCACCTGGGGGATCCGCCGGTAAAACTTCTGCTAGTGCTGTTACCCAAGCACATAACACTCAGGAAATGATGATGGATGCATACATTATTCAAAGGGTTTTCCCCATTAGCCGCCATCAATGCCCTCTGGCATGGTAAGTCTACTCTCTCGTCATGCACATCTGAATGTGGTGACAGCCCTTCCAGGGGAACACTCATGTGCTTTACAGAGTTGCAGACCAATCTGTTCTCCACAGGGGGCACCTCCTGTTTCTTGGAGTGCTTCTCTTGAAAGGAATAACACCTCCCCCTAGCTCTAGGGAGTGTTTCCACTTTTTCTTGTCTGCCCATTCCTGCTTGATAATTCAGTCACAACGCTAGGAAGTTCGGGAAACACTTAGGTGTAGATCCTGAGGCAGAAAGAATAGGGTTTATGTCTAGAGGCTCTACATGCCTCCATGAGCAGATAAGACTAATTTTCATGTCAAATTGTGGCAGGATTGGAATTTGTTTCTTAGTTTCCATCCACCACCCACACCCCTCTTAGGAGTAGTATTCTCACTCATAAAACTAACTCTGGTTCCATCAGATCTGGATTTTCATCCTCATCCTCATCCTGTCATGCATTATCCTTATCAGGGTTACCCAACACAGTGAGATCCAGGGATTCTTGCCAATCGCGGTGAGCAGGAACTCCATGTTCAGGTATACCTAGACATGCCAATCGGCATCCCCCCCTTGGCCTGAAGTGTCTGCCTTAGGTTCAGGTGTCTTTGCAGGTTTTTAACATCTTATTTAAGGGAAACATTCATGTATAGTGGCTTACATAGTTTGCAAGTTCATGAAAAGCTCTTTCAAACGATGTATTGGACTCATCTGTAGCTGAAAGTGCTCCACAGAGATAGATGACTGAGTCTGTGCAATATTAATTCTACACTGCAGCCATTTTTAGAACAGTGTGATGACATCAAGGAACAAACTGCGCTTGTTTCAGTGTAGTTAGACACAGCTTATTTCTCGATGACATCCAAATATTATAAAAATGGCTGCAGTGTAGTATTAACGTTGAGCAGACTCAGTCACCTATATTTCTGGAGTAATTCCGGCTATAGATGAGCCCAATACCTCGTTTGAAAGGGCTTTTCATGGGCTTTCAAACTATGGTGGCTGCTGGGCATGAATGTGTCCCTTTAAGAGTCAGAACCCTAGGTGCACCCTTCCCCCCATACTGACACACTGGATTGTGTTACACAAAAGGGACACTGTGACCCCACTGGTGATGGTCTCACAGTCCTGTGGCAGGTCTTTCATCTTTTAAAGACAAATGGTCTGCAACAGGCATTTGTGCCCAATTACAGAGAAGAGCCTCTTATTTGCAAAGCCTCAGTGCTTCTTGCTAGAGAGGCTATAGGACACAATTGTCTCCCTCCTCCCGTATTTCCTACTGAGTAACTGTGAGCTAGTCCCAGTCAAACACAGCTTTTTTCTCATTCAGGTGTACGGTCCCTTTAATTTAGTAATTCAGTAAAAAAAAACATGCATTTGTCAATGGCAAATGTTGGCTTGTTAGCATTAGCACTGGTAGTGCAGGAGTTAGAGAGATGCATAATAGGAATGGCAGTGAAGTACTGAACTGACGCCAACCCCACCCCCACCCTGCAGAGACTGACAGGCATTGGGGATGTGCCTTTGGGTCATCGGCCATAATGCTAACGGCATTTCACCTCACCCTATCCTGCAGACACTGACAGGTGTCGCGGCGTGCCTTGGGGTCTTCAGGCCTTATACTCACCCCATTCCATATGGAAATATGCTGAGATAGGCGGAGTATAGGAGAATGGGGTGAATGTTGGGGGCTGAAGACCTCCAAGGCACACCTCGATGCCTGTCACTGGCTGCAGGGTAGGGGTGGAATAGTGTGAGCATTACAGCCAATGATCCCAAGTCACACCCCTGATGCCTGTCAGTCTCTACAGAGTAGGGCATTATGGTTGGAAACCCTAACGCCCTGGCCGTTTGTTAGTATTTTGGTTCCAACTTTTAAAAATGGGATTTTTGTGACACCACCTCATGAACATTGGCACTATCATTTCGTTACTCAATCCCGAAAGGTGATTTTGCACAGTGACTGCGATATTTGGCACCACAGGTGTGAAAACATATTTCTGGCAGGATGTGAAAAATGACAGCTATACTGTTCATAAGGTGGTGTGAAAAAATGGCAATGTTGAAAATCTGGAATAAAAATATGAAAAATTAGTGAAGTTACGAACGTGCGTAGAAACTGCGCAATGCACACCTGTAATGTAATCAGTTTTTTGAATTTTTTCATCAAATTTTCAACATGGGCATTTTTGAACCTCTCCTCATGAACGGTGGCACTGTGATTTTTAATCTGTCCAAAAGTTGATTTCCCACAGCGACCGCACCATTCTGCACCATAGGTGTGAAAACCAAAAAACACATTTCAGGAAGGATGTGAAGAATGACAGCTATACTGACCATAAGGAGGTGTAAAAAAGTGGCAATATTGAACATCTGGAGAGAAAATATTAAAAATTGGAAAAGTTACAAGCTTGCATAGAAACTGCACAACATGCTCATAACGTAAGTCAATTTTGGGATTTACCAAATTTGCAACACGGGAGTAGACCTCCCTCATGAGCAGTGGCACTGTCGCTTTAATTTCGTCCCAAAAGTGATTCTGTGCAGCGACTGCAAAATCACCTTTTGGGACAGAGAAGCTAAATAACAGTGACATGTTCATGAGGTGAGGTCCCAAGAACACCATGTTGAAAATTTGGGCCAAAATTCAAAAAATAGCTGAGATATCAATCTGTTGCCCCCCAAATGACTCCCATTATAAAGGTTACCGCATTTCTTCAATTTTCAGTTTGGCTTTGAAGAGTGCAGACATGTCCCGGTTCAGAGAAGACTGTGACTCTGATCTCCGGAGGGTAAGTATGGGTGGGGGGCTGCAGGAGGTGGGACAGAGGGAGGAGGGAGGGGACGAGGTAGACAATGGTGGACCGTTTTCTTGTTTGCAGGGGAAAAGACAGCGAGGAAAGGTTTTCTTCATTTACAGGTTACACAAAAAAACAAACAGGCACACTGGGGTTGGCTCCCAGTGTGCCACAATTCTAGAGGATGGGGGATGCCGATATGGGGATTGGGCACCCCGATGTTGGCAAGGCATATAGATGGGTGGGGGGGGCATGCATCAGACACCAGGAGTGCCCATACTACAAGATGTTGCTTGCGCGTGCACGCAAGCCAACATAAGAATGGTTCCTTTTGCTGTTTTACTGCTGCTGCAGTCTGATAACTGGGTGTAAATGATACAAGCCCTATGTCTAAAACTTTGCAGCTTTCCCTTTAAACTGTGGCATATTATTCCTCATTAGCTGTTGTCTCTTCTAAACCTGCACAAGACTGCCTAGTAGTGTTGCTGCTGTGATCAAAAGTGCCGGTATTTGTGAATCATGCTTACAAGTGCTGCTGGGGGCGTGCCTGCGTACTGACATCATGTGCACGTGTGCAGGACCTGATGACAGTGCCTCCCGACAGCCGAGTCCTGCACCTCAGCGTACTCTGCTAAAATGCACGCTTCCTCTCGTCGCCTCAGCACCCAAAAATGGCGTCGCTAAGGAAGGCTAGCCTCAAGCCAGAAACTGGAGAAACTAGAGCGCATGGACTACTTAAAAAGGCGTGAACACTGAGTGATAGTTCCTTGGAGCTCAACCAAGTATAAAACACCTAGCAATAATCACACAAAACTGCAATAAACAATAAATCTAAGGCCCAAATAACAAACTACTGACACTAACCTAAACAAAAGGAACCAGCTGCATAGCAGGACAACCGGGGGATGGAGCTGCCTGTCAAATTATTAGAAGGGAAAAACCTCCACTCCCTTACCTGAGGCACCATGCTATTTCTAACAGCAGACCTGTGACTTCAGACAACCAAATTAGAACTTTCACACCCTACCAGTTGTAAGTGGTCCTCAACCAGGCTTTTTGAGGCTGAGTGAGAATTTTCAAGTTTGTCAATTTGAACACTAAAGTGTAACAAGCATATTTTGTTTTTTTATTTTTTGTGGGGGGGGGGGTGCTGTCGGTCACCAGGTAGTCCCAACCTGCCCTACAGTCACACTGTTGTTAAAACAATGCAGAATTACCAGGTTTTTTCTGCATGTCTTCAGAGAGCTCTACAGTATGCTACTTTCCGTTTTGAAGTGGTACTTCAGGCTGGCTATCTCTTTTGGAATGTTCATGTGCTTGGGGTTCTGATGTTGCTAGGGCAGTCTAAAAGTTTAGACTGTACTGTACAAGTTACCCCTTCCCCCCGCAGAGGTTCACATTACCCTATATGTATTAAAGGAGAACTGAGCTGAACCTGTAAGTCATTTTTTCCAGTGGAAGTTGCTTTTTAGGGCTACTGTGGACACAGCCCTGCAGATATCTTGCGAGCAGAACAAGGGCTCCACTCTGACCGAACAACATTAAGGAGCTGCTTCACAGTCGCCTCTGCGGTCTGTGAAGCACTCCTCTGTAATAGGCACTAGTTTGTTTCTTGCCGCGATAGCGTCGCATCAGGAGCTCCCTCGCTGTACCCGAACCCTGAAATCACTTAGTTGAGGTGCGGAAACACGAGGGCTGTGGTGCAGCAGCCACAAAACTATTTGTTTGAACAGCATCAATGACCGCTCTGGGATGGAATATATACATAAAAATTAGCTGATAATGCATATTAATGACCCCTATTCATGAGCAGCTCATTATTATGTATATATTCAGTCCTCGAGCAGTCATTTGCCCTCTTTAAACAAATACTGTCATAGCTTCTGTGCCGTAGCCTTCGTGTCTCTGGACCCCAACTAAGTGAACTCGGGGTCCGGAAGCACCAGGGGAGCTCAGAATGTGCCGGTATAGCAACGAGAAAATGGATGCACGTCAAAGCACATGCACGGACCACCAGCTCGCACATTTGGTGCGACTGCAAGAAGTTCCGCCTCTGTGTGGTCTCTCTTACTCCATGTCATGACCTCAGCTGCAGCCCTATTGCTCTGGCCAGAGTTTGTTTTAAACACTAGTTCCATTCTGTCACTGCTCCATCAAGATGGGCATTTTAGTAACCTCAGTGGTTGTTTTTGATTTAAACTCTAGTGTCAAGTGTTGTTTTAAAACTGTGTGATGTAGATTATGTTCCTCTCAACCACACAGTTCTATGGATGCAGTGTGCAAGCAATGGAAAAGCTGAGCAAGGACATAAAGTACTGTGTGTCTTACAGTTCAAAAGTGGCACATTCTACCTGTGTGTCGATCGGAAACACCTACTAGGGTAATTAAAACACCTGTAGAGATGGAACAGTAACAGACATGGATCAGTATTTCAAAATCAGCTTCTACAGGGGACAACAACTTACAGGTTTAGTGCTGTTCTCCTTTAAATCTGCCCATTGATAATGTGGAGCAATGCAGATATATCAAGGATAGCTGTGGAATGGTTTGCCAAGTACTCCACCTGTTAGGTAGGAACTTGGCAAATGTCAAATAAGCTGTTTTGTTTGCCCTGGGAAGCTGCCAACATTGCAGCTAATACCAGACCACACATCAAATCTCCAGCAAAGGTGATGTAAGAAAAAACACAAATTAGTGAAGCATCGTATCGCCCAATATGGGAACAAAAATAAATGACAGGGCTCATCACTGAGGAGGGTGAGCAGGAGAACCTTGTGATGTGACTTGAATTCTGCTAACATGGACAGCTGCTTGAAATGGATAAACAGAGCTTTGAAAATCATGTCCCATAACATGGTGTATGTGGAAAATCAATCCCATCAACGGCATACAATACAGTACTTACAGATGGCCGAGGACTTGCACTGAGCACGAGTCCTCTGTTCATCCTGCTTCCTGCTGCTGTATGAACTACAAAAGAGCTTCAGTTTATTACTTGGTCAACAGCCAGTCCAGCAATGCTTCCAGCAGCAACGCTTCAAGTTAAAACAGATCAGGTGCACAGAGAATGCATCTGTTCATTCTGCTATTGTTTCGCTTTCTGCAGACCGTTTTCTAAAAAGCTGGCTCAACATAGCTGTACAATAGGAAGAGTACTTTTACAATGAAAAGGATGGAAATGTTGTGTTTGTTTAAATGAAAGTTTAGAGTCTGTACAATGCAAATACATCTTTAGAAGTGGCCTAAAGCCACAGATTTTCCAGCTCATTAATTTCAACTGTCTTTGGGTCGACGGGGGACTCCAGCTTGCTCAGTGTAGTGATGTGGAAATTTTTCCAATGACCACTTGCCCATGGGCTGTGGCTTGGATCCAGCCACACAGGAGAGTGAAGCATGTCAACCAATAAATACACTCACTTGCATAAAGACTGGTGCCAGCAACCAATCAGCTACCAACTGTGACCCTCACTGCAGTAATGAAATCATAGCCCAGAATTATTACATCATAACTGTTTTGGAATGCTTTCTCTAGATATCTCAAATAGTGTGAAGATACACTCGCACATGCCCTGTAAATTTCTCGCTACACAATAAGATAAACTGCAGGTTAAATCTTTACAACAGTGAAATGGCAGACTGGGGAAAAAACAACCAGTGCTGGGACTCTGATCACAGGAGGCTTGCGAGAAAGAAGAAAAAATTACACTCACCATAGTAATGTTGTATCTTTCAGGGGATCCCTCACTATGCTTAACTACTGCAAATCAGTCTGCTGGTTTGAGCTGCCCAGGTGAGTAGAATTTTGGTCACGCTCCACTCTGCCCTCTAACATTAGATTTATTTCTGTAGCTAGGGTCACAGTGACCTCTAAACTAGCTAAATGTAAGCAAAAATATAGAAGGCCCCAAAATTTTGAGTCCCTGCAGGGTCTTAACCTGGCAGACCAAAAATGTTTCAACAAAATCACCAAAAATCGATTGTGGGCAAGTCACAAAAAAATGCTCAAGTGAAATAAGGAAAAAAGGAAAACTGATTCTTGGAGAACCTTTTCCAGGTTCTGAGGGGAAGTAGGGTGGGTTTGTTAAGTATAGCGAGGGATCCCTTGGAAGAAACAACATTACTATGGTGAGTATTATTTTCTTCAAACCCCAGGAATCTCTCACTATGCTTAACTACTGCAGACTAAAAATCAGTACCTTGGGAAGTTAGGTACATACAGAACCTTTTTAGGGAAAAGGTTCTGCAAGACAGAAGTGCCAAATTGGTATCCCTTCTGGACTGTACATCCAGACAATAGTGCTTTTTGAAAATGTGTACTGTTTTCCAGGTAGCTTCTTTATAAATTTCCAGCAAGAGAATGCTCCTTGCAGTTGCCACGGAGGCAGAAATGTTACACGTGGAATGTGTCCTGAGGCCTTGTGGTAGTAACTTGCCAGTTTTGCTATAACAGAAATGAATGCAAGACTATCCAGCAAGTGATTGTTCTCTTGGAGGCTTGCCTAATTTTCCAACTTCATCATATGAGACAAACAACTGTGAATGGGAGGACCCGACTTTCTTAGTGCAGTCCAAGTAGCAACTAAGTGCCCTCTTGACATCGAGACTGTGCAGCCTTCTGCTCCCCAGAGCTGGATTTTGTTGTAAAGGACACTGGAAGAGTAATGGACTGCTTTAGGTGAAATTCGGACACCACTTAAGGAAGGCATTTCCTGTTTGTCCTTAGGACAGCCTTGTCCCTGTGGAAGACAATGTAATTTGGCTCTGTGCAGAAAGCTTGAAGCTCGCAAACCCTTCTGGCAGAAGTCATGGCCACCAGGAAAACCATTTTCCAGGTGACATATTTTTAGTCAGCAGTAGCCATGGGCTCAAAGGGAGCTCCATGAGCTTAGCAAATGCACAGGTTCAAATCTCATGATGGGACTAGGTCCCTGACAGGGGGAATACAGGTGCAGAAGCCCTTTAAAGAACTTTTTAAAAATGTGGTGTTAAGCTACTGTTTTCTCTCTGCCTGCTGAAACTTAAGTTGATGCCACTGCCAGATGCACCTTAAGGGTTGAGGACCTGAGGCCAAGGGACTGAAGGTGGACCAGGTAGTCCAAGACTATGTACAGATTTGCCTGCAAGGGATTGAGCTGCTTAGAAGAACAAAACAGGGAAAACTGTTTCTATTTAGAAGCATAGAGTTTCCTTGCTGCTGGTTTCCTGGAAACTTTGAAGACTTCCAAAACCTCATCAGAAAGGTTAAAACCAGAAAACTCCAGATCTTCAAGAACCATGTCATGAGGCGCAGAGTTTTGAGGTCTGGGAAGGTTATCCTGCCCTGAGACAGGGTCAGCAGATTGTGTCTCAGAGGGAGGTGGATGGGATGCTTGATGGAAAGGGCCAGGAGAAGGGAGTACCAAACCTGCCTGACTCAATCTGGGGCTATTAGGATTATGGTTGCAGATTGGTCCCTCAACTTCAAGAGCACTCTCAGCAAGAGTGGGGAGGGGAGGAAAAGCATACAGGACCCTCCCTATCTATTCTAGAGTCAGGGCGTCCGATGTGACCAAGTCCACTGTAGGTGGCCTACACCAAAACAGAGGAAGTGGAGGATTTTCCCAGGATGCAAACAGGTCTATCTTTGGTATATCCCACCTCCTGAACACTGTGGCCAGGACATGCTTGTTCAGGTCCATTTGTGATGTCCCTGGCTAATCCTGCTCAGGGAGTCCGCCAAAACATTGTCTTTCTTTGGCAAGTGAAATAGAAATTACGTACCTACTGTAATTATGATCTTTCTGTGTATCTTCACCATTCATCACAGATGGGGTACTGGCCGGAGATCAGACCCGGGAGCCTTTTTTTTTTTTTTTTAAGGATAGGCGGAGTCGACACAGCATCGGTCGCCGCCCTCGAGGCTGACGTACTACGTGGCACTTGAGGATTAGCCGTTAAGCTGCGTCGACTCCGCCTGCCTACCGGTTCTGAGTTGCCGGGGAAGTAAGAGGAACGGATGGAGGATGGGACAAGAGAGTCCAAGGGACAGAAAAAGGAAGAGAAAAACTGAACTAAAAGGAGAAATAACGAGTGAGAGGACAGCATAGAAGAATTAAGACTAAGGGGATTGGGTAGGGGCCCCAATCTCTGGAAAAGAAAGAAGGGGGGGGAGAGAAAATTTAGGAGAGAGAGTGAGAGGTAACAAGGATCCAGGACCCTTGTCTGCCACCAGACTGTATAGGAACTGCAGGGAGTAGCAAAGCTCATACGCCAAAAGCAGAGTCGGCTATTGTGGAGAAGGACAGGGTACAGGGACTCAGTACTCTCTCTGTAAAGATATTTGGTGAAAAAAAGGGGAGTTCTTTTTTTTTTTTTATCAGATGGATAACAGAAGGAGGGCAACCACCAGCTCTCACCCCGTAGGGGTGAAGATATGTAGTAGAGAAGAAGTGCCACTCGAACTGTACCCCTTAGGGAAGAAAACTACACCCCTGTGTGTCCCAACTTTACCTCGCTCAAAAAGAGGGGTAGGCACAGAGGGAGGAGGATCCAGAGACTGGAGCCCCAGGGGTATGGTGGGCGGGATTATGGTGAAGATATACAGAAAGATCATAATTACGGTAGGTACATAATTTCTATATCTTATCTGTGTCAGTCTTCACCATTCATCACAGATGGGTGAGTACCAAGCCCCCCGAAGGGGGTTGATTAATTGCACCGTAAGGGACAGTGTCCCTTAGCCCTCAGTGGGTGACACACTAAGGGGGGGAAACCTTCCGGGCCTGAGGAGGCCCAAGAGTGGGGAGAGCGAGACGGGTCCCCGGAGGGGAAGGAATTTGCCCCGACAAACGTCGTCTCACCCTACGAGGAAAAGAGATAGGTTCCCTGGTGAGCGGAGCAAATCACCCTACGCCGGGCCAAGGGTGACAACAGGAAAGGCAAAGCCACGCCGATCTCCTGGTGCAGATCGCTGTCCCTACTACCCTGGTAGCTACCTCATTGGCATCGTAAGATGCCCTTGCTTGGTGCCTTGCTAGCTCCAGGCCATGTGCAGAGAGTGTGATGGCTTGCCTGGCTTGCTCCGAGTCAGACAAAGCAGCTAGGATCTGACCCAGCGCTGACCACAAGAACCTGTTGTAGGCTGCATAGTGGGCCTGATGAGCGGAGATGGAGAGAAGCAGCCGTGCCGAGCAGAAAGTCCTCCTCCCCCAGAAATCAAAACCCGAAGAGTCCTGATCTGGGGGCTGGTCACGGTGGAGGGCGTGAAGCCCATCAGGAGTGTCCAGGTGCGTCAATCCGGACTGTGGATGAGGCATAGAACCTGGAGACTCTGGGGAGAGCAATACCTCTGGCTGAGGTCCCTAGGGGCAGGAACTCCGGAGAAGGGCCTCTGCCAGAAACGCATGGATGCCTCCTGAAAGGGAGTAGGCCAGGGCAGCACCACAAGGGTGGCCGCACCGAAATCGCCTAGAAAGGCGTGCGCCGCATGCTCAGGATTGCTGACCGACAGGGGAGAAAGGTGAAGGTCCTCCAACATCCTCACGAGGAAGCGCTGATACTCGGAGAGATGGTTCCTCTCCCCCAGAAGAGGGGGATGAGGAGCTGGAGGTCACCATACGTTCCGAGGGTGGTTGCTCGGGGGGAGATTGAAAAACCTGCCTGTCCATGGCCCTAACGTAGGCAGGGAACCAAGCAGCCACCGCTCTGAACTGCTCCCAGGTGAGAGGGCCACTAGGACCAAGAATGCCTGGGAGCGCTGGAGAATGCGGCAGAGGGATAGGGGCAGAGCCGAGAGAAGTAGTCGGCTGACCTCTGCCAGGGCTAGGGAGCGGACCATGGACACCCGAGGAGGGTGTCCCGGAAGACTCCGCAGCCGACAGCTGTACAACCACGTTGGTACTGCCTAGGCTGTGCCCAGAAGAATCCCCCCAGTGAGGTGACCGGGGCCATACAGATACAGAAGGACAGTCCCCTGCCTCCAAAGAATGGGACCCCCTCAAGGAACCAGAGGGGGAAGGGTGGAAGTCAGCACTACGGCTTCGTCCAGGGCTGGGGTGGACCCCAGAGAAAAGCCGGCGCGCTGACCCCACACCCTCGACCCTCAGAGTCCGAGAGGGTCCTGGTCCTCGAGAGGGCCAACTCAGGCAGCTGGCAGCTCTGGGCTGCCCCCGGCGGGAGACCCAGGGAGCAGCACCCTCCCCTCCCATAGGCTTCCCGATGGGCCCCAAAGTTGGGCGTTCGAGACACACTATGGGAGGGGGTACCACTGTCAAGGGGTCAAGGAACCCTCCAAGGCCAGGTTGCATGGCAATGGTGGCTCGCGCCATAGCCTGCTGGTCAGTACCACTGACCCCAACCTCGGGGATAACCTGATGCTCCTCAGAAGGGGGCTGGCTGTGACTTGTCGTCGAGACCACCAGCTCGTTCTCCTCTGCAGACAACCCCGAAGGGTGTGACTGCTCGCTCGACTCCGAGCCCGACTACCACTCCGAAGAGGTAGAGTCCGAGGCCCTAAGCCAAACAGTAGGAGGGCGAGGAAAGGCGACTCTACCGAGAGGCCCGAAGCTAAAGTAGTGCCGAGGTGGCCCCCTGACAATCTCCACAGCCTCAAGCGAGCTGACAGAAGGCAGCAGGGCAGCTCGGCCAAAGGTCTTGAGCCAGGGCCAGCCGCGGCGCCGTTAAGTCCACTGGCACCGGGGCGGTACCAGGAACAGAGACGGCACTGACGGCAGCCCCAGCAACGCCTTGGCGCCGACACGCCGCCACGCTCCTCGGGCGGCGCGAATGGCACCAGCGGAACGAAGTGGTTTCCGACGCCCTGGAAGCGGACTCGCAAGCAACACGGCACCGCCAGGCCTTCAGCACCGCGAACGGCACCGAGGCACCAACGGCGCCAACAGATGGCTCCAAAGGCCCCATGGCGCTGCAGTTCCAACCTCGCACCGAGGACGCGCGCCAAGGCGACATAGTGCAAAAGGTGACGTTAAATCCAGGGTCACGCGCCGAGCAGCATCGGCACCGCAAATGGCCCGACAAAGCCCACGATGCGAGAGACGAAGTCGGCACCATTGTCGGCGCCAACAGAGCCTACAGCACTGCGAACGGCACCAAGGCCCCTAACGGCGCTGAGTGACGGCGTCGACTCGGCTCTTCCAGACCGGTGGAGCGACACTGGGGAGCCTTCACCTCAAGGGGTGATTGCCATAACGGCGCCCCGCCCACTCCTGGAGGAAGCGGATGGGCCTCCTGCGCCGCTGGAGGAGCCTCAGCCAAGGCTAGGCTGCAGAAGCTGAGGCTCCCTCCTCCTCGGTCCATAGAACAGGAGAGACCCGAGAAGGAAGGCAAGAGAGAGGCGGCTTGGCCCGAGTGCGAACCCTACCCCCGAAAGTCGGTGGAGCTCGCCCTACTTTGAACACGCGCTGTTCTAGGATGCGGCGGTCGATGGAGAAGCAGGCATCGCACTAATCCATGTCGTGAAGCGGGCCAAGACACGCGAGACACCAAAAATAGACTCGACGTCGCTATACTGTAAAATAAAAGGAAAGATCTTACCGGCGACGTTGAATGGAGGCAGATCCCAGAACTAGCAGACCAATGGACTGAAATGCACAAATTCGAAGGCTAAGGCCTAACACAGTCAAAAACCTTTTTCAGTGGCTTCCCACGAGGTAACCTCGACGGCGGGAGCTGAAGAACTGATAGGCAGGTGGAGTCGACGCAGCTTAACGGCTAATCCTCGAGCGCCACGTAGCACGTCGGCCTCGAGGGGCACCGATGCTGCGGCCGACTCCACCTATCCTTTTAAAAAAAGTGCTCATGGGTCCTGATCTCCGCCAGTACCCCATCTGTGATGAATGGTGAAGATTGACACAGATAAGATCTGCTGTCAGTTGCACCTCTAGGGAGTAGGCCAGATTCCAGGTCTTCATTGCTTCTGTACATAACTTTGAGGTTCCTGTGTTTTCCTGTTTGCTGATGTAGTACATGGTAGTGATGTGGTCTGTCCTGACCTGGCTGACTGACTGACCCCTGACGTGGGAGGCATAAGCCTTTAAAGCCAGGTACACTGCTCTGAGCTCCAGCAGGTTTATATGCTCCTGGGACTTCTGGGAAGACCACACCCTGCTTACTGTTAGGTCATCCAGATGGGCACCCCAGCCCAGGAGGGAGGCATCTGTTGTTAGTACTACTGTGGGTGACAGCTGTAGGAAGGACACAGCCTCCCTGAGGCTGCCCTTTTCTTTCCACCTGTCCAATGCTCTTAAGAGACTTTGTCACAGGCACCAGCCTTGATTTACGGTCTTGCCTTTGGGACCAGTGGGCATCCAGGTGCTACTGGATGTCTCTCATTTGGAACCTGGCCCTGGCCACTACTGCTGTGGATGAGGCCATGTGGCCTTATAGCTAGAGGAAGTCTCTTGCTGATCTGGGCTGGCCGAGTCTGAAAGACTTTGCCAGGCTTACCAGTTTTCCCACTCTATCTCTTGTGGGAGGAAGGCCATCCCTTGGAGGGTATCCAATTCTGCTCCTATGAATTCCAGAACTTGTATTGGTTCTGACTGGGAGTGCTGAGTGTTTATGATGAAGCAGTGACCCTCCAAAGTATGCTGATTGAGGAGGAGAAAGGCCTTGGCCTTCTGGTGTGATTTCCCTGTAACCAGCCAGTTCTCGAGATAAGGGGCAACTACCACTCTGTGCCTTCCCAGATGTGCTGCCACCGTGGCCCAGCCATTTGTGAACACTCTGGAAGTTGAACAGAGTCTGAAGGGGAAGGCTGTGAACTGGTAATGACCTGCCCCTACCATGAACCTACGTATTTTCTGTGACAGTGCCTGACTGGGATATGAAAATAGGCAACCTTTCGGTCCCAAGACCCTAAGCAGTCACCTTGCTGAAAGGCTGGGATTACTACAGCAAGGGTTAGCATCTTGAACGTTTCCTTTTTCAGGTGTTTGTTTGGATATCCAAGGTCTAAAATGGGTTGCCACTCCTCATTTTTCTTGTGAGTCAGGATGTATCGTGAGTAAAGGCCCTTTCCCCACTGTGGTAGGGGGATATTTCTGCTGCATTTGCTTGCAACAACTTCCCTACCTCCAAGTCCAACAGGATTTTTTCTGTTGGAGTGAGAGGTGTACAGTTTTTGCGAACCAGCAGTCCTGGGAATCTTTTGAACTGCAGGGTGAGCCCCTGGCTCACCACTTCCAGGACTCACTTGTCTGTGGTGATGTTTTTCCACTCCTGAAGAAAGTGAGCCAGCCTTCCTCCCACTGGCAATGTGTGAGCGACTTGGACCAACTTGTCAGGGGTTCTTCTTCTTAGGCTTGGCCTTAGGTGCTGGGGTTGAGTCAGCATGCTTTGGGACCATTCTAACCTCTGCTTCTGAAGAAACCCCTCAGCTGGGAGAAACCACAGGCGAGGAAATCACAGGGAAAATATCCCCTACCTCTGCCCCCCCCTCTATAAGACCTACTGGAAATGGAGGCTTTTTCCTTTTCAGTATTACTCTTGTACGTGGCATTATACTCTTCCATTTTCTTCATGCATGCCTCTGTCTTGTCACCAAATGAGGGAATTTCCCCTCATGGAAAAATCCATTGCCTTCATCTGAGTGTCCTAAGCCAAGCAAACATCCTCAAGGAGACTGCATGAGCCATGACCTGGAGGTAATGTCATTGGCATCCATTGCCACATGGAACTGATTTTTGGTTGGGTGGCATCCATGAGCATCTTAGTAGTATCTGCTAAGTCTTGTGCCAGGTCACCAGATGCTTTCTCACTCATGGCCAGAATGGAGCTCTACAGAGCCTTCTGGTACTGGGCAGTATAAGCCATGTAGGCTGCTTGTCTTAGGAGCAGGGATGCTGAGGTATAGACCTTTTTCACCATGCTATCAAGCTTCCTGGAGTCCTTATCTGGGGGCTGGGTAGAGAGGGAAACTTTTGCTTTGTCACAGGCTGCAACCTGTACTACCGTCCATGGTCAGTGTAGAAGTAAAGGTATTCAGAACCTTGTTTGTCCAGCTGGTATTTTTTCTGTTTTCTTGTCAGTACCAAGGGTACAAGTTGGCATTTACAACAGCTTGCAGGATGCCTTCTTTAGGGATTTGTGGAACGACAGAACCTACCTCTTACCCAGGGTTAACCCCATCATATCCAGGAATTCTACCTAATTTTCCTCCTCAGTGGTCTCCTGGGTGGAGAGGTTGAGGGTGTTGACCATTTGGGCTCAGGGAGGAAAGCCAAATTCTTGTTCAGGGGAACTGTCAAGATCAATAGGTTCAGCCGGCCCATCGGCGCAGCAGTTGGATTTCCGCTTGTGGCACCAGCGATCTGGGTTGAGGAACGAGCCCGGGTAGCTGAAGGGCTGGCCGGGGCAGGAGACTTGAATGTCCCAGGGACAGCTCATCTTCTCCATGGAGGGGGGGAATAGCATCTCAGTGCTTGACTGGCCCCAGGTGGAGGTCTGGGGCATAGCAAGTACTGAGGCAGACACAACGGGGAGGACATCATGGACTTCGGTGCTATGCACCTTGACATCAGGGCACATGTGATGTCCACAAGAGAAAAAGGGAGAAAATACCTTCCAGCTCTAAGGAGATGGAGCGCCGGAGCTAGGCTCTAATGTTCTTCCACCTACCTGACCGTCTGAACCCGACGAAACAAAGAACTGTTTGGGTGGACGAGCCCCACCTCATCCCCATGGGGAGGGGGAACGGGATGGACTAGGTAAGGTAGATAGCAGGGGCAGACTCCATTGGCGCTCCCGAGGAACCAGAGCTTGAGAGGTATGGGGGAGATAAACAGAGATTTCAACAACAGAAAATAGCTCAATAGGTTCTTCTTCCTCTTCTCCATCATAATAAAATTCAGCCCCTTGGTCCTCTGGAACTGGGGGAGGTACTGGAGCCAGGGAAGGGGAACTGGCATGCCCATCGGTGAACCCACAGCCTGGAAGGCCTGGAAAAACTGCCATGCAGTGGTCATGTCCCATACTGAGGGTATTTTACTCTTGTCCACTGATGACTCCTTTTCTTCTTCAGAAGGAGGGGCAGCAACATGTTTTTCTTAGCAGGCACCATCTACAGTATCTGTCCAGAGGCAATCTTGTGTTTACTGGTTTCAGGGCTCCCCTGTTCAGACACTCTGGACTCAGCCACCTTTGGCAGACTTGTCCTTCTGCTTACTGTGAGGGGCTAAACCCTCTTCTGAGTGTTTTGGTGACATTTGAGGCAGACTCACAAGCTATAAGGTCTTCTAACTTTTTAGCCCTCTTTTTAACAATCTTAGGGCAAAATATTATACAAAGTTCATGATCTGAAAAAGGGTGAGCTGGACACAGGCACCTCAAACACAACTCACAACAGTCTGGCTTAGCCAGGAGGTTAAAACAATCTTTACAATTTGTGAAGCCTGTAGGTCCTGTTTCCTTTTTGGGTCTGTCAGACCCACATAATCATGCAAACCCAAATTAGTTTTTGTTCCAAAAAAGAGACAAAAATGTAGCTTGCTGTTTGGTTCCTCAAATAAAAATGAATCACTAACTAATGGTTTTAATAGTAAAGTTTAAATGAAAAAAATGGAAACGACATACCTACCGTAATTCTTGATCATCTTGGACGAAGTCTCCACCACTCATTCACAGTAATGGGAGTACACCGGAGGCTCTAGGAGCCAGCGGGAGCCAAACTTTTTCAGGAGGGCCAATGCCGAGATGGAGCCGCGAGGAAGTGGCACCGCAAGCCAGGCTCATGCGGTATAGACTATCTCGGCATGACCCTCCAACCGCCTCAGTACCTTTTTTCCGAGGAGATGCGGCGTAACTAACCTAGAGAGGAGTAACCTAAAAATCGAACATAAGATAGCCTGAATGACCCGTATAAGAAGAGTCAAAAACAAAGTTTTCACAGGCCAACCATTGAGAGAGTGAAGACCAGGAACAGAGAAGTGAGCTTGGGGGATGGTGGGTGGGCGTGTGAATGAGTGGTGGAGACTTCATCCAAGAAGATAAAGAATTACGGTAGGTACGTAATTTCCACATCTTCCTGGACATAAAGTCTCCACCACTCATTCACACTAATGGGAGAGTACCAAGCTAAATAACCCCCCAAGACGGGCGGCAGGAGAGAGAGAGGAGCTCACTTTTAGGACAGAAATCCATTAAGAATTGTCCGGCCAAAGGACTGATGTCATGTGGCATGGACATCCAAAGAATAGTGCTTAACAAAAGTATGCAGGGAGCTCCAGGTAGCTGCACTGCAAATGTCTGCAATGGGGACATTACGAATTCCCACCAGAGATGCCGCGACTGCTCTGGTAGAGTGAGTGTATACTCTGCCTTCCAGCTTGACCTGTGTCATGGAATAGCAATGGCGAAGGCATGCCACCAGCAATGCTGAAATGCACCTGATAGCAACAGGTTGACCCAGCTAGGTCGTGCAGAAGGAAATAAACAGTTGTTGAGCCTTGTAAAGTTCCTTTGTTCTATCCAGATAGAACCACAAGGCTCTTTTTACATCTAGGGAATGAAGGGTACGCTCTCCCTCATTCTGGAAGTTGGCTAAGTAGGTAGGAAGGACTAATGGCCACCAGGAAGGCCATCTTCCAAGTGAGGAATTTCAACTTGCAAGTCTTTCAAGACGCGTTCCTAACTCAGCAGGTGAGGGAACCGACCAGGGAGGCACAGGTACTGGATGTGGTCCTGGCAGACAGTGACCAGATTGGGGGCCTGGAGGTAAGGGACCCATTGGCGGGGAGTGACCATGCCACGGTCTGGTTCTGCTCTGGACCTAGGAGGGTAGAAGGCTGCACAAAGACGGAAGTAACCGACTTCAGGGGACGGATTTTAAGGAAATGGGAAGGATCCTTAAGGAGCATTTGATGGGATTGGGTCAGACATGGACGCTGACAGTAGGTGGGAAATCATCAGGAGAGGGTGCAGGATGCTACCAGCACCTGTGCAAGAGTAAGACGAAATGCGGTAGGGCCCAAAACCCTGTTGGTGGACCAGGGAGGTCCAGGAGGTGGTGCTGGGAAGAAAGCCAGCCTATAAGCAATTCAAGTGCTCAAGGAGCGAAAGGATCGGGAGGGAGCACGAGCTGATGGCTGGTGGAAGGACCACTAGAGTGGTGAGGGCGGCTAAGGCAAGGAAGGAGCAGAACCCTGGCCAGGGAAATTAGGGAGAGGAACAAGGGTTCTTTAGCTACATTGGGGAAAATCGAAGGGTGAAGGGGCAGATTAGCAGGATTAAATCGGGGAGAGATGGGCACAAGACCCGGGGGAGCAGGCTGAGGTACTAAATGAGTACTTCACCTCAGTTTTCACCAGGAGAAATGGGGGTGCTGCATCATACATGGGAGGAGACAGAGATACTGAGGAGGGGGGACCCCTACCGATCGGCAGGTCTGGGGAGAGGGGGAGGCATCACTGGCAGGTGGGGGGAGGGCTAAGCAGGGAGAAGGGGACCGGAAGTGGAAATCACAGCAGAGAGAGTGAGGGAAGCCCTCAGCTCCCTTAAGACGGAGAAAGCACCGGGGCCGGATAAATTACATCCCAGAGTGCTGAAGGAGCTTGCAGATGTCCTGGCAAAACCCCTGGCAGAGCTTTTCACCATCTCTCTGAGGACAGGGTGGGTGCCCCAAGACTGGAAGGTGGTGCATATAGCGCCTATCCACAAGGGGGGATCAAGGGAGGTGAAAGGGAACTACAGGCCTGTCATCCTGACATCAGTGGTGGGCAAGGTGATGGAGGGCATTGTCAAGGAGAGGCTGGGGGGGACCTGGATAAGTCAGGGTGCCTGGACGATAGACAGCATGGATTCATCCCGGGGAAATCGTGTCAGACAAACCTGGTGGAGTTCTATGACTGGGTGACAAGTGCCTTGGACCTGGGTAGACCAGTGGATGTCCTCTTTCTAGACTTCAGCAAGGCATTTGACTCTGTTCCTCACGTGGGCCTGTTGGATAAGCTGGGAGAAATGGGGGTGGGGAACCAGATGATCAGATGGATAGGCAATTGGCTCCAGGACCGGATCCAGAGGGTCGTAGTTGGTGGGACAGTCTCATCCCCAAGGAGGGTCATTAGTGGGGTCCCACAGGGATCAGTCCTGGGCCCTTCTGTTCAACGCCCACGATCTGACATAAGGACAGGAATCAGGAGTGAGATGAGTCTCTTTGCAGATGACTCGAAACTGGGGGGCGGTGGTGGATGGGGAGGAGGGAGGTGGCCCTACAGGGGACCTGGAGGCTCTGGAAAATGGTCTAGAAAGTGGAAGCTGAGGTTCAATGCAGGGAAATGCAAGGTACTCCACCTGGGGGCCAGAAACCCAGGCCAAGTGTACACCCTGGGGGAAATGCTACAAGTCTCGATGGCTGAGAGGGACCTGGGGGTGGTGGTGGATGTCAAGATGAACAACTCTGAGACTTGTAGGAGGGCAGCAGCCAAGGCCAACAGGATGCTGGGATGCATCACTAGGGGATCACCTCCAGAAGGAGGGAAGTGATACTCCCTCTGTATAACTGCTTGGTGAGGCCGCACCTTGAGTACTGCGTGCAGTTTTGGAGGCCACACTTAAAGCGGGACATTAACCTCTTGGAGAGGGTCCAGAGGAGGGCAACCAAAATGATTTGGGGCTTGGGAGACAGGACCTATGAGGAGAGGCTCGAAGAGCTAAATATGTACACATTGGAAGAGAGAAGGGACCGGGGGGACATGATAGAGGTCTTTAGGTACATGAAGAGGATAAATTGGGGAGGAACAGTCGGGGTGCTTTGAAGGAAGGAGGAAGGGGCCACTAGAGGGCATGGGTGGAAGCTGGAGGGGGGAAGATTCAGGGGAGAAAGGAGGAGGTGCTACTTCACTGAGAGGGTGGTGGAGCCATGGAATGCACTGCCTAGGGGGCTGGTGGAGGCAGAGACAGTGGAGGGGTTCAAGAGGGGGTGGGACAGGTACAGGGGAAGGGTTCTGGAAGCAAAATCCAATGCAGCAAGAATATCCGGAACTGGGAAGGGAGAAGCCAGAGAAGGCGAGAGGGACAGCAAGGTCAGCACCCAGGCTGGGGACTGACCAAACGAGCAGACACGAAAGACCGTTAGGCCTATTCTGCTGGCATTTTAGTATGTTAGTATGTTAGTAAGTAGCTAGAGGCTTGAAAGGTTTACGAGTGAGCATATCTAGCACAAGGTTAATGTCCCAGGCTGCAATTGGACATCTAATAGGAGGTCTGGTATGCAGAATCCCCTTAAGAAACAACTTAACTACAGGTAGTTGAGCCAGCGACAAGGACAGTACTGACTCATGATATGATAAAATTGCACAAAGATGAACTTTGACTGTGGAGTATTGCAGACCTGTGTTTGAGAGGTCTAAGAGATACTCCAAGACTTTATTTGGTGGGCAAGAAAACAGATTCCATTAGGATTTTGCACACCAGACAGAGAAATGCTTCCATTTAGCTGTGTAGGTTTTTCCGGTGGCTGGCTTGCATGCAGCCAAAAGAATATCTGAAACCCTACGTGAAACATTAAACCTATTCACCTCTATCTCCTCAGGAGTTAAGCATGGAGTGAAGGGACCTCAGGTTGGGATGGACTACAGGGCTCTGGGTCAGAATGTTCACCTGAAGTGGAAGTGGTTTCGGAGAGGTTTCCGATAGTCTGTTGATTGGGGAAACCAGATCTGACGAGGTCAGAATGGGGCAATGAGAATCATTCTACCCCACTGTGCCTCCAGTTTGAGCAGTACCCTCTAAATTAGGGGAAGAGGAAGAAATGCATATAGAAAGCAGTTTTGTCCACTGCAGCCTGAATACATCCTGACAAAAAATGCCAGGTCCTGGATTTCTGGAGCAGAAGAGAGGCAGTTTTGCGTTGAATGGGGACGCAAAAAGGTGCAGGTATGGCGTTCCCCACTCTTCGAACAGTGTCTGAACAATGGTTAAGTCGCAAGACCACTCGTGAGGATCTGTCTCCGTTCTGCTGAGATGGTCTGCCAGCTCGTTTTGTGCTCCTGGCAGGTAAACCACCTGAATCAGAGCCCTGTGCTCCAGGCACCATTGCCACACTCTCATTGCTTCCCTGCATAATGGGTAACAGTGTGCACTGCCCTGTTTGTTGATGTAATACATCACTGCCTTGTTCGTTTGAAGAAGAATGCTCTTGTGACAGTGTGTGTCCTTCAAAGCTCGGACTACATAGAGGACGGCTCACATTTCCAGGACATTTATGTGAAGTTGAGACTCGTCCTGAGTCCAAGTACCCTGGGTGTGGAAATCCCGGCAGTGAGCTCCCCAACATATCAGGGACGCATCCTTGGTAATGGAGATCTGATGATCCAGAGGGGAGAAGGGATATCCTTCCAGAAATGTTGTCATCCTGAGATCACCAGGTGAGTGACCTCCTCAGAGGTTCCATCACCTTGATGAGAAAGGACTGAGGGTGAGTGGTTGGGGACCACCGAGTACTGAGCATCCACTGAGAGGTTCTCATGTGGAGACAAGCCAAAGGTACAGTGAACACAGATAATGCCATGAGACCCAGCATCCGTTGTATTGAGAGGGCTTGCACTGAGCTGTGTTTTCTGATGAAGCAGGCCATCTGTAAGATATCGTTCCTTCTGTCCTCCGGAAGAAAAGTTTTCACACAGGAAGTGTTCAGAAGGGTTCCTATGAAAAGGAGCTTCTTAGAGGGCTGCAACTCAGACTTTTTGAGGTTCAGCAAGACTTCCATGGACGTGAGGAAGCCTGAGGCCATGACGACGGCCTCCAGAGTCTCTTGCCTGGCAGGGCTTGCTAGAAGCCAGTCATCGACATATGGGAAAACTTGGATTCCGATTTTCCTTAGATGCGCTGCGAGAACTGCACAGCACTTTGTAAAAACTTGAGGCGACGAGGATAGCCCAAAGGGCAGGACTCTGAATTGATAGTGTTGACCCAACGCCATGACTCTTAGGTATGTGTGGTGATGTGGGTGTATGAGAATGTGCTGGTAGGCATCCTGCATGTCCAGGGAGGCTAGCCAATCGTGTTGATGAATCAAAGGTAGTAGGGTACCGAGTGATATCATTTTGAACTTTTCCTTGCGCAGGAATTTGTTTAACTTTCTGAGATCCAGAATAGGGAGCATGCCGCCAGTTTTCTTTGGAACCAGAAAGTAATGGGAGTAGAAACCTATGTTTCATTGATCCAGCAGAACTACTTCTACTGCCCTGTTGTTCAGAAGGCCTTGTACCTTGGAAGCAAGAAGGTCTGACTGTGCCGCAGAAAGCCTGGGCTGTCATTTGGGAGGATGATCTGGAGGGGGTTCAAACAGATTGAGAGAGTACCCCTTGCAGATTATCCTGAAGACCCATTTGTCTGATGTTATAGATTTCCACTGGTCACAGAACTGAGTCAGATGTCCTCCCGCTGTCGAGGAAGAGCCCCCCTTGGACAGCTGAGGTGGGACCTAGGCCGGAAACTCAGAAGGTGGCACTAGGCGCTTTTGGGCCTTGTGCCTTCTGCTGCATTTTCTTTTGTGGCTGAGGGGTTTGGTTTCTGTAAGGCCTCCTCTGCCTTTGCCATGAAAGAAAAAGTTACTTATCATAGTAACCTTGTTTCTCCAAGGGGATTCTCCAATATTCCTAACTCTTCTGCATTATGCCTCTAAGCCAGATCTGTCCGGAGATAGAATGCTATGCTAATGATGGAATCATTGGCATGTGCCACATATCAAATGCTGCCACTACTCAACTGCCTACATTCTAACCCTCAGATTCCGTGGATGCCTGTAAAGACAGGGCCCAAAAGATTTAAATCAATAAAATTTTGTAATTTCAGAAATCCCACAACTAGCCTTCAACTGAAGGCAGAATATACAAAGATATATTCATAAACAATGTATTCTCTAATGTTAGATTCACCTGAAAGGTGAAAAACCACTGAAACTGGTTTCAATAAGAACCAGAATGTGGCATACATACCCTCAAGGTACAGCATGGAATGCAGAAACCACTGGTTCTGGATGGGGAGGCAGGGTGGGAGAGTTATGAATATTGGAGTATCGCCTGGGAGAAACAAGGTTACTATGGTAAGTAACTTTTCCTTCTCACCCCAGGAATACTCCAATATTCCTAACTCTTCTGCAGACTAAAAAGCAGTACCTTTGGAGGCGGGAACAGAACCTATTTTGGAAACAGGTTCTGCAGAACAGCTGTACCAAGTGGGCATCAGCCCTAGCCTGCAAATCCAGGTTATACTGTTTGGTAAATGTATGAACTGTCCTCCAGGTAGCTGCTTTACAGATATCTAGAAAGGAACATCCTTGACAGCTACCAGTGTGTCAGCTGCCCACCCCCCCATGGAGTGGGCTCTGTGTCCTGCTTAGGACTCTCTGCTCACTGTGACATGACAGAACTGAATACACTGGACCATCCAGCGAGAAGTGGGCCTTTAGATGCTGGATTAACCCTTCCCATATCCCCATAAATGAGGAAAACTGTGTCTTGTCCTGCCTGTGGAGCTTAGTAGCTGTCATGCAGTAGCTGAAAGCTCCCTTGCATCAAGACTATGCAATATACGTTCACCAGAATACGAATGCCGCTCAGTAAAAAAACACTGAGTGATACATAGTTTGGTTTAGATGGAAGTCTGAAACCACTCTGGGAAGGACATTTTCCTATCAGTTTTAAGAACAACTACATCCCAGCGAAAAGGGATGTAGTCCTGCTCAATGCATAAGACCCGAAGGTCACCGATTCAGGGGCAATGTGAGGAAGTATTTTTTCACAGAGAGCATGGTGGACGCATGGAACAGCCTTCCGGAGGAGGTTGTGGGGTCTAAAACTGTGGGAGAATTCAAGAATGCATGGGACAGACATAAGACAATTTTTGTGGGGGGTAGGAAGAAATAGGCTGTTGGTTAAAAAGGATCTGCAGCTTATCCTCTAGGTAGGGAAATGGGCAGACTAGGTGGGCCAGGCGGTCCTTATCTGCTGTTAAAGTCTATGTTTCTATGGTCTGAGTGAGGTGACAACCACTAAAAGTAGCATTTTCCATGTAACATAGTTTAGTGCTGCTGAAAACATGGGTTCAAAGGAAGAACCCATGAGCTTGGCAAGACAATTACACAGGCCCTATGCTGACTCAGTTTCCCTGACCTGTATCCTTACATGTTAGGAATAGCTGTTTTCTACCCTGCTTATGGGTTTAGTGGCTGTCAAGTAATAACTAGAAGTTCCTTTGACATCCAGGCTATGGAGTCTCCTTTCACCAGAACTAGAGCATTTAGTGAAAAGGACAAATAAGGTAACGCTTTGGTTCAAATGAGATTTAGGAACCACTCTAGTAATAAACCTCCTGTTTGTTCTCATGACCACTTTGTCTCTGTGGGATGAGATGTGGTCCTGTTTAATGGGACAAGGAAAACTGTGCCATGTGACACATCTCAAATGAACTGAATGCATAGGTTCAAAAAGGGGAACCCATGAGCCTAGGTATGCACACATTTAGGTCCCATGCAGGCACTGGTTCCCTGTGAGGGGTGCAGGTGGACCAAGCCTTTAAAGAGCCTCTTTTTTAAACAGAGTATAAAACCAGAAAAATACTCTGCAACCGACATGTAAGCAAAAAGCAAATGCTTTTTTTTTTTTTTTTTAAGATACTGGGCTGTCAGCCCATTTGATTGTAAATAGATAAAATAGTGCTGCACAGCTGGGGCACCAGTCTGTGCTAGTATCCCAATAGAAAACTTTTCACCTTTTGTAACATAGGTATTTCCAACAGAAAACTTTCTGTAATCCCCTTAAAAGGTCCATGATACCTTAGAAAGATTCAGGCATGCATATTCTAGATTCCCAAAACCTCCAAGTGAGTTGAGGTTGGAGTACAGGAGCCTCCCTCTATTGGAGGCAGTAAAATATGCATTTTGAGGAATATGCATTGACTCAGCCACAGACATAGAGAATAGCAGAATGTACCATGGTGTCTGGCTCAGTCTGGTGCCACAGAAACTGTTGATACTGATTTGGGCTTCAGCCCAAGCAATGCTCTATACACCAAGAGGAGGAGGAAGAAGGGATGTAGTAGTAGTAGAACAATTTTTATTCAATTGACAAGCAAAAGAATAGGAAGCTCAACTGAGACAAGTTCATTTCCAGTGAGGTCCTTAAAGCTCATTTCCAGTGAGGTCCTTAAAGGGATGTGAAAGCATGCATGTGCCTCACTGACCAAAACAAAGCCCGAATATCCAGGAAGACTATTTGCCGATCAGCTGTGCAATAGTACTGTGGCAAGTGGTAGTTCTGGTGGGATATGAACAAGTGTACCACTGGAGTGCCCCACTTCGTAACGATCACTTGCACCACCTAACTGTTCAAGACCCATTAGAAATGAACCTGGTTGATTTAAGTCAGGGTACCTGCCAATGTACTGTATTATCCTTGCCTGGCAGAAGAAAAAACCTTTCAGGAAACCCCCATGGAGTATATTAAACTCCATATTTTCATGACTTCTGCAGGGAGGATTTGACCTCATCTCTTCCTGCTTATTTATGTAGTGCAGTGTGGAGGTATTGTCTGCTCTGACCTGTAGCAGTAACACTACTCTTAGCTCCGGCAGATTTATCTGCAGGAGTGACTCTGCACTTGACTATATGTCCTGGATGGTGTGAACCCCAACTGGGAATCCCACTCTAGTAAGAATGCATTTGTTGCTAGAACAACTGATAGGGATTCTTGCTGAAAAAAGAAAACCCTTAGTTGGTTTCCTCTTTCCACCCTTGGAAGGCCAATAACACTGTTCCTGTTACTAGGATTAGTTTTGAAAGTGGGTGCTTACCTTGACCCCAGTGAGCCTTGAGGTAAAATTAAATGTCCCTCGCCTGTAACCTGGATTCCAGGACTGTCAGTGGCAGGTGCCACATGGCCAGTAGGAGAAGAAACTGGGCTGGAGTAGTTGGTTTATTCAGGTTGGTTAAGCCTGCTAACCGTGGGATACTCCTTGACCTGCTCAGAGGCAGGTAAGACCCTGCACTGCAGGGTATCTAGCTCTGCTCCCATGAACCATAGTGCATGAGCAAGCTGGGGACAGACTTTCTAGAGTTATGAGGAGCCTAAGGATCCAGGAACCCTTAGGGTGAGCTGCAGATACTCACACTCGTTGGAATGATTTTACAGTCAGTGATGTAGGTAAAGGAAAAACTGGCAAGTTAAAGGAAACAACTGCCAAGTACCTTGAACTTTGGCTTTGTTAGGTGCCTAAAACAGGCCCCCACACCCCATTTTCTTTGTGGTATCCTTTGCTGTAATAGAACAAGGTCCACTGTACTTGACAGTAACAGGCTTAACAAACCTGCATTTAATGGGGGGGGGGGGTCATGTCAATTCCTGAAGTACCACTGCTATGGCACTGTAGGTGCAAAGGTGCATTCAGGGCCTGGTAATCAAAGGAGCCTGCTGTGGAAAGATTTGCCCCCATCCTACGTGATTTAGTGGGAGGGGAAGCCTCTTCTTGTGCAGAATTGCTACTGTATTGTATTTGTGCACCCTTAATGTCCTAATCATAAGACACTTCAAAAATTCTCTCTTCAGTCCCGTACAGAGTGCCTGAAAAGAGGCATGGACAATTCTGCTTTTTCAAACCTTCATCTTTTCCCCAAAAAGGGGGTTACCCTCGTCTGGGAAATCCAGAGTCTTGGTTTGGGTATCCGAAATGAGGTTTGTGACTTGCAACCAGGCACATCTCTTCTACCCACTGTATTTACCATCCCTGGTAAGAGTCTTTAGAATCAGCAGACATTTGAGACTGACATTGGCTCCAAACCAAAATTAGCTGTTTCAGCCAAGTCATCTGACAGAGGAGTCTGGATCTTGACTGCTACAGCAGGTGCCGACTACCCTAAAAACCTTTGGTATTGACATAAGCTTGAAAGTCTGCCTGCCTGATAGCTAGGAAAACTGATAAATGCCAGGGGTATCTATGCCTTGTCACAGGCTATCACTTATATCACCCCTCAGGGGACAGAGTGGGAGGATAAAAATTCAGCCCCTCCTTACCCAGTTTATTATGTCTTGTACAGCCTTTTATCAACAGGGGAGACACAGCTTAGGGATTTGTAAAATGTTGAAAGTACCCTCCTTGATAAATATATCTATTCACAGGAAGGAGAAGGTTTTGGTGGGTGTCAGCCCAGTCATATCTCACAATTGTGGAGTGCGAGGAATAATCCTCAAGCTCTGTGGAAAGAATCAAACTCCTATTTAGGGGAAAAAACCTAGGTTTAATAGGTTCCCCTTTGTCCATTTCATCAAACACATATTTCTCCTCTGTAACATTAATAACAAGCATTTGTCAATGCCAAATGTTGATTGCGTTGGTCTGTTGAGCTCGCTCAGTGGCCCTGTCAGTGGGTCAGACTGTATGTCCCGGTGCTGCAGGCTGCTCTTTTGTACTGGGCTGCAGCCTGCGTTGGCACCTTGTTCTGCTGAGGAAGAAATCTGCAGCTGTCCCGACAGAGCTCATTGAGGTGGCTCACTCCCCCTCTCTCACTCACTCAATCTGTTTCTCCTGGTGCTGCAGGCTGCCCTTTTGTACTGGGCTCCTGCCTGTGTTGGTGGCTTTTTGTACCCACAAAGAAATCCACAGCTGTCCCGTCAGAGCTCCATTGAGGTCGCTCACTCCCCCTGTCTCACTCGGTCAGTCTGGTTCTCCCGGTGCTGCAGGCTGCCCTTTTGTACTGGGCTCCTACCTGCCTTGCTGCCTTCTTATGCCCATAAAGAAATTTGCAGCAGTTACAATACAGCTCTGTTGAGCTCACTCACTCACTCATTCTGATTTTCCTGCCACTGCAGGCTGCCCTTTTGTACTTGGCCCCTGCATGCATTGCTGCCTTTTTCTGCCCACAAACAAATCTGCAGCAGTCCCAACAGAGCCCCGTTGAGCTCACTGGCTCCCCCTCCCTCAATCGCTCGTTCTGTGACTCCTGGCACTGCAGGCTGCCCTTTTGTACTGGGCTCCTGCCTGCATTGGCGGCTTTTCCTGGCCAGAAATAAATCTGAAGCAGTCCGGACACAGCTCCACCTGGAGTCGCCACTCCCCTCTGTCACTCGCAGTGATTCGCTTTCTGCCGCGCCCCAAGCTGGCCTTGTACTTGGCTCCTGCTCAGTTGCCGCATTTTCTGCCCACAAAGAAATCTGCAGCAGTCACACTAGAGTTCCGCTGAGCTCGCCCAGTACCGCTCTGTCACTAGCTCTTTCTGTTTCTCTTGGCGGCGCAGACTGCACTTTTGTATGGGGCTCCTGGCTGCATTGGCACCTTTGTCTGTCCACAAAGAAATCCGCAGCTGTCCCAACAGAGCTCCGTTGAGGTCACTCAGTCTCCCTCTCTCATTGCTCATTCTGTTTGTCCTGGCGCTGCAAGCTGTCCTTTTGTACGGGGCTTCTGCCTGCATTGGCGCCTTTTTCTGCCCACAAAGAAATCCTAGCAGTCCTGATAGAGCTCCGTTGAGCTCACTAAGTCCTCTTGTCTCACTCGCTAATACTGTTTCTCCCAGCACTGCAGGCTGGCCTTTTGTACTGGGCCCCTGCCTGTACTGATGCCTTTTTTCTGCCCACAAAGAAATCCGCAGCAGTACTGACAGCGCTTCGGTGAGTTCGCTCACTCCCCCTCCCTCACTCGCGCTCTCATTCTGTTTCTCCCAGTGCTGCAGGCTGCCCTTTTGAAATGGGCTCTTCTGTTGGGGCCTTTGTCTGCCCACAAACAAATCTGCAGCAGTACCGACAGAGCTCAGTTAGCTCGGTCATTCCCCCCTCTCACTCGGTCGATCTTAATCTGTCCCAAACACTGATTTCCCAGAGTGACCGTGCTATTGTCTGGCGGGAGTGCAAAAACATAATTTAGCCAGGATGTGAAAAATGACAGCTGTAGTGTTCATAAGGAGTTGTGAAAAAATGCCACTGTTGAAAATGTGGCATGACAGTATTACACATTTGCGAAGTTACAAGGGTGCGTGGAAACAGTTCAATGCATGCTTTTAACAGTCATGTTATGGAGTTTCGTCACCAAATTTTCAACATAGGGATTTTAGGGCATCTGCTCATGAACAGTGCCACTGTCATTTTTATGTTTGCTTGCATACATGTGCAAGAAACATAGTGCGACGATCCAAAATGCAGTGCCGTACAGTTGAAAGGGAGAACACCGCTTGAGTGAGCAGTGCTCCCCTCCCACACACACACGCATTTATTACTGCGTGCTTATGTGCTCCTACCTCCCCACGCACACACTGTAGGCTGGCTGAGGTGCCCAATCCTCGTCAGCTCTACTGCACCCCAGTTCAGTGGGTCGACGGGGTGCCCAACTCTCATCGGCTCTACTGTCCCCCCAGACTATCGGGTGCCACGCTGGGAGCCCACCCCAGTGTGGCAACAGGTCTTGTGGCAGACGGGGTGCCCAATCCCCATCAGCTCCACTGTCCCCCAACAGTTTTCCAGCTGCCACGCCTGGGAGCCCACCCCAGCATGGCAAATGTCCCGCGAGAGTCCAAATAAAAAAACCTGAAAGAAAAAACCTTCCTCGCTGCTGTCTTCACCCCCCACCCACCCACTGCGCACCCTGCCTCCCCACACCCCACCTCACCCCATACTACTCCGAGCTGGCGACGATCTTCGGTGGACCTGAAACACATCTGCACTCTTCAAAGCCAACCGCGAACTGAGGAAATGCCGGTAAGTTGTATAATGTAATGAATAGGGTTTTTCAACTTTGCTGCATATTTCAGGCATTTTTTTGAATTTTAGCACCAAATTTTCAACATGGGGTTTTTGGGACCCGTCCTCATGAATTCTGTCACTGTCATGGCAATAATCGGGCCCGAAGGGTGACTTCGCGGCCACTGCGCAAAATCACCTTTCAGGAAGATTAACAAAATGACAGTGCCAATGTTCATAAGGTGGGCTCTCAAAAGCCTATGTTGAAAATTTGGTGAAAAATTCCTAAAATGACTGTTTTATTTAGCCGCAGCTAGTTGTTCCCACGCACGCCGTAGGTTAGCGAATCTTTCAATATTTTCACTCCAGATTTTCAACATTGCCATTTGACCACACTTCCTCATGAGCAGTACAGCTGTCACTTTTCACATCTCACCCAAAATGTGTTTCCGCGCATGTAGCGCACAATGGTGCAGTCGGTGTGTGAAATCAATGTTCGGGACACATTAAGAAAATCACAGTGACACTGTTCATAAGCAGAGGTCTTAAAATGGCTATGTTAAAAATTTGGTGAAAAAATTCCCCAAAATGACTATTTTACGAGCATGCATTGCGCTGTTCATACGCACGCTCGTAAGTTCGCAAATTTTCAATATTTTCACTCCAGATTTTTCACATTGCCATTTTACAACACCTCCTTATGAGCAGTACAGCTGTCATTTTTCACATCTTGCCCAAAATATGTTTCCGCCCATGTAGCACACAATGGCGCAGTCAGTGTGCGAAATCAATGTATGGGACACATTAAGAAAATCACAGTGACACCGTTCATGAGCAGAGGTCTTAAAATGGCTATTTTGAAAATTTGGTGAAAAAATTCCTAGAAATAACTGTGTTATGAGTGAGCATTGCACAGTTTCCACGCACCCTCATAAGTTCATGAATTTGTAATATTTTCAGTCCAGATTTTCAGCAGTGGCATTTTTCCACACTTCCTCATGAACAGTACAGCTGTCATTTTTCACAACATGGCCGAGATGTGTTTTCACACTTTCAGCACAGAAATGCGTGGTCGCTGTGGGAATTCATTGTTCGGGACAGATAAGGAAAATCACAGTGACACTATTCATGACCGGAGGTCCCAAAACGCCTGTGTTGACAATCTGCTGTAAACAATTCCCAAACTAATTACATTACGGGTGCATGTTGCACAGTTTCTACGCACGCTCGTAACTTCACCAGTTTTTTTAATATTTTCACTGCAGATTTTCAACATTGCCATTTTTTACACCTCCCCATGAACAGTACAGCTGTCATTTTTCACATCCTGTTCAGAATGTGTTTTTGCACCTGTGGTGACAAATGCTGTAGTCGCTGTTCAAAAGCAGCTTTCGGTTAACAAACTGATATTGCCACTGTTCATGAGGTGGGGGTCACAAAAAACTCATGTTGAAAATTTGGAGTGAAAATACCAACGAATGCCTGAGGCGTTAGGGTTTCCGACCGTAACACCCCACCCTGTAGAGAATGACAGGCATCAGGGCTGCGACTTGGGATTGTCACCTGCAATGCTCACACCATTCCACTCCCACCCACACCCTGCAGCCACTGAGAGGCATCGAGGTGTGCCTTGGACTCTTCGGCCCCAAAGTTCACCCCATTCTCCTATACCGCACCCATCTCATAATATTTACTGATGGAATGGGGTGCGCATAAGGGCCAAAGACCCCAAGGCACACCGTGACACTTGTCGGTGTCTGCACGGTAGGGTGTGGTGAAATGGCATGGCCGTTATGCCTGATGACCCAAAGGCACACCCCAATGTCTGTCACTCTCTGCAGGGTGGTGATGGGGTTGACTTCAGTTCAATACTTCACTGCCATTCCCAACTCCTACACTACCAATGCCAATGCCAGCAAGCAAACATTCAGCACTAACAAATGCTTGTCTTAATCTGTCCCAAACACTGACTTCCCACAGTGACCATGTTATTCTGCGCCAGAACTGTGAAAACACATTTCGGTCAGGATGTGAAAAAAGATAGCTGTACTGCTTATAAGGAGGTGTGAAAAAATGGCACTGTTGAAAATCTGGTGTGACAATATTACAAACCTGCGAAGTTACAAGGGTGCGTGAAAAGTGCGCAACGCACACTTGTAACACAGTCAATTGATGGGCTATCATCACCAAATTTTCAACATAGGCATTTTAGGACCTCTGCTCATGAACAGTATCATTGTCATTTTCTTGATCTGTCCCAGACAGTGATTTCCCACAGCGACTGCTCTATTCTGCGCCGGACATGTGAAAACACATTTCGGCCAGGACGGGAAAAATGACAGCTGCACTGTTCATAAGTAGGTCTGGGGAAATGGCAATGTTGAAAATCTGGAGTGAAAATATTATAAATTCACGGAGTTACGAGCATGCGTGCCAACTGTGCAACGCACGCTCACTCGTAACACAGTCATTTTATGGAGTATCATTACCAAATTTTCAACATAGGCATTTTAGGACCTCTACTCATGAACAGTGTCACTGTCATTTTCTTACTCTGTCCAGAACACTGATTTCCCACAGCAACCACACTATTCTGCGCTGGAACTGCGAAAACACATTTTGGCCAGGATGTGAACAATGACAGCTGTACTGCTCACAAGGAGGTGTGAGAAAATGCCAATGTTGAAAATCTGGCATGAAAATATTGTTAGTCTGTGATTACAGGCGTGCGGTTGCAACTGCATAACGCCGTCAAAAACAGTCATTTTGGGATTTTCCCACCAAAATTGTAATATAGGCTTTTGAGAGCCCACCATGAATGGCACGTCATTTAGTTAACTGGCCCCGGCGGTGATTCCGCACAGTGACCGTGAAACCACCTTTTGGGGCTGATTAACACCATGACAGTTCAAGAATTCATGAGGAGAGGTCCCAAAAACTCCATGTTGAAAATTTGGTGAAAAAAGTCCCACAAATGCCCGAGATATGTACTAAAGTTGAAAAAACCCTATTTATTACATTATACAGCTTACCGGCATTTCCTCAGTTCGCGGTCGGTTTTGAAGAGTGCAGACATGTTCCCGGTCCCTAGAAGATCGTCACGCCGAGCTCCGGAGGTAAGTATGGGGTGAGGGGGTGTGGGGAGGCAGGGTGCACAGTGAGTGGGTGCGGGTTGTGGAAGGGGGTGCCTGGGAGAGCTCCGAGGGACTGTTTCCTTCTTTACAGGTTGAAAAAAAAAAAAGACAACGGGACAGTTTTCTTGTTTAACAGGTGGTTTGGCACGCTGGGGTGGGCTCCCAGCATGCCACCTGGGTGGGTGGGTGCATTAGCCAACTGGGGATTGGGCACTCCCGTCGGCAAACAAGGACAGGGGAAGGGGAGCTGCAGGAGCCGAGGGGGATTGGGCACCCCCTTGGCTATACAAACAGAAGGGGGGGTATCATGATGCCGATGGGGATTGGGCACCCGTCCGTAGGAACAAAAGGATTATCATTATGCCAGCAGGGATTGGGCCCCGTCGGCAGGAAACAACACCGGACGGGGGTTACAGAATGCTGATGGGGTGGGCTCCCTGGTTGGCAAGTAAACATGGTGGGGGGAGAGAGGTTATATTGTTTGTGAACACGGCGGCAACCCGCCGCCATGTTCACAAACAATATCGGGGGTTTCACATCCCGCTTTGCAATGATGGGTCGCTCCCTCATTGCAGCGGATGGCTGACGCTGCAATGACGAGGTGGCCCCTGATTGCAGCGGCTACTTTTTTAGAAAGTTGTGGCACGCTGGCTGAACTAGTGTTAGCTGTAGCCTGCCACGGCATTGGGGGACAGGGGACAAACCTTTGCAGGCTGTGGGGGCATTGGGCACAACAGTGTCATGCCTCCATAACCTGCTTGTGCAGAAAGCTGACGCAACATGTTTCTTACGCATGCGCGCAATCAACATAATAAAAATAAGTGAAGGAGTCAGCTGTTTGCAGAGCTCTGCTGCTCAAAAGCAGACAGCATTTGTAAGCTTGAATGATCTTTAGCAGCCTGCACTCTGCAGGAGTTGGCAGGCATTATAACAAGCACAGAAGTCCCCAAATACTGTCCAGCAGGGAGTTCTGTGTGCCTAGTTTTCTCTTGATTTTAGAGGGAACCAGGGAGTTAGCCAGTTCAGCAAGCCTCTTAAAAACTATTTGTACACCTGTCTCAGGGGTAACATTTACAGCAGCTATTATTGTGGTTTCACTCACAGTAATTTAGGGTGTGGGCTGGTCAGAGCTTGAGGGACCCTGAGGTGGTGACAATTTTCTTCTTTTAGCCCTATTCAGGCATTTTTAATAATTCTGTCAAGACAAGAACGCAGGTTTTATGCTGCTGAAGTGTCCATGTCTCAACAGAATTCACCACACTCAAAAAAACATTAAAAACCAGGATTACCAGTCTTTTCTTTTCAGTTTCTAGGTGTAAAACACATAAACTTTGCAACCGCTAAACATTTATTTTAAATTAAAGTATATACAGCGATTGCAGTCGGTTCCGGAACCGATGGGAACCGGGAACCGAAGCAAAAGTGAACTGAAGCTAACAGTTCAAGAACCAGGATTAGCTGTTCTTAAAACAAGTTTAAATTAATAAAATTAAATATAACTAATGGAGTTTTTAGTTAAAAAACTCAGATAAAACAAACCCCAGTTCACCCCTGGTTATGCCGAACCGGGAGAAACCGAGGAAACACATAATTTAACACTTAAAAACTTACAGATTAGCTTAAAATTATAAAGAATAGAGGCAGCAAATGAAAAACAATAAATACCTATGTATATTTTATAAGTTTTCACATGATAGAACGAGATGATGAAGAGAGGATCTCCAGGCATCTAGTCTTGACAGGCAGAGAGAGAAATCTGAGGGTTAGAATGTGTGATTATAACCTTGAAACTGTTTATATGCTGTGCAATACTGGGTGTGTCTGTGAGAGTGCATAATATACCTTTTTACTGTGTTTTAAATGTAAAGTTGATTCATTTGGAGCCCTACTCCCACACAGGAAGTAGGAAGGAAGTAGCTAGTCTCTTGGTGCATAGGGCTAACTAGTAAAAACGCCAAACAACATTTTAAATTTGCTTCTGCAGTGCTTATCCTCATTTCTAGCCTACAATTACTTAGGGCAGAGGCACTGAAGCATTTTTTATCTAAATATACACAACTTTTGTTGCGAGTGCTCCTGTGATAAGGACAAGGGAATGATAGAAAGTATACTTAGAATGGCAGATAAAGGGGAGATATTGCTGATGGGTGATCTGAATATGCCAGATGTTAACTGGAGTGCAGTTGCAGCAGCCACTTCTAAGAGTTGGGTTATTCTAGATGCCCCATGGGGGGCATGCCTGAGACAACTAGTATTGGAACCCACTCGAGAGGGAGCAATCTTAGACCTGGTCCTCTCAAATGGAGACGGAGAGAGGATCGCAGATGTAGAAGTGGGTAGCCATCTGGGAACTAGCGACCATCGAACAGTATGGTTCACAATAAACACAGCAATAGAGACAAGCCATACAAAGGCAAAAGTACTAGACTTCAGGAGGGCTGACTTTGCCAAAATGGGTGAGTGCCTAAGGAATGCACTAGCAAATCGGCAGGAAGGAAGGGTGGAAGAACAATGGGGAATAATAAAAACTGCCATCACAGAGGTAACAAGCCTTTGTGTGAAGCAAATAAACAAAACAAAACGATGTAAGAAACCACTATAGTTCTCAAAGGAAGTGGCAGTGAAGGTTCAAAAGAAAAAGGATACAGGACACAGAAGGTAATTGTAAATGGAGTCCACTCTGAAGAAGGGTGGTTATTAGTGGGTACTGCAGGGTTCAGTATTGGGTCCAGTCCTTTTTAATGTCTTCATCAGTGACATTGCAGAGGGACTGGAAGGAAAAGTATGCCTTTTTGCAGATGACACAAAGATCTGCAACAGGGTTGATACACAAGGAGGCGTGGAAAAGATGAAAAGGGACTTGGCAAGGTTGGAGGAATGGTCAGACGTATGGCAGCTAGGATTCAATGCAAAAAAGTGCAAAATAATGCACCTGGGAAACAAGAACCCAGGGGAAGAATACACAATGGGTGGGGAGGTAGTAACAACAACAAAACAGGAAAGGGACCTGGGGGTAATCATATCAGATGACCTTAAGGTTGCCAAGCAATGTGAGAAGGCAGTAGGGAGGGCCGGAGGTATACTGGGATGTATAGGGAGGCATCAGCAGCAGAAAAAGGAAGTTGTTATCCCTTTGTACAGACAGCTTGGTGAGACCCCATCTGGAATATTGTGTCCAGTTCTGGAGACCCCATCTCCGCAAGGACATAGACAGGATAGAGGCAGTCCAGAGGAGGGCAACTAAAATGGTGCAGGGTCTGCAAGAGAAGCCGTATGAGGAGAGACTAAAGGAGCTTATACGTATACCCTTGAGGAAAGAAGGGAGGGGGACATGATAGAAACTTTCAAGTACCTCAAGAGAATCAACAAAGTCCAAGAGGTAGCATCTTTCAGAAAAGAGACTTGCAAGAACAAGGGGACACAATTTAAAGACAGAAGGAGGGCGGATCCAGGGGCAATGTGAGGAAGTATTATTTCACAGAGAGGGTAGTGGATGCATGGAACAGCCTTCCTGAGGAAGTGTGGGGTCTAAAACTGTGGGAGGATTCAAGAATGCATGGGACAGACATAAGGCAATTCTTGTGGGGGCAGGAAGATATAGGCTGTTGGTTAACTAGGATCTGCGGCCTATCCTGTAGGTAGGGAAATGGGCAGACTAGATGGGCCTAGCGGTCCTTATCTGCCGTCAAAGTCTATGTTTCTATGTTTCTAAAAGAAAGCATTCAGAAAGTACAAGGAATCACAGAAGGAGCAGGACAGAGAATTGTATCAGTTAAAGCAAAAGGAAGCAGGGAAGGCAGTCAGAACAGCAAAGGCCCAAACCAAGGAAAAGATAGCCAACTCAGTTAAGAAGGGGGATAAAACCTTTTTTAGGTACATCAGGGAGTGAAGGAAGACCAAGGGAGGGATAGTGAGGCTTAATAAAGGGAGGGGTGGGCAGAGGGTGACTGTGAAAAGGCAGAGATACTAAACAAATATTTTGCTCATTATTTACAAATGAAGAGGGGAGGTACCTAAAACAAACAACAGAAACACTCTGGATACAGAAGTTGATACCAGCCCATTTACAGAAGAAAGGGTTCTGAAGAACTCTTAAAACTGAAGGTGGACAAAGCAATAGGATCTATGAGTTCATCCCAGAATTCTAAAAGAACTATGATAGAACTAGTGACACCACTGACTACCCTCTTTAACAAATCATGGGAGGATGGGGTGGTACCTGAGGACTGGAGGAGGGCAGATGTGATTCCCCTTCACAAAGTGGGAGCAGGGCAGAAGCAGGAAACTACAGACCTGTTAGTTTAACCTCAGTGATAGGGAAAATGATAGAATCACTTCTGAAGGAAAGAATTGTCAAGTACCTAGAGGCCAGAGGGGCACAGAATCCAAGGCAGCATGGATTCACAGCGGGAAGTTCATGCCAGACGAATCTAATAGATTTCTTTGACTGGGAGACCAAAGCAGTAGATCAGGGAGGGGCTGTGGACATGGCCTACCTAGACTTTAGCAAGGCATTTTACTCAGTACCACAAGAAAGATTAATATACAAGTTAGTCAGCCTGGGAGTGGGTCCCAAGATGATAGCCTGGGTAAAGAATTGGCTGGAGAATAGGACACAGAGGGCAATAGTAAATGGAGTCCACTCTGAAGAAAGGGAGGTTACTAGTGGGGTACCGCAGGGTTCAGTATTAGGACCAGTCCTCTTCAATGTCTTTATAAGCAACATTGCAGAGGGACTGGAAGGAAAAGTATGTCTCTTTGCAGATGACACAAAGATCTGCAACAAAGTTGATGCACAAGGTGGGGTGGAAAGGATGAGAAGAAAAAATTACTCACCTTAGTAATGTTTCTTCTAATGGAGTCTTGCTATATTATGACAATTGCAGTTTGTCCCACCATTAGAACTGCTCCGGAGGTGAAAGAGTTAACTACCATTCCAGGAATGGAGTTTAGAGCTCGAGCTTGGTTAGAGAAGCTCTGTCTGGATGATTTCAAACTGAAACTGTCAGATCTTTACGAGCAAAAACTCACTAAGGTTCTGTGTGGAAGCTGTAACCTACACTAGCCAACTGGCTACCTAAATATTAACACATATTCCTGGTCCCAACACAAGGACTCAAGTCAGGGACCAGAAAATAAAATAAAGTAGAACAAAACACCACACCCCAACACCCCAAAGGGGTGAAAAAACATCTAATGGGCATAACCGGTGCCCACACTGGACTGCCCACCCCATACCCAAGTAGAAGTTCTGAGAGGGGCAGGCTGGGGGGGAGGTCATAATATAGCAAGACTCCATTAGAAGAAACAACATTACTAAGGTGAGTAATTTTTTCTTCAAACAACATGAAGTCTTGCTATATTATGACAATTGCAGAATACACAGCAGTACCTCCATGGAGGAGGGACAGAACCTACTTAGGGAATAGGCTCTGAAGCATGGCTGTGCCAAATCTAGCATCCCTCCTGGCCTGGATATCCAAGCAGTAATGCTTGGTGAAAGTGTGTACCGTTTTCCAGGTAGCTGCTTGACATATCTCTAAGATAGGGATGTCTCTGGCAGCAGCTATAGACGCAGCTGTACCTCTGGTAGAGTGAGCCCTCAGGCCTGAAGGGGGAACCTTTCCCAGTTTTTGATAACAAAATTGATACAAGAGACAATCCACCTGGCAATGGATCTTTAGTGGCAGGTTTACCTTTTCCAACCTCACCAAAGTGAGAAAAGTTGGAGGATTCGAACCTATGACCCTTGGTATGCTCTATATAGTAACTAAGGGCCCTCAACATCTAAACTGTGCAATCTCCTCTCACCAGAGGAAGAATGGTCAGTGAAAACACTGGAAGGAGATAGATTGCTAAGATGGAAATCTGAAACCACCTTAGGCAAAAACTTCCTGTTAGTCCTAAGGACTACCTTATCCCTGTGGAAAGGAAATAAAGTCAGGCTCCACTGACAAGGCTTGTAACTCGCTTATGCACCTGGCAGAAGTGATGGCTACTAGAAAAACAGTTTTCCAAGTCAAATACTTGAGCTCTGCAGAAGACAGAGGTTCAAAGGGAGGTTGCATCAACTGAGCAATGCAAACATTAAGATCCCAGGCAGGGGCCGGGTCCCTGAAAGGTGGATTAGTATGAAGTAATCCTTTGAAAACTTGGAAAACAGGGTGAGAGGAAAGAGAAGAGAGCTCCTGCTGAAAAAAAGCAGAGACAGCTGCCAAATGAACTTTCAGGGTAGCTGGTCTCAGGCCCAAAGAATTAAGATGGACCATATAGTCCAAAACAATGGGCAAATCAGCAGATTCGGGGAAATATGCTTACCCGAAGCACCAGATGGAAAACTTTTCCATTTAGAATTATAAGAGGTTTCTAGTGGAAGGCTTCCTAGAAGCCTTCAGGATGTCAGAACACCTTGAGAAAGGTGTAGGTCAGCAACTCTAACTCCTCAAGAGCCAGGCCTTGAGGTTGAGGGAGTTGAGATTTGGATACCAAACCCTCCCCTGGGCACAAGATAACAGATGGTGCCTCCTGGGGAGGCACAGTGGATGGACTGCTAAGGACTGAAGGAGTGGGTACCAGGGCTGCCTGGCCCAATCTGGAGCAATCAGAATCATCCTGCAAGGCTGGGATCTGATTTTGACTATCACTTTGAATAGGAGAGGGAAGGGGGGAAAAGCATATAGAAACTTCCCTTCCCAATCCAGGAGAAAGGCATCCAGAAGGACTGAGCCCATCACTGGGGGCCTGCAACAAAACAGTGGAAGTTGGTGATTGTCTGGGGCTGCAAAGAGGTCTATCTGAGGGGTGCCCCATCTGGCAAAAACTATCCCCAGTACTTGGGGATCCAGTGACCATTCGTGATGGCCCAGGGAAATCCTGCTGAGAGCATCTGCCAGGACATTGTCCTTTCCTGGGAGGTGAACTGCTATGAGGGAAGTGTTCAGGGAATAAGCCAGAGACCACAACTTCATTGCTTCGGTGCACAAGGCGGAAGACCGAGTGCCCCCTTGTTTGTTGATGTACCACATTGTGGTGGTGTTGTCTGTTCTGACTTGAACCACTTTGTTCTGAACAGATGCAGAAAACACTTGAAGTGCTAGAAGGACAGCTCTGAGTTCCAGCAAACTGATGTGGAGCAGAGATTCCTGAGGGGACCACACTCCCTGAGTGGAGAGGTCGCCCATGTGAGCTCCCCATCCCAGAAGGGAAGCATCCGTAGTGAGGGTCAAGGAATGAGATAGAGGGATGAAGGGGACCCCCAGTCTTAAATTGCTCTGATCCTGCCACCACTGAAGGGCCTGGATCAGGGTTCGAGTCCCTGGGATCAACTTGGAAAGGGGATCTTTTTTTTGAGACCAAAAGGCTCTCAAGTGAAACTGAATGTCCCTCATCTGAAATCTTGCTCCTTGCACTACAGTTGTGGAAGCAGCCACGTGCCCTAGGAGCTGTAAGAAGTGCCTTGCTGGTCGAGAGACCTGCAGAATGAAGGAGGAGGCCAGGGCCACCAGGTTCCTTACCTCTAAGGAGGAAGGCTCTGGGCTGCTTTGTGTCCAATTCTGCACCTATGAAGGTGAGTACCTGAACAGGTTCCAGAACTGACTTTGGAAGATTGAGCAAGAAGCCCAGAGAGGTGAGCAGCTGCTGGGTAACTTGCAGGTGTGATTTGACCTGTTCTGGAGACTGGCCTACAATGAGCCAGTCGTCTAGATAGGGAAAGACAGCAATCCCTTGCTTTCTTAAATGAGCAACTGCTACTGCCAGACATTTTGTGAATACCCTTGGGGCAGAAGTGAGGCCGAAGGGCATTGCTCTGAACTGGTAATGACCTGAGGGCAGTTCGAATCTGAGGTACTTTCGGTGGGAGCTTCTGATTAGAACATGGAAATAGGCATCCTTGAGGTCCAGGGAAGCTAGCCAGTCCCCCGGCCTTAGAGAAGGTAAAATCATTGCCAGAGTCACCATTTTGAACTTTGGTTTCAAAAGGTGCTTGTTCAGATATCTTAGGTCTAAAATGGGCCGCCATTCTCCTGCCTTTTTTGGGGTAAGGAAGTACCTGGAGTACAGACCCTTGCCCTGGTGTAGGGAGAAACCCTTTCTACAGCTCTGAGAGCTAGGAGGGTTGAGACTTCTGTTTCTAAGGTAAAGGTCTCTAGAGGGTTTGCAGGTGGAAAAAATCTGGCTCTCATCTTTGGAAATGTTTTGAAACTGAGAACCAGACCCTGGCTTACTATTTCCAGGACCCATTTGATGTTATAGACTCCCAGTCCTGGACGAAGTAAGCCAGCCTGCCCCCTACAGGTAGTGGAGAACCGGTCCTGGGCACCCCATCAGGGTGCCTGTTTGGCAGGGGCTTTAGGCTGAGGGTTGGGAGCAGACCTACTTGCACCCTGTCTGCCTCTGCCTCTGAAGAACCCCCTCTGAGCATAAGCAGAAGAAGCCTGGGTTTGGTGAAAAGGCCTACCTCTACCCCTGGGGGTCTGCTTCTGAGGAGTGGCTTGCCGCTCCTTGGCATGCATTCCTATAGTTGTTCTGTATTCATCCATTTTCTTCATGTAATTCTCTGTCTGCTCCCCAAACAGAGAATTCCCCACCACAGGAAAATCCATAGCCTTAGTCTGGGAATCCTGTGACAAGTTAGTACACCTGAGCCAAGCTAACCTACGAAAGGCCACAGATGTAGCCATGACTCTAGAGGATACATCATTAGAATCCACAGCAGCATGGAACTGCACCTTGGAAGCCTCAATACCATCAGTAGCTACCTGCTCCAGCTCCTTGGCAAGCTGGCCAGGGGCCTGTTTGGCCAAAGCCATGACAGTATCCCATCTAGATTTTTGGTATCTTGCCACGTAAGCCATGTAATTTGCTTGTCTGAGTCCCAAGGACGCTGCCATGTATTGTTTTTTAGCCATGGCAACAATCTTCCTGGAGTCCTTGTCAAAAGGATGTGAAGCCAGGGGAATGTTAGCTTTATCACAGGCTACAGCCTGAACTACTCCAACATGACTGCACTGCTGTGAAAGAAAGTCTGTATCAGGACCTGACAAAGTGTACCTCCTGTCCATCTTTTTGTCAACAGGAGGCACAGAATTAGGAGCTTTTATAATTTTTATTGTTTGCTTCCTAAAAACTTATGTAAGGGATAGATAATCTCCTAGACTCTGGGATATCCAACATTTCCACAAAATCAGGTTCCTCTTGCTCATCCACAGCTTCCTCTAATGGGAGCTGGAGGGTTTCAGCAACCTTTTTATAAAACAAAAAATGAGAAGGGGACTCAGAAAGCATAGGGGAGATTCTAAAGGTCTGTCTGGGAGATGTCCGGTTCAATGGGCACATCCAGACTCTCAAAGTCACATTCACACTGTTCATAATCCTCCTCCCCTCCCTCCTCTGGTTCATAAAAATCTCAATATCATATTTTGAACCAGTGGAACCGGACGAACCAACCTTTACCAGACAGTGGCGGTTCGGACGGAACCCGAGAAAATGACTGTACAATTTGTATATTTCTGCAGTCTGGTTGGAGAAGGAATTTTGGACTCCATACCTGCTGATTTTTTTTTCTTTTTTTTTTGCTGGAACTGGCTCCTCAGAGCCAGCTTTACGTTTGCCGAGGAAGCCGCCTGGTCAGAGGCACTCCTCCGTTCGGTTGGCACCGAACCGGACTGGCCATCCGGGTCAGCGGACTTTTTGGCCTCTCGTTCCCTGAGCCTGCCCACTCTCTTGTCCAGGGTGGCTGCAGGGAAATTTTTACAAATCTGGCAGTCTGAATTAAGGTGGTCAAACCCCAGACAATAAACACATGTAGTGTATGGTCAGCCTTGGCAAAGGCTTCCCCACAGACACTACAGTGTTGAAACCCAGTGGCCCGGATTTTCTTTTTGCCTCTCAGACATGATGCCAGCTCAATCCAACAAACTTGCCGCTTAACAGCAGTGCCAGGCAAGACACCCTTATCGATTCCCAACCGTGTCACAGGTCGTGGAAAAACGTAATGACATCCGGTTTTTTTAGAACCAATAAGAACCGGGAACCGCACTCTAAAAGCTTTAAAATGCTTATACTTTAAAGTTTTAACCAACCTGATCGGTTCGAACCGAACCGATAAACATTTACAAGTTCCACACAGAAATAAAAACCTGTCTATTACTTACAATACCACAGACAGAGCTTGAACCGATCGGTTTGCAGTTAAAATAATAATACTCGCGGTTGAATTTAACCGAGAAAATACTGTTTAAATCGAGAAATGAACCGAGCAGTAGGAGAAATCTCCAGAGCGACTGTTCAGTGAGGCGGAGTAAAGAATCTGACAGTTTCAGTTTGAAATCATCCAGACAGAGCTTCTCTAACCGAGCTAGCGCTCTAAACTCCATTCCTGGAATGGTAGTTAACTCTTTCACCTCCGGAGCAGTTCTAATGGTGGGACAAACTGCAATTGTCATAATATAGCAAGACTTCATGTTGTTTGAAGGGACTTGGCAAGGTTAGAGGAATGGTCAAATGTATGGCAGCTTAGATTCAGTCCTAAGAAGTGCAAGGTAATGCACCTGGGAAACAAAAACCCAGGGAAAGAGTACACAATGGGGGGTGAGATACTAACAACAACAAAAATGGAAAGGGACCTGGGGGTAGTCATATCAGATGACTTACAGGTGGGCAAGCAATGTGAGAGGGCAGTAAAGAGGGCTGGGGGGATACTGGGATGCATAGGGAAAGGCATCACCAGTAGAAAACAGGAAGTTGTTATCCCTCTGTACAGACAGCTGGTGAGACCCCATCTGGAGTACTGTGTGCAGTTCTGGAGACCCAGTCTCCAAGGACATAGACAAGATGGAAGCTGTCCAGAGGAGGGCAACTAAAATGATGCAGGGTCTGCACGGAAGACATATGAAGAGAGACTAAAGGAGCTTAATATGTATAGCCTTGAGGAAATGAGGAGAGGGGGACATGATAGAAACTTTCAAGTACCTCAAGGGAATCAACAAAGTCCAAGAGGGTAGAATCTTTCAAAAAAAGAGGCGTACAAGAACAAGGGGGCATAATTTGAAGATGGGGGGCGGCTCAGAGGTAATGTAAGGAAGTATTTTTTCACAGAGAGGGTTGTGGATGCATGGAACGGCCTTCTGGAGGAGGTTGTGGAGTCAAAAACAGTGGTTGAATTCAAGCATGCATAGGACAGTCATAAGGCAATTCTAGGGGTTGGGGGTAGAAAGAAGTACGTTGCTGGTTAACTAGGATCTGCAGCTTATCCATTAGGTAGGGAAATGGGCAGACTGGGTGGGTCAAGCGGTCCTTATCTGCTCGTCAGATTGTGTTTTTTTTTTTATGACCCCCAACAGCTACTTCCGGGTCACAGCAGCTTTATAGCTCACTCCTGCAGCGAGTGAACAGTGTGATTATAACCTTGAAACTGTTTAAATGCTGTGAAATACTGTGTGTGTCTGTGGGAGTGCATAATATATCTTTTTACTGTGTTTTAAATGTAAAGTTGATTCATTTGGAGCCCTACTCCCACACAGGAAGCAGGAAGGGAGTAGCTAGTCTCTTGGTGCATAGGGCTAACTACTAAAAACGCCAAATAGCATTTTAAATTTGCTTCTGCAGTGCTTATCCTCATTTCCAGCCCACAATTACTTAGGGCAGAGGCACTGAAGCTTTTATTATCTAAATACACGCAACTTTTGTTGCGAGTGCTCCCGTGACCCCCAACAGCTACTTCCAGGTCACAGCAGCTTTGCAGCTCGCTCCTTGCGTGAGCAGGGTGCGCGTCGCGCGGAGTCACGTGCGTCAGTGCGTGCCGGCTGCGTCAGCTGGAGATAACATCATAAAAAAGGTATATAGGTCATTAAAAATGAAACTGTGTGTGGGATGTGGTATGTTTACTGAGGGGGAAGAACAATTGGGGTTTAATTGTTCCAAATGCTGTATGCTGGTAGCCCTGGAAGCTGAAATTGCCCAATTAAAGCAAAGATTAAAAATACATGCTGATATTTCTTCACTTGAGCAGTACATAGACACTATGGTCAACAGTATTTCAGAGGCAACACATTCATCTGCAAATGAACCATCAAAACCTACTCAAAATGATGAAAGTGGTAAACAAAATACTGAAGAGTGGTGCCTCATTCAGGGGACAGCAAATAAAACAAAAAAGGGCAGGAGAAATACAGGGGGAGCATCAAATATTTTAACACCAAATAGGTACAGCATCCTCAAACTGGAAAATTCCCCTGTTCATGAGGAGGTACCTTTTACACCATTAAGTCATGTTTCAGCCATAATAGACCACCATAGTGTAGAAAAGCAAAACCCAGTAGATTTATATAATATACTAGATCAAACAGTGTAGGACCTACTGATGTGCTTATTATAGGAGACTCAATGATTAAATATACAGATTCTGTACTTTGCAGACATAGGAAGGAGTATACAACAGTTAGTACCCTTCCTGGGGCAGGAATTGGGGATATAAAAATATTACTTTCTGGTCTCACCAAAAATACTAGCAAACCTGTTACACTCCTTCATGTAGGTGTTAACAATGTAGGCAAACGAAATATTATTGATATTCAAGGAGATTTTGAAGAAGTGGGTTTGTCCCTGAAATCCAAAGGGTGTGACATAAGAAAAAATTACTCACCTTAGTAATGTTGTTTCTTCTAATGGAGTCTTGCTATATTATGACATATGCAGTTTGTCCCAGCCTTAGAACTGCTCCAGAGGTGAAAGAGTTAGTTTCCATGCCAGGCATGGAATCTTGAGCGCGAGCTCGGTTGAAAAAACTCTGTCTGTTGTTCTTCAAACTGAAACTGTCAGATCTTTACGAGCAAAACTCACTAAGGTTCTGTTTGGAAGCTGTAAACCTACACTAGCCAACTGCCTACTAAAATATTAACACATTTTTCTGGTCCCAAAACCAAGACTCAAGTCAGGGGATCCAAAAAATAAAATAAAATACAACACCCAAACACCCCAAAAAGGAGGGGTGAAAAACACAAGGTGGGCATCATTAAGTGCCAACACTGCACTGCCCACCCACATCCCAAGAGCAGAGGTTCTGAGTGGGGCAGGCAGGGGGGAGGTCATAATATAGCAAGACTCCATTAGAAGAAGCAACATTACTAAAGTGAGTGATTTTTTCTTCAAACAACATGAAGTCTAGCTATATTATGACATATGCAGACTACACAGCAGTACCTCCATGGAGGAGGGACAGAACCTACTTAGGAAATAGGCTCTGAAGCACAGCTGTGTTAAACCGAGCATCCCTCCTAGCCTGGATGTCCAGGGAGTAATGCTTGGTGAAAGTGTGTACTGTTTTTCAGGTAGCTGCTTGACATATCTCTAAGATAGGGATGTCCCTGGCCGCAGCTAGGGACGCAGCTGTACCTCTGGTAGAGTGAGCCCTCAGGCCTGAAGGGGGAACCTTACCCAGTTTTTGATAGCAAAATTGGATACCAGAGACAATCCACCTGGCAATGGATCTTTTAGTGGCAGGTTTCCCTTTACCAACCTCACCATAAGTGAGGAACAGTTGGAGGGAGTCAAACCTGTGACCCTTGGTACGCTCTATGTAGTAACTAAGGGTTCTCTTTACATATAAACTGTGCAGCCTCCTCTCGCCAGAGGAGGAATGGTCAGTGAAGTACACTGGAAGAGATATAGATTGACTAAGGTGGAAATCTGAAGGCAAGAACTTCCTGTTAGTCCTGAGGACTACCTTATCTCTGTGAAAGGAGATAAAATCAGGCTCCACTGACAAAGCTTGTAATTCACTTATGCGCCTAGCAGAAGTGATGGCTACTAGAAACACAGTTTTCCAAGTCAAGTATTTAAGCTCTGCTGAAGACAAAGGCTCAAAGGGGGGGTTGCATTAGCTGAGCAATGCAAACATTAAGATCCCAGGCAGGAGCAGGGTCCCTGAATGGAGGGTTGGTGTGAAGCAATCCCTTGACAAACTTGGAGAATACAGGGTGAGCAGAAAGAGAAGAGGGCTTTCCTCCTGAAATAAAAGCAGAGACAGCTGCCAAATGCACTTTCAGGGTAGCTGGCCTCAGCCCCAAAGTATTTAGATGGACCATATAGTCCAGGACTGTGGGCAAATCAGCAGATTCTGGGGAAATATGCTTCCCAGAGCACCATATGGAAAACCTTTTCCATTTAGAATTATAAGTAGCCCTGGTGGAAGGCTTCCTAGAAGCTTTCAAGATTTCGAATACACCTTGAGAAAGGTGTAGGTCAGCAAACTCTAACTCCTCAAGAGCCAGGCCTTGAGGTTGAGGGATTTGAGATTCGGATACCAAACTCTCCCCTGGGCACAGGTTAACAGATTGTGATTCCTGGGGAGACACAGGGGAAGGTGGACTGCTAAGGACAGAAGGAGTGGATACCAGGGCTGTCTGGCCCAATCTGGAGCAATCAGAATCATCTTGCAAGGTTAATATCAGATTTTGACTAGCACCTTGAACAAGAGAGGGAAGGGTGGAAAGGCATAGAGGAACTTCCCTTCCCAATCGAGAAGGAAGACATCCAGAGGGACTGAGCCCAACACTGGGGGCCTGCAACAAAAAAGCGGAAGTTGGTGATTGTCTGGGGCTGCAAAAAGATCTATCTGAGGGGTGCCCCACCTGGCAAATACTAACCCCAGTACTAGGGGATCCAGTGACCATTCGTGATGAGCCTGGGAAATCCTGCTGAGAGCATCTGCCAGGACATTGTCCTTGCCTGGGAGGTGAACTGCCATGAAGGAGGTGTTCAGGGAATAAGCCAGAGACCACAACTTCATTGCCTCGGTGCACAAGGCCGAAGACCGAGTGCCCCCTTGCTTGTTGATGTACCACATTGTAGTGGTGTTGTCTGTTCTGACCTGTACCACTTTGTTCTGAACAGATGCAGAAAAAACCTGAAGTGCTAGAAAAACAGCTCTGAGTTCCAACAGATTGATGTGGAGCAGAGATTCCTGAGGGGACCACAATCCCTGGGTGGTGAGGTCGCCCATGTGAGCTCCCCATCCCAAGAGGCAGCATCTGTAGTAAGGGTCAAGGAGTGAGATTGAGGGATGAAAGGAACTCCTTTCTCAGATTGCTCTGATCCTGCCACCACTGTAGGGCCTGGATCAGGGTTCGAGTTACTGGGATCAATTTGGTTAGAGGATCTCTCCTTTGAGATCAGAAGGACAGAACTGAATGTCCCTCATCTGAAATCTTTGCTCCTTGCACTACAGCGGGGGAAGCAGCCATGTGCCCTAGGAGCTGTGAAAGTGCCTTGCTGGTCAAGAGACCTGCAGAGTGAAGGAGGAGGCCAGAGCCACCAGGGTCTTTACTCTTTCTAGAGGAAGGAAAGCTCTGGCGCCTGCTTTGTGTCAGTTCGAGCCTATGAGCGAGTGGCTGAACAGGCTCTAGAACTGACTTTGGAAGATTGAGAAGAAACCTAGAGATGTAAGCAGCTGCTGGGTAACCTGAAGGTGTGATTTGACTGGTCTGGAGACTGACACACTATGAGCCAGTCATGCCAGGTAAGGAAAGAAAAATTACCACCTAGTAATGTTGTTTCTTCTAATGGAGTCTTGCTATATTATGACAATTGCAGTTTGTCCCACCATTGAACTGCTCCGGAGGTGAAAGAGTTAATTCTCATTCAGAGTAATGGAACTTGAGCCGGTCAAGTTAGAGAAGCTCTGTCTGCTATTTCAAACCTAAACTGTCAGATCTTTACGAGCAAAACTCACTCAGTCTGTGTGGAAGCTGCAACTCACACCAGCCAACTGCACCCTGACTATTAAGACATACCCTGGTCCCAACACAAAGACTCAAGTCAGGGGACCGAAGTAATATAATATAAGTAATAATATGACATAAAAATAAAAACATCACACTCCAAAACCCCAAGAAGGGGTGGAAAACATATAATGGGCATAACTAGCGCCCACACTAGGCTGCCCACCCCATACCCAAGTAGAAGTTCTGAGAGGGGCAGGTTGGGGAGGTTTATATAACAAGATTCCATTAGAAGAAACAACATTACTCAAGGTGAGTAATTTTTCTTCAAACAACATGAAGTCTTGCTATATTATGACAATTGCAAATACACAGCAGTACCTCCATGGAGGAGGGACAGAACCTACTTAGGAATAGGCTCTAGAAGCACAACTGCATAAACAAGCATCTCTCGGCTTGGACATCCAGGGAGTAATGCTTGGTGAAAGTATGCACCGTTTTCCAGGTAGCTGTTGACATATCTCTAAGATAGGATGTTCTGGCAGCAGCTAGAGACAGCAGCTGTACCTCTGGTAGAATGAGCCCTCAGGGCCTGAAGGGGAACTTTCCCAGTTTTTGATAACAGAATTGGATACAAGAGACAATCCACCTGGCAATGGATCTCTTAGTGGCAGGTTTCCTTCCGACCTCACCATAAGTGAGAGAAAAAGTTGAGAGGATTCGAACCTGTGACCCTTGGTACGCTCTATATAGTAACTTAGGGCCTCTTAACATCTAAACTGTGCAATCCCTCTCACCAGAGGAAGAATGGTCAGTGAAAAACACTGGAAGGAGACAGATTAATTAAGATGGAAATCATGAAACCACCTTACAAAAACTTCCTGTTAGTCCTGAGGACTACCCTATCCCTGTGGAAAGAAATAAAGTCAGTTTCTCTCGACAGGGCTTGCAACTCACCGGCGCGCCTGGCAGAAGTGATAGTCACTAGAAAACAGTTTAGCTAAGTACTTAAGCTCTGCAGAAACAGAGGTTCAAAAAGGAGGTTGCATTAACTGGGCAATGCAAACATTAAGGTCCCAGGCAGGGCCGATCCTAAAAGGTGGATTAGAATGAAGTAATCCTTAAAAACTTGGCAAATACAGGGTGAGCGGAAAGGGAGGAGGGCTTTCCTGCTGAAACAAAAGCAGAGACAGCTGCCAAATGTACTTTCAGGGTAGCTGGTCTCAGACCCAAAGAATTAAGATGGACCTATAGTCCAAAACAATGGGCAAATCAGCAGATTCCGAGAAATATGTTTCAGAACACCAAATGGAAAACCTTTTCCACTTAGAATTATAAGTAGCTCCAGGAAGGCTTCCCAGAAGCTTCCTTTAGGATTTCAAGAACACCCCTGAGAAAGGTGAAGGTCAGGCTTCTAACCCTCAAGAGCCAGGCTCTTGAGGTTGAGGGATTTGAGGTTCGGATACAGCTCTCCCTGTGCACAGGTTAACAGGTTGTGATTCCTGGGGAGACACAGGGGAAGATGGACTGCTAGGGACAGAAGGAGTGGGCACCAGGGCTGCCTGGCCCAATCTGGGGCAATCAGAATCACCCTGCAAGGCTGGGATCTGATTTTGACTAGCACCTTGAACAGGAGAGGAAGGGAAAAGTAAAGAAACTACCCTTCCCAATTTTATGAGAAAGGCATCCAGGGGCTGAGCCCAACACTGGGGCCCGCAACAGAACAGTGGAAGTTGGTGATTGTCTGGGGCTGCAAAGATTCATCTGAGGGGTGCCCCATCTGGCAAAAACTATCCCCAGTACTTGGAAGATCCAGAGACCATTCGTACTGGCCCTGGGAAATCCTGCTGAGAGCATCTGCTAAGACATTGTCCTTTCCTGGAAGGTGAACTGCTATGAGGGAAGTGTTCAGGAATAGGCCAGAGACCACAACTTCATTGCCTCGGTGCACAAGGCCGAGACCGAGTGCCCCTGTAGTTGATGTACCACATTGTTGTGGTGTTGTCTGTTCTGACTTGCACCACTTTGTTCTGAACAGACACAGAAAACACTTGAAGTGCTAAAAGACAGCTCTGAGTTCAAGCAAATTGATGTGGAGCAGATATTCTGAGGGACCACTCCCTGAGTGGAGAGTCGCCCATGTGGAGCTCCCACCCCAGGAGAAGCATCCATAGTGAGGTCAAGGAGTGAGACAGAGGAATGAGGGACCCCCAGTCTTAAATTGCTCTGATCCTGCCACCACTGGAGGCCTGGATCAGGGTTTGGGTCACTGGGACCAACTTGGAAAGGGGTCTCTTCTCTCAGACAAAGGCTCCAAAGTGAAACTGAATGTCCCTCATCTGAAATCTGCTCCTTGCATCAGACTGTGGATGCAGCCATGTGCCCCAGGAGCTGCAAAAGTGTCTTGCTGGTCGAGAGACCTGCAGAGTGAGGAGGAGGCCAGAGCCACCAAGTTCCTTACCCTCTCTAGGGGTAGGAAGGCTCTCGCCTGCTTTGTGTCAATTCTGCACCTATGAAGGTGAGCACCTGAACTGGTTCCAGAACTGATTTTGGAAGATTGAGCAAGAAGCCCAGGAGGAGAGCAGTTGCTGGGTAACTTGCAGGTGGGATCTTACCTGTTCTGGGGACTGAGCCTACAATGAGCCAGTCGTCCAGATGGGAAGAGCGGCAATCCTTTGCCTTCTTAAATGAGCCACTGCTACTACCAGACATTTTGTGAATACCCTTGGGGCAGAGGTGAGGCGAAGGGCATTGCTCTGAACTGGCGAGTGACCTGAGGGCAATTCGAATATGAGGTACTTTCGTGGAGCTTCTGATTGGGGACGTGAAAATAGGCATCCTTGAGGTCCAGGGAGGCTAGCCAATCCCCGACCTTAGAGAGGGTAAAATCATCCAGAGTTACCATTTTGAACTTTGGTTTCAAAAGGTGTTTGTTCAGATATCTCAGGTCTAGAATGGGCCGCCATTCTCCTGTCTTTTGGGTAAGGAAATATCTGAGTACAGACCCTTGCCCTGGTGTGGGGAGAAACCCTTTCTACAGCTCTGAGCAGGAGGGTTGAGACCTCTGTTTCTAAAGTAAAGGTCTCTAAAGAGTTTGCAGGTGGGAAAGACCTGATTCTCATCTTTGGGAACTTTTTGAAGCTGAGAACCAGACCCGGCTTACTCACTTCCAGGACCACTTGTCTGAAGTTAAGACACCCAGTTCTGAACAAGTGCCAACCTGCCCCCTACAGGTAAGGAGAATCGGCCCTGGGCACCCATCAGGGTGCCTGTTTGGCAGGTGCTTTAGGCTGAGGGGTGGGGCAGGCCTGCCCACACCCGTCTGCTCTCCCTCTGAAGAACCCCCTCTGAACAAAAGCAGAGGAGGCCTGGGTTTGTAAAAGGCCTGTGAAAAGGCCTACCCTCTACCCACTGGGGCCTGCCTCTGAGGAGTGGCTTGCCGCTCCTTAGCCTGAAACACTCTTATAGTAGTCCTATATTCATCCATTTCTTCATATTATTCTCTGTCTGCTCCCCAAACAGAGAATTTCCAACCAAGGAAAATCCATAGCCTTAGTCTGGGTATCCTGTGACAGGGTAGTACACCTGAGCCAGGCCAACCTCTAAAGCTACAGAAGTAGCCATGACTCTAGAGGATACATCATTAAAATCTACAGCAGCATGAAACTGCACCTTAGATGCCTCAATGCCATCAGCAGCCACCTGTTCCAGCTCACTAGCAAGCTGGCCAGAGGCCTGTCTGGCCAAGGCCATGACAGTGTCCCATCTAAATTTCTGATACCTTGCTACATAAGCCATGTAATTTGCTTGCCTGAGTCCCAAGGACGCTGCCATGTAATAGTTTTTACCCATGGCATCAATCTTCCTGGAATCCTTGTCAGGAGGATGTGAAGCCAAAGGAATATTAGCTATCACAGGCTGCAGCCGAACCACACCAACGTGGCTGCATTGCTGTGAAAGAATTCTGTATCAGGACCTGACAGAGGTACCTCCTGTCCATCTTTTTTGTCCACAGGAGGCACAGAATTAGGAGTTTTTAAAATCTTTATTGTCTGTTTCCTAAATGATTTATGCAAGGGAATAGACAATCTCCTAGACTCTGGAATATCCATCATTTCTACAAAATCAGGTTCCTCTTGCTCATCCACAGCTTCCTCCAATGGAAGCTGGAGGGTCTCAGCAACTTTTTTGTAAAACATAAAGTGAGAGGGGGACTCAGAAAGCAAAGGGTGAGATTCTAAAGGTCTGTCTGGGGAGATGTCCGGTTCAAAGCGCACACCCAGACCCTCAAAGTCACATTCATACTGTTCATAATCATCCTCCCCCTCCACTGGTTCATAAAATTCTTCAACAACATATTCCTGAACCGATGGAACCGACCTTTTATCAGACAGTGGCGGTTGGGACGGAACGGAGAAAGTGACTGGACAATCTGAATAGCTTTTGCTATCTCTGCAGCAGTTGGAGAAGGAATTTTGGGCTCCACACCTGCTGATTTTCTTGTTTTGTTTACTGGAACTGGCTCCTCTGAGCCAGCTTTACGTTTGCCCGAGGAAGTCTCGCCCTGGTCAGAGGGCACTCCCTCCGGTTCGGTTGGCACCGAACCGGGCTGGCCATCCGGGTCAGCGGACTTTTTGGCCTCTCGTTCCCTGAGCCTGCCAACTCTTATCCAGGTGGCTGCAGGAAATTTTTACAAATCTGGCAGTCTGAATTGAGGTGGTCAAACCTCAGACAATATATTATGTGGTGTGTGGTCAGCCTTGGCAAAGACTTCCCCACAGGCATCACAGTGTTAAAACCCAGTGGGCCCGGTTTTTTTTTGGTTTTCCAGCTATAATGCCAGCCTAACCAAAACTTGCTCCTTTAAATGGCAGTGCTAGGCTAAGACAATTCTTATCGGTTCCTAACCGTGTCATGGTCTGGAAAAACCGTAATGAAACCGCTTAGAACCGATAAGAACCGAACCGCACACTCAAAAACCTCAATTCAAGTTTAAAATTGAAGCTGATCGGTTCAAACCGAACCGATAACATTATACAAGTTCCACAGAAAATAAACTTAAATTACTTACAATACCACAGACAGAGCTTGAACCGAACGGTTTCATGGTTAAAATAATAATATTCTCGGTTGATTTGAACCGAGAAAACACTGTTTAAACCGAGAAATGAACCGAGCAGTAGGAGAAATCTCCGGAGCGACTGTTCAGTGAGGCGGAGTAAAGAATCTGACAGTTTAAGTTTGAAATAACCCAGACAGAGCTTCTCTAACCGAACTCGCACTCCAAGTTCCATTCTCTGAATGGGAGTTAACTCTTTCACCTCCGAGCAGTTCTAATGGTGGGACAAACTGCAATTGTCATAATAGAGCAAGACTTTATGTTGTTTGAAGATGGCAATCTTTTGCCTTCTTAAGCGAGCAACTGCTACTGCCAGGCATTTTGTGAATACCCTTGGGGCAGAGGTAAGGCCGAAGGGCATTGCTCTGAACTGGTAATGGCCTGAGGGCAGTTCAAATCTGAGGTACTTTCGGTGGGAGCTTCTGATGAGAACATGGAAGTAGGCATCCTTGAGGTTCAGGGACGCTAGCCAGTCCCCTGGCCTTAGGGAGGGTAAAATAATTCCCAGAGTCACCATTTTGAATTTTGGTTTTAAAAGGTGCTTGTTTAGGTATCTTAGATCCAGGAAGGGTCGCCATTCTCCTGTCTTTTGGTGTAAGAAGTACCTGGAGTACAGTCCTTTGCCCTGGTGTGAGGGAGGAACCCTTTCTACAGCTCTGAGAGCCAGGAGGTTGAGACTTCTGTTTCAAAGCAAGAGCCTCTAATGGATTTGCAGGTGGAAAGGATCTGGTTCTCATCTTTGGAAATTTTTGAGCTGAGAACCAGTCCTGACTTACTACTTCCAGGACCCCACTTGTCTGATGTTAAAGACTCCCAGTCCTGGATCGATAAGCCAGCCTGCCCACAGTGTAATGGAGAATCGGCTCTGGGCATCCCATCAGGGTGCCTGTTTGGCAGGGGCTTTAGGCTGAGGGTGGGAGCAGGCCTGCTCGTGCCCGTCTGCCTCCTGAAGAACCCCCTCTGGGCATAAGCTGAAGAGGAGGCCTGGCTTGGTAAAGGCTCAAGTGAAAGGCCTGCCCCTGCCCCTGAAAGCTGCCCTGAGGAGTGGCTTGCCTCTCCTTGGGGTGTGCACCCTATAAGTGGTCCTATACTCATCCATTTTTCATGTAATTCTCTGTCTGCTCCCCAAACAGAGAATTACCCACAAAAGGAAAATCCATGGCCTTAGCCTGGGTATCCTGTGACAAGCTAGTACGCCTGAGCCAAGCCATTCTACGAAAAGCCACAGATGTAGCCATGACTCTTGAAGATACATCATTAGCATACCTCTCAACTGTACCACATTACGAGGAACGTTCCTCATTTTACTTCAGAAAAGGTCCCTGTTCCACGTTGTGAGGACTTGTTCCACATTCAGAGTCAACATTTTAAAGCAAATATCCATAGTAAATGATGGAAAAAATAACTTATTCAATTAATAACAGACATTCTCAACATAAATGCAACATTTTAATAGTGTTTTGAGCTTTGTAGGTAAAGATTTTATTAAGTGTTCCACATTTTGCCCATTTGTTCCACATTGTGACAGGCAATGTTCCACATTTGGGGGACAGAAGGTTGAGAGGTATGATCATTAGAGTCCACTGCAGCATGGAATTGCACCTTGGAAGCCTCAATACCATCAGCAGCCACCTGTTCCAGCCTCAGAAGCTGGCCAGGACCTGCTCGCTAAAGCCATAACAGTATCCCATATGGATTTCTGGTGTCTTGCAACATAGGCCATATAATTTGCCTGTCTGAGTCCCAAGGATGCTGCCATGTATTGTTTATTTGCCATGGCATCAATCCTCTTGGAGTCCTTGTCAGGGGGGTGTGAAGCCAAGGGAATATTTGCCTTATCACAGGCTGCAGCCTGCACTACTCCAACATGGCTGCATTGTTGTGAAAGGAACTCCGTATCAGAGCCTGACAATGTGTACCTCCTGTCCATCTTTTGATCCACAGGAGGTAAGAATTAGGAGCTTTTAAAATTTTTATTGTCTGTTTCCTAAAAAGATTTATGTAAAGGAATAGACAGTCTCCTGGACTCTGGGATATCCATCATTTCCACATAGTCAGGCTCCTCCTGTTCCCAAAGGGAGCTGGAGGGTTTCAACAACTTTTTATAAAACAGAAAATGAGAGGGACTCAGAAAGCCTAGGGGAGACACTCCTGAAGGTCTGTCTAGGGAGATGTCTGGTTCAATGGGCACATCCAGACTTTCAAAATCACATTCACTCTCTTCATAATCCTCCTCCCCTCCTCGGTTCATAAAATTCCTCTATATCATATTCTTGAACATTTGGAACCGAACGAACCGACCGTTTACCTGATGGTGGCGATTCGGACGGAGGCACAAAAAGCGACTGGACAATTTGGATCGCTTTGGCTATCTCTGCAGCGGTTGGAGAAGGAAATTTTGGCTCCTCTTTGCTGGAACTGGCTCCTCCGAGTCAGCTCTTTGTTTGCCCGAGGAAGTCAGAGGGCACTCCCTCCGGTTCGGTTGGCACCGAACCGGGCTGGCCATCTGGGTCAGCGGACTTTTTGGCCTCTCGTTCCCTGAGCCTACCAACTCTCTTATCCAGGGTAGCTGCAGGGAAATTCTTGCAAATCTGGCAGTCTGCATTGAGGTGGTCAAATCCCAGACAATAAACACATGTGGTGTGTGGGTCAGCCTTGGCAAAGGCTTCCCCACAGACACTACAGTGCTGAAACCCAGTGGGCCCGGTTTTTCTTTTGGGTTTCTCAGACATAATGCCAGCCTAACCAAAAACTTGCCCTTTTCCGGCAAATCGCCAAGCAAGACACCCTTATCGGTTCCCAACCGTGTCACGGGTCGTGGAAAAAACCGTAATGAAATCCGTTTTTTTTAGAACCGATAAGAACCGGGAACCGCACTCTAAATGTAATTTAATAAGTTTTAACAACAACCTGATCGGTTCAAACCGAACCGATAACAACGTTTGCAAGTTCCACACAGAGAATGTAAAACCTATCTATTACTTACGATACCACAGACAGAGCTTGAACCGACCGTTTGCGGTTAAAATATATAAATGCGGTTTAAAAAATGAGAAATAACACTTTTAACCGACAAAATGAACTGAGCAGTAGGAGGAATCTCCGGAGCGACTGTTCAGTGAGGCGAGTAAAGAATCTGACAGTTTCAGTTTGAAGAACAACAGACAGAGTTTTTTCAACGAGCTCGCGCTCAAGATTCCATGCCTGGCATGGAAATTAACTCTTCACCTCGGAACAGTTCTAAGGCTGGGACAAACTGCATATGTCATAATATAGCAAGACTTCATGTTGTTTGAATAATCTCTGGAATCTTGCCAATACCTCGGGCAAACCTAGTAACAAAGGGAACTATATCAGCTAAATGGCTGGTTAAAGCGCTGGTGCCATAGAGAGGATTCTAAATCGCAGATCATTGGCATGATTTCCAGGGACACCACTTGTTTTCCCAGGATAGGTTGCACTTAAACAAGCAGGGTAACGTTTCTCAAACAAACTAAAAATTTAATTGACATATATTTAAACTGAATAATGGGGGAGACAGGTACATACACATAACAAACCCCCAAAACAGTCAGACGAAACCCAAAATAAACTTTATCTCACTTAATGCCAGAAGTTTGAATAATAAAATGGAGGAACTACAAGTTATTTTGCATACCCTGGACATCCATATTTGTGCAGTCACTGAAACATGGTGGAAACCGGGATATCTGGGACAAAACATTCAAGGTTATACCCTATAACAGGGATAGGAGATCGTTAAGAGGTGGGGGTGGCCCTATCGTAGCCGAGGGTATTATATCTGAGGGTGTGGATACTACAAAATGGGAAAATTGTGAGGTTCTATGGGTGAAAATCTCACTTGTTCAAGACAGTAGGTTAAAGGTTAAATATTGGGGTAATTTATAGATCTCCCTCAATTACCCCCTTGGAGGATAGTATGCTGTCTGATTTTATCAAGCAGATGTCCAACCAAAAAAAATGTTATAATGCTAGGTGATTTTAATTTACCTGGCATAAGCTGGAATACAATGCATGTTAACACAGCTATAGAAGAACACTGTTTAGAAATATTTGACCTAGCTGCATTAGAATAGTTTGTTACAAACACCACCAGGGGAAACCACACCCTCGATCTGGTTTTGAGTAATTTGGATGATAAAATACAAAATTGTATAGTCTTGCCACCACTGGGTTATAGCGACCATTTAATGGTTAGTTTTAACTATACGCAGCAAATAAGTGTCATCTCGGGCAAAACCACTATTTATAGGTACAATAAGGCTAATTTCATGGTATGAGAAGTGAGTTGGCAAACTGGAACTGGGAGAAAGAATTTAAGGATGCCTCACTTCCTGACATGTGGGAAAAGTTACAAACTAAACTGCTCAACCTAGTTAAGATGTATGTCCCAATCTCAAAAAAATATGAGACAGTAAATAAAAAAAAACCTCCCCTTATGGATGACTTCTTCAATTAAGAGGGAGATAAAGAAAAAGAATAGAATGTGTAGAACAGCAAAATTAAGTGGTGATGAGGGTAGTTGGGCTAAATACAAAAAATGTTTAAGGATTACAAAAAAGCGTATAGAGCAAGCCAAAAGAGGCTATGATTTCAAACTAGCCACTAGAGTGAAATATAATTATAAGTCATTCTATTCATACATTAATAATAAAAAGGGTAATGTAAAAAATATTGGGCCTCTAAAAGATAAAGATGGAAACACTATATCTGACAACCCAAAAATGGATGAGCACTGTAACAAATATTTGTCTACTGTATTTAATCACCAAATGATTACCAAACCCCAAATCAGTTCTGCATCCAGTGAACCCACTATTATTGTAAATATACGTGATGTGGAAAGAAATTAAAGTTGTTAAACCAAAATAAAGCCCAGGGTCCTGATGAACTGCATCCAAGGGTTATTAAAAACTAGCAGAACATTTGGCAGGTCCTATTACATGTCTTGTTGAAATCGATAGAGGATGGGACATACCTGCAGCATGGAAGCAAGCAGTGGTTGTCCCCATTCACAAAAGGATCCATGCAGAACGTGAGAATTATAGACCTATTAGCTGACCTCAATTCTGAGTAAGATATTGGAGGATTATTAAAGATTATATTACAGAATTTCAATATCGAACAGGAAATATTGATAGTACACAGCATGGTTTTGTGAAGGGCAGATCGTGCCAGACAAACCTCCTTGAGTTCTATGGCAGGGTAAACAAGGCGTTGGATGAAGGGAGCTCAGTGAATGTGATCTTCCTGGACATCGCAAAGGCCTTTGATAGGGTGCCACACGACAAACTGATTGAAGCACTCAACATGCTGGGGATACATCAGGATATTATCCAATGGATTAGGTCATAGCTTATGGGTAGACAACAGAGGGTCTGTATAAAGGGGGAGTATTCCGGATGGACGGATGTGGCAAGTGGGGTACCACAGGGTTCCGAACTAGGTCCCTGCTTGTTTAGTGTGTGTGTATATATATATCGGGTTAATGAGCCCTGCACCTGATATTTGGTTGTCAAAATTTGCTGACAACATGAGATTAGGCAAGGTAATAAAAGATATAGAAGATGCAAGTGTTTTGCAGGCCACCTTAAATAACTTGGACGATTGGGCACAGAGACAAGGGTCAACATTTAATGTGGCAAAATGCACTATGATGCACATGGGTAGGAAAAATAAATTGTACCAATATACATTGGGTAATGTTCCATTAAAGGTTGTTACCGAAGAAAGAGACCTGGGGGTTAAGGTATGTAATAATCTTAGCTTTAGAGCACATTATAATCAGATAATAAAAAAAGCTAGTAGTATACAATACTGCATAAATAAACACATTACATTTATTTTTATTTGTATACAGTCTAGGAATTACAACCCTTTGAGTCACGGACTCATTTACAAAGCTCTGCGTCATTACATTAGTGCGGACATGAACAGAGTGAGAATACTGTACAGAGACAACAATGGGCTGAACATATACAGGGCACCACCAAAGGTGCAAAAACAATCTAAACCACTATTATTTACAGAGTTTTGTTTGCAACAGAGAAACCTAAGCTATATAGAGTAGTTTAATTAGCAGTCACAGTAGCTGCTTAGCAAGATATGGGTACGCAGCACTGGCTTAAACGGCCCTAGCCTTGGGATTTCGAGGGCAGCATCAGGGAGGGAGTTCATCCAGTGTGGGGCCCTGTAGGAAAAAAATCTTTGGCTGGCAGTGGTCCTCGCGAAGGGGATGCAGAAGGTAGTAGTACTAGACCTTCTAGTGGCCCTTGTCGGCAAGCACGCTTGAAGGAGCGATAGACAGCCTGGGGGGGCTAACCCTAGTTGTATTTTTTTGGCCATTAGGCAGGTCTGATAGAGAAGTCGCCCCTGGAAATTTAACCAAGATGACTGTTGGTAGAGGTCACAGGTATGTGTAAGGTGATCACAGCCTGTGGCCAGCCAGCAGGCTTTGTTGAGAGTGTGTTTTATGCTGGACAGGGCAGTGTTGGAGGCGGCGCCATATATGATAATGCCATAGTCTACTAGCGGAAGGATGGAGCTAGAGATGGCTAAGCGTAGGGCATCAGGAGGGAGATAGGGCCTATATTTGTTGAGGAGGCCAATTCTAGTGTTAGTGGCAGAGCAAGTCAATGCAATATGCTCACAGAAAGTAAGGGCAGAGTCAAGAGTGACCCCTAGGTATTTAAAATTGGAGACTGCAGCCAACATGGCACCCTGTGAGTTAAGTATGGATAATTTGGTCATGTTGTTTTTATGTTGAGGGTGGGCAAATAGCATGACCTTTGTGTTTCTGTAGTTGAGGACAAGTTTGTGGGAGGTGAACCATGATTCTATCGCTGTGAAGGAGCCCTGTAAGGAGTTTTGAAGCTGGGTAGGGTCTGGGTGCCAGCTGAAGATTACAGCATCATCTGCATAAAGGAGCAGGCGCTCAGTGGAGGCTAAAGGGAGGGAGTTTAAGTATAGGGAGAAAAGAAGAGGGCCAAGGATGGACCCTTGTGGGACACCCGAACAGACTGGGAGGCTGGCAGAGAAGGTGCTATTTATTTTTACTTGCTGGGTACGGCCATAGAGATAGCTGGAGAACCAGACTGCAGTTTCTGGGGAAACACCGACAGAGAGGATGGTGTTTATTAGCAGGCTGTGGTTGACAGTATCGAAGGCCTTGGACAGATCAATGTAGACAGATCCGGCCAGGTCCCCCTGGTCAAGTGCTTCATGGAGGAAGGAGGTAAACCCTCAAGAGGGCAGTGGTGGTAATGTGCCCTTTTCGAAACCATGCTGTTGATTGCACAGTAGGTGGTGTGTGTCCAAATAGTCTATAAGTTGATCTGCAGCTATTTTTCCAGGCTTTTGAGAGGGGAGAAGTATAGAGATGGGCCTATAGTTACTAGGGGATACAAAAAAAGGAAGTTCTTCTACCACTGTACACATCTTTGGTGCAACCCCACATGGAATTTTGTGCCCAGTTGTGGGCCCCTGGGGGTAGAGGTGATATAGGATCCCTGGAGAGGGTGCAAAGGAGAGCAACAAGGAGGATAGCTGGGGTCCAGGGCCAAGAGTACGAACAGAGGTTGTTATCCTTAGGCCTCTATGCTTTGGAATATCGTAGATTACGGGGGGACTTGTGTTTGATATATAGGGCACTGAATGATACCACACTCTGGGAACAACTCAATCTGGTATTGAGGGATCAACCTTATAATACCAGAGCCCACTCCCTACAGATTAAGCCAGATAGATATAATACATTAAGGAGGAAATATTGGTTAACGGTGAGAGTGGCAAATATTTGGAATATGATTCCAATTGAGATAATACCTAGTAAAACAATGGAATTATTCAAGATGCAGATTGCCAAATTTTTGATCAGCAAGAACATATCTGATACACATAAAAGTCAAGTGAGCATATTGACTACGGTCTTTAAAAGCTCTGTGAAACCTATGAAGAATGTAGGCAGTTGACTAGTGGCGGTATTTGAAAAGTGGCACATACCAATGATTCCATCATTAGCATAGCATTCTATCTCCAGGCAGATCTGACTTAGAGATGTACTGCAGAAGAGTTAGGAATATTGGAGTATTCCTGGGGTGAGAAGGACTGACAGCTGTGAAACTATCGCTTGTTCCCACCTCCTTGAGAGGGAGCGGGCGGAGGTCTAGCTGTCTTAATGGCAGACCTAGTCTTCTGTGTAGCCTCTAGTGCTTGTTCCACCTGAGGCCCAAACAGATACATACCGTCGAAAGGTAAGGCCATGCCTTTCTGTTCGGCGTCATTCGTAAAGCCTGAAGTACGCAGCCAGGAATGGCAACGGGTGCAAATGCCAGTTGCCGCTGCCTGGGAAGCAGTATCAAAAGCGTCTATTGCAGCTTTAATTTGTTGATTTTTTGGACTCCATACCTCTAGTTATGGTTTGTAGTAGCTCTGAGTTAACCTCGGAGTCGGGCAGAGCTTCTACCATTGCTTTGAGTGAATGCCAAAGACATACTCATATTGAGAAAAATAGCCCTGGTAACTGGCATGCATGCCCAGGGTTGAGGCAGCAAAGACTCTCTTACCCAAGGTGTCTATCTTGTGAGATTCTTTGTTTATAGGATGGGCTGTAGATTCTTGAGGGAGGACAGCCTTATCATTCTCTGCCATCATTCACTATGGCATCAGCAAAGGCTTGTGAGGCCAAGATGGTGCGATCCTTGGGAGGGGCATATTTCCTATCTATGGACTTGGCCACAGAAGGAATAAGAGCCAGATTCTTCCATACCATCTGAGAAAGAGTCTCGAAAGAGGGCTGTACTGGAGGGGTTAAATCCATGGGGATTTCCAGAACATGTAGATATTAGAGATGCAGAAGCTTCCCAGGATTGATGTCCATGGTCTGGAGAGAAAGAGTAGAATTTAAATTCTTTAGAAGAGACTTAAAGCAAATTTCTTCAACAACAGGTTCTGCAGGAGGATTGATCCTGCCCCCAGGGCAGAATTGGCATCAACATCATCACCCAGCCAAAAATCCGGATCGGGCTCAAAATCATCTCCTGACAGTCCAGGGGGTACTGTATAGACAGGAATGGAATGAAGACCAGGAGGAAGAAGAGAAGGAGAAAGAATCGGAGTTGAAAACCTCTGGAAAGTAGATGACGCTGTACACATCCTCGGCGCTGTTGAAGAGAATGGCGCCAAGTACAAAAGACAGTGCTGACACAGAAAATGGCAATGGACATGGCGCTGACAGGGAGCGCGACACCGCACATGGCACCGATGCCACCCCCAGTGCCGAAGAGGGCACCGACGGGTAGCGCAGCACTGCACACGGTGCTGACACCAACCCCGGTGCCGACAGAGTATGCGGTGCTGCAAATGGCGCTGACACTACTCACAATGCCGAGAAGGACCTCAGAGCTGGAGAAGTCGGCACTGCAGTCCATGGCACTGTGTCAGAAGTCTGAGAACTGTGATTTGAATGCAAAGGATGAAAAATGGCAGGAGATAAAGGCATCGGTGTGGACCCCTGCACCACAGCCATGTGTGGGGGATAGACACCAGAGTGCAGAGTTGATGGAACCAAGAAGGCACCGCCTGCAGTAGGAAGTCCTAACCACCCTGCCTGCCAATCCGAAACCAACAGGCCGAGGCCTGGCAACAAACTAGTCGGTTCAGGCAGCCAGGACAACCTCAAGCCCACTGCTCCATAAGAGCAGCCCAATGAGTGAAACTGCTCATCAGAAGCCCCTCCAATAGGTGGAGAGGAGCTCCGGTGTCAAAGAGGCTGGCTACCAGAGAGAGCAACCAGCGATTCCAAAAGAAGTGGAGACTGGCTCCTGACCCTAATAACCGACCATCTACGCACTGACATACCAGAGGGCGACCTCTAGTGATGCCATTTCTTCTTCGACCGGTGGGCCGAAGAAGAACTCGAGGTTGAACAGTGCCGTGAATGGGACTGTTTCTTTTATGCTTTTGAGAGGACTGCCCCCCCCCCCGAGCACTGGACCGTCCTTTGTCAGACTCCCCCCTCCGAAGAGGGCAGCAGACCAGACCCAGCCCGGCTGACTGAACAGCTTTCATACAAAGTCTCCCTACCATCACCTGTCCCACTCATGGTCGACTCTGTCAAAGGAGGGCTGAAGACTTCTTTCTTGTACAAATAAGAATTTATTAAAATATAATCAGTACTTTTTGTGATAAAATACAAAATAATAAAACTGAAAACTAAGCTGCTGTTTTAAGTTAGACTCCCAGCAGGTAAGCGAAGTCATCACTGAAGCGCACTCCACGGTGGGAAAAAGGGAACAGAGGCAGTTGGAGGGTTGATGCCGAGATAGTCTATACTGCCGCGAGCATGGCTCGTGGTGCCACTTCATTGCAGCTCCATCTCGGTTGGCCCTCCTGAAAAGTTTGACTCCGCTCAGTCCTAGCACCTCCAGTACTCCCATTTGTGTGAATGAGTGGTGGAGACTTTATGTCCAGGAATATCATCAATTACATTTTAGTTCCCAGGAAAAGAGAACCAGAATGAAAAACAACAGCAAAGCAGCAAGAAAAGCAGTTTTAACAAGCATTTGTCAATGCCAATGTTTGCTTGCTGGCATTAGGATTGGTAGTGTAGGAGTTAGACAGCTGCATAATAGGAATGGCAGTGAAGTATTGAACTGAAGCCAACCCCGCCACCACCCTGCAGATACGGACAGGCATTGGGGTGTGCCTTTGGGTCATCAGGCATAATGGCCACGCCATTTCACCACACCCCACCCTGCAGACACTGACAAGTGTCACGGTGTGCCTTGGGATCTTTGGCCCTTATGCACACCCCATTCCATTAGGAAGTATGGTGAGATGGGTGCGGTATAGGAGAATGGGGTGAACTTTGGGGCCAAAGAGTCCAAGGCATACCTCGATGCCTCTCAGTGACTGCAGGGTGTGGAATGGTATGAGCATCACAGGCAAGAATCCCAAGTCACACCCCTGATGCCTGTCATTCTCTATAGGGTGGGGTGTTATAGTTGAAAAGCCTAATACCTCAGGCATTCGTTGGTATTTTCACTCCAAATTTTCAACATGTTTGTTTTGTGACCCCACCTCATGAACAGGGGGAATATCAGTTTGTTAGCCGAAAGCTGCTTATGCACAGTGACTACGGCATTTAGCACCACAGGTGCAAAAATATTCCAGACAGGATGTAAAAAATGACAGCTGTACTCTTTCATGGGAGGTGTAAAAAGGCGCTATATTGCAAATGTAATAAAAATATTTAAAAAATGGTGAAGTCACGAGCGTACATAGAAACTGTGCAACGCACACCCGTAATATAATTAGGTTGGGGATTTCTTACAGCAGATTGTCAACTCAGGCATTTTGGTGCCTCCGATCATGAACAGTGTCACTGTGATTTTCTTTATCTGTGCCGAACAATGATTTCCCACAGCGACCACGCATCTCTGCACTGAAAGTGTGAAAACACACTTCAGCCATGTTGTGAAAAATGGCAGCTGTACTGCTCATAAGGAAGTGTGGAAAAATGCCACTGGTGAAAATCTGGACTGAAAATATTACAAAGTCATGAACTAACGAGAGTGCGTGGAAACTGTGCAATGCTCACTCGTAACACAGTCATTTTATGGACTTTTGTCACCAAATTTTCAACATAGCCATTTTAAGACCTCTGCTCATGAACAGTGTAACTGTGATTTTCTTAATCTGTCCTAAACATTGCTTTACGCACACCAACAGCACCATTATGCGCTACATGTCTTGAAAACACATTTTAAGCGACATATGAAATATTGCAGCTGTACTGTTCATAAGGAAGTTTAATAAAATGGACATGTTGAAAATCTGGAGTGAAAATATTAAATTTGCAAACTTACAAGCATGCATAGGAACTGTGCAGCAACCTAAATAAAAGTCATTTTAGGAATTTTTTCACCAAATTCTCAACATAGCCATTTTAAGATCTCTGCTCATGAACAGTGTCACTGTGATTTTCTTAATTTGTCCTGTACATTGATTTACGCACACCGACCTAAGCCATTTAATAGCTACATGGTGAAACACATTTAATTGATGTCATGTGAAAAATGACAGCTGTACTACTCATAAGAAGGTGTGGTACAATGGCAATGTTGAAAATCTGGAGTGAAAATATTGAAAATTTAAGACTAACGGTCATGCGTAGGAACTTACAGCCTGCACGCTTGTAAAACAGTCATTTTTGAAATTTTTCACCAAATTCTCAACATAGCCATTTTAAGGCGTCTACTCATGAACAGTGTCACTGTGATTTTTCTTAATTGTCCCTATACATTGATTTCGCACACCGACTGCGCCATTGTGCGCTACATGGGCGGAAACACATTTTGGGTGAGATGTGAAAAATGACAGCTGTACTACTCATATGAAGGTGTGGTAAAATGGCAATGTTGAAAATCTGGAGTGAAAATATTGAAAATTCGCAAACTTACGAGCCTGCGTAGGAACTGCACAACGCACGCTTGTAAAACAGTCATTTTTGGGAATTTTAGCACCAAATTTTCAACATGGGGTTTTTGAGACCCCTTCTCATGATTGATGTCACTGTCATAGCATTATTCGTGTCTGAAGGGTGATTTCGCAGTCACTGTGTAGCAGTGTGCCTTGGGGTCTTTGGGCCTTACGCTCACCCCATTCCATAAGGAAATACGCTGAGATGGGTGCAGTAGAGGTGAATGGGGTGAACTTTGGGGTCTAAGACTCCAAGGCACACCTCAATGCCTGCCACTGGCTGCAGGGTGGTGGTGGTGGTGGTGGTGGAATGGCATGAGCATTACAGCCGATGATCCCAAGTCACACCCCCAGAAGTCTGTCAGTCTCTACAGGGTGGGGCGTTATGGTTGAAAACCCTAACACCCCAGGTGTTTGTTGGTATTTTCACTCCAAATTTTCAACATGGGCTTTTTGGGACCCCACCTCATGAACAGTGGCACTATATGTTCATTACCCGAAAGGTGATTTCGCACAGCGACTGCGCCATTTGGCACCACATGTGCAAAAACACATGTGTTTTGGGCAGAATGTGAAAAATGACAGCTGTAATATTCATGAGGTGGTGTGAAAATATGGCAATGTTGAAAATCTGGAGTGAAAATATGAAAAATTGGCGAAGTTACGAGCATGTATAGAAACTGCGCAACACACGTCTGTAATGCAATCATTTTTTGGAATTCTTTCACCAAACTTTCAACATGGGCATTTTTTGAACCTCTCCTCATGAACAGTGGCACTGTGATTTTGTTACTGTGTCCCAAAAGTTGATTTCCCACAGCAACTGTGCCATTCTGCACCACAGGTGTAAAGACACGTTTCCGTCCGGATGTGAAACATGACAGCTGTACTTTCATAAGGAGGTGTGAAAAAACGGCAATTTTGAAAATCTGGAGTGAAAACAAAGTTACAAGTGTGCATAGAAAATGCACAACACAAGCTCGTATCGCAGTCATTGTTTGGAATTTTTTCAACAAATTTGCAACATGGGCTTTTTGGGACCTCCCCTTATGAAATGTGTCACTGTCTTTTCGTTACTCAGTCCTGAAAGGTGATTCCACGCAGTAACCGCAAAATCACCTTTCAGGACTGAGTCATGAAATGTCAGTGGCATGTTCATGAGGTGGGGTCCCAAGAACCCCATATTGAAAATTTGGGGCCAAAATTCCAAAAAATTGCTGAGAGATCAACCCAAGTTGAAACCCCTCATTGAGTCCAATTATAAAGCTCACCGTCATTTCTTCAGTTTGCAGTTGACCTTTGAAGAGCGCAGACGTGTCCTGCACCACAGAAGATCGCTGCTCCCAACCTCCGGAGGTAAGTATGGGGTGAATGGGATGCAGGGAGGTGGGTGTGCAGAGGAGGGTGCACATTGGGGAAGGGGGAGACCATGAGGGACAGTTTACTGTTTTAAAGGTTAAATAAAACAGAAAGACTACGGGGGATGGTTTTTCTATTTTACAGGGGGAAAACAGTTTAAAAAAATATTTTGTCACACTGGGGTGGGCTCCCAGTGTGTCACAATAATGGGGTGGTGGGCGCATGCCATTGCCGACACAGGGATTGAGCACCAGTAGTTGGCAAAGAACATAGACAAGTTGGTAGGGGAGGGCAGCGCATCTGACACCAGCAGTGGGCATCCCGGTGTCAGAAACAATTATTTTGGCACACTGGGGTGGGTTCCCAGTGTGCCACATTAATACTGGGGGATACATGCCAACACGGGGTTTGGGCACCCCTGATACTGGCTTTGCAGGACTGTGTGGCGGGCAGCAGGAGCTGTCATTTTTCAGCACACTCGGGTGGGCTCCCAGTGTGCCACATGGGGGGGACATGTCAACACGGGATTGGGCACCCCAATGTTGACTTTCCGAGGAGTGTGTGTCAGGTGGCAGAGTCGCCATTGTGGAAAAGTCACACCATGGCTATTTTACTTATTGAAATGTTTCACCAGGAAAGGTACACAAACTCCGCTGGTAACTCCAGCCATGCGCATTACTGTGCACTGTAAGAAAAAATTACTCACCTTATGACTAATGCAGTTTGTCCCACCATTAGAACTGCTCCGGAGGTGAAAGAGTTAACGTCCATGCAGGGCATGGAAACTAGAGCGCGAGCTCGGTTAGAGAAGCTCTGTCAGGGATATTTCAAACTGAAACTGTCAGATCTGTACGAGCAAAACTCACTAAGGTTCTGTGTGGAAGCTGTAACCTACACTAGCCAACTGGCTACTAAAATACTAACACATTTTCCTGGTCCCAACTGCAAGACTCAAGTCAGGGGACCAGAAGAAAAAATTACTCACCTTAGTAATTGCTTTTCTTCTCATGAGTCTTGCTATATTATGACTATATGCAGTCAGCCACTGCAGCTGAACTGCCCCGGAGAGGAAAGAGTTAACTCCAGAGAGTCTGGAGTTCCACAGCGCGAGGGCGCTATACCAAAGCTCTATCTGGCCAGTTTCAAATGAAACTGTCAGATCTTCTGAAGCTAACACTAAGCAACAAGTCTGTGTGAGCTCTACACTAGCCAAGTGGCTACCTACTAGTAGGAATAACAACAATATAAACAACAATATAAACAGCAATAATAATAATAACAATGAATAATAGTATTATTAGTTTCTCCCTAACAAGCACTATTAGACCCCCTTCCCCAAGACTCAAGTCCAGGAAGGGGCCAACATATTACTTAAAACAGAAATACCTAGTTCCTAACCCTAAATAAAGGGCGAAGGAAGAACTAAAATGGCATGACACAGTGCTTGCACTAATTTGCCACCTACCCAAGTAGAAGTTCTGAGAGGGGCAGGAGGGAGGTGGTCATAATATATCAAGACTCCATGAGCAGAAAAGCAATTACTAAGGTGAGTAATTTTTCTTCAAACACCATAAGTCTTGCTATATTATGACTATATGCAGATTACACAGCAGTACCTCCATGGAGGAGGTCAGAACCTACTTAGGAAATAGGCTCTGAAGCACAGCTGTGCCAAAATGAGCATCTCTCCTGGACTGAATATCCAGGAATAATGCTTGGTAAAGTGTGAACTGTTTTCCAAGTAGCAGCTTGACAGATTTCCAGAATGGGAATATCTCTAGCAGCCGCTAGAGATGCAGCTGTACCCTGGTGGAGTGAGCCCTCAGTCCTGAGGGGTTCTCTACCTAGTTTTTGATAACAAATTGGATACAAGAGACAATCCACCTTGCAATTGTCCTCTTAGTGGCAGGTTTCCTTTGCCAACCTCGCCATAGGTAAGGAAGAGTTGGAGGGATTGAACCTGTGACCCTGAGTGCTGTTCAAATAGTAGCTTAAGGCTCTTTTGGACGTCCAAGCTGTGCAGACCTCTCACCTGAGGAAGAATGCTCAGTGAAAATACTGGAAGAGAGATGGATTGGTTCAGGTGGAAATCTGAAACCACTTTAGGCAAAAACTTTCCGTTAGTCCTGAGGACTACCTTATCTCTGTGGAAAGAGATAAAATCTTCTTCCACTGACAGAGGCCTGTAGTTCACTTATGCATCTGGCAGAAGTGATAGCCACTAGGAAAACAGTTTTCCAAGTCAGAAACTTGAGCTCTGCTGAGGACAGAGGCTCAAAGGGGGCTGTATTAACTGAGCAATGCAAACATTCAGGTCCCAAGCGGAGCTGGTTCTCTAAAAGGAGGGTTGGTGAGTAACCCTTAAAAAACTAGGAAAGCACAGGGTGAGAAGAAGAGGAAGCAGGCTTCCCTGCTGACGAGAAAAGCAGAGACAGCTGCAGATGAACCTTTTGCTGTAGCTGGCCTAAGGCCTAAGGAATTTAAATGGACCAAATAGTCCAGTAAAATGGGCAGATCAGCAGATTCTGGGATAATCTGCTTCTCAGAGCACCAGATGGAAAACCTTTTCCACTTAGAATTGTAAGTGGCCTAGTGGAAGGCTTCCTTGAAGCCTTTAAAATATCAAAACACCTTGAGAAAGGTGTAAGCAAATTCTAACTCCTCAAGAGCCATGCCTTGAGATGGAGAGGATTGAGGTCGGATACCACACTCCCCTCTGACAGGCCATAAGTCATGGACTCTGGGAAGCTCAGGGCAGGGTGGACTGTCAAGGACAGAAGCAGTGGGTACCAGGGCTGTCTGGCCCAATCTGGAGCAATCAGAATCACCTTGCAGGGCTGAGATCTGATTTTACTAGTACCCTGAAAAGAAGGGAAAGGGGAAAGGCAAGCAGGAACTTCCCTTTCCAATCCAACTGAAAGGCGCCAGGGGACTGATCCCAGCACTGAGGCCTGCAACAAAACAGAGGAAGTTGGTGGTTGTCTGGGGCTGCGAAAAGATATATCTGAGGGTGCCCCATCTGGCAAAAGACTGACCCCAGCACCTGAGGATTCAGAGCCCATTCGTGATGGCCCTGAGAAATCCTGCTGAGGGCATCCGCCAGGACATTGTCCTTCCCTGGAAGGTGAACTGCTATCAGGGAGATGTTCGGGGGTAAGCCAGAGACCACAACTTCATTGCTTCGATGCACAAGGCTGATGATCGAGTGCCCCTTGCTTGTTGATGTACCACATCTGAAATTGTGGTGTTGTCTGTCCTGACTTGAACTCATTTTGTTCTGGACAGAAGCTGAAAACGCCTGAAGAGCTAAAAGGACAGCTCTGAGTTCCAAAGATTGATGTGGAGCAGAGATTCCTGGGAGACCACACTCCCTGAGTGGACAGGTCGTCTAGTGAGCTCCCACCCTAACAGGGAAGCATCCGTGGTGAGGTGAGGGAGTGGAAGCGAGGAATGAAAGGAACCCCTTGTTTTAGATTGCTTTGATCCTGCCACCAGTGTAAGGCCAGGATCAGGGTTTGGAGTCACTGGAACCAATTTGGAAGGGGTCCCTCCTTTGAGACCAATAGGCCCTCAAATGGAACTGAATGTCCCTCATCTGGAATCTTGCTCCTTGCACTACAGCTGTGGAAGCAGCCATGTGCCCTAGGAGTTGCAGAAAATGCCTTGCTGGTCGAGAGACCCGCAGGGTAAGAGGATATGAGGGCAATGAGTCTGTCTACCCTTTCCGAGGGGAGAAATGCCTGGCCCCAACTTTGTGTTCAATCTGCACCTATGAAAGTTAGTACCTGAACTGGTTCGAAAACTGACTTTGGTAAGTCAGCAGGAATCCAGGAAGTGAGAAGCTGCTGGGTGACTTGCAAGTGGGATTTTACCTGATCTGGGGACTGACCCACTATGAGCCAGTCGTCCAGGTAGGGAAACACAGCAATCCCTTGCCTTCTTAAATGAGCCACTACCACAGCTAGACATTTCGTGAATACCCTTGGCGCAGAGGTAAGGCCGAAGGGCATTGCCCTGAACTGGTAGTGGCCTGAGGGTAGTTCAAACCTGAGGTACTTTCGGTGAGAAGGCCTGATCAGAACATGAAAATAGGCATCCTTGAGGTCCAGGGAAGCTAACCAGTCCCCTGGCCTCAGGGAGGGCAAAATCATTGTCAGAGTTAACATTTTGAACTTTGGTTTCAAAAGATGCTTGTTCAGGTACCTTAAATCTAAAATGGGCGCCATTCTCCTGTCTTTTGGGGTAAGAAAGTATCTTGAGTACAGCCCCTTGCCCTGATGACAAGGAGGACCCTTTCTACTGCTTTTGCAGTCCAAAAGAGAAGAAACCTCTGCTTCAAGCAAAGGATTCTGAAGGATTTGAAAGTGGAAAATGTCTGGCTCTCATCTTGAGACTGTCTGAAGCTGAGAACCAGACCCTAATCTATACCTCCAGACCCCCTGTCCAGAAGTTAGGGACACCCAGTTCTGGCTGAAATAAACCAACCTGCCCCACTGGTACAGGAGAATCGGCCCTGGGCACCCCATCAGGGTGCCTGCTTGGCATGTATAGGCTGAGGAGGGCACGGTTTACTTGTGCCCGTCTACCTCTGCCTCTAAAAACCCCTCTGTGCAAATGCAGGAGGACCTGAGAGGTAGAAAAGGCCTGTGGAAAGGCCTGCCCACACTCTGGGGAGGCGTGCCTCTGTGGAGTGGCATGCCTCTCCTTAGCCTGGGCACTTTGTAGAGTAGTTCTGTACTCATCCATCTTTTTCATATAGTTTTCTGTTTGTTCCCCAAACAGAGAATTACCCACAACAGGAAAATCCATAGCCTTTGACTGAGTATCTTGGGACAGATTAGTGCATCTGAGCCATGCCAACCCTCGGAAAGCTACAGAAGTGGCCATGACCTAGAGGAAACATATTAACATCAACAGCAGTATGAAATTGAACTTTAGAGGCTTCAATGCCATCAGCAGCCACCTGTTCCCCACCTAGATTTCTGATCTGGCCACATAAGCCATATAATTTGCCTGCCTGAGTCCCAAAGAAACTGCCATTATACTGTTTTTCGCCATGGCATCAATCTTCCTGGAATCCTATACAGGAGGATGTAGGCCAGAGGAATATACCTTGTCACAGGCTGCAGCTTGTACCACACCTACATGACTACACTGTTCAGTGAGGAAGTCTGTATCAGAGCCTGACAGGTATATCTTCTGTCCATTTTTTTATCTACAGGAGGGACAGAATGAGGATTTTTAAAATCTTTGTTGTTTGCTTCCTAAATGACTTATGCAAAGAATAGACAACCTCCTGAACTCTGGTATATCCATCATTTCTACATAATCAGGCTCCTCTTGCTCATCCACAGCTTCCTCTAAAGGAAGCTGGAGGTTCTGCAACCTTTGTAAACATAAAATGAGAAGGGACTCAGACAGAATAGGAGGAGATTCTAAAGGTCTGTCTGGAGAAATGTCCGGTTCAATGGGCACGTCCAGACCCTCCCAGCCACACATGTAATGATCAAATTCGTCCTCCCTCTCCTGTGGTTCATAAAATTCTCAACATCATACTCCTGAACCACTGGCACTGAACCGAACCAACCTTTTACCAACTGTAGGTGGTTCCAGGACCCTGAGACAATGACTGGACAATCTGTATGGTTTTAGCTATTTCTGCAGCAGTTGGAGAGACAATTTTGGACTCAAACCTACTGATTTCTTTGTCTTTTTCACTGAGACTGGTTCCCCTGAACCAGCCTTCCTTTTGCCCGAGGAAGTCTCGCCCTGGTCAGAGGGCACTCCCTCTGGTCCAGTGGGTACTGGACCGGGCTGGCCATCCGGGTCAGCGGACTTCTTGGCCTCTCGTTCCCTGAGCCGGCCCAATCTCTTTTCCAGGGTGGCTGCAGGGAAATTTTTACACACCTGGCAGTCTGACAGGAGGTGGTCAGCCCCCAGACAATAAACACAAGTGGTGTGTGGGTCAGCCTTGGCAAAGGCTTCCCCACAGACATCACAGTGTTGAAACCCAGTGGGCCCAGTTTTTCTTTGGGTTTCTCAGACATAATACCAGCCTAACCAAAAAGCTTTTCCCTTTTGATGGCAGTGCCAGGCAAGACACCACTGCTCGGTTCTAACGTGTCATGGTGTTGAAAACCTATTTTAAAAGCAAGGTTTTTAGAACCGATAAGAACCGGAACCAGCCTCTAAAAGACTTTAAAACGTTAAATTAAGCAAACCGATCGGTTCAAAACCGAACCGATAATTGAATTTCCACACAGACTTTAAATTTTCTACTTACGGTTTACCAGATAGAGCTTTTAACCGAAATGCGGTAAAATAAATAATTTTTGCCGGTTCAAATGAACCAAATATACTCGCTTGAACCGAGAAATGAACCGATGTGAAGGAGCTGATCTCCGGAGCGACTGTTCAGTGAAGCGGAGTAAAGAATCTGACAGTTTCATTTGAAACTGGCCAGATAGAGCTTTGGTATAGCGCCCTCGCGCTGTGGAACTCCAGACTCTCTGGAGTTAACTCTTTCCTCTCCGGGGCAGTTCAGCTGCAGTGGCTGACTGCATATAGTCATAATATAGCAAGACTTCATGGTGTTTGAAAAAAATAAGATAAATAAAGCACAACACCCAAACACCCCAAAAAGAAGGGGTGGAAAAACATAAAATGGGCATCAATAAGTGCCAACACTAGACTGCCCACCCCATAACCAAAGTAGAAGTTCTGAGAGGGGCAGGCTGGGGGGGAGGTCATAATATAGCAAGACTCCATTAGAAGAAACAACATTACTAAGGTGAGTAATTTTTTCTTCAAACAACATGAAATCTTGCTATATTATGACAATGAACACTACAGCAGTATCCATGGAGGAGGGACAGAACCTACTTAGGAATAGGCTCTGAAGCACAGCTGTGCAAAGCCGAGCATCTCTCCTGGCCTGGATATCCAGGTAGTAATGCTTGGTGAAAGTGTGTACTGTTTTCCAAGTAGCTGCTTGACATATCTCTAAGATAGGGATGTCTCTGGCAGCAGCTAGAGACGCAGCTGTACCTCTGGTAGAGTGAGCCCTCAGGCCTGAAGGGGGAACCTTACCCAGTTTTTGATAGCAAAATTGGATACAAGAGACAATCCACCTGGCAATGGATCTCTTAGTGGCAGGTCTCCCTTTCCCAACCTCACCATAAGTGAGAAATAGCTGGAGGGAGTCAGACCTGTGACCCTTGGTACGCTCTATGTAGTAACTTAGGGCCCTCTTAACATCTAAGCTGTGCAGCCTCCTCTCACCAGAGGAGGAATGGTCAGTGAAGAACACTGGAAGTGAAACAGATTGGTTAAGGTGGAAATCTGAAACCACCTTAGGCAAAAACTTCCTGTTAGTCCTGAGGACTACCTTATCCCTGTCAAAGGAAATAAAGTCAGTCTCCACTTATAAAGCCTGTAACTCACTTATGCATCTGGCAGAAGTGATGGCTACTAGTTTTCCAAGTCAAATACTTAAGCTCTGCCGAAGACAGAGGTTCAAAGGGGGGTTGCATCAGCTGAGTAATGCAAACATTAAGATCCCAGGCAGGGCAGGGTCCCTGAATGGAGGATTGGAATGAAACAATCCCTTAAAAACTTGGAAAATACAGGGTGAGCAGAAGAGAAGAGGTCTTCCTGCTGAAATAAAAGAGACAGCTGCCAAATGCACTTTCAGGGTAGCTGGTCTCAGTCTCAAGAATTAAGATGGACCATATAGTCCAAAACAGTGGGCAAATCAGCAGATTCGGGAAACATGCTCCCAGAACACCATATGAAAACCTTTTCCACTAGGAGTTATAGGTAGTCCTGGTGGAAGGCTTCCTAGAAGCTTTCAAGATTTCGAGAACACCCTGAGAAAGTTGTAGATCAGCAAACTCTAACTCCTCAAGAGCCAGGCCTTGAGGTTGAGGGATTTGAGATTCGGATACCAGACTTTCCCCTGGGCACAGGTTAACAGATTGTGGTTCCTGGGGAGACACAGGGGAAGATGGACTGCTAAGAACAGAAGGAGTGGGTACCAGGGCTGCCTGGCCCAGTCTGGAGCAATCAGGATCATCTTGCAGGGCTGAGACCTGATTTTGACTAGCACCTTGAACAGGAGAGGGAAGGGGGGGAAGGCATAGAGAAACTTCCCTTCCCAATCGAGGAGAAAAGCATCCAGGGGGACTGAGCCCAACACTGGGGGCCTGCAACAAAAAAGTGGAAGTTGATGATTGTCTGGGGCTGTGAAAAGATCTATCTGAGGGGTGCCCCATCTGGTAAAAACTATCCCCAGTACTAGGGGATCCAGTGACCATTCGTGATGGCCCTGGAAAATCCTGCTGAGAGCATCTGCCAGGACATTGTCCTTGCCTGGGAGGTGAACTGCTATGAGGGAAGTGTTCAGGGAATAAGCCAGAGACCACAACTTCATCGCCTCGGTGCACAAGGCCGAAGACCGAGTGCCCCTTTGTTTGTTGATGTACCACATTGTAGTGGTGTTGTCTGTTCTGACCTGTACCACCTTGTTCTGAACAGATGCAGAAAAAACCTGAAGTGCTAGAAACACAGCTCTGAGTTCCAACAGATTGATGTGGAGCTGAGATTCCTGAGGGTACCACAACCCCTGGGTGGAGAGGTCGCCCATGTGAGCTCCCCATCCCAGAGAGGGACGATCTGTAGTAAGGGTCAAGGAGTGAGATAGAGGGATGAAGGGCACCCCTTGTCTCAGATTGCTCTGATCCTGCCACCACTGAAGGACCTGGATCAGGGTTCGAGTCACTGGGATTAACTTGGATAGGGAATCTCTTCTTTGAGACCAGAAGGCTCTCAAATGGAACTGAATGTCCTCATCTGAAATCTTGCTCCTTGCACTACAGCTGTGGAAGCAGCCATGTGACCTAGGAGCTGCAGAAAATGCCTTGCTGGTCAAGAGACCCTGCAGAGTGAAGGACGAACCAGGGCCACAAGGGTCCTTACCCTTTCCAGGGGAAGGAAGGCTCTGGCCTGCTTTGTGCCCAGTTCTGCTCCTATAAAGGTAAGTACCTAGACAGGTTCCAGAATTGACTTTGGAAGATTGAGAAGAAAGCCCAGAGAGGTAAGCAGCTGCTGGGTAACTTGCAGGTGTGATTTGACCTGGTCTGGAGACTGACCCACAATGAGCCAGTCATCCAGGTAAGGAAAGATGGCAATCTTTTGCCTTCTTAAATGAGCAACTGCTACTGCCAGACATTTTGTGAATACCCTTGGGGCAGAGGTAAGGCCTAAGGGCATTGCTCTGAACTGATAATGGCCTGAGGCAGTTCGAATCTGAGGTACTTTCGGTGGGAGCTTCTGATAAGAACATGGAAGTAGGCATCCTTGAGGTCCAGGGAAGCTAGCCAGTCCCCTGGCCTTAGGGAGGGTAAAATCATTCCAGAGTCACCATTTTGAATTTTGGTTTTAAAAGGTGCTTGTTCAGATATCTTAGGTCCAGGATGGGCCGCCACTCTCCTGTCTTTTTTGGGGTAAGGAAGTACCTGGGGTACAGACCCTTGCCCTGGTGTAGGGGAGAAACCCTTTCTACAGCTCTGTGAGCCAGGAGGGTTGAGACTTCTGTTTCCAAGGCAAGAGTCTCTAAAGGGTTTGCAGGTGGAAAAGAGCTGATTCTCATCTTTGGAAATTTTTTGAAGCTGAGAACCAGACCCTGGCTCACTACTTGCAGGACCCACTTGTCTGATGTTAAAGACTCCCAGTCCTGGACGAAGTAAGCCAGCCTTCCCCCTACAGGTAATGGAGAACCGGCTCTGGGCATCCCATCAGGGTGCCTGTTTGCCAGGGGCTTTAGGCTGAAGGGTGGGAGCAGGCCTGCTTGTACCCGTCTGCCTCTCCTCTGAAGAACCCCTCTGAACGTAAGCTGAGAGAGGGCCTGGGTCTGGTAAAAGGCCTCGTGAAAGGCCTGCCTCTACCCCTGGGGGCTGCCTCTGAGGAGTGGCTTGACGTTCCTTGGCTTGTGTACTCCTATAAGTGGTTCTATATTCATCCATTTTCTTCATATAATTCTCTGTCTGCTCCCAAACAGAGAATTTCCACCAAAGGAAAATCCATAGCCTTAGACTGGGTATCCTGTGACAAAGTAGTACACCTGAGCCAAGCCAATCTCACGAAGATGCAACCGTGACTCGAGAGGATACATCATTAGAATCCACTGCAGCATGAAATTGCACCTTAGATGCCTCAATACCATCAGCAGCCACCTGCTCCAGCTCCTTGGCAAGCTGGCCAGGGGCCTGTTTGGCTAAAGCCATGACAGTATCCCATCTAGATTTTTGGTATCTCGCAACATAAGCCATATAGTTTGCTTGTCTGCATCCCAAAGACGCTGCCATGTATTATTTTTTGTCCATGGCATCAATCTTCCTGGAGTCCTTGTCAGGAGGATGTGAAGCCAGGGGAATATTAGCTTTATCACAGGCTGCAGCCTGAACTACCCCAACATGGCTGCATTGCTGTGAGAGAAATTCTGTATCAGGACCTAACAAAGTGTACCTCCTGTCCATCTTTTATCCACAGGAGGCACAGAATTAGGAGCTTTTAAAATTTTTATTGTTTGTTTCCTAAAAGATTTATGTAAAGGAATAGACAATCTCCTGGACTCTAGGATATCCATCATCTCTACAAAGTCAGGCTCCTCTTGCTCATCCACAGCTTCCTCTAAAGGAAGCTGGAGGTTTCAAGCAGCTTTTATAAAGCGGAAAATGAGAAGGGGACTCAGCAAGCCTAGGGGGAGATTCTCCTAAAGGTCTGTCTGGGGAGATGTCCGGTTCAATGGGCACATCCAGACTTTCAAAGTCACATTCACACTGATCATAATCATCCTCCCCCTCCTCTGGTTCATAAAACTCCTCTATATCATATTATTGAACCCGGTGGAACCAAGGCAGACGACTTTGCCAGATAGTAGGCGGTTTGGAGGAACCAGAAAAGTGACTGGACAATCTATATTGCCTGCTATCTCTGCAGCAGTTGGAGAAGGGATTTTGACTCCACACCTGCTGACTTTCTAGTTCTCTTTGCTGGAACTGGCTCCTCAGAGTCAGCTTTACGTTTGCCCGAGGAAGTCTGGCCCTGGTCAGAGGGCACTCCTCCGGTTCGGTTGGCACAAAACCGGGCTGGCCATCTGGGTCAGCGGACTTTTTGGCCTCTCGTTCTCTGTGCCTACCAACTCTCTTATCTAGGGTAGCTGCAGGGAAATTCTTGCAAATCTGGCAGTCTGCATTGAGGTGGTCAAACCCCAGACAATAAACACATGTGGTGTGTGGGTCAGCCTTGGCAAAGGCTTCCCACAACACTACTGATGCTGAAACCAGTGGGCCGGTTTTCTTTTGGGTTTCTCAGACATAATGCCAGCCTAACCAAAAACTTGCCCTTTTTCGGCAGTGCCAGGCAAGACACCCTTATCGGTTCCCAACCGTGTCAATGGTCGTGGGAAAACGTAATGAACCGCTTTTTAGAACCGATAAGAACCGGAACCGCACTCTAACAAGCCTTAAAACGCTTCAGAATGAAGTTTAAATAAATCTGATTGGTTCAAACCGAACCAATAAACATTTACAAGTTCCACACAGGAAACCTATCTATTACTTACAATACCATAGACAGAGCTTGAACCGATTGGTTTGCGGTTAAAATAATGATAATCGCAGTTGAATTTAATCGAGAAAAACTCTTTAAACCGGAAAATGAACCGAGCAGCAGGAGGAATCTCCGGAGCGACTGTTCAGTGAGGCGGAGTAAAGGATCTGACAGTTTCAGTTTGAAATATCCCTGACAGAGCTTCTCTAACCGAGCTCGCGCTCTAGGTTCCATGCCCTGCATGGAAGTTAACTCTTTCACCTCCGGAGCAGTTCTAATGGTGGGATAAACTGCATTAGTCATAATATAGCAAGACTTCATGTTGTTTGAATACACATAGCTGGAGTCTTGTCACATGCCGCTGCAATGAGGAAATTGCACCTCATTGGAATGGTAGATTTCTTTCAAGGTTTTGGCTCTCTTTGAAAACTGCTGTCATAATCAGCATGCTCACTGATTGGCAGCTGAGGGACGAACCCATTAAAGCATCCCCTGCATTGGCCTGGCAACAGACACACCTCTGAAATGTGCTACTACCACAAGAAGTTGCTTGCGCACACGCAAGCCAGCATAAAAAGATCTTTATATCTTTTTTTTTGCTTGTTTTTAAAATAGTTCCCAAAGTGGGAAACTCATGAGTTAAGGAGCTTTCTCCAGTTCCAGGGAACCACTCAGGAACCAGAGAAGAGCAATAAAAGTTTACAAAAAACAGAGACTATCTAATGCAGAGATTCAAAAAACTAAAACAATATTGCGGGAAAGTAAATAAAATATTTAAAAAAACCACAATCAGTAGAAGAGAGATGGAGAGAGCCCTTCGGGCAACTTTTTCCTCAGGCGGAGAAATAAATCAGACATTAGAGGGCTGAGTGGAGCGTGACCGCACAGCAGAGATTTGAATATCATTCCAAGATTCTCTAATTTGCATAAAATTCTACTCTCTGGGACAGCTCAAACCAGCAAGCAGATTTGCAGTAGTTGAGTATAAGTGAGGGATTCCTGGGGCTTGAAATGAATGTTTATGCTGAGTCTGTAAGAAGTGGTTGCAGAGTTATAGTGCTAATATTTGAGGCTTAATGGACCAATAAAAGTGATCTCAGGGCCATTAAATGTTTTTAGAGGGGCATGGACCTCATAGTTCCATCCAACCTCACTGACGTTTATCAATCTTTTTCGACTCCTGCTTTCAGCACCAGCTTAGCCTCGCTTCACTCTGGCACTATGCACGTTCTATGAGTTTGACCAATTTGCACAGATGATTCATATGCTAATTTATTTGGCCTATATATGCAATGTTTTGCCATTTTGTATTGCACTCAACTTATGCTCTTTATGTCATCCTTATTGTAACCACATCACCTGACTGGCTGTATTTTGTTTGTAATTGTGCTTCTTCCCCTCCCCTTTCCCCTGGGTCACACCTGGAAGTGAGCCTCAGCTCAGTATGCCGCTCTTATTTACCAATTTTAAATAAATAAAGACATATATAAATAAAATGGACCAATACAATCTGAACAAATGTAACTTTTATGGTGTTTAAAAATGTAATGCATAACCTAAGGATGGAAAAACAATTGCCAGTTTTCTCGGTAAACTCCCCTTGTATAGAACCAGATGGGAGAGGCTGCATACTCTTTGGTCTATGCATCCAGTCTCTCCAGGAACCTCTCAATAAATCAGAAGTGACCGTGGTTAAGTTATTAAGTTGATGACATTGCATATGGTTATGTCACACGGTGCCCTTTGATGCACCAAATTATATACTCTCATAGGTGGTTCCTCTGCCCTTTCACTGTCTTGCACTGGGGTAATATGATCTTCTAGCAGTGGTGAATAGCAAACCACTCACTGTCAGATACGGCTCGGGAGGGTGGGGGTGTAGGGGGCTGGGTTAGTGGATTTGGAGAGGTGGGGGGTTTGGGGGTAGGGAATCTTTGTTTGTTGGTCAGGGTGTGTGTTTAGTTTAATCCTATTTCCTGCAATTCTTACACTGTAATATCAGCTTGTATTGCATGTTTAAGCATTGCTCCATGCCCTCTATTTCACGTTGGATTGTTCTGTTTTTGTTTTCTTATCTTTGTATAAAATGAATAAAGTATATTCAATTTAAAAAAAAAAATAATGCAAGCACATTTTATATTTTATTATAAAGGCAATATGTAATGTAATGGGTGGGAGGTAGAGACGTTGTGGTAGAGATGTGAATTTAAACTTCGCCAGCAAAGTGGCTGCGACCCTAAGAAGTTCAGCTTCACCAAAATTGCAAAGTTTTACTGCAAATTGGCTGTTTTTTTGCCAAAGTAGCCACTTCATTAGGAAATTTGGAAAATGTTCTGCATTAGGTCGACTTTGCCAATCAAACCTTCATGAAGAAGGTCAATTTGCACTTTGTGAATTCCGCAGAATTTGCAAAGCAAATTTTGGCCACTTCGCCCATTCCTAGTGGAGGGAAGGGGTACTTTCATTACTCACAAAGGTTTCACTGCTCAAAGTCATGACGGGCCAAGAGCAACATATTAAAAATGTGGGTACAATCCGCTGGAGTTTCTCAAACTATGCAGAAATTCTGCCAAGCTAATTTGTGAAATAAAAATGTTAATGGAAGTTCAAAAAGGTTTGAAAATGTTTGGACATGATCAATCAACTTGTCCTGTTTTGGGCAGTCTTTCAGAAAAGGCTATTGGATTAGAGGGAACAGATGAAAAGATTAGAGAAATTGTGTATTCTTTTTTAGGTTTGCAAAAGTAGGTGATGCTTTACTTAAACTGAATCCAAAGAAAGCTTGTGGTCCAGATGAAATACCTACACCACTTTTAAAATTTGCAGCCCCCATTATTGCTCATCCACTAACAACATTTTTTAATATGTCTCTCACACAAATAGATCTTCCAACTCAATGGAAAACGGCGAGAGTAATACCAATTTACAAAAATGGGCTAAAAATGTAACTGAAAATTATCATTCAATATCTCTTTCATCAATTATAGCTAAAACATTTGAAAGATTGTTGAGTACTCAACTTCAACATTTTATGGAGGCCAAGAAGATTATAAATAAATTTCAGCCAAGCTTTAGGCCTTTATACAGTACCTCTACTGCTTTGGTGAAAGTTACTGGAGACATTTCAGAGGCTTGGACAGGGGGATGTCATTGGGGACAGTCTTCATAGACTTGTCCAAAGCTTCTGACACCTTGAACCATGACATCCTCCTGTCCAACCTGAAAACTACTGGCGTGTCTGACCAAGTGACAAAATGGTTCCAGCAATATCTTGTACATAGAAAACAAATGGTCACCATTGGAGACTGGACAACTAGTTAAATGACCATAATGACCGGTGTACCCCAGGGCTCAATTTTGGGCCCTGTTGTGTATAATATATACATGAACAGTGTTTGTATGTCAGATCCTAGGGTTACATTTCATCTATATGCAGATGATACTGTTGTGTATGTTGAAGGCACCTCTATAGAGAATATTCAACCTACACTTCAGCAGGCTTTTAATGAACTACAGAATTACCTGCTGAAGTCTGGACTGATTCTGAATCCCAAAAAGTCTCAGGTAATGATCTTCTCTAGACAGTAAAAGATGTCTGAACTTACCCTGCAAATTAGAATTTTCAATAATACTTTACTAGAACATGTGTAGAGTTATAAATATCTGGGAGTTCTCTTAGATTCAGTTTTAAAATGGAATTTGCACATAGGATTAATACAAAACAAGCATTTATCAATGCCGAACGTTCGCTTGCAGGTATTTGCAGTGGTGTTTGGCATGTATGGTGCTGTACCCTAATGTCCTGTGCGATTGCTGGTATTTGCACAATAAATTGTCAGCATGACCTTTTTGTTACCCCCATTGTGTGCTACATAGGCGGAAACATGTTTTGGGCAGGATGTGAAAAATGACAGCTGTACTGCTCATAAGGAAGTGTGGTAAAATGGCAATGTTGAAAATCTGGAGTGGAAATATTGAAAATTCGCAAAGCTAGGAGCGTGCGTGGGAACTGTGCAATGCATGCTCGTAAAACAGTCATTGTTAGGAATTTTTTCACCAAATTGTCAACATTGGCATTTTAAAACCTCTGCTAATGAACAGTGTCACTGTGATTGTCTTACTGCGCGCATACATTGATTTTGCACACCGACTGCGCCATTGTGCACTACATGGCGGAAACACGTTTTGGGCAGGATGTGAAAATGACAGTGGTGCTCATAAGGAGGTGGTAAATGGCAATGTTGAAAATCTGGAGTGAAAATATTGAAAATTCCCAACCTACAAGCAAAGGTAGGAACTGCACAATGCACGTCAGAAAACAGTTATTTGTAGAATTTGTTCACCAAATTTTCAACATAGCCATTTTAAGATCTCTGCTCATGAACAGTGACACTGTGATTTTCTTAATGTGCCCCATACACTGAGTTCACACAGCGACTGTGCCGCTAGCGCCACATGGGCGGAAACACGCTTTGGGCAAGATGTGAAAATGACAGCTGCAGTGCTCATAAGGAGGTGTGGTAAAATGGCAATGTTGAAAATGTGGAGGAAAATATTGAAAATTCGAAACTTACGAAAGGCAGCATAGAGCCATGCAATGAACACTTGTAAAACAGGCATTTTAGGAATTTTCACCAATTTTCAGCATAGCCATTTTAAGATCTCTGCTCATGAACAGTGTCACTGTGATTTTCTTAATGTGTCCCATACATTGAGTTCGCACACCGACTGCGCCATTGTGCGCTACATGGGCGTAAACATGTTTTGGGCAGGATGTGAAAAATGACAGCTGTACTGCTCATGAGGAGGTGTGGTAAAATGGCAATGTTGAAAATCTGGAGTGAAAATATTGAAAATTCGCAAACTTACGAGCGTGCATAGGAACTGCGCAACGCAGACTCGTAAAACAGTCATTTTGTGGAATTTTCACCAAATTTTCAGCACAGCCATTTTAAGACCTCTGCTCATGATCAGTGTCACTGTGATTTTCTTAATGTGTCCATACATTGAGTTTGCACACCGACTGCGCCATTGTGCGCTACATGGGTGGAAACACGTTTTGGGCAGGATGTGAAAAATGACAGCTGTACTGCTCATAAGGAGGTGGTAAAATGGCAATGTTGAAAATCTGGAGTGAAAATATTGAAAATTCGCGAACTTACAAGCCCGCATAGAAACTGCGCAAACGCATGCTCCAAAAACAGTCATTTTTTGATTTTGCACCAATTCAATATGGTTTTGGGACCTTCTTCATGATGATGTCACTGTCATGGCGGTGATTCAGGCCAAGGGTGATTTCCCGCCAGTGACTGTGAAATCACCCTTCAGGCCCGAATAACACCATGACAGTGACATCATTCATGAGAAGGGGTCCCAAAAACCCCATGTTAAAAATCTGGTGCAAAAATTCTAAAAATGCCTGAGATATGCAATAAAGTTGAAACCCCTATCTAGCCCATTATACCAGCTTACCGCATTTCCTCAGTTCGCGGTCACCTTTGAAGAGTGCAGACGGTTCCCGGTCCACCGAAGATCATCGCGCCGGAGTCCGGAGGTAAGTATGGGGTGGGGGTGTCGGAGCTGGGTGCGCAGTGGCTGAGTGCGGGTTGTGGGGGGCTGGGAGGCCGCTGGGACCGCTTTTATTATACAGGTTTAAAAAAAAAAACACGATGGGGACGTTTGCCATGCTGGGATGGCCCCAGTATGGCAGAAGATGGCTGGGGGCCGAGGAGCCAACGGAATTGGGCAACTCCGCCGGTAACCACGCGGTGGGGGGCCGAGGAGCCGACGGGGATTGGGCACCCCGTCGGCAAAATAATACGGAACGCTTGCCACGCTGGGTGGGCTTCAGTGTGGCAGCAGGATGGCTGGGGGCCATGGAGCCGACAGGGGATTGGCACCCCGTCGGCAAGCTTGCCGTTTGCCATGCTGAGGTGGGCTCCCAGGCGTGGCACCGCTTTGGGGGTGGTGATGCTGCTGGGGAGCGCGCAGACGCAAGGGGTGTGGCGTGACGCTGGTGTCGATGGCAGCGTGGTTTTCTTTGAAGCAGAAGACCACCGTCAGTCATAGGAGCTCCTGCACCCATTGGTGCAGGACCGCCACGCCTGCTCAAGGGAGCAGTGCATTGGATTGGAGAGGCACACCTCTAAAGTGTGCTACTCTCCCAAAACGTTCCTTGCGCATGCGCAAGCGAACGTAAAAACAGGGAAATGTCTAGGCTGTCTATACAGAAATACGTTTTCCCTCACTGAAGTAACAAGAAGGCATTTGGTTAATTCGTTGATTTTACCTTTAATAGACTATGGTGATTTAGTTTATGTAGGTGCTACACAAAGTAGGTTAAATAGATTACAATATATCATAAGTTAGTGAGATTCATCTTAAATGTCCCAAAGAGAACACACAGACTAGAGCTTTACAAAAAACTTCAGTGGCTTAATCTTAAAGAAAGACAATCATTACATGCACTGCTATTTATGACCAAATGTGTTTTAGGGAAGGCCCCAGATTATATTACAGATAATTTGTTACCAAGGCCTATAAAATGAGGCCTGAGGTCAGCATTAGGATTAGAATATAGTCAATCAAATTACAGAACAATGATTGGTAGAACACATTTTTTTTTATAGAGAAACCGATGCTTTGGAATTCATTCCTCCAGGATCTTCGATTAAAATTTGGCACAATTAGACCAGGTGAAATAAAATCCTGGTTCATCAATGAGGCAAGAGATCGAACCACATTAGAATTGTCCTAGCATATCCTAAATGTATTGGGGAGGGGATTGGGGTCTTAGTAGGAATTTATTAGGTTAGACCTGGATATATGTAACATGAATATTGCATTTAATCTGTAGTTTGTATATTTTTGTATTTTCGTATTGTATGTTATGTAACTCTTGCAATTTTTCACAAAGGACCTCCCTGGAAATGAAGTTGTCTCATTTGAGCTATCCGATTCATTCATCTTATGTATGTAATGAATAAAATTTTTACTACTAAACTGGAACTGCCCCTGTTCTATCAGGCTAGCACAGAAAAAAGAAAGTTGCATGTTTTCAAAGACAAACAAACCTGTAAAAGATGTATGAATACAAGCTGTATTGTGTCTAAATACTATGTTTTCCAAAGTTTTTCAAAGGTGTCAGCTACTCTTTAAATAGGACAGTCAACCTGAGCTGAGCAAAGCTCTTTCACAAAACAGCCCTAGGGCAAGATACTACAGGCCCAATTTCATACAGTACATCCTGGTATAGGAAAGAATGTTTGCAGCTGTGCTGTCCCTAGAAAACTGGCATCCTGTTGGATGGACCTGTGCGGTCCCTGAAAGCCGGAGTACCCTGAACAACTGGCATACTGATGAATGGACCCATGTGGCTCCTGAAAGCCTAAGTTCTATAACATGGAGAGGAGAGACACACACACACAGATCACAGCAGTCTAACTAAAAATCATCATTCCAGAATAAGAAAATCTTCCAATAAGCCAAAGAATCAGCAAAACACAAACAATAAAATCTTCATCCACTTTTCTTGAGCAGGCTATCTGTTTATCAATTTTTGAGGTAACCTTTTCTAGGTTTGGAGGAGTCCGCCACCATTGATGCAATGGCAACAGGAGGAGAGAAGGGCTACCCTAATTGCAGGGGTTCCCAGTTCCTCAGACCAGACCTACTAACCATTTTTTCTGAACTACAGAGGCCAGTCAGTGAGAGAGTTGTACATCCAGAGACACTGAAGTTGCAAGTACTGTACTACCCCACTCAATAAGTGTTCTTTAGGGATCCTTGTGGATCCTGCTGCCTGCAGCACACAGCCGGCTCACATGTGAGGACTCAGTCATGAAGGGTACTTGTGCCTTCTCCTATGCTGTTCCTAAATTCTGGAACTCACTGCCCCTAGCTTCATGTTGTGCCCCAAGTCATGCCTGGTTTAAAGAAGAGCTTTGGTCACACCTATCTGAACTTGCAACATACATGTGTTTTAAACTCTCCTTAGCCTACTTCCCCTCTTCCCTGCTGCCTGGTGTACTACTCGCTTTGTCTCATTTAGCCTGACTTTGCCTTTTCAGGCTCCTCTGCTCTAAACCTGCCTTATCTAGTTCTCACCTAAGCCTTTCTCCTCTCTTGTTCTGCATGCTGCTTATTCATGTATAATCTGGTTATGCTGTTAGGTTGCTTACCTGTGGCACTTACCTTGAAAATTTGTACTACTTCTGGCTGCTGCCTGCCATGCTATATTTATATGTATGTTTATTTGCTTTTACTATTATTGTACACTGTTTTTACCTTCTTTTCTATATTTGTACATTGTACTGCCACTTCTGTAACCTCCCGGGTCGTGCCTTAAAATAGTCATTCCTATGACTAAAGCACCTACCCGGAAAACAAAAATGAAATAAATAAATGAAGAAGGAGAGATGCATAAAGGTATCATTTTATCTACACTAGCAGGATCCTTGCCTCAGCTGGGATTAGGACTCCACACAAGTGGTAAACTGGGGAGTGCAAAAAGTTGTGCTAAACCAGCACAGAAAGGTCCATCTTGGTGTCGTGATGCCTGGCAGACTAGTGGTGTCCACATAAGTGGAGTAAAAGTGAAGTTACCAGTAGTAAATGGGAGTCGGATGCTGACCGCTCCACCAGTGGTCATGGCTAGACATACTTTATTAGGGTCTGCACCATTTTGGCTCACTGTATGAAGGCCCACACCCATGTGGCTCACTCATGTTGTGAGGGAGCCAGCCACAATCAGAACTAGATTTGAAGAGGAGAGTGGAAATAAGATTAATTATGGGGTCATATAAGTGAGCTTTGAGAGGACTTGCCAGTAATTAATGTGTATCAGAAAACACGGTTCCCATCTGAAGTAAAGCGCTGAAATGTAACAGCATAGTGCAACAGGTTTAAATTGTAGAGAAGGTACTGGATGGGAGATATAGTTAGAATCTGTGCAGATGGCTTGCAGCTCGTTCACCCTTCTAGCAGATGTCAGGAAAACTGATTTACAGATAACATACTTCAAATCTCCAGTTGCCATGGACTTGAAAGGAGCCCCCATAAGCTAGGAAATGCACAGATTCAAGTCCCATGGTGGGACTGGGTCTCTGACTGGGGGGTACAAGTGAATAAGGCCTTTAAATAACTTTTTGAAAATGGGCTGTGAGGACACTGACCTGTCCTTGCCAGATGAAGCATACATTGACACTGCTGCCAAATGCACCATCAGAGTTGAAGGCCTGAGACCCAGGGACTGAAGGTGGACCAGGTAGTCCAAGATTTTAGGAAGGTCTGCTTGAAATGGGCTGAGCTGCTTAGAGGAGCACCACAGGAGAAATCGTTTCCACTTCAAGGTGTAGGTTTTCCTTGTTATTTTTGAGGAAACCTTAAGGACTTCCAAAACTTTTTCAGAGAGGTTTAGTCCAGAGAACTCTAGCTCTTCAAGTACCATACCCTGAGATGAAGGGTTCTTGGGTCTGGAAATGTTATCCAGCCCTAGGACAAGGTCAGCAGATTGTACTTCAGGGTAAGGATGATAGAATGCTTGATTGAAAGGGACAGGAGATGTGTGTACTAAGTCTGCATGGCCTAATCTGGAGCTATTAGGATCATGGTTGCAGACTCTCCCTTCAGTTTCAGCAGCACCCGCAGTAAGAATGGGAACTGAGAAAAGGCATAGAGAAACTTTCCTGCCCAACCAAGGATTAATGCATCTTCTGGGACTGTCCCCACTGAGGGGGTCTGCAACAGGACAAGGGAAGCTAGTAGTTTTGCCAGGATGCAAACAGGTCTATCTCTGGTGTACCCCATCTTCTGAACACTGAAGACAACACCTTCTTGTTCAGGGTCCATTTGTGACATCCCAGGCCAATTCTAATCAGGGAATCTGCCAAGACATTGTCATTCCCTGGCATGTATACTGCTGATAGCTGCATCCCTAGAGAATAGGCTAGATTCCAAATACTCATTGCTTCTGTGCACAACTTTAAAAATCTTGTTCCTCCTTATTTGTTGATATAATACACATTAGTGAAGTTGTCTGTCCTGACCTGGATGGACTGACCTCTGATGTGGAAGGAAAAAGCCTGAATTGGCAGATACACTGCCCTGAGCTCCAGGAGGTTTATGTGCTCCTGCAACTCCAGCGGGCCCCACACCCCACTTATGATGAAATCCTCTGGATGAACACTACCATAGATGATTGCTGGAGGTAGGGAACCCTCTCTCTGAGTTTTCTTCTACCACTCCACTGCCCTTATACACTTTGACATGAGTCCTAGTTTTGACAGTGGATACCATCTTTGGGACCAATGGGATACCATATCCTACTGGATATCCCTCATTTGGAATCTGGTACCAGGAACTACTACTGTAGTTGAGACCACGTGCCCCAGCAGCTGGAGGAAGTCTCCTGCAGGTCTGGGTTATCATGCCTTGAAAGACCTTGCAAGCATTATCAGGCTTTCCACTCTTTCACGAGGGAGGAATGCCTTACTTGGTGGGCATCCAATTTATATGTACATAGGAAAATTATGAGATCGAGGGTCTAGCCCATTTTGATCACGTCACCCTACCTTGGGTGGCTACTGTATTTTGATTCACCCATATATAAATCTAATTTTTGTTTAAATTTGCATAAATGTTCACTTTGCACAACCTCTTGTGGAAGGGAATTCCAAATTGGAACTACTCTCTGAGTGAAAAAAAACTATTTCTCTTAGAGGTCTTGTTTATACTAGCCCTTAATTTCATATTATGAGATCTCGTTGTACAAACTGAAGGATGCAAATCCATATATATGGATTCAAACAGAACTTTATCATTTGTAGCCCTGTAAATGAAATATAGGTCTCCTCTCACAGAGCGATATTCAAGTGAGTAAAGGTTTAATTTTTTTAATCCATCTTTATATGAAAGAGAACTCATATTAGTAATGTGTTTAGTGAATCTCTTTGTACTTTTTCTCTGGACTGTTTGTCCTGAACTAAAGTTGGAGCACAAAAAGAGGAACAATAATCAAAATTAGATCTCACTATGCTACTGTATAAAGGAATTAAGACCTCAGGCTCCCTGCTCTTAATATTTTTCAAAATGCAATTAATTCAATGGTTACATTTTTTAACTGTATTGTTTGAATGTTCCGAAAATTTCAAATTATTTGTAATAAATACACCTAGGTCTTTTTCAGAACTTACCTTACTTAATATACAATCATTGATAACATAGTTGAATCTTTTATTATTTTTTCCAAAATGCATCACTTTGCATTTTGTAAGACTGAAGTTTAATTTATATGTATTTGCCCAATCAGAAATGCAATTCAGGTTTGCCTGTAGTTTTTGAGCAGAGATCATGTCATTTACAATGCCACCCAACTTAGCATTGTCCACATATTTGTTTAGCCATATTCCATCTGTAGTGCTCATATTGGCGATTAGAACATTAAATAAAATAGGGTCCAGAACTGAGCCCTGGGGCACTCCACTAGTGATCTTAGTCCAGGGAGATTTATAACCCCTTAAAATAACCTGTTGGCTTCTGTCAGTTAACCATGATGAAATCCAGACAATTATATGTTTATTCAATTTCATTTTGACTAAACAATCAATTAAGATTTTATGTGACACAGAGTCGAAGGCTTTTTCATAATCCAAGAAAATGACATCTACATGAAGTCTTAGATCTAGTGCTTCACTAATGGGTTCGAAAAAATTTATACAATTTGTATGGCAAGATCTTTCTGGTTGAAAACCATATTGAGAAATACCTGACTGCCTTTGGTTCACTATATGGGTGCTAATGTTTTGGGAAATAAGTTTTTCTATTACTTTACCTATACAGGATGTTAGACTTATAGGTCTATAATGTTTCACTTCCTGCTTTTCTCCACCCTTATGAATAGGGATTACCAGGGCTTCTTTCCATTCTTTGAGGACCACCCCCTTTGCGATGGATTCATTAAATAGTAACGTAAGTGCTCCGGCTAGTTCATATGATACTTTTTTTAGGAATATAAAAGGAATATTATCAGGTCCAAATGAATGAGAAGATTTAAATTAATTGATAGTTGAATAAGTTTCAGCATCAGTAAATCTGACTATAGGATCTATAAAGTCATAGTCTACATTGCATGCTAATTCCTTTTTTTTTAAATGCTAGCAAAATATTGATTTAAGTTGTTTACCATTGATTGTTCATTGGATATTATTTCACCATTTATCTTTAATGGACCAACCTTACTCATTGTAGATTTTAGGGAACCGATATAATTGAAAAACTTTTTTTTATTATCCTTTTGAGTAGTAGCTAGGTTATATTCCATATCATTCTTTGCTTTTCTAGCAGCTGATTTTATTTTCTTAGCCTTTTGTTGAAATGTGTTCCAGTTGACCTCTGATCTAGGTTTTCGATATTTATTAAATGCCTTTTTTTAGCCCTTACAAGTCTTTTAATTAGTGTAGTATACCAAGGTGACAGCCTTTTATTATTTTTATATTTTATTCTTTCTGGTACCCAATTTAGAATGTAATAATAGATTTTTTTCTTTTATGTTGGTCCATATCTCTTCTACAGATAGCTTATGTAGTTCTTGTTGCCAGTCCCATTTTAATAAATAGGCTTTTATTGCCTCACTTATTAGCTCTATACTAATTCCTCATTTTTGTTACACCTTTGGGATCCAGTTTGAAATAGTTTATTGATCACTGAATCATACAATGATCGCTATCTCCTAGTGGAGCCAATATAAAGTACAGTTATGTAAGAACTTACCGTAACGGTAGATCTTCGAGAGAGGCTCTTGCAGTAGGTAATTACATATAGGACTGATGCCGGCCGGCGGCAGGACCCCACGGAAAAATTTCTAGCTAGCAGTCCCTGGCGGGGACGGCCCCCACGTCAGGTGACCGGCGTCATACGACGTCGGTATAAAGGGGCGGTCCTGGACGCCCGCCTTCCAGTTCTTTCCCGCCACAGGCCCGGAAGGCCCGGACGACAGAGAAGCAGATATTTCTCAATGGGAAAGGAGCTGAAAAGCCTAGGGGATGGAGGCGGGAAGGTATACCTCTGCAAGAAGAGTCTCTCTCCGAAGATCTATTATTCTGGTAAGTTCTTACGTAACTGTACTATCTTACTTGAGAGGGCTCTTACGGTAGGTAATTACATATAGGACAGAATCACAAGCAGTCTGGAACAAATGAAAGGCACCGGAGGAGGAACTACTCCAAAAAGTAGCAAATAATCTAGTAGGTCTCAAGAAAGGAGGCCTTGCAAGACAATAACGAAGCCTGCTCTCAGCAGAGAGGCAATGTCCAAACTGTAATGTTTAGTAAAGGTATGGACTGAAGTCCAAGTATGGGCAGCACAGATGTCTGCCACAGACACGTTCTGAAACAAGCCGCAGAGGCGGCAACTCCACGAGTGGAGTGACCTCTTCTGACTTGACCGGGAGGGTCTTGTACTCTGTCATAACAGAAAGTGATGCAGTGGGCCAACCATTTTGATAGGCATTGCTTAGAGACAGCATTGCCTTCTCTTCTGTGAGCGAAAGAGACGAACAACTGATCAGTCTTCCTGAGATCCTTCGTCCTATCGGTGTAGTATCTCAGAATCCTGTGAACATCCATGGTATGGAGCAGGTATTCTCTTGATTGAGTATTAGTGAAGAAAGCAGGTAATTCAATAGACTGATTTAAGGCAGATTCCGCTACCACCTTCGGAGAAACATAGGATTAAGTATGAGAAGAGCTACTCGTTCTTTGTGAAAAATCAGATAAGGGATTTTGCATCAGGGCCTGAGCTCGGAAATTCTGACGAAGCAGAAGTAATGGCCACCAGGAAGAGCCGCCTTCCACGATAAAACTTCAAGTCTGCAAGTTGCAGGCTCAAAGGGGAAGGGTAAGTTTCTAGGACAAAGTTTAAGTCCCAAGGGGGAGCTGGAGTCCGGACAGGGGGCCTGAGATGAAGGACCCCTCTGAGGAAAGTTTTGGATACCTCCAGCTGGGCAAATGCCTTATCAGTGAAAGGGACATGGTAGGCTGAAATAGCCGCCATATGGACTTTCAAAGAGGAGTGACTGAGACCCAGGTCGAAAAGATGACGCATGTACTCAAGTAGAATGGTCACAGGACAGGAAAAGGGCTCCACGTTCCTGGACACAGCCCAGATAGAAAATCTTTTCCATTTCATGGCATAAGTGGACCTAGTGGAGGGTTTTCTAGCCTCCATCAGAATCTCGGCCACCTTAGAAGAAACGCCAAAACGAGATTGGGCTAGGTCTGTAGGATCCATGCATGAAGTTGAAGGGACTTGAGTCCCGGATGGACCAGGGTCCCCTGATCCTGGGTCAGCAATCCTGGAGATAAAGGAAGAGGAAGAGGAGGAACCTCTGAGTATTGTTGTAGAAGAGAGAACCAGATTTGCCTGGGCCAGAAAGGAGCGATCAGAATCATTCTCGCTCCTTCTAGAGCAAGCTTCTGCAACACACGAGGGACCAGAGGAATTGGGGGAAAAGCATAGACAAATCTGTCCTTCCAGCTTAGAGATAGAGCGTCGCTCTGGAGCGAGCGAGCAAAAGACTGGAAGCTTTACGTTTTGGGAGGAGGCGAACAGGTCTATCTGAGGAGTCCCCCAAACCTGGAAGATGCTTTTTAGGACTTTTTCGTCCAATTCCCACTTGTGTGGAAGAGCCGACGAGCAACTTAGTCTGTCTGCTAGGACATTGTCGACTCCCGGAACATGGATCGCCGTGAGGTGAAGGTTGTGGAGAGTGGCCCAATCTCAGACCCTCATTGCTTCCCTGCACAGCGGGCAGGACCGAGTCCCTTCCTGCTTGTTGATGTACCACACCATGCACATGTTGTCCGTTTGGACAGCTAGGTGACCGGGAAGGATGTATTGGTGAAGAGCCTGGAGTGCATAAAGCACTGCTCGAAGCTCGAGCACGTTGATGTGGAGAACTATCTCCAACTTTGACCAAAGGCCTTGGGTTCGGTGAGGACCCAGATGGGCTCCCCAACCTTCGCCTTAAGCGTCCGTGGTCAGAGTCTGATCGGGGGAGGATGAAAAAAGGGGACCCCCCGGAAGAGGTTCTCTCGAACCATCCACCATTGTAAGTCTCTTACCATCGGCGGAGATCAGAACGGATGATCTAGGTCGTCTCTACTTGATCCCACTGAGATCAAGAGTCCACTGAGAGATTCTCATGTGGGCGCGCAGCGTGGAACCGCTGGATGGCCGCTGCCATAAGCCCCAGTAGACAGAGCACTGACTCACCGGGACCCTCCTGTGTTCCGATAGGAGGGAAATCTGTGACTGGAGGGAGGCCCCCCTGTCCAGAGGCAGAAAGGCCTTGCACAGTGATGTGTCGAGAATTGCCCCGATGAACTGGAGCCTCTGTGAAGGATCCAGGTGAGACTTGGAATGGCTGATGGTAATACCCAGGCCAGTGAAAACCTGCTGGGCGAGGGAGAGAAAATGCAGGAGTTCCTCCCTGGACGAGGCCGCCAGGAGACAGTCATCCAGGTAGGGAAAAACCTGAGCTCCCAAAGAATGCAGGTGGGCCGCTACCACTGCCAGGCATTTGGTAAAGACTCGGGGGGCCGAGGAAAGACCAAACAAGAGCACCCGGAATTGGTAGTGGACCCCCTGGAACGCAAATCTGAGGTACTTTCGGTGCGAAGGGTGAATGGGAATGTGCAGGTATGCATCCTGCATATCTAGTGCACAAAGCCATTGGCCCGTCCGAAGCAGGGGCAAAAGGGTTTGAAGGGAAAGCATCCTGAACCTCTTGTATTCCACATACAGGTTCAGAGAGCTGAGATCGAGAATAGGTCTGAGATCTCCAGCCTTCTTTGGTACAAGGAAGAAGTGGGAATAGTAACCTGTCCTGTAGAGGTGAGGGGGGACTGGTTCTATAGCCTGTTTTGCGAGGAGCACCGAGATTTCTTCCCTGACCAAAGGAAGATGGTCCCTTGAGTAAGTGGAGTTCAGAGGGGGATGACACAGAGGTTTCTGTAGAAACTCTATGGAGTGCCCCTCTGCTATGATCTGAAGCACCCATGAATCCGATGTTATCCTCTCCCAACCCGGAAGATGGAGGGAGAACCTCCTCTGCCCGATCCTCCGGGCTACCAGAGGCGGTGGGAGGGAGGTCAAGGTGTGTGAGGCAGCGCCGCAGCTGGGGCACCCGCTGCTTTTTGGGCAGCGGGGCCTGGCAGCTGATGGGTCCCAAACGCTTAGTGGCCTGCCTTCCTGAGGGTTCACTTGAGGCCAGCCGCGCCCGCGAGAGGGACGCGCCAGGAGATGGGAATGGTACATTGAATCAACAGATTTAAGGCCGTCCCTTCTCCTGCAAATCAGTCATGATGTCCTTGACATCACCACCAACACACAGAACCCCTGAAAGGTGCTTCGGACGCTGACTGCACCTCCGGACCAGACCTGACACACGGAGCCATGCATGACGCCGAAGACTGACGGCAAAGGCAGAACTCCATCCTGCGGTGTCCACTGCATCATAGGTCATCCTCAAAATATGACGACTGGCCGAACGAGCAGAACGGACCAGGTCGGCCAACTCCTGCTTGACTTGGGAGTCAGGCAAAGAGTCGATCTTAGATTCTGCCTGGATAAGGACGGCCTTCTGATAATCCCCCATATGTGCTACATAGTTCAGGGCCCTAATCCCCAGTGTGGAAGAAGCGTAGATCTTCCTTCCATACTGATCCAGAAGGCGAGATTCCTTATCCGGGGGAGACGAGCTCAAGTGTTTCGGGTGTGCTGACCGGCGCTAATCACAACCGAGTCTGCACAGGGGTGACAGTCTAAAAGTCTACACTCCGAGCCTGGTATAGCCTGTTCACTTCCTGGAAGTGGGGTAAAGCCGATGATTGCTTCCAAATCGTGGAAACAAGGTGGGCGTCAAGGCTCCGATCCAGGGTGGCACTAGGGTAGGAGCCGTAAGGGGTAAGTCCAGATGTTCAGCGAGTTTAACCCATTGAGAATCTGGCTCTAAGGAGTGCCACTGATGGACCTCCTGGATCTTCCTGAGCAACTCCGTGAAGGAAGGATCCTCCAGGAGACTAGGAGGTCCTTGGCCGGGCTTGGGCGGAGGCGTGGCTGCGTCGTCTTTCTCGGAACATCCATCGGAAGCCTCCAAGGAGTCAAGAGAGGAAAAAATCTGAAGCAGAGTAAGACTCCCTAACTCGACTAGGGGAGAGCGGGTTCTTTAGGGAATCCCAGAGCAGCGTGTCCTGCCCCTCTCTGGATCCCGAGGGTAAAGCCCGGGAATCCAGAGGAAGAGAGGGAGAGTGCCGTCTGGGGCGTATGGGAGCCGGGAGTGGCACCATCGCCGTAAGACAGCTCTCGACTTCCTTGGTGAGCTGAGCCTTGGCCTCGGTCCACCAGGAGGCAAGAGTCTCCTGAAGATCCACCGGCGGCCTGGGGCGGTGGAGGAGGAGGAGGGGGATAGGTGTCGGAGGAAATCCGTAGGGGGAGTATCCGTAACCCAGCTGCGGATATACCAGAGCCGGGTACTGCGGTGTCGAAGGAGTTGGCACCAGGTACTGCGGCGCAGGATACTGCGGACCTGGGAAAACCGGCGTCGGATATGACGGCGGATGCCCAGGCACTGGAGGAGCTGCTGGAGCAGACGGCCCAGCCGGGTACTCCACGGGCGGATCAGTCGGGATAGGCCCGCGGGGTGGGGGGCCTGATGGAAGAGGAATATCCCCCGCTGGCATCGGAGGTGCCGGTATCGGATCCAGCGTCGGCGGGGACAGTGTCGGGGCCGGCGTCGGAGGAGCCGGGCGGCGTCAGGAGCGGCGTCAAGATCTGGCTCTTCAGGAAGAGGATGGGACGCAGCCCAGGGTCCGAGCCTCATCCGGGGATGGAGGGAAAATCCTGGGGTCGGGCGGGGACTGGGGCTCCCATGAGGCTGCGGGAGCCCCTGTGCAACAGGCGCGGCAGGGTCTCGCCGTGAGGCTCCAAGCCCGGTGCGTCCGGAGGAGCGGACGGTGGCTTATAGGCCAATCCCAGCGGGCGCCAGAGGAGCCGGTGTCCGACTTCTGGGGTCCCTCGTCAAGCGGACAGAAATATGAGAGAGCCCGGTCTCGAGGGGACACTGCCGTGTGCCGCCCCAAAGGGTCGAGTGTCTTAGCGGCCTTCTCCCAGCGTACATCAGAGGAGCTGACGTCCAGCTTAAAGGAGGTGCCTGCACCAGAAGGCAGCAGGCCTGCGGCGGTACTGGGGGCTAGAGTCTCCTTTGGCCCGGAGACACCCAGTGGGCTCGAACTCGAACCTGACGGGCAGGCCGACGCCTCCTCCAAAGCCTTGAAGGCTGCCGTCGGGCGATCCCCCGGAGGGGATGGTACCTTGCCCGTGACTCTGGCCGGTGCCTTTCCTTGTCCCGCTTCTTATGCCCTTCAGGGGAGGTCGACGCCTGCCGAAGTTTCTACAACTCCTTCTCCATCACGGACATCTTCTTTTTGAGGAGATGGGCTTCGAGGGACTGCTGGTGTCATCTGCGGGTGGCCGCGTTGAATCGAAGGCAGTGCGGAGACTTGTCGACCGTGTGGTCGGGGCCTAAGCAGAAAAGGCAGAGGGAGTGACCCTCTTTGTGAGGCAGTTTGGCGCCAGCATGAGTCGCACTTATTCTTTGAAGGGGACGACATAAACCGACGTTCACCTGACGAAAGAAGAATAAAATTCTATACTGAAAACTTGTTTGGAAAAACCGTCGAAGTAACAGGACTGAGCGATAAGAACTTAACCGCGAGGCACTGCATGAGCTGACGCCGGGAAAGAACTGGAAGGCGGGCGTCCAGGACCGCCCCTTTATACCGATGTTGTATGACGCCGGTCACCTGACGTGGGGGCGGTCCCTGCCAGGGACTGCTAGCTAGAAATTATTCTGTGGGGTCCTGCCGCCGGCCGGCGTCAGTCCTATATGTAATTACCTACTGCAAGAGCCCTCTCGAAGTCATATCTGGTACTTCCGATATATCCACAATATTTGTTAGAATCAAATCTAAGAAATTATTCTGTCTTGTAGGTTCATGAACCAATTGGTCTAGTCTTAAATGGACTACAGTCTCTAAGAATCTAGATTCCTGATAATTTGTCCCCTCTAAAGTAAACCAATTAATTCCTGGAAAGTTAAAGTCTCCCATCAACAGTATATTCTCTAGTTGATTAATAATTTGTAAATGATCCAAGAATACATCATTTTTATTAGATTCCAAAGATGGAGGTCTATAACAAATCCCTACCATCATGGGATACAAATCATAATTCAATTTAACCCATAAAATCTCAATATCAGGGGGTGTCTAGATACACCTCCATACAAGCTATACCAACTTTAGTATAAACTGCTATGCCTCCACCTCTTGAGGTGGTTTGATTTTTCTTGAAAATTGTATAACCTTGTATTTTTTGTCCCCACTGTTCATCAGTGAACCAAGTCTCTGTTACTCCACAGACGTCAATATTTTGGGAATATAAATAATTTGAAGTTCATTAATTTTGTTTAACAGGCTCCTAGCGTTTAATAATATTTTGAGCTTTGTCCCTTGTGTAGTAGGATTAGGTACTTGTTCAGTAATAACAAAATTTGTCTCCATTCTCATATTACATTTATTTGTCTAAGATTCAAAAGGTACTTTGAAAGTTAAAAGTCACCTCCCCCCGATTACCCATTTAAAAAGGCATCAATCTGTGTATTAATGCTATTTCCCAATAATTCAGAGCCCTTTTTATTTATAAAGTAAACCATCTTTTGCATAGAGATTCCATTTGTAATTAAATTATTCCCAGTGTTTTAGGAACTTTATATTTTGTTTTAAGTACCAGCCACGAAGCCAATCATTTACGTGTTTGATTTTATCCAAAGTGTATTGATACGCTCTAGATACAGGTAATATCTCAGACAAAACAGTATCAACACCAATATCAACTAGTATATTAGTCAAACCTACGTAGGCCTCTTTGATTTGTTGAACACTCTGATTTCTAATGTCATTAATTCCTGCATGGATAATTACCAAGGGGGTTCTCACCACTATTTTATAAACACTGATTACTCATTTTTGTGATGTCTTGGATATTTACGCCACGAAAGCAAGATAGAGTTTGAGTAGCTTTATTAATATTACATATTTGTCTATCGAGATTTGAAATCGTAGAATCCCCCAGAACAAAGATTTGATTAGTACAATCTTGTGATGGTGCTTTTACCTTATTCACAGTATGATCCACATGTATATTATTTGGTCCAGAGAAACTGAGTAGATCTAACTGCTCATCTAACTCACACCTGTTGCTATAATGAGAAACAGTGTTCAATACACAATTATTCGCTTGATGTAAGGCCGTCGTCGAAATTGAATGTACCTGGTTGTTCTCTTGCATGAGGATATTCCCTGAAATCTCGTCCTCAATATTTACCAATAAAGGATCAAATCTATTGCAAAGTGGTATTTGAAAATCATTGGCTTTCCTGCCTCTCTTAGGGGCTTTATTGTAGTATACCACTCATCCTCAGAATCTACATTCTCACCCTTCTGTCTAGGCCTCTTTCTAGTTGTTACATCTCTAAACATTTGTGGATTCATAGGTATCTCTTCTGACTGCTGACATTGATCTACTACACTGGATAACTGTAGTCTTTTAGAAGTTTCTAGCCGACTTATTTTCAGGGCCCTTAATCTCGAATCAAACAATTTTATTTCCTCTTCAAGTTTCTGGTCCTTTAAGTACTTTTTACAAAAGTAGGAATCATTATTCAACTGTTCAAACTCAAAGTCATACATATTTTGCACATCATGCCAATTCTCCCATCTATTGCTGATATAACAGTGGCCATTTTGTTTCTCCAAAACTATAACTTGCCTGTTGCTTTGAATACTTGTCATTTTTGTTGTAGTTTATCCTTTAACACACCTGACCGCCTAACATGTGCAGACGCACGTGTCTTTGCATGCTCGCCTGCTCACCGTAGGACAGGTTGGATCTCTAACGAGGAACCCGGAAGTGAATACGGGTCAGGCAGAGCCTCAAAGGAATGAAATAAAACAAAGTTTTAGCTCCCTAGTTAAAATCGCCACACTCTGGTGGCTTAACTTTGTTAAAAGCTTCCTCCTCCTGGCTTTGGTTTCAATTTTTGTGTACGTGGCCCCGAGGTGTAGTTCAGGAGCGGGTGTCTCTGAAACTACAACTCCTCCACCTGGCATGCTGTGCTTGCTAGGGCTCCAAATAACATGTAACAATGTGTGTGTACAGTTCGTACAGTTTACCACAATATAATCACAATGCCAGGTTTATATTAGAGTTTCACACAAACAGGGCTAGAGAAACAGTCGTAAACTGTATTCCCTAAACCATACATTCAGCATTCTGCACCTATAATGTCCAGAACCTGAACAGGTTATGTCTGGGACTTTTGGGCACCTATTAAGAAGTCCAGGTCCTCCAGGGTGTGCTGGGTGAGGAGGGGGGGAGGTCTTGGCTTCCTGGTGCAACTTTCCTGAGACTAACCAGTCATCTAGGTGGGGAAAGACCACCACCCATTGCTTCCTCAGATGTGCCACCACTATGGCTAGGTACTCTGTAAATACTCTGGGATCTGATGATATGCTGAAGGGCAGGGCTTTGAACTGGTAGTGGCAGTTCCCTACCCTGAATCTGAGGTACTTCCTGTGAGTGGGCCTGACTGGAATGTGAAAATAGTCATCTTTCAGATCCAGTGACCCCAATTAAATTAATGGGGAACAGAGATCAGAAATCAAATAAGCTGCAAACACACACACACACACACACACACACACACACACACACCACTAATTTTTCACTCAAGTAAGTTACAGGTCTCCTGCAGTTTCTCTCCTCTCCTACTTCCTAGCTGAAACAGCTCTAAAGGAAGTAGATTTAGTCTGGCTTCCTGCGTAAGCAGTCAGAGAGAAAGTCATGTGATTCACTTTTCCCCAATTTGGCTAGTGCCGTGGGGGTAATGTGCGAACAAAAGGAGTAATCAAACATAATTTTGCAGTGAAATTTCATCTGTGTGGCAAAATTATGAATGCCACAAGAACAAACTGGCTTGCATTTCACCCAAATTGGGCTTGGCATAATAAAATGTTGTTGTGAATTCTATCTGTAGGCACCTGTACTGGCAGAAAACTTGTTATAAACTCCTGATCAACAATTTCAATTGCTGTCTTGGACACCCTGACCCCGGAATTGGCTTTATTATTAAATTTCCCTAAGCAGATCTGAGGGGCCCACTGGATTTATTTACTTTGCATACTGTTAGCAGCGGCTAAGAAAGTCTAAATTAGACTGTGGCAGAAGGCAGCAGGGATGGCTGGGGGGATACTGAGATGTATAGGGAGAGGCATCACCAGTAGAAAACAGGAAGTTGTTATCCTTCTGTACAGACAGTTGGTGAGACCCCATCTGGAGTACTGCATGCAGCTCTGGAGACCCCACCTCCACAAGGACATAGACAGGATGGAGGCAGTCCAGAGGAGGGCAACTAAAATGGTGCAGGGTCTGCAACAGAAGCCGTATGAAGGGAGACTAAAGGAGCTTAATATGTATACCCTCGAGGAAAGGACGGAGAGGGGGAACATGATAGAAACTTTTAAGTACCTCAAGGGAATTAACAAAGTCCAAGAGGGTAGCATCTTTCAGAAAAAGAGATGTGCAAGAACAAGGGGACACAACTTGAAGATAGATGGGGGACGGCTCAGGAGCAATGCGAGGAAGTATTTTTTCGCAGACAGGGTGGTGGACGCATGGAACGGCCTTCCTGAGGAGGTCTTGGGGTCAAAAACAGTGAGGGAATTCAAGAATGCATAGGACAGACATAAGGCAATTCTTGTGGGGGGTAGGGAGAAATAGGCTGTTGGTTAACTAGGATCTGCAGCTTATCCAGTAGGTAGGGAAATGGGCAGACTTGGTGGGCCAAGCAGTCCTTATCTGCGTCAAAGTCTATATTTCTATGTGGCTTACACCATCTTCCCCAGAAACTGCTCAACCAGAATCAACAATATATGACATATACAAGATGGAGCATCTCACAGCTGATTACAGAACAAAATCCCTAGTCTTATGACTAAGAGGACCCTTTGGTTTCTGTTGGTCTCAGAGTCCCGACCAGATTTGATACCATAAAGGACCAATGGGGACCTAGATCTCCTTTTCCTTTCCTGGTTACTCTGAAAGATATGACACATTGTATTACTGATTTGATTAGGAACCGGTCAGACCTTCACCTGATACCTCTCCCCCCCAAGGCAGGGAAGAAAAAATTACCATAGTAATGTTGTTTCTTCTGACGGAGTCTTGCTGTATTCTGACAAATGCAGTATGACCGACTGGTTCAGCTGCCCCGGAGAACCAAGAGTTAAACACTATGCAAATGCATAGAACGTTGAGCACGAGCTTGGTTTTCAAACCTGCTGTCCTTGGTACGTTCTAGTAACTGATCAGATTCTTACAAAGCTACCTATGAAATAGGTATAAAAAACCTCTATAACCAGACCTAAGCACCCCCAGGGGCAAAAAACAGAAACCAACAAGGGCATGAAGAAGACTCAAGTCACTGATGCCCAAGAAAAAATACTCTACCCACCCACCCACTGGTGGGGTGTAAAAACATAACTGAGGTGCAGATGCCCAACCCTTTCCCCAGGTTCTGGAGGGGAGGTAGGGCGGGAGGTCAGAATACAGCAAGACTCCATTAGAAGAAACAACATTACTATGGTGAGTAATTTTTTCTTCAAACAACATGAAGTCTTGCTGTATTCTGACAAATGCAGACTACCAAGCAGTGCCCCCTGGAGGTGGGCACAGAACCTACTTGGGAAATAGGCTCTGCAACACTGCTGTGCCAAACCTGGCATCACTTCTGGCCTGGGTGTCCAGGCAGTAGTGCTTAGTGAATGTGTGAACAATCTTCCAGGTGGCTGCTTTACAGATGTCCAGTAAGGGGATATCCCTGGCAGCTGCAACTGAGGCAGTAGTCCCTCTAGTGGAATGGGCCCTCAGGCCTGCTGGTGGGTCCTTCCCCAGCTTGCTATAGCAAAACTGGATGCAGGCCGCAATCCATCTGGCTATGGTCCTTTTTGTGGCTGGCTTGCCCTTACCCACACCTCACCATAGGTAAGGAACAACTGGGAACAGTCCTTCCTCTATTCCTTTGTCCTGTCCATATAGTAGCTGATAGCTCTTTTTACATCCAGACTGTGAAGCCTGCATTCACCAGAACTGGAATGGTCTGTGAAAAACACAGGTAGTGTGATGGATTAATTAAGATGGAAGTCTGAGACCACTTTGGGACGAAATTTCCTGTTGGTTTGGAGAATAATCTTGTCTCTGTGGGATGCAATGTAATTCGGCTCCACTGATGAGGCCTGGAGCTCACTGATCCTCCTGGCAGATGTAATGGAATACAGTCCTCCAGGTCAGGAACTTGAGTTCTGCTGAAGACATGGGTTCAAAGGGAGGCTGCTGAAGCTGACCTATGCATATATTGAGATCCCAGGCTGGGGCAGGCTCCCTGTGAGGAGGATGGAGATGGAGCAACCCCTTAAAGAATTTCTTGAAAATGGGATGTGCAGCTAGAGAAGGGCCCTTCCCTGCTGATAGGCAAGCAGAAACTGCTGCCAGATGCACCTTCAAAGCAGATGTCTGTAAGCCTAGAGACTGGAGGTGAACCAGATAATCCAAAATCACTGGAACTCCAGACAGCTGTGGGTGCAGGTCTTTTTGGGAGCACCATAAGAAGAACCTTTTCCACTTCAAGGAGTATGTTTTCCTAGTGGAAGGCTTGTTGGACACTCTCAGGATGTCCAGAACACACTCACAGAGATGCGGGCCTGCATACTCTAAGTCTTCAAGAGCGAAGCCCTGAGTCGTAGGGACTCAAGATTCAGGTAGAGGATCCTCCCTTGAGAGGATATCAGCAGATTGTGCCTCCTGGGGAAGCAAATCGGATTGGCCACTGACAGAAATAGTAGCATCGAATACCATGGTTGTCTGGCCTAATCTGGGGCTATCAGAATCATGGTGGCAGGCTGAGACCTCAGTTTGATCAGGACCCTGGAAATCAGGTGAAATGGAGAAAAGGCATACAGGAACCTGTTCGGCCAATCCAACAACAGGGCCTCCTAGTGGCACTGATCCCTGAGCTGGAGGCCTGCAACAGTACTGGGGCAACAGGTGGTTGTCCGGTGCTGCAAAGAGATCTATCTCTGGCACTCCCCACCTTCTGAATACTGACAGGAGGACTTGCCTGTTTTAATGCCCATTCATGATGGCCCTGGCTGATTCTGCTGAGAGCATCTGCCAGGACATTGTCCTTCCCTGGCAAGTGGACTGCTGACAGGGAGACTTGCAGGGAGCAGGCCAGACTCCAGATCCTCTTAGCCTCTGTGCAACACAGTGAGGACCTTGTCCCCCCTTGCTTGTTGATGTAATACATGGTAGTGGTGTTGTCAGTCCTGACGTGCACCACTTTGCCCTGTAGTGGTTTGGCAAATGCCTGAAATGCCAGGAACACTGCCCTGAGCTCCAGGAGGTTGATGTGTTACAGAATCTCCTGGTGAAGCCAAGTACCGTGGGCTGTGTGCTCCCCTAGATGAGCACCCTGGCCCAGTAGTGAAGCATCTGTTGTCAGCACCAAAGAAGGGGCCTGCTGAAGAAAGGGGACCCCCGCCCTGAGGTTGCCCATGTCCTCCCACCACTGGAGAGCTTGCATTAAGGTGGCAGACACTGGAATCAATTTGGACAGGGAATCCTTCTTCTGTGACCAGAAGGACCTTAGGTGAAACTGAATGTCCCTCATCTGGATCCTGGCACCTGGGACCACTGCCGTGGTGGAGGCCATATGTCTTAGGAGTTGCAAGAAGTGTTTAGCAGGGCGAGAGACTCAAAGGTGGAAGGATTCTGCAAGCTGAATGAGGGCCTGAGCTCTTTCTGGAGGCAGGAAGGCCTTTGCCTGGAGGGTATCCAGTTCTGCCTCTATGAAGTCCAGAACCTGAACAGGTGTCAAGATTGATTTTTTGAGATTCATCAGGAACCCTAGAGACTGAAGTGTATCCTGGGTGAGATCTAAGGCTTCCTTTACCAGCTGGGGGGACTGACCAAGCAGCAGCCAGTCGTCCAGGAAGGGGTAAACAGAGACCCCTTGCCTTCTTAGGTATACCACTACCACTGCTGGGCACTTTGTAAACACCCTTGGAGCAGAGGTCAGCCCGAAAGGCATGGCCTTGAACTGGTAGTGGCCTGAGGGTAGTCAGAAATCTGAGGTATTTTCTGTGGGACTGTCTGATGGGGATGCAGAAGTAGGCATCCTTTAGATCCAAGGATGCCACAGATTGTAGCCAGAGTGGTCATTTTGAACTTTGGCTTTGTGAGATGTTTGATCAGGAATCTGAGATCTAGGATGGGCCGCCACTCCCCATTTTTCTTTAAGTCGAGGAAGTACCTGGAGTACAACTCCTTTCCCCTGTGCCCATGACAGAAGTAGGGTGGAAACCTTTGCCTCCGGCAAGGCTGCTTCTGGAGTATTGGCAGGTCTGAAAGCTCTTGCTCTCAGTTTCTGGAACTGTTTGAAGCTGAAGGCTAGTCCCTGGCCTACTACCTCCAGGACCCATCTGTCTGAAGTGATGGACTGCCAGGCTTGGAGGTGGTAGGCCAGCCTGCCCCCTACAGGGGTTGGGGAGGTGGCCCGGGCAGACTTCTCAGGGTGTCTGCTTGGTAGGGGTAGAAGACTGGGATGTGGGACCAGCATGGCCAGCACCTCTCCTGCCTCATCCCCTGAAGAAACCTCTGGGTTGCTGGAAAAATGGAAAAGCTTGGGCCTGATGGAAGGGTCTGGGGTATGGCCTACCCCTGCCCCCTCTGGCCTGCTGTCTCTGAGGAGTGGTAGGCTTTTCTTTGGTAGAAGCACTTTTGTATGCCACCCTGTATTCATTCATTTTCTTCATGTAGGATTCTGTCTGCTCCCCAAACAATGAATTCTGTGTGAGGGGAAAATCCAAGGCAATATTCTGTGTGTCCTGGGAAAGGTTGGAGATCTTAACCAGGTGAAATGCCTAAGAGAGAAAGAAGCCATGGCCCAAGAAGCTGCATCATTGGAGTCCACTGACATATGGAACTGGGACTTAGATGCCTGCACCCCTTTGCTGACCAGTTCTTGAAGGTCTGCTGCCAGCTCGGGGGAAGCCTTCTGAGCTAACTGACCCACAGATTCCCAGAGGGACTTCGGAAATCTGGAGGTATAGGCTATATAAGAAGCCTGCCTTATGCCTAAGGAGGATGCCAGGTAAGTTTTCTTGGCAAGGGAATCAACTTTCCTTGAATCCTTGTCAGAAGGGTGGGAAGCCAAGGGAATACCAGCCTTTTCACAGGCTGCAGCCTGAACCACCCCAACATGACTGCAGTGGCTAGACAAAAATTCTGTGCCACTGCCAGCCAGGACAAATTTTCTGTCCATCTTTTTATCGAGAGGAAGGACAGAACTAGAGGTCTGAAGAATCCGAAGAGTCTGTCTTTTCAGGGACTTGTGGATAGGGATCAATGAGTCCCTGAGACACAGGAAGATCCTTCATTTCCCTGCAGTCTTCCTCTTCATCCTCTTCCTGTCTGGCCTCCTGGACAGACAGCTGCAGGGTCTCTGCAACCTGCCTCATGAAAGAGAACCGGGAGGTACTCTCCTCAGTGGGATGAGGAGGAAATTCAAATTGAGGATGCTTAGGGGAAACCTCAGGCTCAATGGGTTCATCCTTCTCCTCCTCCTCCTCCTCCTCATGTTCAGAGTAATACTCCTCAGGGTCTAAAGGACCTGAGGAACTTGAACTGGCAGGCACCGGTCGTTGCAACGAGTCACCCCAACCAGGCTGCAGTGACTGAACAATGCGAATGGCCTTCGCAATCTCTTCAGCGGTTGGAACCGCAACCGCTTGTTTACGCAGTTCCGACCTGCTTTTTCTAGGCATTTGGAACAGAGCAGAATCTGGGGCAGACTCCACCTGCCTTTAAACCAATGAGGGTTCACCTTGGTCGGATGGGTCAGTAACTGGTTCAGACGATTTGGTTGAACCGGGCCGACCTTCTTGAGAGGATTTATCCATTCTAGCCCTCAGTTTACTCAGTCTTCTGTCAAGGGTGGATTGGGGGAAATTCTTGCAAATCTCACAGTCTGATTGCAAGTGGTTGAAACCCAAGCAATACAGACATACCAAGTGCAGATCAGCTTTGGCAAATTGCTCCCCACACTTGGTACAATGCTGAAACCCAGAGAGACCGGTTTTTCTCTTGGGTTTCTGTGACATACCCTAAAAATTTAGCGCTTAACCCAAGAGGTTTAGTTAGGCCGGTTAAGCAATGCCAAATGGAGACTTATCCGAAATGGGCTTAGTCAGGCCCAGATAAAGAATTACATAAATTTACCCCTGGTGGCTTAGTTAGGCCAGGTAAAGAGAGGTACAAAGTTGTGACCGACCAACGGTTTAGAGTTGGAAAAGAAAACCGAGAAGAAAAACTCAGTTTTCTGTCAAAACTTTGAACCGTATCCCAAAATCAGAAGAAAACAACAGTTAAACCCTACTTTCAAGGAAAAATAAAGATTCGATTCCCTCATGGTCGACGGACCAATCAGAAACTGAAGACTTACCCACCGAGAAACCTACGCTATACCAAAGGACAGAGATTTAAACTAGAAAATAAAACAAATAAACAGAGGTTTGAAAAAAAACAATGAAAGGACACTTTGACCGAAGCAGAAGAGGAGCAATCTCCGAGGCGACTTCACAGGCAAGCAGAGTAAAAAATCTGATCAGTTACTAGAATGTACCGAGGACAGCGTTTAAAAAGTGAGCTCAAGCTCAATGTTCTATGCATTTGCATAGAGTTTAACTCTTTGTTCTCTGGGGCAGCTGAACCGGTCGGTCATACTGCATTTGTCAGAATACAGCAATACTTCATGTTGTTTGAATTAATTTTTCTAGGTGAAGCAAAAGGTCTCTTACCATTGCTTGGGTGGGGAATTATACAGTATTGGACCCTACTTACCTGTAATCCCCCATAAGTGTTTAGAATATGAAAATATAAATTGTACAAGGCATGTGATGTTGAGTACTGAGATTACCCAGCTTATGTAATGTGACCTATTACTATAAAAGCCATTACTCATTTGCTGATGTATGTACTCCTGATGCCAATTAAAAACTGAAATAAAAAGTTAAAAAAACAAAACAAAAAACAATCTCACTTGCATACACTACTGAAACCTAATGACCTACCTAACATATAATCTATCACACAAATAGGCCCCAAGGTTCCTTGACATACAACTGCATATCTATAACATCAGGTCTTCCAGTAGAAGCCTGCTCATCAGTTCAGCTTCAAATTTTGGGGGCTAGCTAAAGTTCACTGGTTATGAGAACTAGACTTTCTTCCAAGATCACATATAGCTATCCTAACTGGATTACATACTAACGTAATACAGTTAATTAGGTCATTCGGAGTTCCTGTGGCCAGCGCAAGTCTGTGATGCTAGTTCTGTTAGTGAAGGGTCTGGAGATACTGTAGACCATCTGGGAGGTGATGTGACATACAATTAGAGCAAAGAATGGAATGCAGAGACTCGGTATGAATATCATCTTTGCCAGTGGCTCATAGGGTGATCTTAGGTAAGTCACTTGATTCTCCCTTGCCTTTATCCTCCCCCCAGGTATAAACTTGGGTAGAAGCAGGATAACACTATAAATAAGATGATGTACCTCAAGTTATCCCAGTTCAATAAATTGCAAAATAACCATTAGAACTAATGAGGCAGTAAACACTGGTGTTTTCACTTTGGACTATTAGCCCTCTTTGGTGGTTGCAACACAAAGTTTCTTACTTGGCCTGCTGTTCTTTGCGTTTCTGGGTGAGGTACTTCTTCTTCACATTCTGAAGTTCATTGGACAATCTCTCAATCTCATACTTATATTCCTGGTGCTGTGATTCGTACATGTTCAGCTCTGAAGACAAGACCTAAAATGTTGACAAAACCTGTTAACACTGAAGTCTGTCTACAGTATGGGTAAAACACATCAATTATTTCTGTTGTATATATTCAGGGCCTATAATGCAGGTAAGAAATAACAAAAGACAGATGGTCATTGTGAAATATACGTATGCATGCTTCTGGTTATTGCTAGGCAAAAGGCATATTTATTTATTTATTTTATTCATTACTAGAATTACAAGTACCTTTGAACCAGGGGTTCTTTTACAAAGGTTACCACGACAAGTAAATAAAACAACAGAAACATATTTGAGAGAAGGAACAAAATAATGCATTCAGAATAAGTTACATAGTAATCAATGGGTAGGAAATTACAGAGGTGGTATAACTGGCGAACACAGTGGAATACTAAGATTTACCAGAAAAGAACAATAAGAACAACACGACTATGCAGTCAAATGTATAGTAGACATTGTCAGTCTAGGAGTTATAATGGAGAGGCAGGAGGAAATAAGCATATGTCAATGCCAAATGTTTGCTTGCTGATATTAGCATTGGACGTGCAGGAGTCAGAGAGATGTAGAATAGGAATGGCAGTGAAGTACTGAACCCATGCCAACCCCACCTCCACTCTGCAGAGATGGACACGCATTGGGGTGTGCCTTCGGGTCATCATCCATAACGCTCATGGCATTTCACCTCAACCAATCCTGCAGACACCAACAAGTGCTGAGGTGTGCCTTGGGTTGTTTGACTTTACAGTCACCCCATTTCATAAGGAAATACGCTGAAATGGGTGCAGTATAGCAGAATGGGGTGAACTCTGGGGATGAAGAGTCCAAGGCATACCTCGATGCCTGTCACTGGCTTCAGGGTGGGAGTGGGGTGGAATGGTGTGAGCATTATAGCCGGCAATCCAAAGGCATACCCCTGACGCCTGTCAGTCTGTACAGGTTGGGACAATTTGGTTAGAAACCCTAATGCCCCGGGCGTTTGTTGGTATTTGCACTACAAATTTTCAAAATGGCCTTTTTATGACCCCCACCTCATGAACGCATTTGGGACCTCTGCTCATTAACAGTGGCACTGTGATTTTGTTAATCTGTCCCGAAAGTTGATTTTCCACAGCGACCATGCAATTTTGCACCAGATGTGTGAAAACTCAGTTCGGGTAAGATGTGAAAAATGACAGATGTATCATTCATAGGGAGGACTGAAGAGATGGCAATGTTGAAAATCTGGAGTGAAAATATTAAAAATGCTTGAACTTACGAGCGTATGTGGAAACTGCGCAACGCACGTTCGTAACACAGTCATTTAGTGGAATTATTTCACCACATTTTCAACATAGGCATTTTGTGACTTCTGCTCATGAACAGTGTCACTATGATTTTATTAATCTGTCCCGAATGTTGATTTCCCATAGCGACCGTGCCATTGTGTGCCAGATGTACGAAAACACATTTTCGGCAGGATGTGAAAAATTACAGCTGTACTGTTCATAAGGAAGTGTGCAAAATTGACAATGCTAAAAATATTGAGTGAAAATATTACAAATTCTTGAAGTTACGAGTGTGCGTGGAAACTGCGCAATGCACGCTCGTAACATAGTCATTTTATGGACTTTTGTCACCAAATTTTCAACGTAGTCATTTTGGGACCTCTGCTCATGAACAGTGTCACCGTGATTTTCTTAATCTGTCCCAAACACTGCTTTCCCACAGCGACTGCACTGTTGTGTACCGGAAGTGCAAAAACACATTTTAGCCAGGATGTGAAAAATGACAGCTGTACTGTTCACAAGGAGGTGTGAAAAAAATGTCAATGTTGAAAATCTGGAGTGAAAATATTACAAATTCTCAAACTTATGAGTGTGCGTGGAAACTGCACAATGCACGCTCATAACACAGTCACTTTTTGGAATTGTTTCACCAAATTTGCAACATAGGCTTTTTCGGGGTCTACCTCATGAACAGTGACACTGTCATTTCGTTAATCAGTCCCAAAAGGTGATTCCGCGCAGTGACCACGAAATCACCTTTCAGGACAGAATAACCAGATGACAGTCACTGAATTCATGAGATGGGGTCCCAAGAACCCCATGTTGAAAATTTGGTGAAAAATTTGCAAAATGGCTGAGATATCCACTCAAGATCCCCCTCCCATTTATGCATTATACAGCTTACCGGCATTTCTTCAGTTCACGGTCGGCTTTGAAGAGTGCAGACGATTCGCTTCCAATCAAGATCATCGATCAGCTCTGCAGCAGCGCATGGGGTGAGGGGGTGTGGGGAGGTTGGGTGCACAGAGGGTGGGAGCGGGTTGGGGGAGGGGCACCAGAGACAACAAGGGATGGTTTTCTGCTTTTACAGGGTTTAAAAAAAAGACCTCATGGGGCAGTTTTTCTGTTGCAGGGACAATGAGCACGCTGGGGTGGGCTCCCAGTGTGTCACCTGGGTGTTTGTTGGAGGAGGGCCTGTAGCCGACAGGGATTGGGCACCCCGTCAGCACATACAGAGTTTTTGGGGGGGGTGCATGAGCCGAGGGGATTGGCACCCCCTTGGCACACAACGTGCTCGAGGTCCGAACCCCCATGGCGCGTCGTCCTGGCTTAGGGCGCCGCCAAGCGCTCCAGAGCTGGACATGGCGCCGCTCAACCACGGTGCCACAAGCAGCGCCAAGGCGAGAAACGGCAAAGGACGATGTCAGAGCCTCCCACGGCACCCGCCAGCACCATTGGCACTGCGAACGGAGCGACAGCAGCAACGGCATCGGAAGCTGGCGGACCGCGCTGACGACTCGCGCGTATCAGGGCCCACGGTGCCGCTGAATGGCGCCGAGGCCCAAGACGGCCACCGACAGACAGCATCGAGGACGGCACCGCACCCAGCCTTCTGGAGCCAAGTGGCACGCACACCGGGAGCCTCACCCCCGGCGGGCGATTGCCAAGGCAGTGCTCTCTCGCCCATCCCCAAGGGAATGGCCTCCTGCACAGCCGAAGGGGCTTCTGCAATGGCAAGGCTACAAAAAGCAGAAGCCCCCTCCTCCTCGGTCCACAGAGAACTGGGAGGAGACCCGGAGGAAAGGCAGAGAGAAGGCGGCTTGGCCCGATGAGTGCACGCCCACCCTCGGAAGTTGGCGGAGCTCATACAACTTTACATGCACGTTGTCACGACGGTCCATGGAGAAGCAGGCATCGCACGAATCCATGTCATGTAGCAGGCCAAGACACGCGAGGCAACAGTCATGCTGGTCGGTGACGGAATACTTATGGCTGCACGGGCACCGACGCATAGGGGGTTGTCCTGTCTTCAAAGTTTTCTTGCCCCCTCGACCGAAACATGACCTACAGAAAAAACGACACCAAACAAGACCCGATGTTGCAAAATAAAAGAAGGAACAGTCTTACCAGGCGACGTCGAGTGGAGCGAAACTGAACTGGCAGGATGACTGAGATGACGGAATCGACGGACTACAATAGTGGAGCCGAAGGCTTCTAGACGACCAACAGGCCTCTCACGCAGTTTTTCAGAGCTACCCACACAGCGACCTCAACGGGAGACGAAGAACTGGGGGAGGGTGAGTCGACAACACCTAACGGCCAACCCGCCGGCAGCACCACGCAGCACGCGACCTCGAAAGGGCAACACCGAGGTGCTGCCGACTCTGCCCAAGCAAAAAGCTCCTCAGGGTCGGACCTCGGCCAGAACCCAAAGGTGATGAATGGTGAAGATTGACACAAATAAGATCAGCTGATTATTAAATGACGGGGCGCTCCTTGATTGCAGCGGCGAGTTTCTTTCAAGTTGGTGGCACACTACAATACTGCTGTCATCAACAGCGTGCTCCTCTACTGGCGCCACAGAGACCAGCCCCAAAATGGACTGCTGGCATTGGCCACAACACTGCCGCACCTCCACAACTCACTACTACAGCAAGCTGCCGCAATATGTTTCTTGCGCATGGACGCAAGCAAACATAAAAAGGCTCAGTAAGGTGGAGGCAGGGGAGGTATAGGGGGAAGGTGGGTAGGCGGGGTAGGGGAGGGAGGGAGGCAGCAGGTAACGAGGGAGCAGTAGATTGCTAGAGAGGTTAAGTAGGGAGAACAAGGAGCTGGGATAGGTCTATAGGACACAGTCACACTTACTTAGGGTTGCAAGGTGACCCTGTAGTTTGGCTTTGAACGTGCCAAGTTTGGGTGCTGAGAGGACTTCAGGGGGCAGGTCGTTCAACCAGGAAGGCGCTCTGAAGTTGATGGTCCATTGAGCTTGTGAGGTCCGGCTGTGTGGGACGTGAAAAGCAACCCTTGCTGAACTACAAGTATTACATAGGTTTGTTGAGAGAGGTAGCAGTGACTGGGTAACCGGAGGAGTTAAGCCGAGGTATATATTTCTTTTTTTGCGAAGAGGCAGGTTTGGTATCTTATTCTACCAAGAAGGGGAAGCCACTCAGTTTGATGATAGAGGTCACAGGTGTGTGTCCATTTGTCTGCACCAGTGATTAATCTCAGGCTTTATTAAGTGAGATCACCCAGCTGCTTGAGTGTGGTAGTGGACGCAGCACTGTAGATTAACAGGCCGTAATCTATGACAGACAGTATGGAGCTGGTGACAGCTAGTCTTAGTGCCGCAGGTGTGAGATAGTGCCTATGTCTGTAGAGGACACCAATCCTGCTGTTAACAATCTTGGAGATGTGGTTAATGTGGAGAGCAAAAGAAATGAAAATTACGTACCTACCGTAATTTTTTTATCTTTCTGTGAATCTTCACCATTCATCACTGGTGGGTTCTGACTGGAAGAGCAGGACCCCGCAGGAGTATTTTTTATTTTTTGTAAGGGAAAGGAGTGAGTGCCAAGGGCAGCACTGCCCTCGAGCTCGACGCACTGTGTGGCACTCGCGGGTTGCCAGTAACTGACACTGACTCCTCCTCCATCCCAGTTCTGCATGCCGGAGAGTGAAGTTAGGTAAAGAGACTGAGAAAGGACGGTGGGGCAATGGAGCCAGAGAGATAGGAAAAGGAAAGAATATAAACGGAAGAAGAGATAAAGCCAGTCAAGGGGACAGAAGGGTGAACCTAGGGGTCTGGGACGGGGGGGCCCAAATCTCTGAGCAGGCAAGGGAGGGACAGAGTAAAGGAGGGAGAGGAAAAGGATAGGAAAGAAGAAAAAAATATTTATCATAGTAATCTTGTTTCTTCCCAGTGATCCTCAGGTATTCAGAACTGCTGCAGTGACCTTTTAAGACAGAACTGCCCAGAGAGAATTTGGAATTGTATGCAAATGATGAAATCTTTGCTCGTTCAAATGCTGCCTTAAACTAACTGCCTAGGTTCTAAACCTCTCAGATTACCAAGGAGCCTGGAAAGACAGGCCTCAAAAAACTAAACATCTATAGGTAAATAACCCTAATAATTAAGAAAATAATAATGGAATAATAGCCTAAATGCTCCCAAGAGGGGGGCCCCAAAAATGGAGGTCATAACGTGTAATATCACCCCTGAATGTCAGAATCACCTGAAGGGGAAAATCAACAAAAGTGAACCCAAATAGCAAACCATAGTGCCTGATTGTGGTGCCTATACAGTAAGTAGGGATGGGTGGACCGGTCCGTCAAAAATCAGAACCCCCCCCGGATCTCACAACATCCGTCATACGCAGGTAAATAAGAACACTGGGCAACAGTGTACTGGGTCCGCCCACACAGCTTAATTTTTTTTTGTAGTAACGAAAAGAAATAAAATGTCAATGCCCTACCCAGCTTGATCCCACAATGACAAAAAAATATATAAAATGTTTTATATTTTGTCTTCCCACGTTGTCGGGTGCCCGCCATAGGGCTGCACGCTCCCTCTTGCAAATATTCAAGTGTGCATCCTTCAAGGTCGAGAGAGCAAGCGCAGCAGTCATCAGCCTCCTCGAGTGATGAGGAAAATCAGGAAGCAGCATGCCTAAAGAAAGACGTCTTGTCTGTAGTGTATTCACTCAAAAGAAATCAGCAGCAAAGGTAAAGACAGAGGAAATGACAATGCCTGGTTTGGATTCTAAACAAAAATAAACAGCACTAAATACTGGGAGAGGGAGAAAGAGTTTTGTGGTGTTCAGGCTGCTATTATGAGTGCTCAGTCCAGCGCAGTGGTAACGGTGGCAACAGTGGCAGTGTCGAGTCTCATCATCTGCCGTGTGTTAACCCCTGCAACAACTAACAATATCTCTGTGGCTGTCTCATCTTGTGAGTGTGTGTGCCTGGCAAGGTGGAAATCAGCAGATAGGAAGAGGAGGGTATTAATTTACTCATTTATGGACTGGGGGTATCAGGAGAGGGAGGGGATATTCATTTATTTCTGGGACTGGAAGGGAGAGGGGGTATTAATTTATTTATTTATGGACTGGAGTATCTGCAGATGGGAGGGGATATTCATTTAAGTATTTTTGTGACTGGGAGAGGAAGGGGTTATTCTTTTATTTATTTATTGACTGGGATATCAGCAGATGGGAGGGGTACCATGGAGCGTAGTCATTTAAGTATTTCTGGACTGGGTGGGTATCAGGCACAGATGGGAAGGGAAGGGGTATTCTTTATATTTTTCTGGGACAGGGTTGGTGGGAATCAGCAGATGGGGGACATTCATTTTATTCTGGGGTAGATGGGTGGGTATCAGTAGATGGTAGGCGGGAATAGGGTGCTCATTCTGGATAAAGATGGGTTTCAGGAGATGGAACATGGGGTAGTGATATTGAGTCTGGCACAGGGTAGGTAATACAGATAGGAAGGGGGGCAGTGCTACTACTATTGGGGCAAGGTGGTAGAGTATTAATTCTGGGACATGGTGGATATGAACTGATGAGAGGAGGGGTAGGGGCATTAATTGGGCCGGGTGAGTAGAAGCAGGTGAAGTAGCAGGGGTTTGCATACTGAGGCAGGTTGGTTGGTGGCATATATAGGAGACAGGGGTATACATGCTGGGGAAATGTGGGTTTTAGCAAACAGGATGGGAATTCAGGGGTGTGCTGCATATTGGGGTAAGGTTATCAAAGGATGGGATGAGGAGAGATGAATAACTACTGAGGCAGAATGAGGGAGTGATACCAAGCCCTGGCCACACAGAGGGTAAGGAACAGAAGTGGATAATATATAGCCAGCAGATGAGCACACAGAACGGAGTCAGAAACAGGCTAACACACTTATGTAAGAAAAATACTTTATTTTCTATTTTTTAATGCTTTTATGATTGCTGTCGGATATCACCATTAAGGTTCTGATTTGAGTCAGAACTAATCAGGACTCTGACATGGATCCTGGTCCTGATAATAAGGGTCAGGACCTTTTGGGGTCCGCTCATCCCTAATAGTAAGACACAAAAATATTCTCAGACGCGCAAAGGCTACTGGTTCTAGAAAGGGAGGCAGGGTGGGAAGTTCTGAATACCCGAGTATCACTGGGAAGAAACAAGATTACTTTGGTAAATAATTTTTTCTTCTAACCACGGTAATACTCAGGTATTCACAACTTCTGCAGACTAAGCAGCAGTACCTTCGGAGATGGGCACAGAAGCTACTTTGGAAACAGACTGTGCAGGACTGTGTGTGCCAAACCTGGCATCACCCCTGGACAGAATGTCCAAGCTGTAATGCTTTGTAAAGAAACATAGACTTTGACAGCAGATAGGACCGCTTGGCCCACCTAGTCTGCCCATTTCCCTGCCTATTGGATAAGTTGCAGATCCTAGTTAACCAACAGCCTACTTCTTATTACCCCCCCCACCAGAATTGCCTTATGTCTGTCCCATGCATTCTTGAACTCCCCCACTGTTTTTGACCCCATTACCTCCTCAGGAAGGCCGTGCCATGCATCCACCACCCTCTCTGTTAAAAAATACTTCCTCACATTGCCCCTAAGCCATCCCCCCTCCATCTTCAAACTGTGTCCCCTTGTTCTTGCACACCTCTGGGATAAAGGTGTGTACTGTTTTCTCGGTAGTTGCTTTACAAATGTCCACTAATGGGACATCCCTGGCAGCTGCTATGGTAGCAGCTGTGCCTCTTGTGGAATGGGCCTGCAAGCCTGTTGGGGGTTCTCTTCCGGCCTTAGAGTAACAAAACTGGATACACTGTACTATCCAGCAAGAAATGGACCTTTTAGAAGCTGGGTTACCCTTTCTCAGAACCCCAGCCATAAGTCAGGAACAGCTGTTTTCTGTCCTGCCTATGGTCCTTAGTGGCTGTCAGTCATATGGTAGCTAAGAGCTCTCTTGACATCCAGACTGGGGCCTCCTTCCACCCAGTAGAGAGTGCTCAGGACTAAGACAGGTAGGGTAATGGTTTGGTTCAAGTGGAAATCAGAAACCACTTTAGGGAGAAATTTTCTGTTTGTTCCCAGGACCACTTTGTCCTTGTGGAGGAAAATGTAGTCCTGTTCAATGCAGAGCCTGGAGCCCTCTGCTCCTTCTGGCAGAAGTCACTGCCACTAGGAAAACTGTTTTCCATATGACATACTTCAGATAAGCGGAAGACATGGGCTCAAAAGGAACCTCCATGAGCTTGGCTATCCATACATTGAGATCCCATGCTGGCACTGGCTCCCTGTGAGGGGGGGGGTGCAAATAGGCAAGGCCCTTAAAGAACCTCTTGAAGATAGGATCTGAGGCAAGGAAAATCCTTTGCCCGGGTGAAATGTAAGCAGATGCTGCAGCCAGGTGGACCTTCAGGGTACTGGGCTGCAGACCCCATGAATGTAAATAGGCAAGATAATCCAGCATGGCTGGGACCCCAGCCTGTGTTGGCACCACTGTTTGGGTGGAACACCAAATAGAAAACCTTTTCCATTTTGCAGCATAGGTTTTATTTGTAGAGGGCTTCCTGTAACCCCTCAAAATGTCCAGGATACGTTCGGAAAGATTTAGGCCTGCATATTCTAGGTCCTCAAGAGCCAGGCCTTGAACCTGAGGGGCCTGCGGTTCGGGTACAGAAGCCTCCCCTGATTGGAGGTTAACAGGCTGTGCCTCCTACTAGGAATGGTGTATTGACTTGGCCACAAACATGGAGAGCAACAGAGAGTACCATGACTGTGGTGGCCAATCTGGTGCTATCAAGATCATGGATGCTGGCTGGGACCTGAGCTTGAGCAATACCCTGTACACGAGGGGGAAGGGATGAAAAGCATATAGATGCTTCCCTGACCAATCCAGAACTAGAGCATCCAGGGGGACTGTTCCCCGATCTGGTGGTCTGCAACAGTATTGTGGCAGGAGGTGGTTCTGGTGGGATGCGAACAAGTCTACCTCTGGGATGCCCCACCTCCTGAAAATCACTTCCACCACTTGCCTGTTCAGAGTCCATTCGTCATGGGCCTGGTTGATCCGGCTCAGGGAGTCTGCCAAGGTGTTGTCCTTGCCAGGCAGATGAATGGCCTGTAGAGAAACTCCCAAGGAGTATGCCAGACTCCATATTTTCATGGTTTCTGTGCAGAGAGGGTTTGACCTTGACCCCCTGGTTGTTTATGTAGTACATAGTTGTGGTATTGTCTGTTCTAATCTGTACCACCTTTCCCTGCAGCAGTGGTGTGAAGGCCTTTAGTGCCAGCAATACCGCTCTGAGTTCCAGCCGTTGATGTGCAGGAGTGACTCTGCACTTGACCATGTGCCTTGGGTGGTGTGGACTCCCAGGTGGGCACCCCACCCCAGTAGTGATGTGTCTGTTGTGAGAACTACTGATGGGGACTCCAGTTGAAAAGGAACCCCTTCTCTTAGGTTGGTTTCCTCTTTCCACCACTGGAGGGCCTGTAACAAAGTTTTTGTTACTGGAATCAATTTTGAGAGAGGGTCTCTCTTTTGACACCAGTGAGCCCTGAGGTGAAACTGGATGTCCCTCATTTGGAATCTGGATCCCAGTACTGTGCCTGTGGCATCTGCCATGTAGCCCAGAAGCTTAAGGAACTGTCTTGTAGTTTTTGGTTTGTTCATGTTGAATGAACCTGCTATCTGTAGGATACTCCTTGCCCTGTCCAGAGGCAGGTAGGCCCTGCCCTGCAGGGTATTTAACTCAGCTCCTATGAACTGCAGTACCTGAGCAGGCTGAAGGAACAACTTTTTAAGCTTTATCAGGAACCCTAGAGACTCCAGGAGCCCGTGGGTGAGTTGCAGTTGCTCTCTCACATGCTGGGGTGATTTTCCCACCACCAGCCAGTCGTCTAGGTATGGGAAGACTGGGACACCTTGTTTTCAAAGGTATGTCCCGACCACTGCCAAGCTCTTTGTGAACACCCTTGGTGCTGTAGTGAGACCAAATGGCAGGGCTGAGAACTGATAATGACCTGAAGGAGTCTGAACCTGAGATTTTCCTGTGCAACTCCCTTATGGGGATGTGGAAATAGGCATCTTTTAGGTCCAGTGAAGCCAACCAGTCCCCTTTTTGGAGGGTTGCCAGAATCAGTGCCAGAGTTACCATTTTGAACTTTGGCTTTGTCAAATATCTGTTTAAGATCCTTATGTCTAAGATGGGCCGTCACTCCCCATTTTTCTTTGTGGTAAGGAAGTATCATGAGTAAAATCCCTTTCCCTTTAGATGCACTGGCACTGGTTCCACTGCTCATGACAGAAGCAGGTTTTGAACCTCTGCTTCCAGGAGTTTTCCCTCTGCATTTGTGGGTGGCTTGAAAACTCAGGTTCTTAAAGGTGGAAGGGATTTGAAACTTAGAGACAACCCCTGGTTCACTACTTCCAGGACCCACTTGTCTGTGGTGATCTTTTGCCAAACATGAAAGCAGTGAGCCAGTCTGCCTCCTACAGGTGGTAGGGAGGCAGCCTGTACAGACATGTCAGGGTGCCTGCTTTGCTTGAGGCTGGGCCTGGGATTGGGGACCACGCCTGGAACCCCTTCCACCCCTGCCCCTGAAGTACCCCTGCTGTGGATACTGCTGGTACTGAGGTGTAGCCATGGCCTGCAAAAAGGGTCTGCTTTGGAAAGACCCGCCCCTGCCTCCCCTTCCATAGGGTCTGGTGGATGGGGAAGCTTTTTCTTTGCTTCTGTAGGTGGCTTTGTATTCGTCCACCTTCTTCTTGTAAACCTCTGTCTTTTCTCCAAAGAGGGAATTTTCCTCCAATGGAAAATCCAGTGCCTTGGTTTGTGTATCCTGGGTAAGGTTTGTGGCTCTCAGCCTGGCAAACCTTGTCTGAGCCACAGTGTTTGCCATCCACCTGGCAGGAGTGTCGTTAGAATCAGCAGCTATTTAGAACTGATATTTGGCTGCTTCCAAACCAAACCTGGCTGTTTCAGCTAGATCAGCTGAAAGGGGAGCCTGTGCCTTGTCTGCTAAGGCAAGAACCGACTGCCAAAGAGATTTTTGGTATTGAGCAGCATGGGTCTGGAAGTTTATTTAAGTCCAAGAAAGAAAGTTTAAAGTTTGGGGCCAGCAACCCTTCACTCTGCACCAGGTCACACATCTGAGGAGGTTTGGACTGCGCAGGCCTGGAAGTTTGCCTGCCTGATGGCCAAGGAAGCCAATAGGTACCCTTTCTTGGCCATGCTGTCAATCTTCCTAGAGTCTTTGTCCGGGGCGGGGGGGGTGAGATGCTAGTGGTACCCTTGCCTTGTCACAGGCTGCCACTTGCACTACCCCCTGGTGGTCAGGGTGGGAGAACAAAATTCAGCACCTGTCTTTCCAAATTATACTTTTGTCCAGCCTCTTATCGGGGACAGTATTAGGTGTTTGCAAAATCTTTAAGGCATCCTTAAATTTAAGGCATTCTTAAAGAACTTAACAGGAAGGAGAAGCTTTTTAGTGGGTGTCAGTCCCATCATTTCTATGTACTCAGCTTCTTCTTCGTCCTCAATTATATCACTTGTGAGGTTGTCTGTGGCATCCACCATCCTTCTTACAAAAGTAAAGTGTGAGGAAAAGTCCTCTGATGCCCTGGGAGGAGAATCAAAATCTTGTTCACGGGAAATCTCAGGTTCAATGGGCTCCCCTTCATCCTCCACATCATCCTCCCCATATTCTTCCTGTTCAAAGAGGGAAGATTGGGTAGAAGAGCCAGTCTGTTTGGCAGGAATCTGAGGCAGAGGAGCAGTCAGCCCCTGTAATGCCTGGATAACTCGAAAGGCCTGTGCAATCTCTTTAGCACTTGGCAGTTTTATTGCAGGCACAAAGGCCCCCAAGTGCTGCTCAGCAGGGGGTTCTGTGTGCTTTGTTTTCTTGGATTTCTTAGAGGGAACCAGGAGAGTCAACCTGGTTCAGCAAGCCTCTTTGGAACTGCTTGTATACCCATCTCAGGGGTGGCAGTCACAGGTGTTGTTGTTGTTGTGGTTTCACCCACAGAAACAGAGGGTGTCGGCTGGTCAGAGCTCGAGGGACCCTTAGGTGCAAAAAGCTTTTTCTTGAGTCCTTCAAGGCATTTTTCAACAGTTTTCTCTGGAAAAGTTTTGCAAGTGTCACAATCTGCTTTTAAATGTTCATAACCAAGGAAGACAGCACATAAACTGTGTTTGTCTGCCTTAGCAAAAATCTTACTACAGTCGGAACAAGGTTTGAAACCGCGTTCACCAGTTTTTCCTTTCGTTTTTTCAGACATTCTGTGAGGGAAAAAAAGCCCCAAAATTAAGAACCGCTAAATAAAAAAGATTTGTTAAGTCTATTTAGCACTTGCAGTTAGTTCCGGAACTGATAAGGAACCAATCGGAACCGGGAACTGAGCTAGAAATGAACCGGGGCTAGCAGTTCAAGAATCATAAATAGCGGTTCCCAAAATAAGTATTTTAAAATAAATTTAAACAAAACTAATGGAGTTCCTTAGTCAGGGAACTCCGATAAATACAAAATAAACCTTGGTTCCCCACCGGTTACACTGAACTGGGAGAAACCGAGAAAAATGCAATTTAAACACAAAAACAAACGGTTTCACCAAAATTAACAAGAAGTAAAAGGCAGCAAATGAAAAGAAAAATACTTACGTATTTTTATAAGTTTTATCGCGTCAGGACAAGTAGATGAGGACAGGACCTGAGCTCTGATCTTGACACATGGAGGAATTCAGAGGTTTAGAACCTAGGCAGTTAGTTTAAGGCAGCATTTGAAAATAGCATGCGCAAAGATTCCATCACTTGCATACAATTCAAAATTCTCTCTGGGCAGTTCTGTCTTAATGGGTCACTGCAGAAGTTATGAATACCTGAGTATTACTGGAGTTAGAAGGAAGATAAGGGAGAGAAGAAAAAAGAGACACTGTGCCACCCCTGCAGAGGTCCAGGGGACTCTCTGGGGCTCTGGAAAGATGGGCACCGTTGTCTTAAGACACTTGTAAGCTTTTTTTTTTTTTTATATCTCTGCCAAAGTGGATCTTCAGACAATACCCCAGGTCTGAGGAAAAACTAGGGTTGGGGGGCTCACTAGGCAACAGCTCAGAAGACAGAAGTAAGTCAGGACCAGACTTGAGGGTGCCCTCTCCTCCAGTCCAAGGAGGTGGAAAGGGGGGCAAGCATCTCCCACTCCTGTCTTTAAAAACATCCTGGGAAGGGGACAGGACACACGCCGTTGCAGGGTCCCCCTGTAAAAGGATTCCTCCCACAGAGGAACTAAGATAACGCACCCTCTGAAACAGAAGGGGAAACGATGCCAGAAGTAGAACCACCCTTAAGGCATTTTAGAGGGGGACCATGCATGGTAAAAAGTTAGCTGGAACCAGCGAAGGAGCAAAAAAGGAGTCACAGCTCATGAAAGGAGGGATCTAGGAGTCATTAGGGCCCTCCCAACTGCAACAGACCCGAGGAGGAGCCCATGGGTTGAGAGATCAGTCAGAGTTGTCGAACTGAACCCTAGAAGGTCCAGCTCAAGCTGGAGGAGGGGTCCTCATAAGGAATATAAGGCAGGGCCCAGGTAAGCCATCATAAGAAAGGACAAGCACCCCGCTTGCCCTCCCTCAACAGTGAACCTCTGTCGCTTTCATTAGAAGGAGCAGAGAGCTCAGAGGTTCCAGCAGGACCAGGCCCATAAATGGCCTCAATTGGGGAAAAGCAAGCAGGGAGGACGCACTGCCCAGAGTATGAGGCCCAAAGGGGAAGGAGGGTGAAGCAGTGATGAACGGTGAAGATACACAAAAGATCAAGAATTTTATTTATTTTGATTGGGATTAATACCTTTGAGTCAAAGACTCATTTTCAAAGATTCCAATTCAGGGACAAAACAGAGCAATACAAATACAATACAATAAGTACAAATTAAGATAACAGTGAGAAAAAGAAAACATGGTAGGCATCATGAAAATCATTAAAAAGGCACAGGAGGTACAAGACTTGCTAGTTTCAGGTACATCTTAAAAGTAGAGTAAATTACATTACATCAAGTTGTTGCAGGGTAGGGATACACTGGGAATAGTGAGACATGTCAATAATAGGTCCGTGTTAAGCTTTGGGGATGATGGGGGAAAAGGTAAGCAGCCAGACTGGCATTGTCATAATAGCTAGAGGTGGTGTGGGACAGGAGTAAAGGGAAGGTGGTGTAGGAGGTTGTAAGTGAAGGGGGAAGTGGGGAGGAAGAGGTGAGGAGGCGGGGGATAAGGCAGGAGGATAGCTTCAGAGCCCGAAGGGAACCTGGTACCTCCCTGAGGGAAGAATTATGGTAGGTACATCATTTTCATATCTTATCTGTCAATCTTTGCCATTTATCACTGGTGGGTGATTACCAAGCCCCTCAAAGGGAACCTGATACCTCCCTGAGGGAAGAATGTCCCTCAGCCTCCTGTGGGGGAGGCACAGAAGGAGTGAAACCCTCACAGGCTTAGTTAGGCCTGGGACTGGTCAGGGTGAGGTGGGCTCTCCCTCTGGCTGGGAGAAGGAAGTCGCCCCTGAAGTTCCCGCCTCACCCTGCAGGATAAAAGGTGGGTTCCCGGGAAAGAGGAGGCAACACCCCTTCACCGGCCATGGGTGATAACAGGGATAGATGAAACCATGCCATCTGCCTGATGCAGATCGCTGTCCCTGCTAGCCTGGACACCACCTCATTGGCGTCATACGGTGCCCTTGCTTGGTGCCTTGCAAGCTCCAGGCCACATGCGGAGAGGGCAATACCTTGGCTGGTTGCCTCCGTATCAGGCATAGATGCTAGGATTTGTCCTAGCAAAGACCATAAGTGACTGTTGTAGGCAGCATGATGGGCCTTATGCGCTGCAATGGAGAGAGAGAGAGAGAGGCCCCGACAGGAAAAAACTCTCCTCCCCCAGGAATCAAACTCCATGGAGTCCGCATCCGGGGGCCGGTCGCACCTTGGGCTTCTATGCCCGGAGGATGTGTCCAGGAGTGTCTCGCCCGAAGAAGAGTGAGGTAGGTCTCCCGGAGATCCCTAGGGTGTGCAATACCTGCACCGGCAGTCCATCAGGGCTGGGGAGGGGACTGATGTACATTGCCAAGTGCAGTACAATGCCTCCTGAAAGGGGAAGGGCCAGGCAGGTACCACCAGGTTGCCCACACCGTACTCGCTTAAAAAAGCATGCATCACCCGCTCAGGACTGCATCTTGCCAAGCTTGATATATGTAGCTCATTAACCAACCTCGAAAGAAAATGCTGATAGGAGGTCTGATCAGCATCTGAGGATAGGTGGACAGAAGGATCAACTTCCTCATGTGAGGAAGACAAGGAAGCCGATGAGTCTGGCGAGTCAGAATCCGGTTGCCCCAGGAGTGAGTGGTGAAACACCTGCTCGTCCATGGATCTAGTGTAGGCTGGGAAGTGGGCAGCAGTGGCTCTAAACTGCTCCCAGATAAGAGGCCCTGTAGGACCAGAGTGGCCCAGGATAAGAGGCGGGGAAGGCAGAGGTAAAGGGGCCAAACGCCTCTGAGGAAGAGAACAACCTCTACCAGGGATCAGAGACCGAACAAGTGAACCAACACCCTGGAAGGATCCGACAGTCAAGGCAGTCATCGGCCATTCAACCATTCTGAAATGGTCAGGACTGAGCCCTGAAGGGGATTCCCTCCTGCGAGGAGACTAGGGCCATGTGGGTCCAGAAGGGCAGCCCCTGGCTTCATGAGATGAGATTCCTCCACCAGGAGACTTCAGGGGAGAAGACAGGGCTGCACTGCTGCTCTTACGCAAGCCCCTGCGGACTACCAGAGAAGGATGCTGCTCCTGACGCTGTCCCTGCAAACCCTTAGACTCAGAGAGGGACCTCTTCCTCAGGACCAACCGAGGAAGCGCAATCCCACCTGCCAACTCCTGAGGGGCAGAAGATGAGAGAACTTTCACCCCATCTCAGACGTCCTAGCAGATCCAGAAGTGGACCCAGTTTGGACACCTAAAATGGGAGTTCACCTCCTCCAAGTATGGAGGCCCCACCAGCTCCAGTGGACCCTCTGGTGCCAACTTGGCACCAGAAGATTCATCGGTGCCACAAGTGGCTCCAACACTGGTGCTGGTAGAAATCACTGGTTCTGAAAGAGGGGCTGGACAGAAGCCATAGTGCTGGATGGGGGGCGAGTCCAAGGACTCCAAAGAATCCAGAAGCCAGTCCGGATCTGCCTCCAAATCGTCATTGTTTCCCAAAAAGGAACGGATCCAGCAGACCTCCTGAACTCCCCCGCTCATGGCACCACAAGCGGCACCACGAGCTGGCCCTGCGCTACCCACGGTGCCAAGGAAACCACCGGGCCAGTCCTGGCAGGCACAGGTCACGACCCCAGGGGTGCTTTCACCTCCGAGGAGGTGACTGCCAAAATGGTGCCTCCAGCCCAACCCTCAGAGCAATTGGACTGGGCCTCCAGCACCGTGCGATGGGCCTCCACCGTGGCAAGGCTAGAAAGGGTGTAAACCCCTTCCTCTATGGCCCGTATAGAACCAGGAGGGGACCCGGAGGAAGGGTCAAGGGACCTATGTCTGGCGTCCCTAGTGTGCGCCTGTCCTCCGAAAGTCGGCAGCGTATGGCCGACTTTAAACATGCAGTGTTCCAGTACTCTGCGGTCCATGAAAAAACAGGCATCACAATGGTCCATATCGTGGTTAGGGCCCAGTCAGGTCAGGCAAAGATCATGTCGGTCCGAGACGGAATAAAGCCGGGCCACAGGACACCACTGCGATCGGGGGCTGGCCTGGCTTCTTCAAGATTTCTTTTTCTTTGTCCCCTGATGAGACATGAGACTGACAGAAAAAACAATAAACAGCAATAGGGTCTCAGCGCAAGAAAAATAAGGAAAGATCTTACTGGAGTCGACGGCACCGAGAACGCAATGGCTCCTGCAGAACTAGGATGGTGGAGACAGTTCAACGGACTAGGCCCGGTGACACAATACCAAAAAACACTGTCTTGACGAGGTCATGCTTACTCAATGGTGGGAGAAGCAGAACTGGGATGGAGTAGGAGTCGGCGTCGGTTACTGGCCAACCCGCAAACGCCATGCAGTGCGTTGGCCTCGAGGTGGCAATCACCCTTGGAACCGACTCCTCCCTTACAAAAAAAAAAAATGCTCCCGCGGGGTCCTGCTCCTCTGGTCAGAACCCACCAGTGATGAATGATGAAGATTAACACAGATAAGATAGACAGCTATCCAGCGTAACACCTAGATACTTGAAGTCATACACCATTTTCAGGGATTGATTTATGTTATTACAAATGTTAAGGTGTGCAGATTTGTATTTGTTATGGGTGGTTGCAAAGAGCATTGTTTTAATTTTTTTCTAGTTCATTAATAGTTTGTGGTTGGTAAACCAGAATTCAACTTTTGAGAAGTTGAGTTGCAGACTGCTAGTGAGTGGGAGTAGGTCTGAGTGGCTGGAGAAAAGTACTGTATCATCTGCATAAAGGACAAGGTTGCAGTCACAGGCATTGGGTAGAGAATTCAGGTACAGGCTGAACAGTAGGGGCCCAAGGATGGATCCTTGTGGGACCCTGGAGTGGACTGGCAGACAGCTCGATAGCAAGTCATTTATTTTAACCTGTTGTGTTCTGAAACCAAGTTAGCTCTTGAACCAGTCTGCTACAGAGGAGGAGAGGCCCAGGGAGAGGAGGGAATAATTCACAGTATCAAAAGCCTTGGTCAGGTTAATATAAATAGACCCCAAAATGTGACCATGGTCCAAGGCTTTGAGAATATAGTCTGTATATTCCAACAAGACTGTGGTGGTACTACGTGCCGGTTGGAAACCATGCTGCTGTGGGCAGTGGATGTTATATTTGGTGAGAAATTCAGTAAGTTGGTAAGCCAGTACTCTTTCTAGGACTTTGGATAGAGGTGGGAGAATCGAGATAGGGTGGTAGTTAGAGATTAGTGATCTGTCACCACATTTGTGCACAGGTATGACTATTACAGCCTTCCACTGTGTGGGAAATTGCCTAAGGAACAGGGAAAGGTTCAGAATGGTAGTGAGGGGTTTCAGCATGACATCCAATGGTAGTTGAAGCAATTTCATGTCAATGGTGACACTACTGTACCTAGATTTACCTAGTACCCTGAGGAGATATTTTCTAGCCGCGACCAGTGTGATTATTCTGAAAAAGAAGGGGGAGATGTGGGTGGGAGAAAAAGCAGCTACCGAGGTGGCATTTGTGCTGGATGTGTCAAAAAAGTTGGATGGGGGACATGGCTGAGATATGTGAAGGCTGTGTTGAAGGCTTCAGCTATGGAATTAGGGTCCTGCACAGGGGTGTCATTAACAACGACCATAGAGTGTGCAGCCTTATTTGGCTTACCAATGAGGTCTTTGATTTTTTGCCTGAAATTCGGCTATTTCCCCACGAGTTTGTAAGGCTTATTTTGATAGTAGGTCTTTTTGGCCCTGCAGATTTCTTGGGTGCAAGTGTTTCTGCAGTAGCTGGACTGCATGTGGCCTGCGCCAGGTGCCATAGGTTATCTCTGGCTTTCTTCTTGCACAGTAGGTCCACAGTGATCCAAGGGTTGGTAACCCCCTATGAACTTGGATTTATGAGCAGGGGTAAAGATATCACATGCTTTGTTAAAGTGTGTGATGAGAAAGCTTAGCACAAGGTCAATATTAAAGAAAGAGCCCAAAGGAGACCAGTCGCACTGAGCAAGGAATGCCCGAAATTGTTCAAGTTTCCCTTTCTTCAGTATCTGCTGATATGTGATTTGGGGAGGGTTTTGGTGATTTTATTTCACCAGAGACTAATGACAGGTGAGTGGTCACTCATAGCATTGGGTAGAACCAAGGTGCTTACATGTCTCTGTGGATGTGTAGTGAGTACTAGGTCCAGAAGGGTGCTGTTGCCTGTTCTTAGGTTAGCTCTTGTGGGGGAGGTTACCAGTTGGGAGATGTTATGCGCGGCAATGGCATCTTTGAACTGGGTGGCTTCGGGGGCAAACCAGTTTATGTTAAAGTCGCCCATGACAATCTCAGATTGATTCGGTAGGCTTTCAATGAGTTCAATTACCAGATTTATGCCAGATTTGTTTTCCCCTGGAGGATACATATAGGGCTTTCCCATGCTGACCGAGGAGAATTTTGATACCAAGAAGTTGGGACTGTGTAGCTAGGGAAGCATGGAGGAGAACTTGAACCTCGCATCAGGAGGGGAATCAAGTGTCGCAGGAGGGAGGTGGTATTACCACTCAACAGGGTGCTGGTGTGCCCCCTCTTGCAGTAGTATGTACAGTACTGGAGACCGCATCTCCAAAGGGACAAAGACTGAATCGAGATGATATAGAGAGGGCCACGAAAATGATTTAGGGACTACACCATATGGCATACCAGAATAGGCTGAGGGAACTCAACATGTACTCCCTGGAATAGAGGTGACATGATTGAGACTTTTAAATATATAAGGGGTATAAATAAAGTTAACATTCAGGAGCTTTTCCAATTGAAAGAGGGCAGGAGAACGAGAGGGCATGACATGAGGCTGAAGGAAGGGAGGTTCAGGAGTAATACAAGGAAGTTCTTAACAGAGAGGGTGGTGAACCCATGGAATAGCCTACCCAAGGATGTAGTGGGGACAAAAATGGTAAGCGAGTTCAAGAACACATGGGATAGACAAAGGTAGCATACAGAAAGGAAAGGCAAAGGAGGGGAGGGGGAACAGCACCAGGTAGGTTCTTGAGCAGACTAGATGGACCTTGCAGTCTTCTTCTGCCATCACTTTCTATGTTTCTATCTTCAAACCACACATTTAGCGTGCATGCTGTCTGGTCCACTTGCTTATCAGAAGGTTTAAAAGAATATGAGAAGCACCACTGCAATATTTTACTTCAATAAAAGGGGGACTGCAGATCTTCCAGATGGTTTCTGGATGCCCTAGACCTGTGAAAGCAGGCATTCTCCACTCATACCCAGTTAGTGGGTGTGCACCTTGAGGATAATTTGAACTGTCTTGTGGACAGCTTTACTCAGCAGAGTGCTAGGAATCGGAAACATGATAGGTGGCCTTGCCATCGTCATCTGGTGAAGGGTTCCCAGTGGGAGGATTGGACTTATACAATGTTGTCTGATGGGCAGCCATTGACTTTCTGTGTGTTCCTATGAAGGCTTCACAATTTTTCTTCAATACTGACACTGGAATTAAACTGTCCAGGCACTTAGTGTAAATGTCTGTCACTGGCACGTGCATCTCACAGGCTAAACAGGCCTTACAGCCTCCATAAGGATCTCTCTTTCTCTCGGGAGATGCCATGGTGGAGATAACCGATAAACGGCAAAATCTGCTGAAACATTTACCAAAATGGTAATAAAGAAGACTTAGCAGAATTTCTTTTTGTTAATTCCAACATTGTCACTCAGTGATTTGTTTACTGCTGGGTATTACATGCCTCCCTACTAGGGACCGACACAAAATTTCATTTCATTTTTCATTTTTATTTATTATACTGGATAGCAAGATGAGCAAAATAGCCCATTTTCATTAGAGACCAATTTAAAACAAGAAACAAAACAAAACAATTAGCCTGGACACAGGTGCCGGCTAGTTACAATGGTGCAAACAGGTGTAACAATTTACAATAAAACAATCACATATCATATTGTACAGGCAGAAAGATAAGTTTTGCAGTAGTTGTGCAGTATAGTCTCTTGTACCACAGGTAACAAAGTCAAGTCAGGAAACAGTTACATTGTATTTTGACTTACAAGAACTGGGGGAGCATAGTGCTGAGGGTAGGGACACTCATTCCTAGGGTGACGGTGTAGGTAGTAGGTTGTAGGGTTCAGCTGCCCTGAAGGAAAGAGCTCTTTGCTCTGCTGCAGTGTTCCTGAAGGGGCATTAGAAAGTGAATTTAGCCTAGGAGCAAGATCCCAGCCTGTTGATGGAGTAGAGGAAGAGGGAGGAAACACAAGAGGGAGATATGCCACCTTATACAGGAAACTATGGAAGAGGTGATCAGTCAGTAAAAGTCAGACATATTTATAAAGCTGGCAGTAGCGAGTGCTGTATGGTAGGTTGGTCATGAAGTGGCAGATGCTGTAGTATGCAGTGTACTCTTTAGTGAGGTCTTTTGAAGGAGCAGCAGTAAACACCAGGGAACCATAGCTGACTATTGGCAGCAGCAGGCTGTGGGCGAGCAGGCTGTGGGCGAGTAGCCTCTTAGTCTCAGTGGTCAAGAATGTTTTGGCCCTGTGTAGGGCACCAAGTCTCTGGTGCACAGTCTTTACTAGGCTATTCACGTAGGAATCAAAGAACATGGTCTTGTCTAGGACACCCAGATATTTGCACTGAAAGAACAGCTCCACCCCTGTGCCATCTAAATCGTGGCTGGAAAATGAAGAATGGGCCCCTTTCCTATGTGACTCCAAGAAAACCAAAGCCTTAGTTTTTTTGGTGTTGAGTACCATTTTATGATTTAGGAACAATGTCTGGAGGAGATCAAAGTCATGTTGGATGGTTTTACTTAAGGTTGCCAGGTCTCTGCCCAAGCTGAAGATGATAGCATCATCAGTGCACAAAAGTGTTTTGATGGATGGGTAGGTGCTAGGAGAGAGTTTAGGAACGGGGAAGGGAAAAGAGAAGGGGGCTAAGGATGGGACATTTGGGGACCCCACAGTAAATGGGATAAATGTCCAAGAGGTCCCTGTTGATTACGGTCCTGTTCTTCCTACTGGACAGGTAGTTTTTGAACTCATGGGTTGTCCAAGGGAAAGAGATGAGGGACGAGAGGGTAAAGATCATCAAATCATGGTCCATGAGATCAAAGGACTTGATGAGGTGCACAAATATAACAGTAACAAAGTTCGCCATGTCCAAGGTGTCACAAAGGCATAAATTGGGAAGCATAGATAGACAAGGGGGAGATATAAAATTCACAAGTAGCACTTTATTATGAATAAAATAGAAAAAATTAAACTACAGGATACATGTGTCAGCGTGGCTCAGTTGGTAGCACATCCACCTCTGGACCAGAAGGTCGTGGGTTCTTGTCCCACACCGTGATTGGACTTGCACCTAAAAATCTCTGGCATCCGAGTGCAGTATTAGGGGGTGCTGTACTGCTGGGGTGTGCCATCCTTCGGATGAGACTTTAAACTGAGGTCCCTTCTGCCCATCCTGGTGTTGTCCTGGTGGGTGTCCAGGTGGAAGTAAAAGAACCCAGGGCACTCTTCTCAAAGAGTAGGGAACATTCCCAGTGTCCTGGCCAACATTCCCCTTCCCATAAACCGGTTCATGCAATTATCCAGGCTGTGTGTGGGTGATGATGTGCGATATGGCTGCCACCACACATTCAGTCACTTCACTACCAGTCTAGCGTTGCTTGTAAAGCGCTTTGGATGTATGAAAAAGCCCTATATAAATGCTGATTCTTCTTCTTCTTCTTACCTCTTCATAAAGACAGTACAAATAAAAAAATCCTACATCCAAGTCTTTCTCCTGGAAAAACATTGCTCTATGTATACAAGATCTTTTTGCCTGGCAGTTTAAACTCTGCATCCTCTTGTTGTAAGTCATATCTCCTATTTTTCACAGAATGCACCAAAACCTTGTCAGATGCCTTCATGAGGCCATCCTGAAGAGTACATCTAGTCTTAACAGGTGCAACACAATAGTGCATTTTTTCCCAGAGTTAGTTTCCTGCTGGCAGTTCTATAAACAAGATTGTGGAGATAAAAATACATCTCAAGGTCAACTCCCGGTTTTCTAGATTGTTACCTTATCTAATAAACCCAAAAGGCTTCCTGCAAACATTTCGAAAATATAAGTGTGTGTGTGTGTATATACAGAATAATGGCTACGCGAGTGAGTGTTATTTTTTATTTTATTTTTTTACACACCCGAGTTGTGTGATGACCCTGAAACCTCGAGAGTGAAGCTTGAGAGGGTTACCTGATCATCACACAACGAAGGTGTTTAAAAAAAAAAAAAAACATAACGCACACTCAGCATAGCCAGTATTTCTTATAATTTGCTGGTTCAAGGACTTTAGACATAAGCAGAAGAGAAAACAAGAGACATACTGGGACGGTATTTCCGTTTTCTTCCAAGAAGTCCCTTCTTGTCTGGGTCATGGAGGTGCTGGTTCTGGTGCTAATCAGTGAGGAAATAAAAAACACAGGGAGAACAAACGGAAGCTGCCGTGGAGTCGAAAGATAACGACACTCGCTGCTGAATACTCCGTGGCGCTAATGGCGGTTGCACTGCATCTGTGAGCTCGAGACAGCTGAGTGTCAGTAAGAATTCAGAACTAGCACAGAATGTCAACCGAACACTGTAATAACCTGGCTGCCCAGTTATTACGGCATTTGAAACAGGAACTTGAGACAGTTATTAAAGGGGGTCACCAGTAATTGTGTTTATATATATATACACACACACACACACACACACACACACACACGTACACACACACATATATATGTATGTATATATTTGCAAACCAAGGGATTCCAGTTTCATATAAAGAGTCACACATATTTAACCACAGAGAAGCAAGGGAAGAAAGAAAGGATAGAAGCAGCAAGTGAAGGAAGGGAGATAAGGGGGAAATTGTGGAACTACTGTAGTGACTAATTCCTAGGTGCCACAAGAAAATGTGATTCAATCAGACAGGCAAAGGACAAACAAGTAGCCAGAATAGGAGAGGACAAAATAGATCACTGCTTTTAACTCTCTGTATACTGTAACAAATGGGACAGTGTCTTACCACACCTTGTCACACACCCCTCTTTAAGTGGGAACCCATTCCGCCCCCCCCTTAGAAAACAAGTTTTCAAAACCTTTTTTTATTTCTCTTTTAATACTTTTAACATTACAATATAAAATTTACAGTTCTTCGCATACACAGTATCAGTTTATCATAACAACTCTTGCAGCAAACATTTCAGTTAAGCAAACACATTGTTTTCAATCTTCCGAATTCTCAATTCCTGAACCATATCTTGACAGAAAATCAGCACTTATATTCTCTTTTCCAGATTTATGCATTACTTTGAACTGAAATGGCTGTAGTGCCAGGTACTACCTTGTGATTATGGGATTTTCATCCTTTATTTTATTAAGCCAACAGAGAGGACTGTGTTATAAGTACAAAGTCAGCTCTTAGAAGATAAAACTTAGGGGACTCCATTGCCCATTTTGAGCAAGATATTCTTTTTCAATAGTGGAGTACTTTTTCTCCCTGTCATGCAGTTTCCTACTGAAATACCAATTGGAATGTTCTTTCCCGTCTGTATTCTGACTCCGGACCGCACCTAGGCCTACCTCTGATGCATCTGTCTGTAACAAAAATTGTTTCACAAAGTCTAGACTTCCTAAAACAGGGGCTGAACATAATGTAGCCTTGATGGTCCAAAAGCCCCATGATACTCTGGGGACCATTCCATTATCGGTAACCATTTTTTCATGTGTTCGGTGAGGGGGTAAGTAACTGGGCAATGCTGGGAACAAATCTCTGGTAGTAACCAGCCAGACCTAAAAATTACCCTACATGTTTGTTTTAGGGACAGGACTATTAGCTACAACTTCTATCTTCAAAGTCTGTGGCTTTACTTATAACACAAATATCTGGTTTCCTGCATGCCTAATGTGCACTTGGAAGGATTACTGGTCAGATCTGCCTTTCTGATAGATTGGATAACTGCTTATAGGTGTTCCATGTGGCTTTTCCAGTCACACCAAGACATCATCTGGTGAGCTAATCTTTTCTGAAATTTTACCAATTCCAAGAATGAATAACACAATCAATACTAAAATTAGGAAACTCCACAACTGGTTAAGGTAATGGTGCCTAAAGAAGGGACTAATGTGTATTACTACTTGGGAACACTTTGTACACCAGCTACATTTATTTAGGTATGATAGGCTACACTTGAATAGGGTAGGGGGAGATTTGCTTGGCAAGATTTTATCTGACTGTATACTAAAGGTGTTAAACTAGATCAGAAGGGGGATAGGGAACTACTCTTGGGGACCACACATGCTAACCAGAGCCCTAATAAAAATAAATCCAAAAAGAAGAACCAAAACAGCAGGACAGCAATAAGGAATGGTAGAAAAGAGAGAGATCTTAAGATCCTTTTTAACTAATGCTAGAAGTTTAAAAAATAAAATGGACGAACTGAAGAATCTACTGATTTCAAAACAGATACATGTATGTGCCATTACAGAAACTTGGTTTTAGGTTGGGGATTGGGGCACAGATATACAGGGTTATAACTGTTTTCATGAGAACAGAGGAAACAAACACGCGGGTGGTACTGCATTATATATCACAGAAGAAATTAAGGCCAGGGCTATAACAATTGAGAATAAAATGATAAGGAATGTTGAACTACTCTGGGTAAAAATTCAAACTGCCAATAAAAATATCACCATAGGTGTAACATACAGACCTCCGAATTTGAATAATAAAGAAAATAATGTATTTCTTGTGGCGCTAAATGAATTTGAAATCACAAGGTATTTTATGTTAATGAGGAATTTTAATTACCCAACAACTGACTGGGAGACATAACAAGGGAAATCTAGTTTGGAAAATAATTTTATTGACTATATTACACATAAAGGGTTGGACCAGTTGGTTGCTAGTCCAACGAGAGGTGGCAACACCTTGGACTTATTCCTAACTAATACTGAGCAAGATACAATCACTATTCAAATTAATGACTCGACAGGTGAGAGTGACCATAGCACTGTGTTCATAACTGTTGACCACACTGAAGTTAACACTAAGGGGAAAACGGAAATAAGGGATTATCAAAGGCAGACTATCACTCTATAAAAAACTACTTAAACTACTGGAATTAGAAACAGAATTTAGAAGGCGTGGATATGGAAAGTATTTGGTTAGAAATTAACAACAAAATACTATATTGTTTGGAACAATGGGTCCCAAAAGTGAAAAAAAATAATGCTAAGGGTAGAATACCCCAATGGTAGGGAAGAAATGTCAAAAATAGTATTACAAGAAGGAAAAGGAAATATGCGAGGTACAAGAGTAACCCAACTGGTGAGTATTGGTTCTCTTACAAAAAAGAGGCCAACTGTACAAAAAGGCTCATAAAACGGGCCAAACAAAAGAAAAAATTACTCACCTTAGCGATGTTGTTTCTTCTAATGGAGTCTTGCTATATTATGACTATTGCAGTTTGTCCCACCATTAGAACTGCTCCGGAGGTGAAAGAGTTAACTCCATGCAGAGCATGGAACTTGGAGCGCGAGCTCAGTTACAGAAGCTCTGTTAGGGTGGTTTCAAACCGAAACCATCAGATCTTTATGAGCAAAACTCACTAAGGCTCTGTGTGGAAGCTGTAACCTACACTAGCCAACTGGCTACCAAAATATTCACACATTTTCCTGGTCCCAACACGAAGACTCAAGTCAGGGGACCAGAAAATTAAGATAAAATAACTAAATAAAACACAACACCCAAACATAAAAGGGGGCATCAATAAGTGCCAACAGTGGACTGCCCACCCCATACCCGAAGTAGAAGTTCTGAGAGGGGCAGGCTGGGGGAGAGGTCATAATATAGCAAGACTCCATTAGAAGAAACAACATTACTAAGGTGAGTAATTTTTTCTTCAAACAACATGAAGTCTTGCTATATTATGACTATTGCAGACACACAGCAGTACCTCCATGGAGGAGGACAGAACCTACTTAGGGAATAGGCTCTGAAGCGCGGCTGTGCCAAACCAAGCATCCTCCTGGCCTGGATATCCAGGGAGTAATGCTGGTGAAAGTGTGTACTGTTTTCCAAGTAGCTGCTTGACATATCTCCAAGATAGGGATGTCTCTAGCAGCAGCTAGAGATGCAGCTGTACCTCTGGTAGAGTGAGCCCTCAGGCCTGAGGGGGGAACCTTACCCAGTTTTTGATAGCAAAATTGGATACAATAGACGATCCACCTGGCAATGGATCTCTTAGTGGCAGGTCTCCCTTTCCCCACCTCACCATAAGTGAGAAATAGTTGGAGGGAGTCAAACCTGTGACCCTTGGTACGCTCTATGTAGTAACTTAGGGCCCTCTTAACATCCAAGTGTACAGCCTCCTCTCACCAGAGGAGGAATGGTCAGTGAAGAACACTGGAAGTGAAATAGATTGGTTAAGGTGGAACCAAAACCACCTTAGGCAAAAACTTCCTGTTAGTCCTGAGGACTACCTTATCCCTGTGAAAGGAAGTAAAGTCAGTCTCCACCGATAAAGCCTGTAATTCACTTATGCCTGGCAGAAGTGATGGCTACTAGAAATACAGTTTTCCAAGTCAAATACTAAGCTCTGGGCCGAAGACAGAGACTCAAGGGGGTTGCATCAGCTGAGCAATGCAAACATTAAGATCCCAAGCAGGGCAGGGTCCCTGAATGGAGGATTGGTATGAAGCAATCCCTTAAAACTTGGAAAATACAGGGTGAGCAGAAAGAGAAGAGGCTTCCCTGCTGAAATAAAGGCAGAGACAGCTGCCAAGTGCACTTTCAGGGTAGCTGGTCTCAATCCCAAGAATTAAGATGGACCATATAGTCCACGTACAGTGGGTAGATCAGCAGATTCGGGAAATATGCTTCTCAGAACACCATATGGAAAACCTTTTCCACTTGGAGTGATAGGTGGCCCTGGTGGAAGGCTTCCTAGCCACCTTCAGGATTTCGAGAACACTTTGAGAAAGTTGTAGGTTGGCAAATTCTAACTGCTCAAGAGCCAAGTTTTGAGGTTGAGGGATTTGAGATTCAGATACCAAACTCTCCCCTGAACACAGGATAACAGATTGTGGTTCCTGGGGAGACACAGGGGAAGATGGACTGCTAAGGACAGAAGAAATGGGTACCAGGGCTGCCTGGGCCAGTCTGGAGCAATCAGGATCATCCTGCAGGGCTGAGACCTGATTTTGACTAGTACTTTGAATAGGAGAGGGAAGGGGGGAAAAGCATAAAGGAATTTCCCTTCCCAATCGAGGAGAAAGGCATCCAGGGGGACTGAGCCCAACACTGGGGGCCTGCAACAAAAAAGTGGAAGTTGATGGTTGCCTGGGGCTGCAAAAAGATCTATCTGAGGAGTGCCCCATCTGGCAAACACTATACCCAGTACTAGGGGATCCAGTGACCATTCGTGATGGCCCTGGGAAATCCTGCTTAGAGCATCTGCCAGGACATTGTCCTTGCCTGGGAGGTGAACTGCTATGAGGGAAGTGTTCAGGGAATAAGCCAGAGACCACAACTTCATCGCCTCGGTGCACAAGGCCGAAGACTGAGTGCCCCCTTGTTTGTTGAAGTACCATTGTAGTGGTGTTGTCTGTTCTGACCTGTACCACCTTGTTCCAACAGATGCAGAAAAACCTGAAGTGCTAGAAAACAGCTCTGAGTTCCAACAGATTGATGTGGAGCAGAGATTCCTGAGGGACCATAACCCCTGGTGGAGAGGTCGCCATGTGGGCTCCCCATCCCAAGAGGGATGCATCTGTAGTAAGGGTCAAGGAGTGGGACAGAGGGATGAAGGGCACCCCTTGTCTCAGATTGCTCTGATCCTGCCACCACTGAAGGGCCTGGATCAGGGTTCGAGTCACTGGGATTAACTTGGATAGGGGATCTCTTCTTTGAGACCAGAAAGCTCTCAAATGGAACTGAATGTCCCTCATCTGAAATCTTGCTCCTTGCACTATGGCTGTTGAAGCAGCCATGTGTCCTAGGAGCTGCAGGAAATGCCTTGCTGGTTGAGAGACCTGCAGGGTGAAAGACGATGCCAGAGCCACTAAAGTACTTACCCTTTCCAGGGGAAGGAAGGCTTTGGCTGCTTTGTGTCCAGTTCTGCCTATAAAGGTGAGTACCTGGACAGGTTCCAAAACTGACTTTGGAAGATTAGAGAATAAAGCCCAGAGAGGTAAGCAGCTGCTGGGTAACTAGCAGGTGTGATTTGACCTGGTCTGGAGACGGACCCACAATGAGCCAGTCGTCCAGGTAAGGAAAAAATAGCAATCTTTTGCCTTCTAGATGAGCAACTGCTACTGCCAGACATTGTGTGAACACCTTGGGGCAGAAGTAAGGCCGAAGGGCATTGCTCTGAACTGATAATGGCCTGAGGGCAGTCTCAATCTGAGGTACTTTCGATGGGAGCTTCTGATAAGAACATGGAAGTAGGCATCCTTGAGGTCCAGGGAAGCTAGCCAGTCCCCTGGCCTTAGGGAGGGTAATATCATTCCCAGAGTCACCATTTTGAACTTTGGTTTTAACAGGTGCTTGTTTAGATATCTTAGATCCAGGATAGGCCACCACTCTCCTGTCTTTTTTGGGGTAAGGAAGTACCTGGAGTACAGACCCTTGCCCTGGTGTGGGGGAGAAACCCTTTCTACAGCTCTGAGAGCCAGGAGGGTTGAGACTTCTGTTTCCAAGGCAAGAGTCTCTAAAGGGTTTGCAGGTAGAAAAGATCTGGCTCTCATCTTTGGAAATTTTTGAAGCTGAGAACCAGACCCTGGCTCACTACTTCCAGGACCCACTTGTCCGATGTTAAAGACTCCCAGTCCTGGATGAAGTAAGCCAGCCTGCCCCCTACAGGTAATGGAGAGCCGACCCTGGGCACCCCATCAGGGTGCCTGTTTGGCAGGGGCTTTAGGCTGAGGGGTGGGAGCAGGCCTGCTCGCACCCTGTCTGCCTCTCCCTCTGAAGAACCCCCTCTGAGCATAGGCTGAAGAGAAGGAGGAGGCCTGGGTCTGGTAAAAAGGCCTATGAAAAGGCCTGCCTCTACCCCTGGGGTTGCCTCTGAGGAGTAGCTTGCCATTCCTTGGCTTGTGCACTCCTATAAGTGGTTCTATATTCATCCATTTTCTTCATATAATTCTCTGTCTGCTCCCCAAACAGAGAATTTCCCACCACAGGAAAATCCATAGCCTTAGACTGGGTATCCTGTGACAAAGTAGTACACCTGAGCCAGGCCAATCTACTGAAAAGCCACAGATGTAGCCATGACTCTAGAGGATACATCATTCAATCCACTGCAGCATGGAATTGCACCTTAGATGCCTCAACACCATCAAGAGCCACCTGCTCCAGCTCCTTTGCAAGCTGGCCAGGGACCTGCTTTGGCTAAGGCCATGACAGTATCCCATCTAGATTTCTGGTATCTCGCAACATAAGCCATAGTTTGCTTGTCTGAGTCCCAAGGATGCTGTCATGTATTGTTTTTGGCCATGGCATCAATCTTCCTGGAGTCCTTGTCAGGAGGATGTAGCCAGGGAATATTAGCCTTATCACAGGCTGCAGCCTGAACTACCCCAACATGACTGCATTGCTGTGAAAGAAAATCTGTATCAGGACCTGACAAGTGTACCTCCTGTCCATCTTCTTGTCTACAGGAGGCACAGAATTAGGAGCTTTAAAATTTTTATTGTTTGTTTCTAAAAGATTTATGCAAAGGGATGGACAATCTCCTGGACTCTGGGATATCCATCATCTCTACAAAGTCAGGCTCCTCTTGCTCATCTAAAGCCTCCTCTAAGGGAAGCTGGAGGGTCTCAGTAACTTTTTTATAAAACAAAAAATGAGAAGGGGACTCAGAAAGCCTAGGGAAGATTCACCTAAGGGTCTGTCTGAGGAGATGTCCGGTTCAATGGGCACATCCAGACTTTCAAAGTCACATTCACACTGATCATAATCATCCTCCCCCTCCTCTGGTTCATAAAACTCCTCTATATCATATTCTTGAACCAGTGGAACCCATCAACCGACCTTTTGCTAGATAGTGGGTGTCTGGAGGGAACTGGGACAGTGACTGGACAATCTGAATTGCTCTGGCTATCTCTGCAGCAGTTGGAGAAGGAATTTTGGACTCCAAACCTGCTGATTTTTAGTTTTCTTTTGTGAACTGGCTCCTCAGAGCCAGCTTTCGCTTGCCGAGGAAGTCTCGCCCTGGTCAGAGGGCACTCCCTCCGTTCGGTTGGCACTGAACCGGCTGGCCATCCGGTCAGCGGACTTTTAGCCTCTCGCCCTGAGCCTGCTCACCTCTTGTCCAGGGTGGCTGCAGGGAAATTTTTACAAATCTGGCAGTCTGAATTGAGGTGGTCAAACCCCAGACAATAGACACATGTAGTGTGTGGGTCAGCCTTGGCAAAGTCTTCCCCACAGACACTACAGTGTTGAAACCCAGTGGGCCCGGTTTTCTTTGGGTTTCTCAGACATAATGCCAGCCTAACCAAAACTTGCCCTTTGATGGCAGTGCCAGGTAAGACACCCTTATCGGGTTCCCAACCGTATCACTAGGTCGTGGAAAACGTAATGAAATCCGCTTTTTTAGAACCGATAAGAACCGAAACCGACTCTAATAAGCCTTAAAAGGCTTCAAAACAAAGTTTAAATACAATTTGATCGGTTCAAACCGAACCGATAAACATTTACAAGTTCCACACAGAAAACCTATCTGTTTACTTACAATACCATAGACAGAGCTTGAACCGATCGTTTGTGGTTAAAATAATAAATCGTGGTTAAATTTAACCGAGAAAAAACACTTTAAACCGAGGAAATGAACCGAGCAGCAGGAGGAATCTCCGGAGCGACTGTTCAGTGAGGCGGAGTAAAGAATCTGACGGTTTCGGTTTGAAACCACCCTAACAGAGCTTCTGTAACCGAGCTCGCGCTCCAAGTTCCATGCTCTGCATGGAGTTAACTCTTTCACCTCCGGAGCAGTTCTAATGGTGGGACAAACTGCAATAGTCATAATATAGCAAGACTTCATGTTGTTTGAAGGCAGAACTGCATATGGTCACTGCCATCAAGGATAATAAATCCTTTTATAATAACATTGGGTCATTAAAGGGTAAACAAGTTGGAATAAGGCCCTTAGAAACACAACTGGGAATACTAAGTAGCGAGCAAGATATTGCAAATTAATTTAATCAATATTTTCATAGTATATACCAACCAAGAACTAATAATGATAAACTGATCATGAGTGCACAGTATAGTAGAGATGAGTCAGAAATTATTTTTTCTGAAAAAAAGTTCTAGAAAGATTCATTAAATTAAAGAGTAATACATCAGCAGGACCCAATGGAACAAATCCAGGCTTCTTAAAGGAAATGAAGGATACTTTAATTGGCCCCGTCACCTTGCTGTTTAATGCATCCACTAGGGAAGGGATCACCTTAAAAGAGTGGAGAGAGGCAAACATTATACCTATGTACAAAAAAGGGGAGAAAAAAGCAGTCAGCAATTATCGACCAATTAGCCTCATGTCAATTATGAATAAACTATTAGAGGGCTTGATCCAAGAGCGCATGGTCAAACATATGAAAGATCGAGGGTACGTGGATATAAATCAACATGGATTTACTTGTGGGAGATCATGCTTAACCAATCTGCTTCTTTCAGCCCATAAGTGCAGTGTTGGACAGAGGTTTGCCTGTGGTCATAATCTTTTTAGATTACGCAAAAGCGTTTGATTCGGTGGCACATGATGTACTGATTAATCAGCTAATTACTATCCAGATGCCCAAGAATATAGTGGCTTAGGTGAATTCGTGGTTGACTAATAGACGTCAACGAGTAGGAATCAGAGGATCACATCAGACTGGATTGAGGTTACAAGTGGGGTCCCTCAGGGCTCCGTCCTGGGTCCTACTCTTTTTAACACAGTCATTGCTACTATGCAGGTAACAGGGGGTATCTGGATGGAAAGTATGCTGATGATAGCAAAATAGGAGCTGTTGTCAATAATGAGAAGGCAGCATGTGATTTACAGGATAACCTCTCCTCCATAGAACTATGGCCAAATAATAATAAGCTCAAATTCAGTCAGGAAAAGTGTAAAGTAATGCATTTGGGGGGAAATAATCAGCAATTTAAGTACCAACTGAATAGCATATACTTAAATACAACAACAAATGAGAGGGACTTGGGAGTAAGACACTCACCCAACCCCAGCCATCTCAGTCTCCTACTCAGCACCCACTTCTCCTCCAGCTGCTCTTGCTTTAGCTAGTGCCAACTATGTAATTGTATTTTTATGCGCTCAGATGCGTCTCTCTATAATGTTCCTGTATCTATCTGCCAATTGTCTGTATGGAAGATGGCCATTCACTGTGTTGTTTAAACTATTGTACCTTGTGATTTGTACTATTGTCTTGGGTCTTGTCCCCCAGGTCACATCTGGAATCAAGCAACACTGCTCAGTATGCCTTCCTGGTTAAACTTGTAAATAAATAAATAAATTGTGGACAATAACCTAGCCTTTGACATGAATACCAGACATAAGGTCAAACAGGGTAATAGGATTTTGGGATGTATTAAAAAGAACATCAAGAGCAGACACCCAGAGGTGACAATGCCTTTATACATGGCTTTGCTGAGATCACAAATGGAGTACTGCGCACCCTTCTGTGCTCCTGGGACAAGGAGAGAGAAGGCTCTCAGAGTGTGTTCAGAAAATGGCAACTAAGTTGGTCACGTCAATCCAGCACATGAACTATGCAGAGAGATTACAAAATCTAGGAATGTATCCCATGGACTATAGACAGCTTAGTGGGGGGACTTGTGTTTGGTATTTAGAGCCACAAAGGATAGATATATGTGGGAAACTAGGAACACGTAGTACACGTACCCATAATTTAAAGTTAAGAGGAGATATAAATAAAACAAATAAAAGAAATAGGTGGTTTACTCAAAGAACTGTGAATTGGTGGAACTCCTTGCCAGAGTCTGTGGTTCATTGTATAACGTTGGATGCACTCAAAAACAGTTCAGACTCCTATATGGGAGATAAAAAATATGAGTATATCCACTGATTTAAGTGGCAAGCTATTAACGGGTCTTATGATCTCCAAACTTGAAATTCTCTATGATTCTATAATATAGGTAAGCAGCATGATTACCAGTGTGAGGGGCTAGAATGACATCCATGTATCTCTGGAATGTAGTAGGTGCTCCATGTAAACCAAACAGCATAGTGGTATACTGATAAAATCCAACAGGAACAGCAAATGCAGTTTTGTCTCTGGATTCATTAGCCTGGGGAATTTACCAGTAACCCTTGGTAAGACTGAGGGTACTGATGTACTCGACACTTACCAATCTATCCACCATCTATCTATCCTGGGCATAGGATACCTATCAAATTAGGACACTTGATTAAGTTTCCTAAAATCAAAGCAGATTCTTACACCACCTTCTTTTTTATTTACAATCATCATTGGTGACAACCAAGCAAGCACTTCTCGATTCTTCAGTGTTATGCACTTCTTTCATTTTTTTTTTATTTCCTTAACCACGTCTGCTGTTAACCTGTCTGGTAATCTATATGTCTTTTACCTGATATGGCGAGCATTCGCTGTCACTGTTATGTGCTTGATCCCTTTTGCTCGGCCTGACACTGTGGTAAAAATACTTTGAGATGCCTTTACCAAGTAACATATTTCTGCAGTTTGTTCTGTGGATAAGGAAACGTTCACCTTTACAGCATTAGAGGTTACAGTTTGTTCCAGTCTGTCACAAGCTATATCAATATCTTCTTTATCAGTTTAGCAATCTTTGTTTTTTTCAACTCATTTCTTCAGGAGGTTAGCATGGTATATCTTTGTAGGGTTTTTCCCATCAGAGGTCTCAATCACATAGTTAACTTCACCAGTATGTTTAACCATTTTATAAAGCCCTTGCCACTTCATTCTGCTGTGGGTTTTCAACTGGTTCAAAAACGTTTCTGTTTACCCCCTGGTCATAATGAAAAATTACTTACCATAGTAATCTTGTTTCTTCACAGTGATGCTCAGAAATTCATAACTTTATGCAGTAAGCCTGAGGGGTTGGACTGCCCAGAGATAGAACACATGCAAGTGATGGAACACTTTGCACGCGAGTATATTTCAAATACTGCCTCTACCATCGTCTGTGTTCTAACCTCTTCAGATTTTACATGGAGCCTGGAAAGACAGGCCTAAGGTAACATAGTGCTATAATTTTGATTAGTAAAATTGGGGTTTTCCCACAAATGTAAAATTGCAATTATAATCAACTTCCAACTGGAGAAACAAGGTAATTTAACAAAATACAAAAAATACCAAAAATGAGAACCACAAATGAACTCTGTTTACTAAATCATTGACAGGTGCAGAGAATATGCACTTCAAGGATATACTGTGATTCGGTGGCACCAGCATGCGAAGTGTAGAGGCTGAAGTTCTGGAAGGGGAGGTAGGGAGGGAAGTTATGAATATCTGAGCCTCACTGGGAAGAAATAAGATTACTATGGTAAGTAATGTTTTCTTCTAGTCCCATTAATGCTCAGATATTCCTAACTTTATGCAGACTGCAAAGCAGTACCACTGGAGGTGGTCACAGAACTTATTTTGGAAACAGACTTTGCAGGACTGCTGTGCCAAACCTAGCATCACTCTTAGATAGAATATCCAGGTTGTAATGCTTTGTAAAGGTGTGTACGGTCTTTCAGGTAGTTGCTTTAAAAAATGTTCACTAGTGGAACACCTCTGGCAGCTGCTAAGGTAGCAGCTGTCCCTCTTGTAGAATGAGCCCTCAACCCTGCTGGGTGCTCCCTGCCAGCTTTAATGTAGCAGAATTGGATACACTGGACTATTCATCTAGAGATGGACCTTTCTGAGGCTAGATTACCTTTTCCTACATCTGCATAAGACAGGAACAGTTGCTTTCTGTCCTGCCTATGGTCCTTAGTGGTTGTCATGTAATAGCTGAGAGCCCTTTTTACATCCAGACTGTGAAGTCTTCTTTCACCAGAACTGCTATGATCTGTGAAGAAGACAAGAAGAGTAACAGACTCATTCAGATGAAACTCCGAATCCACTTTGGGGAGAAATTTTCTGTTTGTTCGGAGGACTACCTTATCTCTATAGAATGAGATATAGTCCTGGTCGATACAGAGAGCCTGGCGCTCACTGATTCTTCTTGCCGAAGTCATTGCCACTAGAAAAAATGTTTTCCAAGTGACATATTTTAAGTGGGCTATAGCCATGGGTTCAAAGGAAGGGCCCATGAGCTTAGCTATACACACACTGAAATCCAGTGCTGGCACTGGTGCCCTGTGAGGGGGATGCAAATGATTCAAACCTTTAAAGAACCTTTTAAAAAGAGGTTCTGAGGCTAGTGTTACCTTTGCTCCAGCAGAAGGTTAGCAGACACTACTGCAAGATGAACCCTTAAAGAACTGGGTTGCAAACCCAAGGAATGCAAATGAATAAGATAGTCCAGAACAACTGGCACTCCAGCCTGAGCTGGAACCAAGTCTCCAGTTGAATACCAGGTAGAAAACCTTTTCCATGGGTTTCCTTAGTGGAAGGTCTCCTGTAACCTCTTAATATGTTTAACACAGCTTCAGAGAGGTTTAAATTAGCATATTCTAGTTCCTCAAGAGCCAAGCCTTGAGATTGAGAGATTTGAGATTTGGATACAACAGGGTTCCCCGACTGGAGGTTAGCAGATTGTGCCTCTGAGGGAGGTGTATTGGTTTGGCGACAGACATGGACAGCAGAAGACAGCACCATGGCTGCCTGGGCCAATCTGGAGCTATCGAGATCAGAGATGCTGAGTGGGATCTTAGCTTCAGTAATACCCTGAAGACCACAGGAAAAGGAGGGAAGGCATACAGGAACCTCCCTGACCAATCTAGAGCCAGAGCATCCAGAGGAAATGTGCCCTGATCTGGTGGTCTGCAACAATAATGTGGCAAGTGGTGGTTCTGGTGGGATGCGAACACGTCCATCTCTGGAGTGCCCCACCTTCTGAAAACAACTTGTACCTGTCTGTTCAAGGTCCATTCATGATGGGCCTGGTTGATTCGACTCAAGGCATCTGCCAGGGTGTTGTCTTTCCCTGGCAAGTGGATTGCCTGCAGGGATACCCCCAGGGAGTAAGCCAGAGTCCAGATTTTCTTGGCTTCTGTGCAGAGGAGGCCTGTCCTGGTGCCTCCTTGCTTGCTTATGTAATACATTGTGGTGGCATTGTCTGTTCTGATCTGTACCACCTTGCCCTGTGTTAGAGAAGAGAAAGCTTTTAGAGCTAGTAGCACAGCTCTGAGTTCCAGCGAGTTTATGTGCTGAAGGGACTCTGAAGCTGACCAGGTACCCTGGGTTGTATGATCCCCTAAATGGGCACTCCAGCCCAGGAGGGAATGCATCTGTTGTGAGAACAATTGAGGGATATTCCTTCTGAAATGGAATTCCTTGTCTTAAGTTGGATTCCTTTTTCCACCACTAGAGGGCCTGTAACAGGGACCTTGTTACTGGAATGAGCTTAGAGAAGGAATATTTTCTTTGACTCCAGTGAGCCCTGAGGTGAAACTGGATGTCTCTCATGCGAAACCTGTACCCAGCACTGTGCCTATGGAGGCAGCCATGTGGCCCAGTAGCTGCAGAAACTGTCTTGCAGTTTTTGGCTTGTGCAATCTGAAGGAACTTGCTATTGACTGATGACTGTTTTACCCTGTCCAGAGGCAGGAAGGCTCTGCCTTGTAGGGTGTTTATCTCTGCTCCTATTAACTCCAATACTTGTGCAGGAATAAAGACGGACTTCTTGTGATTGATTAGGAATCCCAGAGATTCCAGGAGATTTTGGGTAACTTGTAAGTATTGTCTGACCTGGTCTGGTGATTTCCCTACCACCAACCAGGCATCCAGATATGGAAAAACAGTTACTCCCTGCCTTTGAAGATGTGTCACTACAGCTGCTAGGCACTTTGTGAATACCCTTGGAGTCAAAGAAAGGCCAAAAGGCAGGGTTGAAAATTGGTAATGGCCTGACGGGAGATATTTTCTGTAAGACTCCCTTATGGGGATGTGGAAATTGGCATCTTTCAAGTCCAGTTATGCCAACCAATCTCCCTTTTGGAGTGTTGGCAATATCAAGACCAAAGTTACCATTTTGAACTTTGGTTTCTTCAGGTGCTTGTTTAGAGCTCTGAGATCCAATATAGGCTGCCACTCCCCACTTTTCTTTGTAATTAGGAAGTGTCTGGAGTAAAAACAACTTCCTCTCAAGGTGGTTGGAACTGGTTCCACTGCTTTTATCAGTAGCAGGTTTCGAACCTCTGACTCTAGCAGTGTTTTTTCTGCTACAGAGGGTGAACTGAAGACCCTGATCTTTTGAGAAGGAAGGGATTTGAAATCCAGACACAGACCCTGACCCACCACCTCCAGGACCAACTGTCTGTGGTGATGTTTAACCAAGCATGGAGGAAGTAGGACAGCCTGCCTCCGACAGGGAGGGAGGAGGTGGCCTGTACCTCAGGGGGTCTGCTTAGTTTGGGGCTAAGGCTGAATCTGGGACCCTCACCTGGAGCCTCTCCTACCCATACCCCTGGAGTATCCCTGCTGTGGATAGTGCTGGTATTGGGGCAAAGCCACTGGCTCGAGGAAGGGCCTGGTATTAAAAACCTGCCCTGGTCTCCCCTTCCATAAGGCCTGGTGGATGGAGAAGCTCTCTCTTTAGCAGAGTTGCTTCAATAGGTGGCCTTATGCTCATCCACCTTCTTCATGTAGGCAACCATGGATGCCCCAAAAAGAGAGTTACCCCTAGGGGAAAATCCAGAGCCTTGGACTGGGCATCCTGAATAAGATTTGTGGCTCTGAGCCAAGCAAATCTCCTCTGTGCCACCATATTTGCCATCCATCTGGCTGCAGTGTCATTGGTGCCAGCAGCCATCTGAAACTGATACTTAGCTGCCTCTAACCCAAACCTGGCAGTTTCAGCCAGGTCATCTGACAAGGGCAAGGAGGCTTTCTGAGACATAGCCAGACCTGACTCCCACAGTGATTACTGATACTGGGCAGCATAGGCCTGGAAAGTAGCTTGGCATATGGCCAAAGAGGCTGATAACTACCTTTTTTTGGCTATGCTATCAATTTTCCTAGAGTCCTTGTCTGGAGGGTGTGAAGACAGAGGGACCCTAGCCTTATCACAGGCAGCTTGCTGTATGATATCCTGGTGGTTAGGATGGGAGAAGAGAAAATCAGCTTCCTCCCTATCTAACTGGTACTTTTTGTCCATCCTCCTGTCAAGGGGAGGGATGGAATTTGGTGTCTGAAGAAGCTTTAAGGCATCGTTCTTAAAGAATTTAAACACAGGGAGGAGGAGGAGAGTCTTTGTGGGTGTCAGCCCCATCATTTCCATATATTCCACCTCCTCCTCCTCATCTTCAATTTGCTCAGTGGTGGAGATCTCTAATGCATCTGCCATCCTCCTGACAAAAGTAAAATGAGGGGAATAATCCTCGGACATCCTTGGAGGGGAACCAAAGTCCTGTTCGGGGGACACTTCTGGTTCTACTGGCTCTTCCTCCTCAACAAAATCATCATCATCCTCCTCTCTTCAGGAAGAGAGTGTTGCACCTTGCTGCCAGCCTGGGGACCCTGAGCAGGGGCAGGAGGCTGTTGAGGAAGAATAACAGTCTGCAAGGTCTGAATTATTTTAAATGCCTGGGCAATCTCTTGGGCTGTAGGCACAGACAGACTAGAAACGGAAGTCCCCGGTTGGAAGGCGAGGGTTCTGTATTTTTAATTCTTTGTTTTTAAAAGGAACCGGGGAGTCAGCCGGTTCCTTTGTTCTTTTTGTGCTTTTCTCACCTGTCTCTGGGGCAGAAACAGCTATAGACGTGGGTTCAGCCACAGTTGCTTGGGGTGTTAGCTGGTCAGAGCCTGAGGGACCCCTAGGAATTTTCTTTTTAAGCCTTTCAAGGTGTTTTTCAATAGTCTTTTCAGGGAATGTTTTGCAGACTACACATTCCTCTCTTAAATGCTCAAAACCCAGACAAGCCACACATAAAGTGTGCTTATCTGCCTTTGCAAACACTTCTCCACACCGTAAACAATTTTTGAAACCGAGTTCACCAGTCTTCTTTTAAGGTTTCTCTGACATGATGTTTAAAAAGGAGAAAAACACCAACTGCTACATCACACTTTTTTAAGCGGTTGCAGTCGGTTCTGGAACCGCCAAGGAACCGAATCAATGGAGAAAAAAAAGAACCAGGTTAGCGGTTCGGTAACTGAGATTTATCGGTTACAAAATAACAATTTAAACAACTTTTAAAACTAAAATAAAGCGGTTCTTTAATCAGAGAACCCTGATTTTAACTAAAACTAGCCCGTTTCCCCCACGGTTATACCGAACCGAGTGGAACCGGAAAAATAATACATTTTAAGCGTAAACGAAGATTAACTATACAAAACAATCAGTAGAGGCAGTAAATGAAAACAAAATATATATACTTATTTCAGTTATTTGAAGTTTTCTTCATGCAGGAGAAAGTGGACGAAGGGCACTTGAGCAACCAGGCTTTTCAGGTGGAGAGAAAAATCTGAAGAGGTTAGAACACAGATGGTTGGTAGAGGCAGTGTTTAAAAGATACTCACATGCAAAGTGTTCCATTATTTGCATGTGTTCTATCTCTCCAGGCAGTCCAACCCCTCAGGCTTACTGCATAAAATTAGGAATATCTGAGCATTACTGGGGCTAGAAACACCTTTTACTGTTTTGGGGCCTCTTCCTAATTGCTGCGGGGAGTTGCAAGATACTTTGCCAGTTTCTTTCTCAGTGCACACATATGAAATGTAATAGATTCTTTCTAAGTGGGGTTATCTTCCCATGTTTCTTTTATGATATCTAGTGACCCTCTAGGTTTGCTACCACACATATCAAAGGGTGAAAAACCTGTTGACACTTCCGGCACTTCTCTGTAAGCAAAAAGCAGGTGAGGTAAGTATTGGTCCCAGTCTTTCCCTTCACCTTTGACAAATATTTTTAAGTTTGCATTTTAGGGTTTCATTAAAATGCTCGAGGTGGATCAGGGGAGGGCAGTGGACATGGCCTATCTGGACTTCAGCAAGGCCTTTGACACTGTGCCACATAGGAGACTATTACACAAACTGGGGAATATGGGTGTGGGCAGGACAGTAGTGTGGTGGGTAGGTAACTGGCTGGGTGGCAGGACACAGAGGGTGGTGGTAAATGGCTGTCACTCCACAGAGGGAAGAGTGGCCAGTGGGGTACCACAGGGATCAGTGCTGGGACCAGTCCTATTCAACATCTTCATCAGTGACATTGCGCAGGACCTAGAAGGCAGAATTTCACTGTTCGCTGATGATGCAAAGCTCTGTAACAAAGTAGACAGACCAGAGGGTGTAGACAGAATGAGAAGGGACCTGCAGAAACTTGAAGAATGGTCAGGGGTTTGGCAGTTGAAATTCAATGCAAAGAAGTGCAAGATAATGCATATGGGGCACAAAAACCCTGGCACAATATATCAGTTGGGGGGTGAGGATATAGCATGCACCAAGCCGGAAAGGGATCTTGGGGTTATCGTCTCTGATGACCTCAAGGTAGGGAAACAGTGTGACAAGGCAGCAGGTAAAGCAAATAGGATGCTGGGATGTATAGGCAGGGGCATCACCAGCAGGAAAAGGGAGGTCATAATTCCGCTATACAAGACACTAGTGAGGCCCCACCTGGAGTACAGTGTACAGTTCTGGAGACCATACCTACATAAGGACATAGACAGGGTGGAGAAGGTTCAGAGGAGGGCAACAAAGATGACGATGGATTGCATCACAAGCCCTATGAAGACAGATTGAAGGAACTGAACATGTACTCGCTGGAGGAGAGGAGGGAGAGAGGAGATATAATAGAGACATACAAGTATCTCACAGGGAGGAACAGGGTGCAGAAATACACTATTTTTAAGCAAAAAAGATGTTCCAGGACTAGAGGCATGGGATGAAGTTGGAGGAGGATGATTCAGAGGAAACATGAGAAAGAATTTCTTCACAGAACAGGTGGTGGACAAGTGGAACACCCTGCCAGAGGAAGTGGTGGGGGCTGAAACAATCACGGGATTTAAGAATGCATGGGATAGACATAAGGGAATTCTGGAGGTCAGGGGTAAGGGGCAACAGACTTCTAGGAAAACATGAACTGAACTTACAAGCTCAAATGGGCAGACTGGGTGGGCCATAGGCCCTTATCTGCCGACACTGTCTATGTATCTATGTATCTATGTAAGAGAGTCTCACCAGTCCTTGGTTGTTACTTCACTGCTGCAGGGTCTGTATGGTCATCTGATAGTCCTTGGCCAAATAACTTTCTGGTCGGTGTTCTTTTACCCAAAGTTGCATGTCTGTAGGAAGGATGTTGATGAATTGCTCCACTGCAAATATGTCAATGATCTGTGGGACTGTTTTGCCGTCTGGTTGGAACCACTTAATGAGGAGTTCTCTGCTTCTCAACTGAGTGGTACTACAAGGACCAGAATCTCTGCTTGTAGGTTTCTCTTGAGATGTCATATCTTTTAAGGATTCCTCTTTTGACAAAGTCATAGTTTCTGACTATGCAGTGTCCATATTGGCTGTGACTGTCAGGTAAGGTGCTAGCCTGATTGCCCATTGCTGTTTTGGCCATTGAAAGGCTCCAGCAACTCTTTCAAAAGTTGTCAGGTATGCTTTAATACCATCCACGGGACACACCTTTGTAAGTTTAATGTCTTTTAAGTTGTTTTTTTTGTTGTTGATCTGCTGGACCTGTATCAGATCCTCCAGCTTTGACAGCTTGCAAGGCATTCAGCCATCGCTGCTCCTGTCACTGCATCTCTTCTTTTCTCTGCTGCATCTCTTCTCTGCTTCTCAGTCCATCTTAGCTGTATAGAACATTTGAAGAAGGCAGACATGCTTACAGGTTCTGCCCCTGCCGGATCTTCTTCCATCACTGGTGCCAGCTGTACAGTCTCAGTGTGAACTTTTGTTTCTGCTTCTAGTTTGGTTGCCATTCTTCTGTTAATCACTTCCAGGCTTGCTGTTGAAACATCGGTACTTTTCTTCTTTGCTTCCCTGGTACCAGGTCTAGTACCCATGCATAAGAAAAAATTACTCACCTTAGTAATTGTGTTTCTTCTAATGGAGTCTTGCAGTATTCTTACATTATGCAGTTAGCCCCAGCACTTGAACTGCTCCGGAGAGGAAAGAATTAACTCTATGCCAGAGCATAGAATGTTGAGCTCAAGCTCAGTTCAAACCTCTGTCTGCTGCACTCTGAAGTGTAACCGTCAGATTCTTACGAACTAACACTAACTACCCCCACTATTTGGAAATTGTAAACTTTTTACTATCCAAAAAGGCAACCAAACATTTTGGATCCCCAAAAGCCTCAAGTCGAGAAATCCAAAACAAAAACTAGGTAGTGAACAAATAATTACCAAACCATATAAATAACCCACTCCCCCTGACTAAAGAGGGAGAGTGTCGAGTACAGTCCTGAGGTGCAACACTGCACCTACCAGCCCACTTCCCAAAAACCAGGTTCTGAGAGGGAGGCAGGGAGGTAGGTCAGAATACAGCAAGACTCCATTAGAAGAAACACAATTACTAAGGTGAGTAATTTTTTCTTCAAACAACATGAAGTCTTGCTGTATTCTGACATTATGCAGTCTACCAAGCAGTACTTCCATGGAGGAGGGAATCAAACCTATTTTGGGAATAGGCTCTGCAGTATTGCTGTACCAAACCGAGCATCACTCCTAGCCTGGATATCTAGAGAGTAATGCTTGGTGAAAGTACAGACTGTTTTCCAGGTGGCTGCTTTGCATATCTGTAATAAGGGTATATCTCTGGCAGCAGACAGAGAAGCAGCTGTACCTCTAATCGAATGAGCCCTCAGGCCTGAGGGGGGCACTTTGCCTAGCTTTTCATAGCAGAATTGTATACAAGAGACAATCCACCTGGCAATAGTTCTCTTATTAGCGGGTTTGCCCTTCCCCACTTCACCATAAGTGTGAAAAACTGGAGGGAGTCAAACCTGAGAGCCTTAGTATGTTCAGTGTAGTAGCCAAGAGCCCTTTCAACATCCAAACTGTGTAATTTTCTCTCTCCTGAAAAAGAATGATCAGTGAAGAATACAGGAAGAGACATGAATTGGTTCAGATGAAAATCTGAAACTACCTTGGGTAAGAACCTCCTGTTGGTTCTAAGGACCACCTTATCTCTATGGAATGAGATAAAAATCAGACTCCACTGACAGAGCTTGCAATTCACTGGTACATCTGGCAGAGGTAATAGCTACCAGGAACACAGTTTTCCAAGTCAAGTACTTAAGCTCTGCTGAAGACAAGGGCTCAAAATTGAGTTGGATAAGCTAAGCAATGAAAACATTAAGATCCCAAGCAGGAGTAGGATCCCTAAAGGGGGGATTGGTATGAAGCAATCATTTGAAAAATTTACAGAAAACAGGGTGAGATGCCAGTGAGGAGGGCTTTCCCACTGACAGAAAAGCAGAAGCAGCTGACAAGTGTACTTTGAGGGTAGCTGGTCTGAAGCCTAGGCCATTAAGATGAACCATGTAATCCAGAACTGTAGACAAGTCAGCAGTATCTGGGGATATATGCTTCTGGAACAACAAACGCTGAATCTTTTCCATTTGGAGTTATAAGTTTTTCTTGTGGCAGGTTTTCAAGAAGCTCTGAGAATGTCCAGAACCCCTTGAGACAGATGCAAATTTGCATATTCTAACTCTTCAAGAGCCATGCCTTGAGGTTGAGAGACCGAAGGTTGGGGTACCAGATCCTCCCCTGAGAGAAGGTTAACAGGTTATGATTCCTGGGAAGAGATAGGGGAAGATGGACTGCTAGGGACAGCAACAGGGGATACCAAGGCTGCCTGGCCCAATCTGGAGCAATCAGGATCACTTTGCAAGATTGTGACCTTATCTTGACCAGGACCTTGAACAGCAGAGGAAAAGGAGGGAAGGTATACAGAAATTTCCCTTCCCAATCCAGAATAAGAGCATCCAGAGGGACTGAACCCAAGACTGGGGGTCTGCAACAGAAGAGAGGAAGTTGGTGATTGTCTGGGGCTGCAAAGAGATCTATCTCTGGAGTGCACCACCTTGAAAAATATCACTTTTAACACTAAGGGATCCAGGGACCATCCATGATGGCCCTGGGAAATCCTGCTCTACGCATCTGCTAGCACATTGTCCTTCCCTGGAAGGTAGACTGCTACAAGAGAGGTCTGTAGAGAATAAGCCAGGGACCATAATTTCATGGCTTCCATGCACAAGGCCATAGACCGAGTGCCTCCCTGCTTGTTGATGTACCACATGGTGGTGGTGGTGTTGTCTGTCCTGACCTGAACCACCTTGTTCTGTACTGATTCCGAGAAGGCTTGCAGAGCCAGGTACACTGCCCTGAGCTCCTGAAGAATGATGCGGAGAAGAGACTCCTGAGTGGACCACACTCCCTGAGCTGTGAGAGCTCCCAGGTGAGCTCCCCACCCCAGGAGAGAAGCATCCGTGGTTAGAACCACAGAATGAGATTGAGTGATGAATGGGACTCATTGCCTGAGGTTGTCCTGATCCAGCCACCATTGGAGAGCCTGGATCAGGGTCTGCATCACTGGAATAAGCTTGGTTAGAGGATCATTTTTCTGAGACCAAAATGTCCTCAAATGGAACTGGATGTCCTTCATCTGAAATCTGGCCCCTTGGACCACTGCAGTGGAAGCTGCCATGTGGCACGGAAGTTGAAGGAAATGCCTTGCTGGTCAAGACACCAGAAGGTGGAACGAGGAAGCCAGCTCCATGATGGCCCTTACCCTTGCCAGAGGGAGAAATGCTGTTGCCGTGACACTATCCAATTCTACCCCTATGAAGATTAAGAGTTGTACTGGCTCGAAAACTGATCTGGGAAGATTGAGGAGGAATCCTAGAGAAGTGAGCACTTGTTGGGTCACTTGTAAATCTACTTGACTTGGTCTGGAGACTGATCCACTATGAGCCAGTCATCCAGGTATGGGAATATGAAGATGTTTTGTCTCCTTAGAAAGGCCAGTACTACTGCTAGGCACTTTGTAAACACCCTTGGAGCTGATGTTAGGCCAAAGGGCATTGTTTTGAACTGGTAATGGCCTGAAGGCAGTTCGAAACTGAGGTACTTTCTGTGGGAGCACCTGATGGGAATATGAAAGTAGGCATCCTTTAGGTCCAGGAAGGTTAGCCAGTCCCCTGGCCTTAGAGAGGGAATAATTATTCCCAGAGTCACCATTTTGAATTCTGGCTTTAGTAGGTGCTTGTTTAGGTATCTTAAGTCTAGGATGGGCCACTACTCCCCTGTTTTTTTCGGGGTAAGGAAGTATCTGGAATACAGACCTTTGCCCCTGTGAAGTGTAGGAACTTTCTCTATGGCTCTGAGAGCCAGGAGAGATGAAACCTCTGCCTCTAGGACAATGATTTCGGAGATGTTTGCAGGTGGAAAGGACCTGACCCTTAGCTTTGGAAATATTTTGAAGCTGAGGGCCAGTCCCTGGCTTACTACTTCCTGGACCCACTTGTCTGAGGTAATAGACTTCCAGTCCTGGGAGTAGTAAGCCAGCCTGCCTCCTACAGGAATTGGGGAGTCGACCCGGGCTGACACATCAGGGTGTCTGCTTGGCAGGAGCTTTAGGCTGAGAGAAGGATGCAGCCCTGCTCATCCCCCTTCTGTCTCTCCCTCTGAAGAACCCCCTCTGGGAAAAAGGAGAGGAGGACTGTGCCTGGTAAAAAGGCCTGTGAAAAGGCCTGCCCCTGCCCTTGCCTCTAGTCTACTGCTTCTGAGGAGCTGCCTGCCTTTTCTTGGCCTGTGCACTCCTGTAGATGGTCCTGTACTGATCCATCTTTTTTCTTACAATTCTCTGTCTGCTCCCCAAACAGAGAATTCTCAACAACAGGAAAATCCATGGCCTTAGCCTGGGTGTCCTGCGATAGGCTAGTACATCTGAGCCAAGCCAGCCTCCGAAGAGCCACACATGTAGCCATGACTCTTGATGACACATCATTGGAGTCCACAGCAGCATGAAACTGGATTTTTGATGAATCAGTCCCATCAGCAGCCACCTCCTCCAGCTCCTTGGCAAGCTGGGGGGAGGCCTGTTTAGCCAGTTCCAGAACAGTGTCTCATCTGGACTTCTGGTACCTGGCTGTGTAGGCCATATAATTAGCCTGCCTGAGTCCCAAGGAAGATGCCATGTACTGTTTCTTTGCCATGGCATTCAGCTTCCTGGAGTCTTTATCTGGGGGATGTGAAGCCAAGGGTATGTTAGCTTTATCACAGCCTGCACCACACCAACATGGCTGCATTGCTGGTCCAAGTACTCTGTACCTGGGCCTGACAACATATACCTCTTGTCCATTCGCCTGTCCACAGGAGGTAAAGAATTTGGCATCTTAAGAAACTTATGTGTCTGTTTCCCAAAGGATTTGTGAAGGGGAATAGACAATGTCTTGGACTCTGGGATGTCCATCATCTCCACACAGTCAGACTCCTCTTGCTCCTTGACAGCTTCATCCTAAGGGAGCTGAAGGGTTTCTGCCACTTTCCTGTAAAACACAAAGTGGGAAGGGGACTCAGAAAGCCTAGGAGGGGAAACACCAGAAGGTCTGTCTGGGGAGATGTCCGGTTCTATGGGCTCATCCAGACCTTCCACACCATCATCATCATCATAATCTTCATCCCCCTCCAAATCCGGTTCATAATAGTCTTCAGGGGAATAATCCTGAATCGGAGGAACTGACAGAACCGAATGCCTGCCCGAAGGCGTCGGATCAGCCAGAACCGAACGGAGCGATTCCACTATGCTAATCGCCCTGGCAATTTCTTCGGTGGTTGGACGATGCGGTTCTGGATCCAAACTGGTTGATTTTTCTTTCTTTTTTCTTTTTTCCAGAACTGACCCCTCAGGATTGGCTCTACGTTTGCCTGAGGGTGTCTCACCCAGGTCAGTGGGCACTCCCTCAGGTTCGGTCAGAACCAAACCAGGCTGGCCTTCCGGGTCAGTGGACTTCTCGGCCTCCTTTTCCCTAAGCCTGCCCAATCCTTTATCCAGGGTGGCTTTAGGGAAATTTTTACATATTTGGCAGTCCGACTCTAGGTGGTCAAAACCCAGACAATAAACACAGGTGGTGTGGGGATCAGCCTTAGCAAAGGCCTCCCCCACACTCACTGCAGTGTTAAAACCCAATGGGCCCGGTTTTTCTCTTGGGTTTCTCAGACGAAGCCATCCTATCACTTACCCTTTTTATGGCAACAGCCAGGCAAGACCACCTTATTGGTTCCTAATCGTGTTACAGGTGTTTGAAAGAAATGATGAAACACGTTTTTTTTTAGAACCGATAAGGACCGGTACCTCACACTAAAATCATACAGACAAATACAGACAACCGGTTCAGCCGTACCAGTTGAAAAACTGTTTTTTTACAATTTCTACACAATTTTCAGAACTAGTCCACTACCTATGTACTTACTGAACCGCAGACAGGGATCTGAACCGAAATAGCGAAACAAAATATCGGTATAACCGATGTTTTAAACCGGACCGAACCGTTAGCGAAGAAGTAATCTCCGGAGCAACTGTTCAGTTAGGTGGAGTAAAGAATCTGACGGTTACACTTCAAAATGCAGCAGACAGAGGTTTGAACCGAGCTCGAGCTCAAAGTTCTATGCTCTGGCATAGAGTTAACTCTTTCCTCTCCGGAGCAGTTCAAGTGCTGGGGCTAACTGCATAATGTCAGAATACAGCAAGACTTCATATTGTTTGAAAACTCATGGCTTAGAGTATGCATGGTGTACATCCCACTCTGACACTAACTGTCATTGAGGCATAGGTCAGGAAACATAGACAAACTAGGAGAAGTTATAAAATTCACAACTACTGTTTTATTATTATCAATAACAAGAAAATAAAAAAAAAAATAAAGATGTACAGGATAGCTCTTCACAAAGGCAGTACAAACAAAAATCCTTTCTCTAAATTTATCTCTCTCTGAAATCTCAGTCTCTTTCTCACGCCAAACATAACATTGCTCTCTTTATAAGAGAGGTCTTTGCCTGGCAGTTTAACCTCTGCATTATGTCCTTGTAAGTTTCATCTCCTGTTTTTCATAAAATGCAATAAGACTTCTTTCGCTGACATTTTTGTGACCAGCCTGAAGAGTGCATCCTGTCCCAGAGCTTTTTTTTTTTTGGAGCTCATCGTGAGACCTACCACGCTGAAAAGGGACAAATTACATGTCTGGCTAGGTTCGGGTCACTGAATTAAACCGTGGGCAAAGTAATGTCAAGTTACCTAATGGAGTATGATCTAGTATAAAAATACAATAATTATAAATATTAAGGTCACTCCAGAGGTTTGTGGAGGGTTATGAGCAACTGATGGTCTGTTTCTTTAGACACTGTACTGGGCTGCTTAATTATCAATAAAGGTAGAGTAATATTAGGTGCCAGCCTAATAATCAACAAAGCCTATATTGTTGATAACAAGAGCAGCATCCCACTTTTAGAAAGTCTATAAAGGGTTCCCTAGCTCAGGATGTTCTAACTGTAGAGGAGAGAGAAGGCTGCTTTTATTTACTTGCTATCCAGGAATGCACTGGGTGAAGGTTTTAGTGAACACTATTGGAATATTCTCTACAATAAGTTTGGGAAAAAATCTTGATGGGGTACAAACTGACTTTTTTTAACCATGTGATGGAGAATTTCAATATGTTTACTTAGCTAGCATGTGTTTGCCATATAATCTATAAAATGTTTTAATCTTTTTTCAATTTATTCTACCTCTCCCCTCCCCCCATGATATGGGTAGACCTATCTCTCATTTTCATGATAAAAAAATTTGGACAGTTTTCCCAACTTAATTCCTTTATACAAATGGATAACACGAATAATTTAAGCCTAATCACTTGAAATGTCAGGGGTCTAAATAATAAGATCAAAAGATATTCAGTGTTGTGACACCTAAGAAATTGGACCCGTCAATTGTATTCCTCCAGGAGACCCACCTTAAAATACAGGTTACTCACCTGTAATAAGAGTTCTAGAAATGGTATATGTTGTTCATCCACACTATCTGGGCAGGTTCCTTGCCGCTTTAAATCTTGCCGGAAGGTCTTCAAGCTGGCTCCTCCCACCCACCCGGGTGGTAACACTCTCGGCTCTGCCCCATGACACCAGATCTAGCCCACTGGAAGCCAGGTTGTGCGTGGAAGCCGGAGAGGTCGGGTGGGTCGTATGGATGAACAACATATACCATTCCTAGAACTCCTGTTACAGATGAGTAACCTGAATTTCTAGGGACATGGATATGTTGTTCATCCACACTATCTGGCAGATTCCTAGCAGTTCTCCAGGAGGAGGGAGGCAAGGCGCACACCCCCGCCTTAGGGAATAAAGACTGGAGAACCAAAGCCCCAATCAGCATCCCGGCGTGACCCAAGGTCGATGTGGTAGGGGGTAAAACGGTATGTGCCGACTTCCAGGTAGGAGCCCTGCAGATATCCTGGATAGGGACATACCCGGAAGCAGCCACTGATGCAGCGGAAGGGCGGGTAAAATGAGCACTTATCCCTCTGGGAGGCTCCATGCCCACCCACCTATAGCGGAGATCTATGCAGGAGGTGACCCACCCACTCATCGTCCACTTGGCTGCAGGTCTGCCAGGTGCGCCTTCAGCGTAGATGACAAACAGCTAGCGAACCTCTCCCGAACTTCAGCCCTACACTCCCTGAGAAGGTGAGTGCTCAACTAGGGTTCAAAAGGAGCCTATATACGGCCTCCGAGGTGTGAATAGGATAGAGCCCCGGCAGAGTCAACACCTGGTTAGGGTGACGCTCCGACACCACCTTCGGAAGGAACTTCGGGTGGGGCGCAGGACAACCTTGTCCCTGTGGAAGACCAGATAGGGAGACTTGAAGGAAGCGCCTGGAGCTCTCCCATCCTTCTGGTTGACGTGGTAGCCACCAAGAAGGTGTTCTTCCACAACAGGTGGGAGAATCACACCTGTGCATTGGTTCGAATGGCTTGCCCGTGAGCTAAGCCCATATCAGCAGAAGATCCCACGGAGGGGAGATTCTCTCCTCAGAGGGGAAGCGTGATCAAGGTCTTGGAAAAGCGCCAGACCACCTTTCCTGCACCACCGACTGCCTTCCGGCCCGCGCCCGGAGGACAGAGGTGACTGCCAGGAGCACCTTAAGGGTCATTGACTGAAGCCCTTGCTGAAGAAGAAGAAGAAGAAGAACGGACCACAGGTAGTCCGGAATGCTCGCCGAGGAACAGGAGAAGGGACCAGGCCCTATCCTAACACCAAATGGAGAACTCTTCCATTTGAAGGCGTAGCATTATCTGGTCGACTGCTGGCGGGATGCCTCAACGTCGAGGACCTCACCGGAAGACCCAAGGCCTGGCAACTAGCCGCACAGGAACCAGGCCGCCAGGTGCAGGGATTGAAGGTCTGGATGGAATACCTTCCCCTGATAACAGAGATCAGGTCCGGGTGGGCTGGAAGCCGCCTCGGGAGCCTGGGGCTGAGACTGAGGAGAGCTGGATACCAGAGCTGGCAGAACCAGTCTGGGGCTACCAGAATCACCTGCGCCTAGTCCCTCCTCGCCTTGCCTGTGGGTTAAGGGAAATGGGGGAAAGGCGTAGAAGAGGCCCGGGGTCCGCGGCCTCAAAGGCATCCCCTACAGCGAGCCCTGCTGAGGGGGGCAGGCATGAAACAGTCTCGGCTTTGCATTCTCCCTGGAGGGAAAAAGGTCCACCCGAGGCGTGACCCAGTGGGAGAAAGATCTTGTGCTACCTCTGGCAAGAGAGCCCACTCGTGAGGCACAGCCCTTATCCGGCTTAGGGCATCGGCCAGGGCATTGGAGGCTCCTGCCATTGAAATGGCTAGGAAAACCGCCTCCAGGCTGCGCACGAGACCCTATGCGGAGAACCTCTTTCCGTAATGGTAAGGGGTGCGTCCAGCCCTGGCGGGTTAGGTAGCACATGGTCGTGGTATTGTCCACCTGTACCTGAACCACTTGACCCCGTACAAACGGAGCAAAAGCAGTGCGAGCTAAGCGGACCGCATGAAGCTCCAGCAGGTTGAAATGGCATTGGGACCCCAGAGGGGACCAGAGGCAGTGCATCGGTCGAAGAAGACCGTCAACTCGGGGCGGACGACCGGGATGCCCTCCTGTAGATGTGCTGGAACAGTCCGCCATCGGAGAGCGCTCCACATCCCCTGAGTTACTGTCAAGGACTGGTCCAAAGGATCGCAGCATTGTGACCACTGGCTGGCCAGCCCCCATTGAAGGGGACGCATGTACCAACGGGTCCACAGACCACGCTGGTGCAGGCCGCCACAAGGCCCAGGAGGCACGGGAAGTCCCGGGCAGGGCACAATTGCCCAATCAGACATGATTATGTAAAGGAGGAAGAACCTCGGCCCTGTCCGCCAGGAGCCGAGCTCTGGCTCGAAGAGTTGAGCTCTGTCCTGATGAAAGGATCACCCGCTTTGGCACAAGTTCCGACTTGGCTCCATTGGAGAGGAGACCGGTCTGAGAGCAACCTAGAGGGCCAGAACTCCGGACTGCTCCACCTTCACTCTGGAGGGGTTGCAGTCAGCCCGCAATCCGGATAGGGGTACAACCGGACCCTTCGGCGCCACAGGAATGCTGCTGGGAAGAGGCTGAAGGCTATGGCCTGGAACTCATAAAGAGATCCCCCCACTCTGAAGCAGAGGGGTCTCCAAAGAAACAGACGGATCGAAATGTGAAGAATATGTCCTGGAGGTCCAGGGAACAGAGCCACACGCCTCATTCCAAGGATGGGGTATCTGAGTCAGAGTGACCATCCAGAAGGTCTGAGACCTTAAGTTGTTGTTCAGGTCGTGCAGGTCGAGAATGGGGCACCATCCCCCCATCCGTTTGGGGAACCAGGAAAAACCTGGACAGAAACCCCGGGTCTGGAGAAGGATCTGCACCTTCCTGATCACCTCTATTTTGAGGAGCAGGGTAATGTCGGCTTGGCGGGCCAACAGCGAGGCTGCGGACCCCGTGGCCCCCCGAGAGGTGACGGCTCAAAGGGGTGGGGCCTGCTCGAATTCCAGAGGCAGGACCTTTCCTAGCACCTCCAACACCCAGTGGTCCATGGTGATAGTGGACCAGGCGGAGGAAGTGGCAGAGTCGTCCCCCCACGGGGGGACCCGGGTAGGGGTGACGAGGCCGGGGGCGGCGCCCCGCAGCTCGTCACTGAGCAGGCTTGGAAGAGGGACTGGCCGAGGGAGCTCCTGAGCCTTTACCTCCTTGCTTCCCCTTAGAGGAAGCCGCTGGCTTGGGGTCAGGATGCCCAGCACAAGCCTGCTGGCCCTCATGCTGGTGTTGATAGGTCGGTCGTGCTGCAAAGGCCGAAGGATGACGGGGGCTTACGCAAAGGTTGCCGGGTGGCCCTTATCCCTCTGGGCAGGGGTGACCGAGTCTAGAGTGGCATTGGACTTCTCGGTCCCCTGGAGGTGTCCCTCCACTCCAGGGCCGAAGAGGTCAGTCCCCATGTAGGGGATGTCCGCCAACTTGTGCTGGGTATCCATCGAGAAGGTGGATATCCTCAGCCACGCCCTGCGGCGCATGGCCACCACGGCCGCTAGTGACCTGGCACAGGAATCACCTATGTCCAGAGCAGTCTGAAGCTGCAGCTTTGCCACCACCCTACCCTGGTCCCGTACCCGCTGGACCGTGGTCCACAGGTCGGCCGAGAGATGAGGGACCACCTCACCAGGGAGCCCAAGAGGGCGTGGGAGAAATGTGCCATCAGTGCGGCCGAGCTGGCCTGTCGGAGGCCTAGGGAGGAAGCGGCGGAAACTTTTGACGCATAGTCCATCCTTTTGGACTCTTGTCGGGGGCCTGTCCATCCCGTGGGCGTTCACTGAACGCTGGAAGACGAGTATCGGGTAACTAAACCCCTCGGTTGAGGGGTGCTCCAAAAAACCGGGCAAAGAACCGACAGGGACAGCATACTTCCTGGCCATCCTGGCCGAGGGTGCAGAACAGGAAGTAGGCCGCTGCCAAAGCTCCAAGGCTGGGCCGACAATGGCCTCAGGAAGGCCTCCGAGGGTGAACCCCTCGGTCTAGGATCTCCGTCAGGGGATAATAGGCCCGCTTGGACACGGGTTCGAGCTGCATCCCGGTGAACTCTGAGATGAGCCTAAGCAGACCCAGGAAGGATGATGGGCTGTCATCCAAACGACCGCCCGGGAAGGACTCCGGGCCCCCCTGCCTGGGGAACAGGGAGGAGTCATCGTCGGACTCTGAAGGGTCTGCAAAGAGCTGACTCAGGCCTGAGCCACTCTTCACCTGCCGAGGGCGGGCGGGAGTGAGGGTGACCGACAACCTGTGGGACAGGCCGTGACCCGACCGAGGTTCCACCACAATCGTTGGGGCAGCAAGGTTTGGTCGAACAACCAGCTCAGAAATGGGCACCTTGACTGCAGCGAGCGATTGCGTTGGCCATTCAGGTGGCAGCTGCTTGATAGACATGGAATGAATCGGAGTCGATTGATTCCCAGACAACAGCAACTGCTGCCACATAAACTCCTCATAACGTCGACGCCATCTGCGTCGAAGCCTCTCCTCATCCGAGGAGGAAGACGAGGAGGAACGGTGTTGCCACTTAACTCGGTGCCCCAACCGAGACCACCGAAGATGGCAGGAGGGCTTGACCGAGAAAAGGACTGAGACCGAGATCCAGATCCTCAGCAAAACCGAGAGTGGGTCTGGGAAGGAGCGGGGGACACCCGCTTTTCCCTCGGCTCGAACATATTGACCGAGGACTGCCGCCTCAAGGCGCAGGCAGAACCTCGGCCTCCACCGTGGAAACCGGTGAAGGGTTGACAGCTCTAGCAGTCGACCGCCCGGGGAACGGGTCGAGAGAACACTCGACAACGTTGATGGGAGTCTTGGCCAGCTGGCCTGACGGGGACACCGTGAAGCCAACGGCCTGAGCCGCAACCTCGACTGAAGTCGAAGGTCGGCAGACTAGGGAAGGGGACCTCTCCCGCTCCCACAAACACAGACGATGGGACTTACCCTGCGACTCCCTAGACCTGGGCCGAGAGGCAGGTCCCGATGGCCCCTCCCCTTTCATGGAGAGGGACTGGTGAAGCTCCCTGAACGAAGCCGAATGAGAGGAACTCAAACAGAGCGGGATAAATGCTGTGAACGAGGAGGAGGGAGATGCAGCCTTGGCCGCTGCCTTCTCCAGGGAGGTGGAGAGTTCGAGCTGCTCAGCTGAGTCAGCCAACGCGGACATTGCCCGATGAGCCTCTATAGATTTTACTGGCACGGAAAACTCCTCGGGGCATCCAAGCCTCAATCGGGCTGCACGATCCTCCAGGGTGTTGGACGAAAGGGCGCAGCACAATTCGCAAACTTGTGGGTCATGGTTCAAGTCGAGGCAGTATATGCACGTGGAGTGTGGATCAGTTTTGGAGATATTCCGCCCACCAGGGCGCCTCTGAGAGCCGAACGACTGTCCATCGCAGCGAGGGAAAGAAGACCAAGTTTTAGAAACTCACAACCAAATTTGGACGAACCGAAGAATCAGGAACCAGTCGAAAAACACAGAGCGCTAAGGAGGGAACCTGAGCTTCCAAGCGGTAAGGAAGATCTGGCATCATGGGGAGGAGCCGAGAGTTTTACCACCCAGGTGGGTGGGAGGAGCCAGCTTGAAGACCTTCCGGCAAGATTTAAAGCGGCAAGGAACCTGCCAGATAGTGTGGATGAACAACATATCCATGTCCCTAGAAAGGAACATTACCTGTTTATGCGTAGATAATGGGTGGGACAGGTATTTGAGGCCGGGAACAGTACAAAAAAAAGCTGGGGTGCTCATACTTATCAGAAGAGGAATCAACTTTACACCCTGTATAGTTTTAGGGGATCCTGAAGGCCATTATCTAACTGTAAATGGGAAGCTGGATGAGAAGTATATTACCTTACAAAATGCATATGGCCCTACGAGTCCCACCCTTGAGAGGTTCCAGCAAATCTTCACAAATGTTGGAGGCTTACTAGATAGTACCATCCTCCTAGTGGGAGATACTAATTGCAACTCTGACCCTACTCTAAATAGGTCTACTCCTAGACTCCATAGGAACAAAGCAGATAAAGAGCTAGCAGACCTTATAGACAATTTGCAACTGATTGATGCCTGGCGTAAGCTACACCCCAATATTAAAGATTTTACATTTTGGTCTCAGTGCCATCAATCAGGCTCTAGAATTGATCAGATGTTCTTCCCAAAACAGCAGTTAAGCAGAATTATCAAGGCAGATATACTGTAGAAGCCCAAGTAATTTCTGATCATTGACCAGTTTCCCTGATTTTTAATAGGTCAACTAACCTGCAAAGGAAATGCAGATGGGAAATTAACAACTTCTTCCTTGAGAAGGAGAACATTGCTGACAGAATTAAAAATAGTATAGTAGATTTTATGTTTTTAAATAACCCTATGGACACTTCCTGGAGTAATACCTGGGACTGCCTTAAATTTTACCTTAGAGGAACTTTAATTAGTGAAGCTTCAGCCCTTGAAAAAAAAAAACAGGAGGAAATGATGGCAAACATTAGGGATCAAGAGAAGATTTTCCTCACTTCAGAGTCTTTAGCAGCATGGAATATGTGGTCAAAACCCAAAACTGAATACAATGAGACATTAAGAAGTGAAGCAATCTTTTCTGTAAGGAAGGCTAGATTAAATTATGGGGACTCTGGTGATAGGGCTGCCAAAATTCTAGCAATATGATTGAAGCAGAATAACGGGGCAACAGACATTACTTCCATCAGATGTAGCAACTCAGGTAACATCCCATCTGGAATCAACAAACAATGAATTTAGGAAATTCTACCAAGACCTTTATAAGGATGAAAATGACAAGGGAATAAACACATGATTTTGTATTTTCTTGAAACTTGGCTTTCCAGCCAAATGCCCTTTGGGGTAACCCTTGTCTCAGCGTTTGCTCACAGAGGTTCTTTGTCTTTTAAATAGTTTTTTTTATTTTAATGGGTTCACCACAACATAACCCAGACAGATCGTCTTAGGGTAGCTGGTTCATTCCACGGGGTGTCAAACAGACGAGGCATACTGATGAGTCCTGGTAGGACGAAACACGTGTCTATGTCATCTGTTGGCACCCTTTGCAAACTGTGTGAGAGGCTTTTTGGCACCTTGCAATTCTGCTTAAAGTTGAACCAGTATAAACACACTGTGGTGATTTGCATATGCAGCCCATGATGCTTTGCATTGTGTGGGTATGAGTGATTTTGTATTTTCTTGAAACTTGGCTTCCCAGCCAAATGCCCTTTGGGGTAACCCTAGCCTCAGTGTTGGCGCACATTAGAGAAGTCCTGTGAGAGTTTGAATATCCCAAAAGTGTCACCCCAATACCAAGACATGTTAGGTGCCAACATCCAAGAGGCTGAGGTTCTTGAGGTAATAAGGCAGACTAAGACAAATAAAGCTCGGTGCACTGATGACTATTCCTCCAGCTTCTATAAGAAATGTAACAACTAGCACATATTCTTGTAGAAGTATTTAATGAATCATGGGAGACAGGACACCTTTTGAGTGAAATGACTAGAGGCCTCATAACTTTAATTCATAAACAAGGAAAAGATCCTCTCTCATGCAGTAATTACCGACCTATCTCTCTTATAAACTCAGACACCAAAATATTGGCAAAAGTACCGGCAAATAGATTAGAGAATGTTATCTCATCATTTATTTCAAAACAGCAAACTGGTTTTATGAGGGGGAGATTATCTGCTGACAACGCAAGGAAATTACTGCATGTTATACAAGCAGCAAATAAGGCCACAATACCGTGCGGACTTCTGTCACTTGATGCGGAAAAGGTTGTTTGACAGAATTGCCTGGCCCCACATCTTCTCAACACCAAGATTTTATGGTTTTCCTAACACCTTTCTTCAGTGAAGAGAAATATTGTACAAGAACTCGAGTTCTGTTGTAGAAACAAACTGAGTAATCTCTCCGTTCTTTTTCATTAATAGAGGGACTAGACAAGGGTGTCCACTCTCCCCCTTACTATGCAACATCACAACAGATCCCCTTATAAGACAGCTGGACATTAACAAAGAAACTATGGGAGTTAAGGTGGCAAACAGCAAACACATGGTCGCAGCTCATGCAGATGACATTATGTTGGTGGTGTCTGACTCCCCGATCTCTACTGAATATCTTAAATATCCTTCAGAAATGTGGTAATTTTTCAGAATATAAGCTTAATATGAATAGGTTGTGTAATAAAGAAGAAATCATCACATTGGGCTTCGCTTGGGAAAAGGATCATATCATATATTTAGGTGTTAAAATATCCAATACTCTGCTCAAAACTGTACTAAATGCTAGTGACATTAAAAGAAGGGTTACAGAAGATTTAAGTAAGTGGAATAAATTACCACTAGGGTTATGGGGGAGGTTAGATTCAATTAAAATGACTCTTCTATCCTGGCTCCTCTACATGTTTATGATGATACCGTGTAGTTTTACCAAAAGATGGATTCAAGGTATAACATCACAGGTCACTAGCTTCATATGGGCGGGCAAACAGAACAGACTGGCTTACTCTAAAATGCGTAGAACAAAAAGTAAAGGGGGGCTGACAGCTCGGGATTTTGATCTATACTTTTTCACGATAAACTGGCATGCATGAGGCATTTTGGGAGAATAGCACACTTTGGAGGTGTGCCTCTCCCATCAATGCACTGCTTCCTTGAGCAGGCGTGGCGGTCCTGCACCAATGGGTGCAGGAGCTCTGTATGACAGCGGTGTTCCTCTGCTTCAAAGGAAAGCACCGCTGCCATACTGAGCGCCGACACGACGCCCCCCTCGTGTCATGCGCCCCCGCTGCATCACGCCGCCTAAAGCTTTGGTGCCACACTGGGGTTTACCCCAGCGTGGCAAACTTTGATTTGTACAACGGGGTGCCTAACCTTCCGGCTCCACGGCCCCAAACCATCCTGTTGCCACGCTGGGAGCCAACCCCAGCTTGGCAAACGCTGCCTTTGTTTTGCCGAGCGGGTGCCCAATCCCCGTCGGCTCCACGGCCCCCCAAACCATCCTGTTGCCGCTCTTGGGAGCCAACCCCAGCTTGGCAAATGTTGCTCTTTGTTTGCTCGGTGGGGTGCCCAAACCCCCGCCGGCCTCGGCCCCTCCCCACGTAGTTTGCCGACGGGGTGCCCAACTCGCCGGCCCCTCACCCCCAGTTCTTGTGCCACGCTGGAGCCCACCCAGCGTGGCAAACGGTCCCACATCTTTTTTTTTTTTTTAACACCTGTAAAATAAAACGTCCCACAATGCGCTCCCAGCCCTCCCACAACCCGCACTCCAGCCTCTCCCACACCCCCACCTCATACTTACCCGACTCGCGCGACGATCTTCGTGGACTAGGAACACGCCTGCACTCTTCAAAGGCGACGCGAACTGAGGAAATGCCGTAAGCTGTATAATGAGCAGATAGGGGGTTCAACTTTATTGCATATCTCAGTCATTTTTGGAATTTTGCACCAAATTTTCAACATGGGGTTTTGGGACCCCTTCTCATGAATGATGTCACTGTCATGGCGATTAGTCCCGGAAGGTGATTTCTGAGGCTGCGTAGTCACTGCGCAAAATCACCCTTCGGCCTCGAATAAGCTATGACTGTTTTACGAAGCGCAGGCAGTTCCTACGCAGGCTCGTAAGTTTCATGAATTTTCTATATTTTCATTCCAGATTTTCAACATTGCCATTTTATCACACCTTCTTATAAGTTGTACAGCTGTCATTTTTCACATATCACCCAAATCGTGCTTCCGCCCATCTAGCACACAATGGCGCAGTCGGTGTGTGAAATCAAATTATGGAACACATTAAGAAAATCACAGTGACACTGATCATGAGCAGAGGTCTTAAAATGGCTGGGCTGAAAATTTGGTGAAAAAATTCCTAAAAATGACTGTTTTACAAGTCTGCGTTGCGCAGTTCCTACGCACGCTCGTATGTTTGCGAATTTTCAATATTTTCACTCCAGATTTTCAACATTGCCATTTTACCACACCTCCTTATGAACAGTACAGCTGTCATTTTTCACATCCTGCCCAAACGTGTTTCCGCCCGTGTAGTGCACAATGGCGCAGTCGGTGTGCAAAATCAATGTATGGCACACATTAAGACAATCACAGTGACACTGTTCATTAGCAGAGGTTTTAAAATGCCAATGTTGACAATTTGGTGAAAAAATTCCTAACAATGAATGTTTTACGAGCGTGCATTGCACAGTTCCCACGCACGCTCCTAGGTTTGCGAATTTTCAATATTTCTACTCCAGATTTTCAACATTGCCATTTTACCACACTTCCTTATGAGCAGTACAGCTGTCATTTTTCACATCCTGCCCAAAACGTGTTTCCGCCTATGTAGCGCACAATGGGGGTAACAAAGAAAAAATTACTCACCTTAGTAATGTTGTTTCTTCTAATGGAGTCTTGCTATATTATAGACATTAGCAGTTTGATCTGGCTCTAGAACTGCCCCGGAGTGAAATGGTTAAAACCATTCCAAAATAGAATTTTGGCACGAGAGCAGCTCTGTGTCATTTCAAACTTGAACTGTCAGATCTTTACGAACCAAACTCACTAAGGTCTGTGTGGAAGCTGTAACCTACACTAGCCAAATGGCTACCTAAATAATAACAACCATTGATGGTCCCAACACCCAAGACTCAAGTCAGGGGACCAGAAATACTAACACCATTCTAATAATATGAAAATGGAACATAAGTATAATAAAACACACACACACGTACACATACACACCCCCAAAGTCCCAAAGGGGACAAAATGCTAACAGGACATAAGTAGTGCCCACACTAAGTTGCCCGCACCCCACCAAGTAGAGGTTCTGAGAGGGGCAGGTTGGGGGGGAGGTCTATAATATAGCAAGACTCCATTAGAAGAAACAACATTACTAAGGTGAGTAATTTTTTCTTCAAACAACATGAAGTCTTGCTATATTATAGACATTAGCAGAATACACAGCAGTACCTCCATGGAGGAGGGGCAGAACCTACTTAGGGAATAGGCTCTGAAGAACAGCTGTGCCAAACCGAGCACCTCTCCTGGCCTGGACATCCAGGGAGTAATGCTTGGTAAAAGTGTGTACTGTTTTCCAAGTAGCAGCCTGGCAAATCTCTAATAAAGGGATATCTCTGGCAGCAGCTAGAGACGCAGCTGTACCCCTGGTAGAATGAGCCCTCAAACCGGGGGCTCTGCCCACTTGATAAAATTGATACAAGAGACAATCCACCTGGCTATTGATCTCTTAGTGGCAGGTTTGCCTTTCCCAGCTTCACCATAGGTAAGGAAAAGTTGAGGGATTCAACCTGTGACCTTTGTAGCCTCTACACAATAACTAAGAGCTCTCTTAACATCCAGGTTGTGCAACCTCCTCTCACCAAGAGGAGTGATCAGTGAAAAATACTGGAAGGCAGATAGATTGATTAAGATGGAAATCTGAAACCACCTTTGGCAAAACTTCCTATTAGTCCTAAGGACTACCTTATCCCTGTGGAAAGAAATAAAGTCAGTCTCCACTGACAAGGCTTGCAATTCACTTCGTGCTTGGCAGAAGTGATAGCCACTAGAAAAACAGTTTTCCAAGTTAGGTACTTAAGCTCTGCAGAAGACAGAGGTTCAAAGGGGTTGCATTAACTGGGCAATGCAAACATTAAGGTCCCAAGCAGGGCCGGTTCTAAAGGGAGGATTAGTATGGAGTAATCCCTTAAAAAACTTGGAAAACACAGGATGAGAGGAAAGAGGGATGACTTTCCTGTTGACACAAAAGCAGACACAGCTGCCAAATGAACTCTCAGGGTAGCTGGTCTGAGACCAAGGAATTAAGATGTACCATGTAATCTAACAAAATGGGCAATTCAGCAGATTCTGGGGAAATATTTTTCCCAGCACACCAAATGGAAAACCTTTCCATTTAGAACTATAAGTAGCTCCTAGTGGAAGGCTTTCTGGAAGCCTTTAGATCTCAAGAACACCCTGAGAGAGGTGTAAATCAGCAACCTTAACTCCTCAAGAGCCAGGCCTTGAGGTTGAGGGATTTGAGGTCCGGATACCAAACCTTCCCTGGGCACAAGTCAACAGATTGTGATTCCTGGGAAGGCACAGGGGAAGATGGACTGTCAGAGACAGAAGGAGTGGGTACCAGGGCTGCCTGGCCCAATCTCGGGGCAATCAGAATCACCCTGCAAGGCGGAGATCTGATTTTGACTAGTACTTTGAATAGGAGAGGAAAGGGGGAAGCATAGAGGAACTTCCCCTCCCAATCCAGAAGAAGGGCATCCAGGGGAACTGAGCCCAGCACTGGAGGCCTGCAACAGAACAGAGGAAGTTTGTGATTGTCTGGGGCTGCAAAAAGATCTATCTGAGGGATGCCCCACCTGGCAAAAACTATCCCCAGCACTTGAGGATCCAGGGACCATTCGTGATGGCCCTGGAAATCCTGCTGAGGGCATCCGCTAGGACATTGTCCTTCCCTGGAAAATGAACTGCTAGAGGGAAGTGTTCAGGAATAGGCCAGAGACCACAACTTCATTGTCTCGGTGCACAGGGTCAAGACCGAGTGCCCCTGTTTGTTGATGTACCACATTGTTGTGGTGTTGTCTGTTCTGACTTGTATCACCTTGTCGTGACAGATGCAGAAAAGCTTGAAGAGCTAAAAGACAGCTCTGAGTTCCAGCAAATTGATGTGAGCAGAGATTCCTGGGGACCAAACTCCTGAGTGGAAAGGTCGCCCATGTGGGCTCCCCAACCCAGAAGGGAAGCATCTGTAGTGAGAGTCAAGTCGTGAGAAGGGGAAATGAAGGGGACCCCGCTCTTAAATTGCTCTGATCCTGCCACCACTGGACAGCTAAGATCAAGGTTCGAGTCACTGGGACCAACTTGGAAAGGGGGTCTCTTCTCTGAGACCAAAAGGTTCTCAAGTGAAACTGAATGTCTCTCATCTGAAATCTGGCTCCCTGCACAACAGCTGTGGATGCAGCCATGTGCCCCAGGAGCTGCAGAAAGTGTCTTGCTGGTCGAGAGACCTGCAGAGTGAAGGAAGAGGCCAGAGCCACTAAATTCCTTACCCTTCTGGGGAAGAAAGGCTCTGGCTAGCTTTGTGTCCAATTTGCCCCTATAAAGGTGAGTACCTGGACTGGTTCCAGAACCGACTTTGTAGGTTTAGCAGAAAACCCAGGGAGGTGAGAAGCTGCTAGGTGACCTGCAGGTGAGATTTTACTCAGTTCTGGGACTGGCCTACAATGAGCCAGTCGTCTAGATAGGGAAAACAGCAATCCTCTGCCTCCTTAAGTGGGCCACCATGCTAGACACTTTGTGAATATCCTTGGAGCAGAGGTAAGGCCAAGGGCATTGCTCTGAACTGGTAATGACCTGAGGGCAGTTCGAATCTGAGGTACTTTCGATGGGATCTTCTGATTAGGACATGGAAATAGGCATCCTTGAGGTCCAGGGAGGCTAGCCAGTCCCTGGCCTTAGGGAAGGTAAAATCATTGCCAGAGTTACCATTTTGAACTTTGGTTTCAAAAGATGCTTGTTCAGATATCTGAGATCTAAAATGGGCCGCCATTCTCCTGTCTTTTGGGGTAAGGAAGTATCTGAATACAGACCCTGCCCTGATGCAGGGAGGAACCCTTTCTACTGCTCTGAGAGCTAACAGGATGAGACCTCTGTTTCCAGAGCGAGGGTCTCTGAAGCACTTGCAGGTAGAAAAGTCTGCTTCTCAACTTGGGAAACTTTTTAGCTGAGAACCAGACCCTGGCTTACTACTTCCGAACCCACTTGTCTGAGGTTAAAGAAGCCCACCTCTGACTGAAGTAAGCCAGCCTGCCCCCACTGGTACAGGAGAATCAGCCCTGGGCACCCCATCAGGGTGCCTGTTTCATCAGGAGCTTTAGGCTGGGGGTGGGAGCAGGTCTTCCACCCCTCGCCTGCCCCTGCCTCTGAAGAAGCCCTCTGAGCGTAGGCAGAGAAGGCCTGAGTCTGGTAGAAAGGCCTGTGAAAAGGCCTACCCCTACCCCTGGGAGCATGCCTTTGAGGAGTGGCTTGCCGCTCCTTAGCCTGGGCACTCTTGTAAGTAGTCCATATTCATCCATCTTCTTCATGTAATTCCTGTCTGCTCTCCAAACAGAGAATTTCCCACCACAGGAAAATCCATAGCCTTAGTCTGGGTATCCTGTGACAAACTAGTACACCTGAGCCAGGCCAACCTACTGAAAAGCTACAGATGTGGCCATGACCCTAGAGGAAACATCATTAACATCCACAGCAGCATGAAACTGAACCTAGAGGCTTCAATGCCATCAGCAGCCACCTGTTCTAGTTCACTAGCCAGCTGGCCATGGGCCTGCTTGGCCAATTGCATAACAGTATCCCATCTAGATTTCTGATACCTAGCTACATAGCCATATAATTTGCTTGCCTGAGTCCCAGAGAGGCTGCCATATACTGTTTTTTTGCCATGGCATCAATCTTCCTGGAATCCTTGTCAGGAGGATGTGGCCAAGGGAATATTAGCTTTATCACAGGCAGCAGCCTGAACTACCCCAACATGACTGCATTGTTGAGAAAGGAATTCTGTATCAGGGCCTGACAATGTATACCTTCTGTCCATCTTTTTATCTACAGGAGGCACAGAATTGGGAGCTTTTAAAATTTTAATTGTTTGTTTCAAAAGACTTATGTAAAGGAATGACAATCTCCTAGACTCTGGAATATCCATCATTTCTACAAAATCAGCTCCTCTTGCTCATCCACAGCTCTTCTAAAGGAAGCTGAAGGTTTCAGCAACTTTTTATAAAACATAAATGAGATGAGGACTCAGACAGCATAGGGAGATTCTAAAGGTCTGTCTGGGAGATGTCCGGTTCAATGGGCACACCCAGACCTTCCCAGCCACATTCATACTGTTCATAATCCTCCTCCCCTCCTCTGGTTCATAAAATTCTCAATATCATAATCCGAACCACTGGGACCGGACGAACCGACCTTTTACCAGATAGTGGTCTCGGACGGACCCCTAAGACAGTGACTGGACAATTTGTATGGCTTTTGCTATCTCTGCAGCAGTTGGAGAAGGAATTTTGGACCCAGACCTGCTGATTTTCTTGTTTTCTTTACTGAATTGGTTCTCAGAACCAGCTTTCTTTGCCCGAGGAAGTCTGGCCCTGGTCAGAGGGCACTCTCTGGTTCGTTGGCACCGAACCGGCTGGCCATCCGGGTCAGTGGACTTTTTGCCTCTGCCCTGAGCCTGCCCAATCTCTTTCCAGGGTGGCTGCAGGAAATTCTTACATACCTGGCAGTCTGACTGGAGGTGGTCAAACCCCAGACAATAAACACATGGGTGTGTGGGTCAGCCTTGGCAAAGACTTCCCACAAACATCACAGTGTTGAAACCCAGTGGGCCCGGTTTTTCTTTTGGGTTTCTCAGACATAATGCCAGCCTAACCAAAAACTTGCCCTTTTAACGGCAGTGCCAGGAAGACACCCTTATCGGTTCCTAACCTGTCACGGGTATTGAAAACGAATAAACTCCGTTTTTTTAGAACCGATAAGAACTGGAACCGTGACTCTAAAATAGTAACTTTTAGTTTTAAATGAGTTTTAACCCACTGATCGGTTCAAAACCAACCGATAACTTATAAGTTCCACACAGACAAACCTTCATTTACTTACGGTTACCACAGATAGAGTTTGAACCGAACGGTTTTATGTGTTAAAATAAACTATTCTCGTTAAATCCAACCGAGAAAACACTTTTTAAACCGGAAATGAACCGAGCAGAAGAAGAAATCTCGGATGACTGTTCACTGAGGCGGAGTAAAGTATCTGACAGTTCAAGTTTGAAATGACACAGAGTGCTGCTCTCGTGCCAAAATTCTATTTTGGAATGGTTTTAACCATTTCACTCTGGGGCAGTTCTAGAGCTCGAACAAACTGCTAATGTCTATAATATAGCAAGACTTCATGTTGTTTGAACCGGGAACCGCACTCTAAAATAGTAACTTTTAGTTTTAAATGAGTTTTAAACCCACTGATCGGTTCAAAACCGAACCGATAACTTACAAGTTCCACACAGACAAAACCTTCATTTACTTACGGTTACCACAGATGGAGCTTGAACCAAACGGTTTTGCGGTTAAAATAAAACTATTCTCGGTTAAATCCAACCAAGAAAACACTTTTTAAACCGAGAAATGAACCGAGCAGAAGAGAAATCTCCGGAGCGACTGTTCACTGAGGCGGAGTAAAGAATCTGACAGTTCAAGTTTGAAGTGACACAGATGAAAAAATTACTCACCTTAGTAATTGCTTTTCTTCTCATGGAGTCTTGCTATATTAGGACTTATTGCAGTTAGCCACTGCACTTGAACTGCCCCGGAGAGGAAAGAGTTAACTCCAGAGGATCTGGAGTTCTAAAGCGCGGGGGCGCTATACCAAAGCTCTATCTGGGCAGTTTCAAATGAAACTGTCAGATCTTTACAGCTAACACTAGCAACAAGTCTGTGGAAAGCTCTACACTAGCCAAATGGCTACCTACTAGTAGTAATAACAATATAAACAACAATAGGAACAACAACAATAATAATAAGAATGAATAATGGTATTATTAGTTTTCCCTGACAAGCACTATTAGGACCCCCTTCCCCAAAGACTCAAGTCCAGGAAGGGCCAACAAATCACTCAACACAGAAAACCCAGTTCCCTAACCCTAAATAAAAGAGGGTGAAGGGAAGAACTACAATGGCATGACACAGTGCTTGCACTAATTTGCCACCCCACCCCAGTAGAAGTTCTGAGAGGGGCAGGTTGGGTGGTTTAATATAGCAAGACTCCATGAGAAGAAAAGCAATTACTAAGGTGAGTAATTTTTTCTTCAAACACCATGAAGTCTTGCTATATTAGGACTTATTGCAGATTACACAGCAGTACCTCCATGGAGGAGGGTCAGAACCTACTTAGGAAATAGGCTCTGAAGCACAGCTGTGCCAAAACGAGCATCTCTCCTGGACAGAAATCCAGGGAATAACACTTGTAAAAGTGTGAACTGTCTTCCAAGTAACAGCTCGACAGATTTCCAGAATGGGAATATCTCTAGCAGCCGCTAGATATGCAGCTGTACACCGGTAGGAGTGAGCCCTCAGTCCTGAGGGGGCTCTCCTACCTAGTCTTTGATAACAAAATGGATACAAGAGACAATCCACCTTGCAACTGTCCTCTTAGTGGCAGGTTCCTTGCCAACCTCGCCTCTAGGAAGGAAGAGTTGGAGGATTCGAACCTGTGACCCTTAGTGCTACAAATAGTAGCAGATAAGGCTCTTTGACGTCCAAGCTGTGCAGTCTCCTCTCACCTGAGGAAGAATGCTCAGTGAAAAATCCTGGGAGAGAGATGGGTTGGTTCAGGTGGAAACCTGAAACCACTTAGGGACAAACCCTGTGTTAGTCCTAGGGACTGTCTTATCCCTGTGGGAGAGAAAATCTTCTTCCACTGCAGAGCCTGTAGTTCACTTTTGCATCTGGCAGAAGTGAAACCACCAGAAAAAACATTTTCCAAGTGAGAAGCTTGAGCTCTGCTGGGGACAGAGGGTTCAAAGGGGTTTGCATTAACTGAGCAATGCAAACATTCAGGCTCCATGCAGGAGCTGGTTCCTAAAAGGAGGTTGGTGTGAAGCAAACCCTTAAAAACTTGGAAAACACAGGTTGAGAAGAAAGAAGCAGGCTTCCCTGCTTGCAGAAAAAAACAGAGACAGCTGCCGAGGAACCCTTAGGTAGCTGGCCCAAGACCTAAGGAATTTAAAATGGACCAAAAGTCCAGAAAATGCAGATACAGACTGTGGTATAATCTGGCTTCTCAGCGCACCAGACTGGAAAGCCTGTTCCACTTAGAATTGTAAGTGGCCCCAGTGAAAAGCTTCCTTGAAGCCTTTAAAATATCCGCTACACCTTGAAAAGGTAAATCAGAAATTCTAACTCCTCAAGAGCTGCCTTGAGAAGGAGGAATTTGAGGTTCGGATACCACACTCTCCCTTGTGCAAAGGCCAGTAAGTCGTGACTCTGGGCAAGCTCAGGGTAGGGGTGGACTGTCAAGGACAGAGACAATGGGTACCAGGCTGTCTGGCCCAGTTTGGAACAATCAGAATCGCTTTGCAGGGCTGAGATCTGATTTTTACTAGTACCCTGAAAGAAAGGGAAAAGGAGGAAAGGTGTACAGAAACTTCCCTTTCCAATCCAAGTGAAAAGCATCCAGGGGGGCTGATCCCAGCACTGGAGGCCTCAACAAAACAGAGAAAGTTAGTGGTTATCTGGGGCTGCGAAAAGATCTATCTGAAAATGAGCCTCATCTGGCAAGGACTGAACCCAGCACCTGAGGATTCAGAGCCTAATCGTGATGGCCCTGAGAATCCTGCTGAGGGCATCTGCAGGGCATTGTCCTTCCTGGGAGGTGAACTGCTATCAGGAGGTGTTCAGGGAGTAAGCCAGAGACCACCACTTCATTGCTTCGGTGCACAAGGCTGATGACCGATGCCCCTGCCTGTTGATGTACCACATTATTGTGGTGTTGTCTGTCTTGACTTGAACTACTGTGTTCTGACAGAAGCTGAAAACTCCTAAGAGCTAGAAGACAGCTCTGAGTTCCAAAAATTGATGTGGAGCAGAGATTCCTAGGGAGACCACACTCCCTCATGGACAGGTCGCTTAGCTGCCCTCACCCTAACACAGGAGCATCCGTGGTGAGGGAATGAGGAGGACCCCTAGTTTTAGATTGCTTGATCCTGCCACCAGTGTAAGGCCAGGATCAGGGATTGGGTACTAGAACCAATTTGGAAAGGGAATCCCTCCTTTGGGAACAATAGGCCCTCAGATGGAACTAAATGTCCTCATCTGAATCTTGCTCCCTGCACTACAGCTGTGGAAGCAGCCATGTGCCCTAGTAGTTGTAGCAAATGCTATGCTGGTCAAGAGACTCGCAGAGTAATGGAAGATGCCAGGGCAAAGAGACTGCCTACCCTTCCAGAGGGAGAAATGCCCTGGCTAACTTGTGTTCAACTCTGCCCTATGAAAGTTAGTACCTGAACTGGTTCGAGAACTGACTTGGTAAATTCAGCAGAATCCCAGAAAGGTGAGAAGCTGCTGGTGACTTGCAAGTGGGATTTTACTTGATCTGGAGACTGACCCACTAAGAGCCAGTCATCCAGGAAAGGAAACAAAGCAATCCCTTGCCTTCTAAAGAGCCACTACTACAGCTAGAATTTCAATACCTTGGCTAGAGAGGTAAGGGCCAAGGGCATTGCCCTGAACTGGTAGTGGCCTGAGGGTAACCTGAGGTACTTTCGGTGAGAAGGCCTGATCAAACATGAAAAATAGGCATCCTTGAGGTCCAGGAAAGCTAGCAGTCCCCTGGCCTCAGCCAGAGTTAACATTTTTAACTTTGTTTTCAAAAGATGCTTGTTCAGGTACCTTAAATCTGAGATGGGCCGCCAATCTCCTGCCTTCTATAGGGTAAGAAAGTATCATGAGTACAGCCCCTGCCCCGTGGCAAGGAGGGATCTTCTACTGCTTTGCAGTTCAGAGGAGAAGAAACCTCTGCTCCTAAGCCAAGGGATTCCGGGATTTGTAGGGACCTGTCTGGCTCTCATCTTTGGAAACTGTTTGAAGCTGAGAACCAGACCTATTACTTCCAGAACCCACTTGTCCGAGTTAGGGACACCCAATTCTGGCTGAAATAAAACCAACCTGCCTCACTGGTATAGGAGACTGGCCCTGGCAATCTCCATCAGGGTGCCTGCTTGGCAATAGTCTTGAAGCTAAGGGGAGGGGACGGTTTACTTGTGCCCGGCCTATCTCTGCCTCTGAAGAGGCCTCTCTGGCGAAGCAGAGGAGGCCTGAGCCTCTACCTGGGCAGTTTTGTAGGTAATCATCCCTGTTTTTCATATAGCTTTCTGTTTGTTCCTCAAACAGAGAATTACCCACAACAAGAAACAAATCCATAGACTTTGACAGAGTATCTTGGGACAGATTAGTGCATCTGAGCCATGCCAACCTCACGAAAGCTACAGAAGTGGTCATGACCCTAGAGAAAACAAGATTAACACCAACAGCAGTATGAACTTGAACTTAGAGGCTTCAGTGCCATTAGCAGCCACCTGTTCCAACCTGCACAGCCAGCTGGCCATGGGCCTGCTTGGCTAACTGCAATATCAGGCCCCCACCTAGATTTCAAATTCAGCCACATAAGCCATACAACTTGCCTGTCTGAGTCCCACAGAAGCTGCCATATACTGTTTTTCTGTCTATGGCATCAATCCTCCTGGAATCCTATTCAGGAGGATGTGAGGCCAGGGAACTAGCCTTGACACAGGCTGCAGCTTGTACCACACCTACATGACTACACTGCTCAGTGAGGAAGTCTGTAACAGAGCCTGATTTAAATACACCTTCTGTCCATTTTTTATCTTACAGGAGGGACAGAAAGAGGAATCTTATAAAATCTTTGTTGTTTACTTCCTAAATGACTTATGCAAAGGAAAGACAACCTCCTAGCCCATCATTCCTACATAATCAGGCTCCCTTTACTCATCCATAGCCTCCTCTAAAGGAAGCTGGGGGATTCTGCAAGCTTTTGTAAAACATAAACTGAGAAAAGGACTCAGACAGAAAAGGAGGAGATTCTAAAGTCTGTCTGGAGAAATGTCCGCTAAGTGGGCATGTCCAGACCCTACCAGCCACACATGTATTGATCAAATTTCCTCCTACTCCTGTGGTTCATAACAATTCCTCAACATCATAAACCTGAACCACTGGAACTGAACGAGCCACCTTTACCAACTGTAGATGGTCTGACAGGACCTAGAAACAGTGACTGGACAATCTGTATGGCTTAACTACTTCTGCAGCAGTTGGAGAGACAATCTTGGACTCCAAACCTACTGATTTCTCTGTCATATTCATTTTTTTTTTTTAAACTGGTTCCTCTGAACCATCCTTTGCCCGAGGAAGTCTAGCCCTGGTCAGAGGGCACCTCTGGTCCAGTGGGTACTGGACCGGGCTGGCCATCCGGGTCAGCGGACTTTTGGCTAATAGTTCCCTGAGCCGCCCTATCTCTTTTCAAGGTGGCTGCAGGGAAATTTTAAACACCTGGCAGTCTGACAGGAGGTGGTCAGCCCCCAGACACAAACACAAGTGGTGTGGTCAGTTTTGCAAAGGCTTCCACAGCATCACAGTGTTGAAACCCAGTGGCCCGGGTTTTCTTTTGGGTTTCTCAGACATAATGCCAGCCTAACCAAAAGCTTGCCTTTTTATGGCTGTACAGACAAGACACCCTTTATCGGTTCCTAACCGCTTTACTGGGTATTTGAAAACCCTATTTAAAATCAAGGTTTTTTAGAACCAATAAGAACGGGTACTGCACTCTAAAAGCCCAAAACTTTAAAACGTTAAAATAAAACCGATCGGTTCAAAACCGAACCGATAACTAAATTTCACACAGACTTTACATTTTGTACTTACGGTTTACCAGATAGAGCTTTAACCAAATGCGGTAAAAATAATTACTTTTTGCCGGTTCAAATGAACCAAAATACCGCTTGAACCGAGCTGAAGGAGCTGATCTCCGAGCGACTGTTCAGTGAAGCGGAGTAAAGAATCTGACAGTTTCATTTGAAACTGCCCAGATAGAGCTTTGGTATAGCTACTACATTAGAACTCCAGATTCTCTGGAGTTAACTCTTTCCTCCGGCAGTTCAGTGCAGTGGCTAACTGCAATAAGTCCTAATATAGCAAGACTTCATAGTGTTTGAAAGAGCTGCTCTCGTGCCAAAATTCTATTTTGGAATGGTTTTAACCATTTCACTCCGGGGCAGTTCTAGAGCTGGATCAAACTGCTAATGTCTATAATATAGCAAGACTTCATGTTGTTTGAAAAGGTCATGCTGACAATTTATTGTGCAAATACCAGCAATCGCACAAGGCATTAGGGTAAAGCACCATTCATGCCAAACGCCACTGCAAATACCTGCAAGTGAACGTTCGGCATTGACAAATGCTTGTTAGCTGCTAGGACTGCTCAGATCTCCTGGTGGCTTAAAGAAGACTCAGAAGGGGACTATTCCCAGATTGGGTATGTAACGAAGTAGATAACCAGAGCATGGACCACAAATCACTTATATATTCCAAGCCGAGCAGGTCATTAAATAATAAAATACTTACAGATTCCCTTGGGTAACTAAAACAAGTCTGTCTTATGTTACAGCTAAATTTAAATCAGTCCTTAAATCAGCCAATCTGGAAGAACCCTACCTTTGCCTTGGATGGTAGTTTATTAAATAAACCAGTATGGCAGACTCAGGGTGTTCACCTGTTAAAAGACATAATAAATACTGGAAAATTCCTAACATTTAATGAACTAATACAGCACTTCGATAGCTCTTGTACTGAGCTGGGATTCTATTTGGTCTTAAAGAATGTTATTAATAATAGAATTGATCTAGTCATTCTTCTTAATGACGACTCTAGGTCACTGCTAAGGTGTATGCGTTTGTCGGCATCTATATCTTCTTTATATAGGCTATATGCTGACCTAATCAGAGGCTCCTCGGCTGAATCAATATGACGGTGATCACAGACACGTGAAGTAGAAACAGAGAGCTGGGACTGGGAAAAAATCTGGTCGGCGCCATTCAAATTCTTCACTTCAGTAAATCTCGAGCTAGTGCATTTTAAAACACTGCACAATCTTTATTACATACTGTATCAGAGACATACAAGCATTTGTCAATGCCAAATGTTTGCTTGCTGGCATTGGCAGTGGTAGTGTAGAAGTTACAGAGCTGCGTAATAGGAATGGCAGTGAAGTATTGAACTGAATCCAACCCCATCACCACCCTGCAGAGAGTGACAGGCATTGGGGTGTGCCTTTGGGTCGTCAGGCATAACGGCCATGCCATTTCACCACCCCCCACCCTGCAGACACTGACAAGTGTCACAGTGTGCCTTGGGGTCTTTGGCCCTTATGCGCACTCCATTCCATCAGGAAATACGGTGAGATGGGTGCGGTATAGGAGAATGGGGTGAACTTTGGGGCCGAAGAGTCCAAGGCATACCTTGATGCCTCTCACTGGCTGCAGGATGTGGAATGGTATGAGCATCACAGGCAAGAATCCCAAGTCGCACCCCTGATGCCTGTCATTCTCTACAGGGTTGGGCGTTATAGTTGGAAACCCTAACGCCTCAGGCATTCGTTGGTATTTTCACTCCAAATTTTCAACATGTTTTTTTTATGACCCCCACCTCATGAACAGTGGCAATATCAGTTTGTTAGCCAAAAGCTGCTTATTCACAGCGACTACGGCATTTAGCACCACAGGTGCAAAAACATTCCGAACAGGATGTAAAAAATGTCAGCTGTACTGTTCATGGGGAGGTGTAAAATGGCAATGTTGCAAATGTGCAGTAAAATATTAAAAAACTGGTGAAGTCACGAAGCATGTATAGAAACTGCAACGCACACCCGTAATGTAATTAGTTTGGGGATTTTTTTACAGCAGATTGTCAACACAGGCATTCTGGGACCTCCGATCATGAACAGTGTCACTGTGATTTTCTTTATCTGTGCCGAACAATGATTTCCACAGCCGCACCACACATCTCTGCTGACAGTGTGAAACACATTTCGCCATGTTGAAAAAACAGCTGTACTGTAAATAAGGAAGTGTGGAAAAATGCCACTGGTGACAATCTGACTGAAAATATTACAGAGTCATGAACTTACGAGGGTGTGCGGAAACTGCGCAATGCTCACTCGTAACACAGTCATTTAATGGACTTTTGTCACCAAATTTTCAACATAGCCATTTTAAGACCTCTGCTCATGAACAGTGTAACTGTCATATTCTTAATCTGTCCTAAACATTGCTTTCGCACACCAACAGCACCATTGTGCGCTACATGTGCGAAAACACATTTTGGGTGACATATGAAAAATGGCAGCTGTACTGTTCATAAGGAAGTGTAATAAATGGCAATGTTAAAATCTGGAGTGAAAATATTAAATTCGAAACTTACAAGCATGCATAGGAACTGCAAGCGCAACGTCAGAAACAGTCATTTTAGGAATTTTGTCACCAAATTTTCCACATAGCCATTTTAAGACCTCTGCTCATGAACACTGTCACTGTGATTTTCTTAATGTGTCCCATACATTGATTTTGCACATCGACTCGCGCCATTGTGTGCTACATGGGCGAAACACATTTTGGGCAAGATGTGAAAATGACAGCTGTACTGCTCATAAGGAGGTAATAATGGCAATGTTGAAAATCTGGAGTGAAAATATTGAAAATTCGAACTTACTGCAGCATGTGTAGGTACTGTACGACGACTGCCAGAAACAGTAATTTTTGGAATCTTCACCAAATTTTCAATATAGCCATTTTAAGACCTTTGCTCATGAACAGTGTCACTGTGATTTTCTTAATTTGTCCCAGGTTATTGATTTTGGCATAATCGACGCGCCCATTGTGCGCTACATGGGCGGAAACACATTTTGGGTGAGATGTGAAAATGACAGCAGTATTACCCATAAGAAGGTGAGAATGAAGATTTTTGGTTTTGCATTGGCCTTTTGATAATCTATGATCGATGTCACTGTCATGGAGAGTTATTTGCTCAGCGGGTGATTCGCACAGTGATCGCGAATCACTCCTTCGGCCTGAATAACGCCATGACAGTGACATTCATTCATGAGAAGGGGTCCCAAAACCCCATGTTGAAAATTTGCGTAAAATTCCAAAAATGCCTCAGATATGCAATAAAGTTGAAAACCCCCATCTAGCCCATTATACAGCTTACCTGCATTTCTGCCCGCGTCGGCTTTGAAGAGTGTAGACGCAGCCTCTCGGTCCAATCAAGATCGCTAGCCGAGCTCGGAGGTAAAAGGGGTGAGGGGGTGGGGAGGCAGGGTGCGAGTGGGTGGCAGCGGGTTGTGGGAAGGGGGCTGGGAGAAGCGCCGCGGGGACCGCTTATTTTGCAGGTTAAAAAAAAAAGATTACATGGGACGCCACGCTGGGTGGCTCCTCAGCTGCGGCACAAGTGGACGGGTTGGGGGGCCGTGGAGCCGACGGGGATTGGCAATTTCTATCGCCATGATTAGTTGCTACTGGGGTGGCTCTCAGCGTGGGTACCCAGTACCGGGTGGGGTGCGATGGTGGAGCGACGGGGATTGGGCACCCCTGCCGGGCTATTCCTATGAGTTGCCACACTGGGGGTGGGTACCCAGCGGCATGTGGGAAGGCTTTGGTGGGGGGGAGCGCAGTACGTCGATGGAGGATTGGGCACCCCGCTTCGACTATACGCGGTGTGCGGAGGGAAGCACGCAGTATGCGTGCATGGTGTGTGTGTGTGTGTGTGTGTGTAGTAGGGGAGCTGCGCATGAGCAGGCGATATCTTATCGCTGCTCACTGAAGCGTAGCTCCCCCTTTCAACTGTATGCCACTGCATTTTGGAGCTTGTCATAGACAGCTCCAGCATGCATTGGCTTACAGGGCCGCACCTGCCAACACACTGACTGAATTGGAAGAGGGGTGACACACCCAAATCTCGGATGATGGCACTATGTTTCTTGCATATGCGCTAGCAAATATAACAAGCATTTGTCAATGCCGAATGTTGCTTGCTTGTATGTGCTGTTTAGGTATTTGAAGTGACAGTTTCATGCCTCCTCCTCAAGACATCCACTGTGTCTTTCCATCTAGTATCTACAGAAGAGTGGAGGAGCAAGGGCCACAGCAGTACAGCAGTTGCTAAGAGGGTGAAGAGGTGGACAATAGTCCATTCAAAGGCAAAAGATTCTGCAGGAGCTCTACCAATTGAAGGTGGACAAAAAGCGATGGAACCAGATGGCATACGCCTCAAGGATATTAACAGAACTACATGGAGATAGCAGAATTTCTGGCAGCCATGTTCACTGAGTCATTCAACATGAGTGAATTGGAGGAGGGCACATGTGTCCCTCTACACAAGTCCGCAGCAGGGAGGAGGCAGGGAACAATAGGCCATTCAGCCTCTCCAGTAGTGGGGAAGATCATGGAGACATTGCTTAAAGAAAGGATAGTGGGCATCTAGATGCCATCGAACCCAGGACCATAGACAACATGGATTCACAGTGGGGACATCATGTCAGATAAATCTGGTTGATTTATTTGACTGGGTGACAAAGGAAGTGAATCAGGGTGGGCAGTGGACAACGCTTACCTTGATTTCAGCAAAAGTCTTTGACACCATCCCATATAGGAGGCTGATAAACTAGCTGGGTAGGCTGGGCATGGGGAAAGGGTGGTAAACTGGTTAGAAACTGGCTAACAGACAGGAGGCAGAGAGTGGTGGTAAACAGGCTGCAGTCTAGGAGAGGTGGGGCTACCAGTGGGTGCTGTAGGATCGGTCCTGGGGCCAGTTCCTGTTCAATGTCTTCGCTTAGTAATATTGCAGAACATCTGAAGGAATTTTTCATCAAATTTTCAACATAGCCATTTTTAAGACCTCTGCCCATGAACAGGGTCACTGTGATTTTCTTAATTTGTCCTGCACATTGATTTCGATAACTCTATCATGCCATTGTGTGCTACATGCGCGAAACACATTTTGGGTGAGAGTGAAAAGACAGCTGTACTACTCTAAGAGGAGTGGTAAAATGGCAATGTTGAAAATCTGGAGTGAAAATATTAAATTCGTAAACTTACGAGCTGCATGAGGATCTGTACAACGACGCCAGTAAAACAGACATTTTTGAATTTTTTCACTAAATTTTCACATAGCCATTTTAACACCTGAGCTCATGAACAATGTCACTGTGATTTTCTTTAATTTGTCCTCAAGATACATTGATCTCAAGACACCGACTCGCGCCATTGTGCGCTACATGGCGGAAACACATTTTGGGTGAGATGTGAAATGGCAGCTGTACTACCTAAGAAGGTGATAAATGGCAATGTTGGAAATCTGGAGCAAAATATTGAAACGCACCACGAGCGTAGTAAATGCAACGATCAGAAACATGGTTTTAGAATTTTCACAAATTTTCAACATAGCCATTTTAAGACCTCTGCTCATGAACAGTGTCACTGTGATTTTCTTAATTTGTCCCTACAATTGATTTCCAAGATACCGACTGCGCCATTGTGCGCCTTACATGCGAGAACACATTTTGGGTGAGATGTGAAAAAATGACAGCTGTATTACTCATAAGAAGGTCTGGTAAAATGGCAATGTTGAAAATCTGGAGTGAAAATATTGAAATTTTCGCGAACTTCGACAGCCCGCGAGGAACTGCACAACGGACGCTGAAGAAACATATTTTTGAATTTAGCATTCCTACCATGGAGTTTATGAATTCCGCGATGATGTCAGGGTCATGGCGCAGTTCAGGCCCGGCGGTGATTTTGCGCAGTGACCCACAGTGACTGTGAAATCACCTTCGGGCCCGATCACGCCATGACAGTGACATCATTCGTGAGAAGGGGTCCCAAAACCCCATGTTGAAAATCTGGTGCAAAAATTCCAAAAATGACTGAGATATGCACAAAGTTGAACCCCACCTATTTAGCCCAATATACAGCTTACGGCATTTCCTCAGTTCGCGGTCGGCTTTGAAGAGTGCAGACGTGTTCCCGTCCACCAAGATCGTCCGTGCAAGTCCGGAGGTAAGTATGTGAGGGGGTGGGAGGCTGGGTGCGCAGGGTGGTGCGGGTTGTGGGAGGGGCGGGAGACTCGCCGTGGGACCGCTTTTTCTTCACAGGTAAAAAAAATGACGGCTGGTGGACGCTTGCCACGCTGAGGTGGGTCCCAGCGGCACAAGCGACGCTGGGGCGTTCAGCCGACGGGATTGGGCACCCCATCACCTAGTGAATAGATTGCCACGCTGGGGTGGCCTCCCAGCGTGGCACTTACATCGGGGAGGACAGTGCACCGACGGGGATTGGGCACCCCGCCGGCTATATTAGTTGCCACACTGGGGTGGGCACCCAGCGTGGCATTTTGAAAGCCTTTTTGGGGCGGGGACGCAGCACAGCCGACGGGATTGGGCACCCTGTCGGCTATACAGTAGGGGGCGCGACGCCTGCGCGGGCGCAAGGTGGTGGGGGAGCTCTGCATGAGCAGGCGATATCTTATCGCTGCTCACCTGCCGTAGCTCCCCTCAACATGTATGCCACTGCATTTTGAGCGTGTCACAGACAGCTCCAGAACGTGCATTGGCTTACAGGGGCCGCGCCTGCCAGCACACTGACTGAATTGGAGGAGGAGGTGACACACCTCCGAAATCTCCGATGATGGCACTATGTTTCTTGCACGTGCGTGCAAGCAACATAAAAATGAGCTACAGGATTCAGACCGAAGAACACTTCCTTTGGAGTTTTCCAATGATCCTTCCACTACTTTGCAGCCCTTCAATTTAACCCTTGCAGTGCTGCAGACTAAACATATGTGCAGAGCTCAGTCAAATTGATTAATTCTAGTTCTTTTGGCAGCCTTGTAGTTCTTCAGTGACTATAAGAAACACTTTTTCTTTTCAATCCAACTTGGTAAGCAGCATTTGTAGAGCTAATGCAAAACAGATAACAAAAGAGCAGTCTCAAATTACATGCTTGGTCATCTCTCCCAGTGTGTTTGTGTAGCAATGATTTACAGTACTTTTGAAACATAACAGAAGATTACTTCAGAGAAGCTAATTAACACCAGTATGCTTTTAGCTGAGAAGCCCCTGAAGGACATCATTTATCAAGAATTATCAACAAATAAAGAGCTCTTCTCACATAAATTTGAAACTGTCTTAGTAAGTTTCAAAGAAGCATTCTACTGACAGAAAAAAAACTTGATATACTATTATCCCTAATACATGTAAGATGAGCTTACAACGTTTATTGCAAGTGTCCTTGTGTTTTAAGGAGCACAGTCAACAAAAGACAAAATGTTGAAATGAGGCCTAATTGCAAGCTGAAATTAAAATAAAATTATACATATTATAGTGCCACTACATACACACATATACAGTATACAAATACATCTATCTATATATAATATATATCTGCATATATATGTATATATATATATATATATATATATATATATACACACACATACACACATACACAAACGACACATATATATATGCATATGCATACATACACATATACCTACAAACACACACATATATATATATATATATATATATATATATATATATATATATATATATATATATATATATATATATACACACACACACACACAAATATATGTAAGTAATACGACAGGGTGCATAGTAAAGAATTTCCATGACACCCCCAGGGGCGTGCTAAAGCGTGAGGTCAAAGGCTGAGTGTCCTTACGCCCCCGGAAATGCATTAAAATCCTTTAACGCACACCCTGGAGTGGCTTATCACAATTATAAAATGGGCCACTATCATAAAAGAATTAGTTTGATTTACTCTGATAGGGATTGAAACTTATTTACTATTTTTGAAAGAGTGTACAATACATTACCTCTACAACATCTAAAATCTAAAAAAGTAGTCCCTATTAATGAATAAAATAGCATATCTCAGTAATAGGTTAACTAGTACTTTGCAGTAAAAGTATTTATTAGTAGAGTTGAAAATAATTATTTTCTCTGTAACATATAAATTATATAAATGCACTGTAACGTCTGTAAATTTGTAAAACATAAGTAGTGTTTAAAACTTAATTTTCATTACACTGTAGTTATATGCTTTCACTGAAGGTAACCTACTCTTTATTTTTGTTTTTACTTATGTGCTGTGGTCTAGTACATAAAAGGAAAACTGCTATAGGATTGAGGAGAAAGGTTAGTAAGAAAAAAAATTTAAACCTGCCAAGTTGCCTTTTTTTTGGTAGTGGTGGGGGGTAGATTTCACCTGAAAACACCTATATATGACTAAAATGTATGTGCTTTTATAAACAGCAGCAATGTAGTTGAGCAGTTTGGATCTGCCTCTACCTATGCAACTTTTCTCTTTGTTTATAAAGTATTACTATATTGCCTACTTTATTCATCCTGTTTTTTTGTTTTGTTTTTCCCCGCATTCAAGACACAGATTGTTTATCATGGAATGTTTACCATGGAATACAGGGATTCAAAATTCTGTTCAGTTCCACTGGTAGAATGTTACTCTCCTAACATACTGTACACACAGACAACAAAGACCTGTTTAGAGCCAGAGACTCAATTATCTCACTGTCAGGGGCAAGCAGAAGAGATTTCCCTGATGAGCAGGTAAAGATAGAAGGGAGATTTTTCACTGTCAGTAAAGAAACAGTTGTAATAAAAACTATAAACAATACTTAATGTTTCTAATTTATTTATGTGTGTAAGGTGAGTGTGATGATCAGGTAAAGAACATTTCATTAATTGGTTTTATTTTTTATTTAAGGTAGTTTTATTTTTAGGGCCCAGATGAAGGTTTTTACAGTGTAAAGGTAGCAGCCATGTTTGTGATGGAAGATCAGTTCTGGTTGCAGGGGGACTGACAGAAGATAGTTCTGGTTGTAGGAGGACTGATTTGCTCATTGTGTGATGTGGTTTAGGACCAGGATGGCTGTGCATATATAGAGATTTAATGTACAGTCAGCTGATGTCTCTTGACCAGTGAGATTTCTAGATCTTTTCTTGCCATTTTATAAATATATATACATAATAGATAACCCACTCTTAGGTGTGCGGTTGTGCTCTAATGTACGCATGCCTTGGTGTGTGCTATGCAGCGAGGCCGCAGGCTGGTGCGTCAACTCAGGCGTGCATATCAAACGCGACCACATATCCTAGAGTGGGTTATCTATCTTATAAAATGGTAAAATAGTTTTTGGGGGTAAAAGTGCAGGTGTGCGGTCGCGCTCTGATATACGCACGATCATGTGATGTGTTTTATACAATCAGAATACTGGATTTTCAGGAAGATGTCCTCCTCCATTTTATAAATATATATACACATACATACATACATACATATAGAAACACATACACATATGGCACACAGAGGGTTTAAAGTGAAGTTTACTCAACATGAGCAAATGTTTCACACAAAATATAATACAGAACTTAGCTTGAGACATTTTCTCAACTATACTTTCAACCAGTTTATGCACTACATAAACTTTAAAGCCTCCAGTGTTGTAACAGGATTTTATACACGATAATATCAACTGTAAGTATAAATGCTAAATAAAAAACCAAAAAACAAAACTACTTGTCAAGGACCATTATTGTCAGGACCATCTAGAAAAAGGCTTCGGCCTAAGATGTGAAGTAAGAAAAAATTACTCACCTTAGTAATGTTGTTTCTTCTAATGGAGTTTTGCTATATTCTGACATATGCAGTGATGTCCAACCTTTGAACTGCCCCGGAGAGGAAAGAGTTAACTTTCCATGCCAGGCATGGAACGCTGAGCTCGAGCTCGGTTGAAACTCTGTCTGTTGTTCTTCAAACTCAAACCGTCAGATCTTTACAAGCTAAACTCACTGAGGTCCTGTGTGGAAGCTGTAAACCTACACTAGCCAACTGGCTACTAAACATAAGAACACATTTTTTGGTCCCAAAACAAAGACTCCAGTCAGGAGACCCAAAAAATGAAAAACACAACACTAAGTCACCCCAAGAAAGGAGGGCTGAAAAACAACAAGGTGGGCACCTATTAAGTGCCAACACTGCACTGCCCACCCACATCCCAAAAACAGAGGTTCTGAGAGGGCCGGGGGGGGGGTCAGAATATAGCAAGACTCCACTAGAAGAAACAACATTACTAAGGTGAGTAATTTTTTCTTCAAACAACATGAAGTCTTGCTATATTCTGACATATGCACACTACAAAGCAGTACCTCCATGGAGGAGGGACAGAACCTACTTAGGAAATAGGGCTCTGAAGGACAGCTGTGTTAAACCGAGCATCACCCTAGCCTGGATGTCCAGGAGTAATGCTTAGTAAAAGTGTGAACTGTTTTCCAGGTAGCTGCTTGACATATCTCTAGAATAGGATGTCCCTGGCAGCAGCCAGGGAAGCAGCTGTACCTCTGGTAGAATGACCCCTCAGACCTGAGGGAGGAACCTTACCGTTTTTCATAACAAAATTGGATACAAGAGACAATCCACCTGGCAATGGATCTTTTAGTGGCAGGTTTCCCTTTACCAACCTCACCATAAGTGAGGAACAATTGGAGGGAGTCAAACCTGTGACCCTTGGTACGCTCTATGTAGTAACTAAGGGCTCTCTTCACATCTAAGCTGTGCAGCCTCCTCTCACCAGAGGAGGAATGGTCAGTGAAGTAAACTGGAAGAGATATAGATTGATTAAGGTGGAAATCTGAAACCACCTTAGGCAAGAACTTCCTGTTAGTCCTGAGGACCACCTTATCTCTATGAAAGGAGATAAAATCAGGCTCCACTGACAAAGCTTGTAATTCACTTATCGTCTGGCAGAAGTGATGGCTACCAAAACACAGTCTTCCAAGTCAAGTACTTGAGCTCTGCTGAAGACAAGGGCTCAAAGGGGGTTGCATAAGCTGAGCAATGCAAATATTAAGATCCCAGGCGGGGGCAGGGTCCCTGAATGGAGGGTTGGTGTGAAGCAATCCCTTGAAAAACTTAGAGAATACAGGGTGAGCTGAAAGAGAAGAGGGCTTACCTGCTGAAATAAAAGCAGACACAGCTGCCAGATGCACTTTTAGGGTAGCTAGCCTTAGCCCCAAGGTATTTAAGTGGACCATATAATCCAGAACTGTGGGTAAATCAGCAGATTCTGGGGAAATATGCTTTCCAGAGCACCATATGGAAAACCTTTTCCATTTGGAATTATAGGTAGCCCTGGTGGAAGGTTTTCTAGAAGCCTTCAGGATGTCCATTACACCTTGGGAGAGGTGTAAGTTAGCAAATTCTAACTCTTCAAGAGCCAGGCCTTGAGATTGAGAGAATTGAGATTCGGGTACCAAACCCTCCCCTGAGCACAGGTTAACAGGTTGTAATTCCTGGGGAGACACAGGGGAAGATGGACTGCTAAGGACAGTAGGAGTGAATACCAGGGTTGTCTGGCCCAATCTGGAGCAATCAGGATCATCTTGCATGGTTGAGATCTGATTGTGACTAGCACTTTGAACAGGAGAGGGAAGGGGGGAAAAGCACAGAGAAACTTCCCTTCCCAATTGAGAACTAAGGCATCCAGAGGGACTGAGCCCAACACTGGGGGCCTGCAGTAAAAAAGGGGGAGTTGGTGATTGTCTGGGGCTGCAAAAAGATCTATCTGCGGGGTGCCCCATCTGGAAAATATTACTTCCAATACCAGGGGGTCCAGTGACCATTCGTGATGGCCCTGGGAAATCCTGCAGAGAGCATCTGCCGGGACATTGTCCTTGCCTGGGAGGTGAACTGCCATCAGGAAGGTGTTCAGGGAGTAAGCCAGAGACCACAACTTCATTGCTTCGGTGCACAAGGCCGTAGACCGAGTGCCCCCTTGCTTGTTGATGTACCACATTGTGGTGGTGTTGTCTGCTCTGACCTGTACAACTTTGTTCTGAACAGCTTTGGAAAAAGCTTGAAGTGCTAGAAAAACTGCTCTGAGTTCCAACAGGTTGATGTGGAGCAGAGATTCCTGAGGGGACCACAACCCCTGGGTGGTGAGGTCGCCCATGTGAGCTCCCCACCCCAAGAGGGATGCATCTGTAGTAAGGATTAAGGAGTGAGACTGAGTGACAAAAGGAACTCCTTGTCTCAGATTGCTCTGATCCTAACACCACTGTAGGGCCTGGATCAGGGTTCGGAGTAACTGGGATCAATTTGGTTAGAGGGTCTTTCCTTTGAGACCAAAAGGCTCTCAAATGGAACTGAATGTCCCTCATCTAAAACCTTGCTCCCTGCACTACTGCTGTAGAAGCAGCCATGTGCCCCAGGAGCTGTAGAAAATGCCTTGCTGGCCGAGACACCTGCAGGGTGAATGAGGAGGCCAGAGAGATCAGGGTCCTTGCCCTGTCCAAAGGAAGGAAGGCTCTGGCTTTTTCTGTGTTCAGCTCTGCGCCTATGAAGGTGAGGAGCTGGACAGGCTCTAGAACTGACTTTGAAAGATTCAGAAGGAAACCTAGAGAGGTGAGCAGTTGCTGGGTTTTCTGTAGGTGTAACCTGACTTGGTCTGGGGACTGGCCTACTATGAGCCAGTCGTCCAGGTAAGGGAAAATGGCAATTTTCTGCCTTCTTAGAGAAGCAACTACTACTGCCAGGCATTTTGTGAATACCCTTGGAGCAGAGGTGAGGCCAAAGGGCATTGCTCTGAACTGGTAATGGCCTGAGGGCAGCTCGAACCTGAGGTACTTTCGATGGGAGCTTCTGATGAGAATATGGAAGTAGGCATCCTTGAGGTCCAGGGACACTAGCCAGTCCCCTGGCCTTAGAGAGGGTAGAATAATTCCCAGAGTCACCATTTTGAATTTTGGTTTTAAAAGGTGCTTGTTTAAGTATCTGAGATCCAGGATGGGCCGCCATTCTCCTGTCTTTTTTGGGGTAAGGAAGTACCTGGAGTACAATCCTTTGCCCTGGTGTAGGGGTGGAACCCTTTCCACAGCTCTGAGAGCTAGGAGGGAAGAGACCTCTGCCTCTAGGGCAAGTGCCTCTGAGGGATTTGCAGGTGGAAAGGATCTGATTCTCAGCTTTGGAAATTTTTTGAAGCTGAGAACCAGTCCCTGGCTTACTACTTCCAGGACCCACCTGTCTGATGTTAGAGACTCCCAGTCCTGGACAAAGTAAGCCAGCCTGCCCCCTACAGGTAGTTGAGAATCGGCCCTGGCAATCCCATCAGGGTGCCTGCTTGGCAGGGGCTTTCGGCTAAGGGGTGGAAGCAGGCCTGCTTGTACCCCGTCTGCCTCTCCCTCTAAAGAACCCCCTCTGGGCAAAAGCAGAAGAGGAGGCCTGGGCTTGGTAAAAAGGCCTGCCCCTGCCCCTGGGAAGCTGCCTTTGAGGAGTGGCCTGCCGTTCCTTGGCCTGTGCACTCCTATAGGTGGTCCTATACTCATCCATTTTCTTCATGTAATTCTCTGTCTGCTCCCTAAACAGGGAATTACCCACAACAGGAAAATCCATGGCCTTAGTCTGGGTATGCTGCTGTGACAGGCTAGTACATCTGAGCCAAGCCATTCTGCGAAGTGCCACAGATGTAGCCATGACTCTTGATGACACATCATTTGAGTCCACTGCAGCATGGAATTGCACCTTGGATGCCTCAATACCATCAGCAGCCACCTACTCCAGCTCCTTGGCAAGCTGGCCAGGGACCTGTTTTGCTAGAACCATAACAGTGTCCCATCTGGATTTCTGATATCTAGCAACATAAGCCATATAATTTGCCTGTCTGAGTCCCAAGGATGCTGCCATGTACTGTTTCTTTGCCATGGCATCAATCCTCCTGGAGTCCTTGTCCAGGGGGTGTGAAGCCAAGGGAATATTTGCCTTGTCACAGGCTGCAGCCTGCACTACCTCAACATGGCTGCATTGTTGTGTAAGGAACTGTGTATCAGAGTCTGACAATGTGTACCTCTTGTCCATTCTCTTATCCACAGAAGGTATAGTGTGAGGAGTGTTTAGAATTTTAAATGTCTGTTTCCAAAAAGATTTATGCAGGGGAAGAGACAGTCTCCTGGACTCTGGGATATCCATCATTTTCACATAGTCAGGCTCCTCTTGATCATCCACAGCTTCCTCCATAGGAAGCTGGAGGGTTTCAGCCACTTTTTTATAGAACATAAAATGAGAAGGGAACTCAGAAAGCCTAGGAGGAGACACTTCTGAAGGTCTGTCTGGGGAGATGTCCGGGTCAATGGGCACATCCAGACTTTCAAATCCACACTCACTCTCCTCATACTCCTCTTCCCCCTCCTTCAGTTCATAATATTCCTCTAAATCATACTCTTGAACTGGTGGAAGCGGCTGAACCGGGCGCTTACCTGATGGTGCCGGTTCAGTCGGAACCGGGGAAATCGACTGGACAATTTTAATCGCTTTGGCCATTTCTTCAGCGGTTGGAGAGGAAGGTTTTGGCTCCACGCCAGCTGATTTCCTAGTCCTTTTTGCTGGAACCAACCCCTCAGAGTCGGATCTCCTTTTGCCCGAGGAAGGTTCGCCCTGGTCAGAGGGCACTCCCTCTGGTTCAGTTGGAACCGAACCGGGCTAGCCATCCGGTTCGGCAAACTTTTTGGCCTCCCTTTCCCTGAGCCTACCGACTCTCTTTTCCAGGGTAGCTGCAGGAAAATTTTTACAAATCTGGCAGTCTGCATTGAGGTGGTCAAACCCAGACAATAAACACAGGTGGTGTGGGGATCAGTCTTGGCAAAGGCTTCCCACACACACTGCAGTGTTGAAACCCTGTGGGCCCGGTTTTTCTTTTGGGTTTCTCAGACACAGTGCCAGTCCTATCCGAACTTACCCATTTATGGTAATCCGCCAGGCAAGACCCTCTTATCGGTTCCCAACCGTGTCACAGGTAGTGGAAAAAACCGTAATAAAATCTGTTTTTTTTAGAACTGATAAGAACCGGTAACCACACTCTAAATCACAGATTAAGATATTTTAAATAACCTGATCGGTTCAAACCAAACCGATAAGCCGTTTACAAGTTCCACACAGAAGAATTAATGTAAAACCTATCTAGTACTCACAATACCACAGACAGAGCTTGAACCGACAGGTTGCGGTTTAAATTTGGTCGAAAACCGAGAAAAACAATACTTTAACCGACAAAATGAACCGAGCAGAAGGAGAAATCTCTGGAGCGACTGTTCAGTGAGGCAGAGGAAAGAATCTGACAGTTTGAGTTTGAAGAACAACAGACAGAGTTTCAACCGAGCTCAAGCTCAGCGTTCCATGCCTGGCATGGAAAGTTAACTCTTTCCTCTCAGGGGCAGTTCAAAGGTTGGACATCACTGCATATGTCAGAATATAGCAAGACTTCATGTTGTTTGAAGAACTTTCATGAATAAAAAAAATCTTTTACTACTACCAAGAAAATGAGACAATGAGCATGATATGTACAGATTTCAATACAGTGTCAATGTATGACAAACATTTACAGAACCAGTCTAAGGAATCTAAATAAAAAACTCATAGGAATAAAATCCCACAGTAACCCCCCCCTTCCCTGGGAAAGGTAACTAGTAGGAATGAGATATATGTACATGAGTCCTAATACATCATCATTTCATCTTTGCAATATTTACCCAAAGGAATTGAAGAGTTGATTTATATTAACCTTTTCAGGACCTATGTAATTAATGGCATTGGAACTCTCATAGCTTTATACTTGCAGGAAGGGTAAATAAATGCTAGGCAGCTAATGTTATAGGCATTTTCTGAGGCTGCAAGGGACATCCTAGGGAATTACAAAGAATCACAGCGGTGTCAACTGCAGTGCTCCCAGATTGAACAAAGCATTTCCCTATAAGGCAGCCTCCTTTTCCCTGTACTTTCCATCTAAAACTGTTGCAATCTCTGAAGCTTTGCTCCCAATGTTCTTATATCTCCAGAACCTCTTGATGGTATTATAGCATTGTTGCAATATACTGGCACAGCCGGATAGCCTGGCTGAGATGCAGTATGTCATATTCAGTGGGGTCATACTTTTATCCATTTTGGCAATGTACTGACACAGGATAGCATTGATGAGATACAGGCTCTCATTTTCAGAGGGGTCCTAATTTTATCAGTTTCTACAATGCACTGACACAGGTTAGCCTGGCCAAGATGCAGTATCTTATTTTCAGTGGGGTCTTACTTTTACCCATGTTTGAGTTCCAACAGAGGATACAGCATCTAACTGCAGAGCAGTTCCAAATTACATCCTTGGCCATCTCTCCCAATGTGTGTATGTGTGTAGTAATGATTTATAGAGATACAGCGAAATTAAATTTCGCCGGCAAAATCGGCAATTTAAGCTATGCGAAATGTTTAAAAAATCAGAGAATTTCACCGCTAATTTGCCAGCTCACCAGTCCACCACCAGTAGAAATTTTGCCTGTAGGGCGAGAATTTCACCAGTGGGTGGAGAAATTTCACCAGAAGGGTCGGAATTTCGCCTGAAGTGGTGGAATTTTGCCCGTGGTGGTGAAATTTTGCCGGCTGGCAAAAGTCTGCTGGCTAGGAGGTGAAATTTCGCATTTCACCCAGCAAAATATTTTGTGTAATGTGTTTACGCGAAATATTTCGCTGGACGAAATAATCCAATTTAGCACAACACTAAGGATTTACAGTATTTTATCTGAAGAGTTGATTTATGTTAACCCTTTCAGGGACCTATCTAATTAGTGGCCTTGGAACTCTTATGGTTTTTTATTTGTAGGAAGGGTAAATACTAGGCAGCTAATGTTTTAGGGGGTTTCAGAGGTTGCAAGGGGCGTCATAGGGGATTACAAAGAAATCACAGGGGTATCAAATGCAGTGTTCCCAGACTGAAAAAAAAAATTTCCCTGTAGGGCAACCTCACTTTCCCTGTGTTTTCCATGTAAAACTGGGACAAAACTCCTGTACATTTTCCTGTGTGCCCAAATCAATACATGCACACAACTAACTTCATAATGCCTGTCAGTAAAATTGCTATAACAAATGTTAAGGCTGTGCTATGTGCTCTTTAGCCCTGTTACAATGTACTGACATACAATAGCCTGGCTGAGATGCAGTACGTCATATTCAGTGGGCTCATACTTTTATCCATTCTGTCATAGTAATGACACAGGTCAGGTTTGTTGAGATGCAGTATCTCATTTTCAGGGGGGTCCTAATTTTACCCATTTTTACAATGCACTGATACAGCTTAGCCTGGTTGAGATGCAGTATCTCACTTTCAGTGGGGTCTTACTTTTACCCATGTTTATGTCTGCGTGCAATGTACTGACACAGGACAGATTTGCTGAGATATTAATGGTCGCGGTGTGCAACATGGAGGTGCTGACAAACTATGCATATGTAAGTATCGCCCACATGTAGTCATGTCAGTGCTGCCATGATACGTCTGACTCCGGAGCAAACTGCACATCAATCATGTGCAGTTCTGTAACCATAGCAGTATCAGTTACACCTGACTCTGGTGTGGCAAGAGCATGGCATATTCTTTTCAACACTCTTGCCACTCCTAAAAGCTCTCCGCAGCTATACTGGCAGCTCATTTTAGAAGGCCACTGCCTTCTGGAACAAAACATGCTTCCTAATGCTACCCTTAAACTTGCCATCTGTTACCTTCAGAGCATGCCCCTGTGTCCTGCTGGGGAACATATCCATATGTTCAGTCCTGTCCATATCCCTGAGATTGGGAAGGCTGAACTCATGTCCCATCTCAGTCTGCTGTTCCACAGGGACAAGCAAAAGGATGAGGAGCACCCACATAGGTAGCAAGTACCAGGACCACAAAAATATTATTCAAAGTCCTTTATTTAACTAAAGTGCATAGTGCACCCACACATAGTGAGCATAAAAAAGTGGCGGCTGAGCCTTTCTGCAACTATCATGTCTCCTGACTCCTGCCAGGTGTCACCAAGAGTGATTCACTGTGATGATGCCTGGCAGGGGCCGGGAGAAGCATTACTTTCAGAGTGGCTCAGTCATCACTTTTTTATGCTCACTATGTGTGGGTGCACTCAGTACTTCACCTAAATGAAGAACTCTGAATATTTTTGTGATCCTAGTGCTTTCTGCATATGTGGGTACTCCTCATCCTTTTGGTTGTTTCAGTTTTTTCATTGCTGAGCACCATATTACTTGTTCTGCCACTTCCTCCGGATCTATTTTTGCTTTGTTCCACATGGAGAGGACAGTGATACCTACTAGTAAACATAAATGTGGATATTATCTGTTAGACCCTTCTAGGTATTCCTGTTTTGAAAATGCAGCTGCCCCTTAACAAAGGTATCCAAACAGAAAACCCAGCAGCAAATTTCCCTTTTATGTTGGCTTGCGCGCATGCGCAAGCAACATCGTGCGACAGTGTGGGTCTTGGGGGCACGGCTGCTGTTGGGCGAATGCAGGGCCGCATCAGTAGGTCGTCCCTCATTCCAATATCAGCCTACATACCACCGCTCACACCATGCATTCATAATAGAAGCGAAGCACATCAAAGCAAAGGTCCACTGCAATCCGAGCAAAGCTCGTCATACATAGCGGTCCTTTTGCTTGCTGTCTTCGCCGCTAATATAACCATGGTCAGTAATGGTGGCACGTTTCACCTCTGTTGACATCAGGGTGACCAATTCCCCTAGCAAGCAACCTCCCCGTGTCTGTGTGCCGGAGAGGCCCCCTCCCCATCCCCCTCCCCGCAAATGTGGAATGCCGGTGCCCAATCCCCTCGGCTCATCCCCCCTTTCTTTGTTTGCCAGCGGGTGCCCAACTCCGCCGCATTACCCCCGTGTTGTGTGCTGACGAGGGTGTCCAATTCCCCGTCGGCTACTGACACCCCACAATCCCACTTAGGTGGCACACTGGAGCCCACCCCAGTGTGCCAAATGCCCTGTAATCACGAAAACTGTCCTGCGAGTTTTCTTTTTTCCACCTGGAAAGCGAAAACCATCCCTCGTAGTCTAGATGCCCCCTCCCTCCACCCGCACCCACCCACTGCGCACCCTGCCTCCCCTCACCCCATACTACCTCTGGACTCCTGCGCGATGATCTTCAGTGGACCAGGAACACGTCTGCACTCTTCAAAGCCGACCGCGAACTGAGGAAATGCCAGCAAGCTGTATAATGCAATGAATAGGGTTTTTTCAACTCTGCTGCATATCTCAGGCATTTCTAGGAATTTTGGCACCAAATTTTCAACATGGGGTTTTTGGGGCCCCTCCTCATGAATTCTGTCACTGTCACGGCGTTAATCAGCCTCGGAAGGTGATTTCGCAGTCACTGCGTGAAATCACCTTTCGAGACCCATTAACGAAATGACAGTGCCAGTGTTCATGATATGGCCTCTCAAAAAGCCTATGTTCCAAATTTGGTGGAAAAAAATCAACAAATGCCTATTTTATGAGCATGCCTCGCGCAGTTGCTACGCAGGCTCGTAACTTTGCACATTCGCAATATTTTAACACCAGATTTCAGCATTGCCATTTTTGTGCACCTCCTGTGAACAGTACAGATTTCGCACACTGGGAGGGCTCCCAGCATGCTGACCCAGGGACTGGGCACCTCGAGTCGTCTGAGAAAATTGGGCCATGGGGGGCGGTGCATCCGTCATTGGAAGTGGGCATTCTGGTGTTGGAAACATGGAAGTATTTTGGCACACTGGGGTAGTCTCCCAGTGTGCCACATTATGGGGGGTGATATATGCAACGGGGACTGGGCACCCTGATGTCAGCTTTCAGAGAGTATGTGGATGGGGGGGCAGCAGGAGTTGCCAATGTGGTAAGCCATGTCACGGCTTATTTATTTAACCGTTTCACCAGGAAAGGTACACTGAACAAACTGGGGACAGGAGTCAACACGAACCAAAACTCAGCCCATGCGCATTATCGTGCACTGTAATGCACATGGCCAGATTCTTGTCGGCAGGATGTCTGTGTGCCTGGTTGGGAGGGAGGGGGGAGCTGCTGCTGCAATGACAAAACTGTCCCCGATTGCAGTGACAGATTTCTTTCAAGAGCGGCTCTCGCTCTGAAACTGCTGTCATCGGCAGCTTCCCAGTTGACTGGTGGCCGAGGGACGTTCCCATTAGAGCGTCCACTGCAGCAGCATTGGCCACAACATGGACACACCTTTGCAATGCTGTATTATCTTAATATTTTTCTTGTGTGCTGCGCGCGCAAACAAACATAAAAAGAATAGAAACAGCAAGTGAAGAAAGGGAGAAAATGGAGAAATTGTGGGATGTCAGAGTGACCAGTTCCTAGGTGCCACAAGGAAATTTGGATAGCACAATCAGACAGACAAGAAATAGACAAGTGACAAAACAGGAGAGGACAGAATAGCTCATTGCTTTCAACTCTCTCTGCATAACACATGGGACAGGGTCTTACCCAACCCTGCACAGTGCCACACCGAAGACTGCTACAGAATATGGGGCATCTAGAAACAGCTCAGGAAATAATAAGGTGGGTAGAGAGTTGATTGGAGGGGAGGCAGCAGGGACTTGGGGTGAATGTTATCAGATCAATGGAAAGAAACGTCACTAGCAGAATACAACGGGGATCTGTCCTGGGCCCATTTTTCTTCAATATGTTCATCAGCGACATAGGAGAGGGAATCCAGGGCAAGTTGTGTCTATTTGCAGATGACACTAAACTCTGTGGTAGAGCTGACAACATGGAAGGGATAATAGAATTGCAGAGAGAACTGCAAAGGCTGGAAAACTGATCCATAGTTGGCAACTGAAATTCATTACCCAGAAGTGCAAAGTGACACACTTAGAGAACAAAAACCCCAGAATAGAGTATCGGATAGAAGCAGCTCAGCTGGATACATCAGACGAATGAGAGCAAAGAGTCATCATTAGTGATTCCCTTAAACAAACCAGCCAATGTAACAAAGCCTTCAGCAAGGTTAAGAGAATGTTAGGGTGCATTAGGAGGGGTTTCAACAATAGAAAACATAAGATACTGTACTGTTACCTCTGTACAAGTCACTGGCGAAGCCACACCTGGATCATTATGCCCACTTCAGAAGTCCCCACCAGAAAAAGGACTGGGACAGGGTAAAGATGGTACAACACAGGGTGGCCAAGATGATTTAGTGTCAGGAGGGTAGATCCTAGGAGGATAGGCTAATGACACTGAACATATACAGTATTCATCTGAAACCAGACAAGGAGGCATTGGCTAACTCCACTTACGGTAGTCGGTGAGGCAAACAAGACCACCTTCTCAGGGAAGGGTCACCCTCCATCTTTTTAAATACGGGGGAACACAGAGACTGGGCAGGAGTCTGGAGGGGATGACAGAGTTACCCAGAGCAAGATATTATACATAACACTTAAGGTAGGACTTAGCAAGTGATAAACGAACAAAACCATAAAGAGAGAGATTCAGCTGTTAACGTTCGATGCAGCAAGCCTCACAGAAATTCTGAGTTCCTATTACCTGATGCCCTCTTACAGTTAATGTCACTTGTGTCTAAGTGTTTCTATGTTCATATTTTTTCTTTTTATTTAAAGAGCCCCTGACACCATTGTGACAACTTTGAGAAAATGAAATATTTGGCACAAGTCAGCTTCTATTTTGATATTGTTTCTGTATTTCTCATTCTTCTTTGTTACTAAGGACATTTGCATGTAAACAGGATCACTGCCCTATCTGTTCTGGTTGCTTACCTACATATGACATCACAGTTCTGTTTATGACATCCCAATCTGTTGCTGTGGGGATAATTATGATGCCATAAATGGGGGATTGTTTATTTTATGTATTAATTTATTATAAGTTGGTAACCAGGAAAAGCACCATGAACACATGCTCGTTTCCAGGTGCAACCCGGATTATGATGTCATATGCAGGATAGCAGAAAGAGCAGATAAAGTCTAAGGGACAGTAAGCCTCTTTCGTACAGCTGTTCTCAGTAATAAAGAAAAAAGGTAAATAATTATAGAAAACACATGAAATATAAATTGAACTGTCTAAAGCTCACATTTTTTTCAAGTTTTTCTAACGATGTCAGGGGCTCTTTAACCTTAGTTGTAATGCTTTGTTTGCGGGCAGACTAAACATACCGTACTCTGTCATTTGCTGTCTGCACATAAATGTCGGTGTTTATATTGAAAATCTTTAATAAACTTTCATTGCAAAGAAGAAACTAGACTAGAGAAGGGGACATGATAGAGATCTTCTGAAAGGAATAAACAAGATGAACTGTGAAGTACTATTCACCAGGAAAAGAGAAGCTATGGTGTACAGTCACGAGTGGGGGCTAATGGCGGGAAGGTTTAACAAGCATTTGTCAATGCCGAATGTCTGCTTGCTGGTACTGGCACTGGTAATGCATGAGTTAGAGAGATGCATAATAGGAATGGCAGTGAAGTACTGAACTAATACCAACCCCCACTCTGCAGAGACTGACAGGCATTGGGGGTGTGCCTTGGGGTCGTCGGGCATAACACTCATGCCATTCCACCTCACCCCACCCTGCAGACATCGATAGGTGTTGTGGCGTGCCTTGGGGTCTTGGCCCTCACTCTCACCCCATTCCATAAGGAAATAAGCTGAAATGGATGCAGTATAGGAGAATGGGATGAACGTTGGGCCAAGACCCCAAGACACTCATCAATGCCTGTCTCTGGCTGCAGGGTGGGGGTGGAATGGTATGAGCACTACGGCTGCTGACCCCAAGTCACACCCCAAAGCCTGTACAGGGTGGGGCATTACAGTTGAAAACTCTAACGCCCAGGGCGTTTGCTGGTATTTTTGCTCCAAATTTTCAACATAGGCTTTTTGGGACCCCACCTCATGAATAGAGGCACTATCATTTCATTACTCAATCCCAAAAGATGATTTTGCTCAGCGACTGTGCCATTCAGCGCAATAGGTCTGAAAACACATTTCAGGCAGGATGTGAAAAGTGGCAGCTGTACTGTTCTTGAGGAGGTGTGAAAAAATGGCAACGTTTAAAATCTGGAGTGAAAATATGAAAAACTGGCGAAGTTACGAGTGTGCATAGAAACAGAAACTCTGCAACGCACGCTCGTAACAACAATTTTTTTGGAATGTTTTCGCCAAGTTTTCAACCTGGGCTTTTTGGGACCCCACCTCATGAACAGTGACACTATCATTTCAGTACTCCATCCCGAAAGTTGATTTCACACAGTGACTGCGCCATAGGTGCGAAAACATGTTTCAGGCAGGATACAAAACAATGACAGCTATACCGCCTATACTGTTCATAAGGAGATTTAAAAAAATGGCAATGCTGAAAATCTGGAGTGAAAATATAAAAGTTGGCAAAGTTACAAGTGTGCGTAGAAACTGAGCAATGCATGCTTGTAACGCAGTCATTTTTTGGAACTGTGTCACCAAATTTGCAACATTGGCTTTTTGGGACCTCACCTCATGAAAAGTGGCACTGTCATTGCATTAATCAGTGCAGAAAAGTGGTTCTGTGCAGGGACCGTTTTCTTTTTTTACAGGTAAACAACAACAAAAAGAAGAGGGACGGTTTTCTTATTTAGAAGGTAAATATTTATTTTTAGGCACACTGGGATGGGCTCCCAGTGTGCCAAACATGTAATGTGTGTGTGTGTGTGTGTGTGTGTGTGTGTGTGTGGGGCACAAGCAGACTGCTGGGACTCGGCACCCCAATGTCAGCTTAGAAAGAACGGGCTTGGGGGGAGGGCATCCGACACCGGGAGAGATGGCATCCTGGTGTCGGAAAGATTTAAGAATTATTATGGCACACTGGGGTGGGCTCCCAGTGTGCCATATGAGTTGGGGAGGGGTGGGAATACATGATGCCGACAGGGGGATTGGGCACCCTCACTGGCAATGAAAGATGGGGGGGCAGGCATCCCACACTGGGAGTGGGCATCCCGGAGTTGGAAAGTAAAAACATTTATCTGGGCACACTCGGGTGGGCTCCCAGTGTGCAACAATAGTGGGGGTGGGGGGCATGCTGACATGGGGGATTGGCCACCCCTGATGTCGGCTTTTGGGGGACTGTGTGATGGGCAGCAGGAGCTATCAATCTGCAAAACAGCGCTGCAACTCATTTATTATGTTTAATTAACTTTATTTATTGATATGCTTCACCATAAAAGGCACACTGAGCAAACGGGTTATTTCGTGGCTCAGGCATGTGCATTACTGTGCACTGTAATGCGCATGACTGGAGTGTTCGCCGTTGCTGGGTGCCTGGTTGCGGGGTAGGGGAGCTGCTGCTGCAATCAGGGATGACGAAACTGTTGCTGCTTGGAGCGGCAGATTTCTTTCAAGTCCGACACTTGCTCTGAAACTGCCATCATCGGCAGCTTCCCTGTTGACTGGTGGCTGAGGGATGTGCCCTGAAAGCATTGACTGGATTGGCCAAACAATGCCACACCTCTGCAATGCTCTACTCACCTCAAAATGTTTCTTTTGTGCTGCACGCGCAAGCAAACAACAAAAAGGATGCGAGGATATTATTTTACAGAAAGAGTGGCTGAGCCATGAAATGGTTTGCCAGCAGAGGTAGTGGGGACCAAAACCATAAACAGCTTCAAAAACGACTGGGATAAAGCCAAGGGTGTAGTAGCTGCTCAGAGGGATGAGGGAGGTGGAAACACAATTAACAATAGAGAGAACAGGGTAAGTGAAGACCCCACAGGGACAACAGGCTCTGTGAAATGATAAAATAACATGAGCAGATGAGATGGACCATCTGTCTTTTCTACTGTCAGTGTCTATGCTTCCATGCTTCTATAAAACCACTGCTGGGCAAGCCTCTTTTTCCTGCAGACTCCGCCATTTCTGGAACAACCTTCTACCCCCTATCTGCTTTGCTTCCTCCTCTCACTCCTTGAAAGCTTTTGCTCTGTAAGTTCCCGGCTCACTCCTGCTCTTGTGCCTCACCCCCTCACTCACTGCATGTGCTTCATATGATGTTTCTCCCTCTTTTTATTTCCCTGTCCTGGCACCTTCCATTGTTCTCAAAGCACCCTATCCTGCCCTTGTGGGTGGCCCCCTCAACATAGCCTTCCCCAGAATTTACACTGCCACTTGTTTGCCTATTGGGCAATTGTCCCAGTGCACTGTGGCACTTGGTTGGCAACATGCAGAGTAAGGTAAGAATTTAAGTCTAAAGGGATTGTAAGTCAATCATGTTGACTCCTCTCCCTCACCAATGCTTCCAACATAGATACTGAAAGCAGAAAAAGACCCTGCAACTCACTGAGTACACCAGCCACTGTTGACTATTTGAGGGCCCTAGTGGTCCTTCACTCCCCCTTATCCCTTCCCCTTTGACACTGTCTTTACTAGCCCCATGTGTCTGTCTCACCCACATCTGAATCCCTCAAACTGATGTCGCTCAGACCACCTGCCATTGTTTACTATCACACCCTATACAGTACCACCATTCACATGAGGAAATGTTTTTTGATGTCCCTCTCAAATCCCCCTCCCCTGACACAAGGCCAATTTCACTGAGCTTCCCCTGGTGCCTGTGTTCCCACTCTGCATGAGTAACCCTCCACTATGAACTGTTGTACTCAGCATCATGTTGTGTTCTGTTTCATGCATCACGTGTTAATGCCAAATTCTTCGGCACCCAGTGACACAAGGACCATTGTGTGCTGCAGAGATGCTGTCTCAGGTCCCACCTGTAGGTGACCTTAGCAGTGCCTTCACATTTTCAATGGGGTGTGTCACAACTGAAGTTGCACTGGATCTTGGCAGTCATCACATAAACCCCCAAAACCACTTTCCCCTTTTTATAGCAAAGTGGTCTTCCGGGGGTATTCAGGTGACACACTGGGAAACATGGATCCATACATATGTGTGCTGTCTCCCTCGCACCCATCACTGCTTGTTCTGCTCTGCCCTTTCACTCTCCTCTCTTGAGAACAGGCGCATTTCCCATTTTGCCACATTCATATACGAATTCTGGTTTGGTTCCCTTCTCTCCTCTCTCCCTCCTTCCTGCTTCCTCAGCGACGTTTCCCATTCACTTCTATCCTCTCTCCCTTTTCTATTCCATCTAGGAAATCTACTGTTGGTCAATCTGACGTCCCATGTCATTTTCCTAAACTCTGGTCCACCTTTCCTCTGTCAGTCGACCCTGCCTCGTCTGCCTTAAGTCTCTTCTTTGTGACTTTTCTACTCGGACCTGCAACTGTTTACGGCCCTTTACTTCTTGATTTTATCCCTCCTGCCCACCCATACTGCCTGGCCATTCTGCTCTCCTCCTCCCTCCATCATACTGTATGAGTAATATCCCCTGCCCATCACAGCTCAGTTTTTGTCTACTGCATGTACCTGTTGTAATTTAAGTTACCTTACAATGTTTATGATTCTGTTATTTTAAAGTACTGCATTGCTGTATATGACTTCCATTTTTTTTGTAATCCTGTTAATACCATCTAATTTTTCTCCTCTTAAACCATTTCTCTCGTCCTTCACCCCCAGGATGCATTTGAAAATGAGTTGATATCAGCTCAGAATGTCTTGCCTGGTGAAACTTTTAAAATAAACAAATAAAATATATCTGGAATTTCAGCTTAATCTAAGCAGAAATGCCAAAGTTATCAGCCTTTTTGTGTGATGTCTGCCAAACAAAGACAGGCTCTTTGAGCAGAAGTCTGTCCCTGGATCTTGGCAGTCATCAAACAAACCCCCCCCCCAAAAAAAAGCACTTTCTGCTTCTTGTAGCAACATGTTTTTCTTGGGTTATATATGGGACGGACGCCTTGGAAATATGTATCTGGAATGTGAACCGAAGTCACTGTGTTCCGCTTTATTCTATTCTTCAGCTAACGATATCACTGAGTTCTGAAACAGCTATGTAATGAAAAAAAATGATATTTGGCAGAGAGAAGGCTGCATTAGTATGGGGCCTGAAATAAGTCAAAAATAGGACTATTTCAAAACAAGCACACAATACGACATACCAGAGTGATTAAACAGGCTTCACATATGCGCAAATTTACAATTAGATTAAAAAATGAAAAAAAAACACTGTTTATTATCCCTCCAAAGAATCGGAGAGAATTTGTTCAAATGGGAGATTGTTAACAGCTTTAAACTACAGTGCTTGAAGGATCTCTCCCCAGTCATTGTCCTATGAGCAGTTTGTTGGTATCTTCTCCATGTACAGGTTCTAACTATGCACTAATGATGTCAAGGAGAGGCTGATAAGACTGTTCGAATTTTAAGATTTTAGCCAAATGTATGCAGTTTTAGTACAATCCTTCGGGGGATTTTAAAACTTTGTATATAGGTCTCAGTGACTAATCCATGCTGGTTCTAGGAGACCAAATCAACATACCGTGGCATCAACCAGGATGCAATGCTCTTATTGCAGTTCCTGCCAGTGACGTGCTGCAGAATACTGCAGGAACACAGTGTAATCCAATAGCAAAAAAATGAAAATTACGTACCTACCGTAATTCTTGATCTTCTTGGATGAGTCTCCACCACTCATTCACACTATTGGGATCTGCGCCGGAGGCACTAGGACCCATCAGGAGCAAACTTTTTGCTGAAGGGTCGGCGCCAGAGATGGCGCAGCGAGGAACGGCGCCGCGAGCCCTAGCTCACACGGCAATGACTATCTCGGCGTCGACCCTCCAACCGCCTCAGTACCTTTTCACCAAGGAGGTGCAGCGTGAACTAACCTAGAAGGGTAGCCTAACCTAAAAAACGGACATAAGATAGTCCGGGCAACCCGTATAAGAAGGATCAACAAAGAAGTCTTCACAGCCTAAAGATTTGAGGGAGTGAAGACCAACAACAGAGGTGAGCTCGGGGGATGGAGGGTGGGCGTGTGAATGAGTTGTGGAGACTCGTCCAAGAAGATCAAGAATTACGGTAGGTACGTAATTTTCATATCTTCCTGGACATAAGTCTCCACCACTCATTCACACTATAGGGAGAGTACCGAGCTAATAATCCCCTGAGAGGGCAGCAGAAGAGACCAAGAGCTCACATTTCTAGGACAGAAGTCCATTAAGGATGGCTCTGCCAAAGGAAGAATGTCGTCTGGCATGGACATCCAGTGCATAATGTTTAACGAAAGTGTGCACTGAGCTCCAGGTGGCCGCATTGCAAATGTCTGCAATGGGCACGTTGCGAATTTCCGCTAGGGATGCCGCGACCGCTCTAGTAGAGTGAGCGTAAACCCTACCCTCCAACTTAACCTGTGCCATGGAATAGCAGTGTCGCAGGCATGCCACTAACCATGCTGAGATAGATCTGATAGCAACAGGTTGACCCAGCCAGGTCTCGCTGAAGGAGACAAACAGTTGCTGGGCTTTGTGAAAATCCTTGGTTCTATCTAGATAGAAACGCAAAGCTCTCTTAACATCCAAAGAATGAAGAGATCGTCTCCTTCATTTTGGAAGTCCGCAAAGTAAGAGGGAAGGACTAGAGGTTGGTTTAGATGAAAGTCTGACACAACCTTGGGAAGAATTTCAGATGGGTCCGAAGGATACTTTGTCCTTATGGAACACAGTGTACGGAGGATCTGTGACCAGGGCATGTATCTCAGAGACCCTACGAGCTGAGATAATGGCCACTAGGAAGGCAGTCTTCCAGGTGAGAAATTTTAGCTCACAGGTGGCCAGAGGTTCGAAAGGTTTCCGAGTGAGCATGTCTAGCACAAGATTAATGTCCCAGGCTGCAACTGGACATCTTGTAGGAGGTCTGGTATGCAGAATTCCTTCAAGAAATCTCTTAACCACAGGTAATTGAGCTAGCGTTAAGAAAAAACAGCTCATGATACACTGAAATGGCACTAAGGTGAACTTTGACTGTAGAGTACTGCAGACCTGAATTTGAGAGGTCCAAGAGGTACTCCAGAACCTTATCTGGTGGACAGGAAAAAGGATTCAAAGAGGACTTTGCACACCAGAACGAAAAACGCTTCCACTTAGCTGTGTAAGTTTTCCAAGTGGCTGGCTTCCGTGCAGCCAGAAGAATATCTGAAACCCTATGAGAGACATTGAACCGGTTTACTTCTACTTCTTCAGGAGCCAAGCGTGAAGGTGACGTGATCTCAGGTTGGGATGGACCACCGGCCCCTGAGTCAAAAGGTTCATCTGTAGAGGAAGAGGTCTCGGAGGGACTGCCAACATACTGTTGAGAAGTGGAAACCACAGCTGTTGAGGCCAGAAGGGAGCAATGAGAATCATTTTGTCCCCCTGGGATTCGAACTTGAGGAGCACCCTCTGAATTAGAGGAAGAGGTGGAAAGGCGTAAAGAAAGCGTTTTGTCCACTGCAGCCTGAACGCATCCTGACAGAAAATGCCAGGCCCTGGATTTCTGGAGCAGAAGAGAGGCAGTTTTGCGTTGAGTGGGGATGCAAAAAGGTCCAGGTCTGGAGTTCCCCACTCTTCGAATAGTGACTGAACTATGGTTGAGGACGAGAGACCACTCGTGAGGATCTGTCTCTGTTCTGCTGAGACGGTCTGCCAGCTGTTTTGTATGCCGGTAGGTAGACCACTTGAATTAGAGCCTTGTGCTCCAAGCACCATTCCATACCCTCATTGCTTCCCTGCATAAGGGTAAGAATAAACACCGCCTGCTTGTTGATGTAATACATCACTACTTTGTTGTCCATTTGAAGGAGAATGTTCTTGTGACAGAGAATGTCCTTCAACGCTCGGACCGCAAAAGGACGGCTCTCATTTCTAGGACGTTTATGTGAAGCTGGGACTCGACTTGAGTCCACACACCTTGAGTGTGGAGAGCCTGACAGTGAGCTCCCAACCCCCTTAGGGATGCGTCCATGGTAATGGAGATCTGATGGTCCTGAGGAGCAAAAGGATATCTGTCCAGGAGATTGCTCTCTTGAGACCACCAGGTGAGTGATCTCTTTAAAGGTTCTGACACCTTGATGAGCTAGGACTGCGGGTGCGAGGCTGGGGACCACTGAGTACTGAGCATCCACTGAGTGGTTCTCATGTGCAGACGTGCTAGGGGTACAGTGAACACCGAGGATGCCATGAGGCCTAGCATCCGTTGCATCGAGAGAGCTGTAACTGAGCTGTTCTCCCCGATGTGACGGGCCATTTGAAAGATATCGTTCCTTCTATCTTCTGGAAGAAAAGCCTTCGCAGAGGAGGTGTCCAGAAGAGTCCCTAAAAAGGAGCCTCTGGGAGGGCTGCAGTTGTGATCTTGAGGTTCAGCAGGACTCCCATGGACGTAAGGAGGCGAGAGGTCATCTCTACAGCGTCCAGAGTCCCTTGCCTGGAAGGGCTTGCTAGAAGCCAATCGTCCAGATAAGGGAACACCTGTATCCCGACCTTTCTGATGTGCGCTGCGAGAACTGCACAACACTTTTTAAAACCACGCGGCACCGAGGATAGCCCAAAGGGCAGGACTCTGAACTGATAATGTTGTCCCAGAGCCACAAACCTCAGGAATTTGTGATGCCTCGGGTTAATAGGAATGTGCTGGTAAGCATCCTGCATATCCAGAGAGGCTAGCCAGTCGTGTTGATGAAGCAAAGGCAACAGGGTTCCTAGTGAAATCATTGTGAATTTCTCCCTGGGGAGAAATTTGTTTAGCTTTCTGAGATCTAGAATGGGGCGCATTCCCCCGGACTTCTTTGGAACCAGAAAGTAATGGGAGTAGAACCCAGTGTTCCGTTGATGCAGTGGCACCACTTCCACTGCCCTGTTGTTTAGAAGGCCCTGAATCTCGGCAGCGAGAAGGTCTGACTGAAGGGTCGACAGCCTGGGCTGCCGTTTGGGAGGATGATCCGTAGGGGTCTCCAGAAGACTGAGTGAATACCCCTCGCAAATTATCCGGAGGACCCATTTGTCTGAGGTTATGGACTTCCATTGGTTGTAGAAGTGCATCAGACGGCCTCCAACCGGAGAGGAAAAGTCCACCTCGGGCAGCTGAGATGGGACTTGGGCCAGCAATTCATAAGGCAGCGCTGGGCACTTTGGGCCCTTGCACTTTCTGTTTTGCCTTCTTCTGAGGTTGGGCAGGTTCAGGTTGTTTTTATGGAAACCTCCTCCGCCTCTGCCTTGAAAGGACTGACGATTATGAAACTGACGTTTATTGACATGCCCTCGAAGGGGGGCAGGAGGGAGTTGAGCCAACTTAATGGCTGACCTAGTCTTTTGTGTAGCTTCTAGAGCTTGCTCTACCTGAGGACCAAAAAGATATGCACCATCAAAGGGCAACGCCATTACCTGCTGCTGTGCGTCATTCGTGAAGCCCGAAGTACGCGACCAGGAATGACGGTGGGTGCAAATACCAGCAGCCGGTGAACGGGAAGCAGTGTCGAAAGCATCCATGGCTGCTTTAATCTGCTGGTTGTTAGATTCGATACCTCTGGTAATGGTTTGAAGAAGCTCTGGCTTCGCATCCGACTCCGGAAGAGCTTCAACCATCTATTTGATAGAGTGCCAGATATACTCATACTGGGAGAAATAGCCTTGGTAACTGGCAATCACGCATACTTAGGGTAGAAGCAGCAAGACTCTCTTACCTAAGGTGTCTATCTTACGGAGATTCTTTGTTAATAGGTTGAACTGTAGTAGTTTGAGGAAGAATGACCTTACTCGTTCTCTGCCAGGACTACAATAGGATCTGCAAAGGCTTGAGACGCCAAAATGGGACGATCCTTGGGGGCTGAATATTTCCTATCTATGGATTTAGCCACCGAAGGGGTGAGAGCAGAATTATTCCATACCATCTGAGACAGTGTCTCGAAGGAAGGTTGAACCAGAGGTCAAATCCGTAGGGATCTCCGGGCATGAAGGTATTGGAGTCTTAACAATTTCCCAGGATCGATGTCTGTAGTCTGGAGAGAAAGAGTGGAACTCAGATTTTTCAGCAGAGACTTGAATGACAGGTCCTCGACCACAGGCTCTGTAGCAGTAATAGATCCTGCTTCGTCCACTTCATCACCCAACCAAAGGTCTGGGTCAGGCTCAATGTCATCTCCTGACAGTCCAGGAGGGACTGCATGGACAGGAAAGGAATGAAAAGCAGAACAGAGGGAAGAAGGAAACGAGAGAAAGGAGAAGTCCTGAAAAGCAGAGAGCCCGAGAGCCCCGGCGCCGAGGCGAGCACACGAGAATGGCGAGGGACCATCCGGCACAGCGATGCCGAGGACCACACAGTGCGAAAACAGCGCCAGAACCGCGACGGCACCAAGAGCGGTGCTGAGGATGGCGCCGAGCACACCACCGGCGCCGAGGATGGCGCCGATAAGCCGCACGGCGCCGAAGGCACCAGAAACACTCCCAGACTCCGAAACACAGGTTTTGAAGGAAGAAGAGCAGGAGATAAGGGCATCGGTGGCGGCCCCTGCGCCTAGCCATGTGAGGGGAACACCTAAGCAGCGAGTTGGCGGCACCGAAGAAGGTGCCGGCGACCGGAAAATCAACCACCCTACCCGTCTCTAATAAGCCGGCGCCACGAGACCGAGCCAGGTAGCTGGACCAACCTCGAGCCCATTGCTCCAAAAGAGCAGCCCACTGATGAAACTGCTCATCTGAAGACCTACCTGCAGGCGGGGTAGGGCTCAATGTCGAAGCCGTTGGCTACCAGAAGCAGAGGTTGGCGACTCCGAAGGAGGAGACCGGCAACTAGCCCCAATAACCGAGCGTCTACACGCAGACATATCAGAGGGCGACCTCGAGTGATGCCTTCTCTTTTTAGACCTGTGGGCCGAAGAAGAGCTCGAGGCCGAACGGTGCCGAGAATGCGACCGTTTATTTTTATGCTTCTGGGGGGACCACCCATCCCCCCGGGCATTGGACTGACCGTTGTCAGACCCCCCTTCCGGAGAAGGTGGCGGACCGGACTCAGCCCGACTGACTGAACAGCTTTCATACGAAGTCTCCCTACCATCACCTCACCTGCTCATGGTCGACTCCGTTAAAGTAAGCTGAGACTTCTTTATTTTTAGAATAAAAGTAAACTAAGCGATACTTTGTCGAGATAATACTACAAAATAACAAAACTGAAAACTATGCTGCTAGTTTGAAGTTTGACTCCAGCCCAGGCGAGCATCAAGTCACTGAAAGCGCCTTTCAAAGCGGAAAAAAGGAACTGAGGCGGTTGGAGGTCGGCCGGAGATAGTCATTGCCGTGCGAGCTGGGGCTTGCGGCGCCATTCCTCATGGCGCCATCTCTGGCGCCGACCCTCCAGCAAAAAGTTTGCTCCCGATGGGTCCTAGTGCCTCCGGTGCAGATCCCAATAGTGTGAATGAGTGGTGGAGACTTATGTCCAGGAAGATCTCCAGCCTGTCACACAGGAAAATGTGATTATGTCTATCACAGTGCACCGCATCCTGACTGATTCTACTGTACGTTATTAAATGTGATTTGCAATATTTTAAAGCAGCAGTGCAACAAAAAATGTTTTTTCTCCAAAATGTTAAGTTTCATCTGCTATTAAAATATTAAGATGTATGTCAGATCTACTTTTCTAGATACAATGGGCCTGATTCACAGAAGGCGACACGAGCTTGCGTCAGGCCCTGCGTCAAACTCATCTGTTGGTGTGGCTGTGCCAAATACGTCGCCTCAAACTGTGCCTGATTCAAGAAGACTGGGTGCATTTATGGCACTCGTCTTGATTTACAGCAACTTGTGCCAGATATTTGGTGCAAGCCCCGTATAAAGGGTACCAGAGACTGCCACACATTAGATTAGGAAAAGCTGGTCTAACTTGCAGCAGTTGGCACATGGGATTGAGAATCCTGACTGCTGGCCAGGGAATGCCTCAAGTACCGTTCACCATATGTTCGGTGGACCGGGGCTTCAGCATTCTTGATCGTTTGCGAATCCGGACGCATGAGTGCGTTTTATTTTCTCGAGCCTAGCCCTTGCCAGGTCTACAATACTATTTCCAAGCCAAATATGGTGGCCACATTTTTATCTTTAGAAAAAAAAAAAAAACAAAGCAAAGCATTTATAAAATACTCAGATTTTGGTGGAACTACAAAATTAAGATGCCTGAATTACGTTATAGCATAAAAAAAAGCACGGTCAATTTCTCTTTGCAAAATTTACTGCACTGCTGCTCTAAATGCTGAATCAGTAGTACTGTATAGAATATGGCTTCCATATGCATAAAGTAGGCAAGAGAATCTTGATAGCAATTGTTTTTGTTGTCTTCAGTGTTAGGCAGACTTTGTTTCTGTACAGAAAGCCCAGCTTTCTGATAGATCTTTATGGTTAACACAGAAATATAGAATATGTTGGCAGATAAGGACTGTCAGACTCACCTAGTCTGCCCAGTTTGTCCCTGCCTATACTGTCATTGCAGACTCTACATCAGTGGTCGTCAACCTTTTTTGGTCCGGGGACCCCTTGGCAACATATCAGCAATGTCGGGACCCCCTACCGAAACTGAGTATGTATAGTTATGCATTTAGTACCGCGTTAGCGCTAGTTTTTCACCCAACAGCATAATCTTGATTAATAACTCAATAATAATGACAGAAAACCAAAATTATAAAACAATAATGTTTTATTTAAATAAAAATATAAAAAACATATCATAAGTAGCAAAGTGGGCAAGTACACAAGTATACAAATACAGTACACATAAACGTCCATACAGACTGAACTAGTGTGATTCTTGAGCTTGATGCACTGAGCATAGTCTGTCAATCCTTGGTGTTAGTTTTGAAAGACATATTCGCAAATCATTTTCTGACTGTAGTTGTGAACGATATTTGGTTTTAAGAGAAGTTAGTGTAGAGAATCTGCTTTCACACAAGTAAGTTGTAGCAAATGAAAGAACAATAATCACTGCCTTATTTATTAACTCTGGAAATTCATTCTTGCAACCAATCCAGAATGTGGCGAGACATGACGCCGATTCAAATCTGTTTCTGTACACACGGTCGGTGGTTAGTTCTATCAGTTGGTCATCTTTAGCTGTTAAGCTTGATGTAGCACTGTTTATGTTTGAAGAAAAGGGAAATTGAATCCAATTATTGTCACATCGCCAGGCCTCTACTTCTGAAAAATACTCTGCAAATTGTTGCTCCAGGGCTGCTAAGTGTGAGCGAATAATGTAGTTCCAGCAATGTTTGAAATGATGCTAGTATCAGAGCTGTCAATCAGTTCTTGTAATGATGGCAACATGGATACACTGCCCTGCTGAACTCTCTCTCTCTCTATCTCCATTTTTGGGCTCTCTTAATGAAAGACTCAATTTTGCTGTACAGTTGTACAATATTTACATTTCTGCCTTGCATTGATATATTCAGCCTGCTCAAATCACAAAACAAATCAGCCAGGTATGCCAGTTCAGCTATCTATTTCATATCTTTAAACTTCTCAGCTAGGTCTGTTTGTGAGTGTTGTGATAGGAATTCATAAATTTCACCATGTAATTCAAAACCTCTGCTTAAAACTGCTCCTCGAAGATAACCATCTTACTTCTGAATGATACAGCAGGGTTCTGTGTTCTGCACCCATTTTATCACAGAGAGCAGCAAACAGCCTGGTATTCAATGTTCTGTTTTTGATGAAGTTTACCACTTTCACAACTGTGAGAAGAATTGCGTTACAGTCAGGGCTCAGTGTTTTAGATGCCAGAGACTCCCTATGTAAGACACAGTGAGTTCAAATAACTTGTGGTGCAACTTTCTTAACAAGTCCAAGTAGTCCGCTCTTTAAACCTGTCATTACCATAGCTCCAGCTATACATAAGCCCATACATTTTTCCCAAGATATACCACGCTCCTTCATGAATTCATCAAGCACTTTGAAAATTTCTGCACCAGTTGTGCGTTGTGGCAAAATTTTACAGAATAGAAACTCTTCCACTACATTGGTATCTTCGATAAAGCGAACACAAGCTAGCAGCTGTGCATCATTGGATATGTCAGTTGATTCGTCAAGTTGTAATGCAAATGCATACAGATTGTAGTGCGCAGTTTAAGAATTAACAGGTCTGATATGTCCGTTGCCATACCTTCAATTCTATGGGCTATTGTGTTATCTGACACAGGAATGGATTTGAGTTTCTCGCTGAAATCCTGTCCTAACATGGTATTACAGATATCAACTGCTGCTGGCAACACAAGACTTTTAGCAACAGTATATGGCTTTTTGCATGATGAAATATGAAAAGCAACTTGATACGATGCTTTTAATGCAGCTGAACTGATGTTGGCAACTTTTTTGATAAATGTACGTTGCCTCAGTAAATCTTTGCTACAGTTTTGAAAATACTGCATCAGTTTGTCTTTCACTGAATAATGTTTAGTTTCCAGATGTCTTACCATCTTAGATGGTTTCATTGCTTCAATAGAAAGCACCAATGAACAACGAATGCATTGTGGCAGCTCCTCTCCCTCAGGTCCAACTGCTTTTGCTGTAATAAACCCATACTTCAAATCCTGATCCTCATATTTCCTGACCTTTTTCTGGCGCTTAGATTCTGAAGGGGAAGAAGGTACGGGCTGGACATGGTCATGTTTTCTTTTCCTGATAAATCTGTCCATCATAAAAAATTAGGTTCCTTCTGTTCTGCAAGTAGCAACAAAAAAAGACTGAATAGTAGTGGGCAAAAACCTGAATTATAATGCACAAAAGTTGCAAATAACAACAGAGCAAATGAGTGGAAAAAAAAAAACACAATGGGGGAGTGTACCTAACTGAGCACCACAAGACATACAGTAAATAAGCCACTGAATAACATGACACACTGAGCTACTGAATAAACAGAATTATAAAGCCCTAAAGTAGCAAATTACAGGGACACACTGCACTGAATAACCAGACCAAAAAAATGAACACACACTGTGAGCACCACATTATTCTGCCACTTAATATACATACTGAGCTACTAAGCCACTGAACTTTGTAAAAACGTTGCACCTCTGCATTTTAAAATCACAGAAGCAGTAGTAGAATACATGCTTACCAAGCCGTTTATTTGAAGCCGTGTATTTTCGTGATTACGAGAGTCCATGAGTCGAGAGCAGGCAAGAACAGTACTAACATACTATTTGCCAGCAGATTAGGCCTTACGGTCTATCGAGTCTGCTCGAACCTTAGATCCTTAGCTGGGTGCCGAGGCCCTCCCATCCCTTGGCAGTAGGCATCCAGTAGGCTCAATTGAAAAGCTATGTAGAAGGAAATGGAACTTAGGCGGTGAAAGGATAAATTAAATTTATTTCACACATGAGTGGTTCAACCCGAGGAATGCAGAGACTGGTCCGGTGCTGTGAAGTGGAGCAAGTGGGCAGGAGTGCAGAGACTGGTCCGGTGCTGTGAAGTGGAGCAAGTGGGCAGGAGTGCAGAGATTGGTCCGGTGCTGTGAAGCGAGCAAGTGGGCAGCATGGACCGGATAGACATTGCAAGTACTTTAACATAAAACAACTGGCAAGCAATGACTCTAATTAGCCCACATACTCACGGACTCACGGACCAATTAGATCAGCTCAAGGGGTAATCTCAGCAGTAACAGCAGTTCCTCCCTTAATCATCACATTCAATGAGGCAATGCGTTGCTAATACATCACAAGCGAGTGATCAAAGGACAAGTCAGGCAATTTAAAGATGAGAACTTAAATTGTTGGATTACTACTTAATAATTATACATAAAGGCTTACTCGCTGTTGTGAAAGAATGTTTTGAGTGCGTTTAACTGGGGATTACAGCACTGCTCACTCGCTTAAGCTCGGTTGCTATTTTGGGAATTTTTACCGCACTACCATTAAACAGCAAAGCTTCGCAGACCCCCTGGTGGACAGTCGCGGACCCCTGGTTGACAACCACTGCTCTACGTGATCTCTGGCTACTTCCCCCTCCCCTGCTTTTCTACTAAGATTCATTGGTGCCTAACTCATGCATGCTTGAAGCTCACCACTGTTTTCGCCGCCACCACCACTGCTGGTAGACTGTTCCCGGCATCCACCACTCTTTCAGTGAAGTAGTACTTCCTCACATCCCTCCTAAATGGGCAGACTGGTTGGGCCAAGCAGTCCTCATCTGTCATAAAATTCTCTGCTTCTAAACTCCCCTCCTTTTCCAGTTTCATTGCATGTCCTCTGGTCCTGGTTCACCTTCTCCTCCAAAAGAATTAATTTATTTTAATTAATCATTCTCGGATTACAAGAACCTTTGAGCAGAGGACTGCTCATTTACAAAGGTTCCACATCAATAATGGGAGGGGTAACAAAGACAGACAAAGGAGAGCAAATATAATTTTACAGTTACCGCAAACACCATAGTACAAAGTTGAAACGACAGTCACTGATACATTAGCAATATAAAGGTGGTGGTAAACTAAGTGAAACAGAAGCGAAGTGGATTAAAAGTTAGCTCAGAAGCCTAGGGTGGGAAAGTTGCAGCCCGTGGCCTTAGCCATTAGAGTAGTAAGGTGGCGAAGATCGGGGGAGAAATGGGAGAGTGGGGAGGGGGTGAGAGACAGGGGTAAAAGGGGAGATAAAGGGAGAGGAAAGAAAAAATTACTCAGCTGAGCTCGAGCTCGGTTGAGACTCTGTCTGTTGCTGTTTGAAGTTAAACCGTCAGATCTTTACGAGCTATACTCACTGGGTGTCCTGTGTGGAAACTGTAAACTTACACTAGCCAACTAGCTACTAAATATAATAAACAGATTTTTTGGTCCCAAAACAAAGACTCAAGTCAGAAACCCAAAAAATAAAACAAAACACAACACCCACACACCCAAACTAAAGGGGTGAGAAAATAAGGGTTGGGGGAACCTCCCGAGTACCAACACTGCTACTGCCCACCCACATCCCAAAAACCAAGGTTCTGAGAGGGGAGGCAGGGGGGGAGGTCAGAATACAGCTAGACTCCATTAGAAGAAACAACATTATGAAGATGAGTAATTTTTTCTTCTAACAACATAAAGTCTTGCTGTATTCTGACATATTGCAGACTACCAAGCAGTACCTCCATGGAGGAGGGACAGAACCTACTTAAGAAATAGGATCTGAAGCACTGCTGTGCCAAACCGAGCATCACTCCTAGCCTGGATATCCAGAGAGTAATGCTTGGTAAAAGTGTGTACTGTTTTCCAGGTGGCTGCTTGACAAATCTCTAAGATAGGAATATCCCTGGCAGCAGCCAGGGAAGCAGCTGTACCTCTGGTAGAGTGAGCCCTCAGGCCTGAGGGTGGAGTCTTACCTAGTTTTTCATAGCAAAATTGTATGCAAGAGACAATCTACCTGGCAATAGATCTCTTAGTGGCAGGTTTTCCCCTACCAGCCTCACCATAAGTGAGGAACAGTTGGAGGGAGTCAAACCAGTGACCCTTGGTGCGCTCTATGTAGTAGCTAAGGGCCCTTTTCACATCCAAACTGTGCAGCCTCCTCTCCCTAGAGGAGGAATGGTCAGTGAAGAAAACAGGAAGAGACATAGACTGGTTAAAGTGGAAATCTGAAACCACCTTAGGCAAAAACTTCCTATTAGTCCTGAGGACCACCTTATCTCTATGGAAAAGATAAAATCAGGCTCCACTGACAGGGCCTGTAGCTCACTTATGCGTCTGGCAGAAGTGATGGCCACCAAGAAAACAGTTTTCCAAGTCAAGTACTTAAGCTCTGCTGAGGACAAAGGCTCAAAAGGGGGTTGCTTAAGCTGAGCAATGCAAACATTAAGGTCCCAAGTAAGGGCAGGGTCCCTGAAGGGAGGATTGGTATGAAGCAATCCCTTGAAAAATTTAGAAAATACAGGATGAGCTGAAAGGGAAGAGTGCTTGCCTGCTGAAAGGAAGGCAGAGACAGCTGCCAGATGCACTCTTAGTGTAGCTGGTCTGAGCCCCAGGCTATTAAGATGAACCATGTAGTCAAGGACTGTGGGCAGGCCAGCAGATTCTGGAGAAATATGCTTCCCAGAGCATCATATAGAAAATCTTTTCCACTTGGAGTTGTAAGTGTTTCTGGTGGAAGGCTTCTGAGAAGCCTTTAAGATATCCAGAACACCCTCAGAGAGGTGCAAATCAGCAAACTCTAACTCTTCAAGAGCCAGGCCTTGAGATTGAGAGATTTGAGATTCGGATACTAAACCTTCCCCTGAGCACATTTATTTATTTATTTATTTTTATTTTATTGGATACAATCGGAATTACAATCCTTTGAGTCACAGACTCTTTTGCAAAGGCTCCACGTCGGTTACAGAGGGTGGAGGGTAGACAAATACTGAGAACGGACAGTAAACAGGTAGAAATTCATAAAACAGTACTGCAAGTGCAGTCTAGGCATAATCTTGGTTAACTGGTGGTAGTAGCAGGCATCGATACAAGATAACCCTTGTCAGAGAGGTAAATGATGCTGACTCTTGGGATCTATCGAGACCCTGTGTCATTTTATTGGGGGTATGAAAATACCAGAGGAGGGCAGAAAGTTAGCCACAGTTGTATTTTTCTGACTCCAGGAGCTGTACTCTGAGGGCTGATTTGAATTGGAAGAGGCTAAGGGTCTGAGAGGTAGGGGTGGGGTACAGTGTTTAGCCAAAGAGGGGCACGGTAGCGGAATGATCTTTGCAAGGGATGTTCTACAATGGGGACCAGGAATGAGGAGGATGCTGCGAGTCTGGTGTTCGCCTGGGGGGACCGCGTGACTATTGGGAAAAGGCCGATGGGCGCCAGCTGGAGATGGATCTTTTTCACTAGAATGCATAAGTGGTACTTAAGTCCTTCTTGGAAGTTTAGCCAACCAGCCAGAGCGTAGAGCTCACAGGGATGTGTTAATCTGTCACACCCGGTGACTAGGCGGCAAGCTTTATTCAAAGCACACGTTAACAGGTTGTAATTCCTAGGAAGAGACAGGGGAAGGTGGACTGCTAAGGACAACAAGAGAGGGTACCAGGGCTGTCTGGCCTAGTCTGGAGCAATCAGAATCACCTTGCAGGGTTGACACCTGATTTTGACTAACACCTTGAACAGGAGAGGGAAGGGGGGGAAGCATACAGGAACTTCCCTTCCCAGTTGAGAACTAGGGCATCCAGGGGGACTGAGCCCAACACTGGGGGCCTGCAGCAAAAGAGAGGAAGTTGGTGATTGTCTGGGGCTGCAAAAAGATCTATCTTTGGGGTGCCCCATCTGGAGAAGATCACCTTCAAAACCAGGGGATCCAGGGACCATTCGTTATGGCCCTGAGATATCCTGCTGAGAGCATCTGCCAGGACATTGTCCTTGCCTGGGAGGTGTACTGCTGTAAGAGAGGTGTTCAGGGAATAGGCCAGAGACCATAACTTCATTGCCTCAGTGCACAAGGCAGTAGACAGAGTGCCCCCTTGCTTGTTGATATCCCACATTGTGGTGGTATTGTCTGTCCTGATCTGAACTACTTTGTTCTGAACAGACTTGGAAAAAGCTTGAAGTGCTAGAAACACTGCTCTGAATTCTAATAGATTGATGTGAAGCAGAGAGTCCTGAGGAGACCACAACCCTTGGGTGGTCAGGTCTCCCAAGTGGGCTCCCCACCCCAAGAGGGAGGCATCTGTAGTAAGGATTAGAGAATGAGACTGAGTGACAAAAGAAACTCCCTGTCTTAGATTGTCCTGATCCAGCCACCACTGTAACGCCTGGATCAGGGTTCGAGTCACTGGAATTAGTTTGGTCAGAGGGTCCCTTTTCTGAGACCAGAAGGCTCTCAAGTGGAACTGAATATCCCTCATTTGAAATCTTGCTCCCTGCACCACTGCTGTAGAGGCAGCCATGTGTCCCAGGAGCTGCAGAAAATGCCTTGCTGGTCGAGACATCTGGAGGGTTAATGAAGAGGCCAGTGAGATAAGGGTCCTTGCCCTGTCCAGGGGAAGGAAGGCTCTTCCTTTTACTGTATCCAGCTCTGCCCCTATGAAGGTGAGGAGCTGCACAGGCTCTAGAACTGACTTTGAAAGATTCCGAAGGAAACCCAGAGAAGTGAGCAGCTGCTGAGTTATCTGTAGGTGTAACTTGACTTGGTCTGGAGACTGGCCTACTATGAGCCAGTCGTCCAGGTATGGAAAGATGGAGATCCTTTTTCTCCTTAGGAAGGCAACTACTACTGCCAGGCATTTTGTGAACACCCTTGGAGCAGAAGTTAGGCCGAAGGGCATTGCTCTGAATTGGTAATGGCCTGAGGGCAGCTCAAACCTGAGGTACTTTCGGTGGGAGCTCTGATGAGAATATGGAAATAGGCATCCTTGAGGTCCAGGGAGACTAGCCAGTCCCCTGGCCCTAGAGAGGGTAGAATTATTCCCAGAGTCACCATTTTGAACTTTGGCTTTAAAAGGTGCGTGTTTAAATATCTGAGATCCAGGATGGGCCACCATTCTCCTGTCTTTTTGGGGGTTAGGAAGTACCTGGAATACAATCCTTTCCCTTTGTGTAGGGGTGGAACCCTTTCTATGGCTCTGAGAACCAAGAGGGAAGAGACCTCTGCCCCTAGGGCAAGTGCCTGTGAAGGATTTGCAGGTGGAAAGGATCTGGTTCTCATCTTTGGAAATATTTTGAAGCTGAGAACCAGTCCCTGGCTTACTACTTCCAGGACCTATTTGTCTGATGTTAAAGACATCCAGTCCTGGACAAAATAAGCCAGCCTGCCCCCTACAGGTGGTGGAGAATTGGCCCTGGCAAACCCATCAGGGTGCCTGTTTGGCAGGGGCTTTAGGCTGAGGTGTGGAAGCAGACCTGCTTGTACTCCGTCTGCCTCTCCCTCTGAAGAACCCCCTATGAGCATAAGAAGAAGAGGAGGCCTGGGCTTGGTAGAAGGCCTATGAAAGAGCCTGCCTCTGCCCTGGAATGCTGCCTCTGGGAGTGGCTTGCCTTTCCTTGGCCTGAGCACTCCTATAGGTGGTCCTGTATTCATCCATTTTCTTCATGTAGTTCTCTGTTTGCTCCCCAAACAGAGAATTACCCTAACAGGAAAATCCATGGCCTTAGTCTGGGTATCCTGAGACAGGCTAGTACATCTGAGCCAAGCCATCCTATGAAGGGCCACAGATGTAGCCATGACTCTAGATGAAACATCATTGGAGTCCACTGCAGCATGGAATTGCACCTTGGATGCCTCAATACCATCCGCAGCCACCTGCTCCAGCTCCTTGGCAAGCTGGCCAGGGACCTGTTTAGCTAAAGCCATTACAGTGTCCCACCTAGATTTCTGATATCTAGCTATACAGGCCATATAATTAGCCTGCCTGAGTCCCAAGGATGCTGCCATGTACTGTTTCTTTGCCATGGCATCAATCCTCCTGGAGTCCTTATCTGGGGGGGGGTGTGAAGCCAAGGGTATATTTGCCTTATCACAGGCAGCAGCCTGCACCACCCCAACATGGCTGCATTGCTGGGAGGAGGTACAGAATTAGGAGTCTTTAAAATTGTTATTGTCTGTTTCCCAAAGGACTTATGAAGGGGAATAGACAGCCTCCTGGACTCTGGGATATCCATCATTTCAACATAGTCAGGCTCCTCTTGGTCGTCCACAGCTTCTTCTATAGGAAGCTGAAGAGTTTCAGCCACTTTTTTGTAGAACATAAAATGGGAAGGGGACTCAGAAAGCCTAGGAGCAGAAACCCCTGAAGGTCTGTCTGGGGAGATGTCCGAGTCAATAGGCACATCCAGACTTTCGTAATCACCATCACTATCCTCATACTCTCCTTGCTCCTCCTCCGGTTCATAAAAATCTTCTAAATTATAATCTGGAACCGGAGACAGGACCGAACAGAGCCCTTTCTGATGGTGCGGTTCGGTCTGAACCAGGGTTAGTGACTGAACAATCCTTATCGCTTTGGCTATTTCATCAGCGGTGGGAGAGAATTTGTGGATCCGCACCGACTGATTTATCCCTTCTTTTCTTTTAACTGGAACCGACTCCTGAATTCGGTTCCTCTGCCGAAAGTTTCGCCTGGTCAGAGGGCACTCCTTCTGTTCGGTTGGAACCGAACCGGGCTGTCATCCGGGTCAGTGACTTCTTGGCCTCCTTTCCTAGACCTACCAACTCTTTTCCAGGGTAGCTGCAGGAAAATTCTTGCAAATCTGTCAGTCTGAATCGAGGGTGGTCAACCCAGACATAAACACAGGTGGTGTGGGGATCAGCCTTAGCAAAGGCTTCCCCACACACACTACAGTGTTGAAACCCAGTGGGCCCGGTTTTTCTTTTGGGTTTCTGAGACATGGCCAGTCCTAACAAAAACTTACCCTTTTTTCGGCAATCTGCCAGGCAAGACACCCTTATCAGTTCCTGATCGTGTTACGGGTCATGGAAAAAACCGTAATGAAATCGGTTTTTTTTAAAACCAATAAGGACCAGTTACCACACTCTAAAAGAAGAATAAACTTTTTTTGAACAACCTGATCGGTTCAAACCGAACCGATCCCACGTTTACAAGTTCCACACAGAAGAACAAGAAAATAAACCTATTTAGTACTCACGATACCACAGACAGAGACTGAACCGACAGGTTAAGGGATTAAATTCGGTCGAAAACCAAGAAAACGGTACTTTAACCGACAAACTTGAACTGAGCAAAGGAGAAATCTCCGGAGCGACTGTTCATTGAGGCGGAGTAAAGAATCTGCCAGTTTGACTTCAAACAGCAACAGACAGAGTCTCAACTGAGCTCGAGCGCAGCATTCCATGCCTGGCATTGAAAGTTAACTCTTTCATCTCTGGGGCAGTTCAAAGGTTGGACATCACTGCAATATGTCAGAATACAGCAAGACTTCATGTTGCTTGAAGAAAGGGAAAGAAAGATGTGCAGAGAGATCCGTTTAGGCCAGGAGTCTGACATGGTGGTGAAGTGATTTGCAGGGAATAAGGGGAGTGAAATATAGAGGGGCAGGCATAAGGTGGGGAGAAAAGGGAACGAGGAGGTCCAGTCATGGGTCAGAACTAGGTGCACCTGAGAGCACATCATGAGGTTAGTTGGGGCAGTCACAAGTGCTTTCATTTATAATGTGCTTGTGGAGGAGACATTTAAATTGGATCAAATGAGGTAGGCTATTTCGTTCATAGTCCAGGCTGTTTAGACAGATGGGGGCTTGTAGAGAAAAGACCACTGGCACTGGGTGGTCCGGACCCGTGGAACAAGTAGGTGTTCAATGATAGAGGCACGAGTATAACGAGCCTTGATGGATCTGGACAGAAGGCAGGAGATTCCAGTTGGCAGCGCACCAAGTAGCATCTTTTTGGCTAGTATGCAAGATTGGTACTTGATTCATCCTTGGAGATTAAGCCATCCGGTTAGCACGTACAGATCACACACGTGGGTGAGGCGGTCAGCACCCATGATGAGCCTACAGGCTTTGTTCAAGGTAATATTTAGCCTTTGTAGGGATGTAGCAGAGACAGCTCCATATATTACTGAACCGTAGTCAATGGTGGAGAGTATCTAACTGTAGACAGCAAGCTTAAGAGCCTCAGGGGTCAGATTCCTTATGTGCCTGTATAGCAAGCCTAGTTTTGCATTCACATACTTGGCAACTATCTCAACGTGAGGTACATAGGAAAGGTGGCTGTCCAATGTTACACCGAGATATCTGAATTGTTTAATGTGTTCGAGGGTGGCTCCAAGGTTATTTTTGACTGTTAGGGCATGCGACCTACCCTTGTGGCGAGAGGAGGAGAACAGCAGGTTTTTTTTTTTGTAGTTCAGTAAAAGTTTGTGCATTTGGAACCATTTTTTGACTTTGAGGAAACCAAGTTGGAGGTTTTCTTCAAGCGCAGAGGGATTAGGGTTGCTTGCGAAGATAACAGCATTGTTGGCGTAAAGGAGCATCCCTAGCTGACAGGCATGCGGCAGTTTGTTTTGGAAGATGCTAAACAGGAGAGGACCAAAAATGGACCCTTGTGGGACACCAGATCGGACACTTTGTATCTCCAAGACGACACTGGATATCTTTACCCGTTGCGTCCTATCTGCAAGGTAGCTTCGGAACCACTTCAGTGTTATTTGGTGAGAGTCCGATTGTTGCAAGTTAATCAAGGAGTAGTTTGGTGATTAACGGTGTCGAAAGCTTTCATAAGGTCGATGAAAGCTGCTCCAACAAGATTGTTTTTATTGATGGACTGATGGATGAAACTGGTGAACTCTAACAGAGCCGTGGTAGTGCTGTATTTTTTCCTGAAACCATGTTGTTGGGGGCATTGTAAGGTGTACTTCTCAAGACAGTCTACTAGTTGGTTTCTTACTATCGTTCCAGGACTTTCAATAGTGGAGGGAGGATAGATATGTAGTGTCAGTGGCTCAGTAGGTAGCACACTCGCCTCTGAGGCTGGGAGATCAGAGGGCTGTGGGTTCAGTTCCCACATCTTGCACTTGGGTTAATATCCCAGTACTGACACTGTAGTGCAGCATGAGAGGATGCTGCACTTCTGAGGTGCCGTCTTTTGGATGAGACGTTAAACCAAGGTCCCATCTGCCTGGATTGGTGGTAGTTCAGGTGGATGTTAAAGATCCCATGGCACTTATCGAAAAGAGTAGGGGAATTTTATTGATAATAAATTGGACGTCATTACAGAAGAGAAACAAAACACAGGTCAACAATAAGAAAAAAAACGAGCAAAATCATGTAACAGAAAAGAAGGCATCACAATTTTTCCACAACAGTATAGCTTGAAAAACTAGGGTAAACTAAAAATCATTTTTCTTAACAGAACATAAAGCTGTGCGAATATTGCAAAGGACTTCACTTATTAGAATAGTTTTTGGTGTAAAACTAATAAACACGTGCTTGCCATATATGATATCAATAATAGCAAAATCTATATACAAAGTATCGTCGTGGTACTTGTCATTAAGCAAATCATTGGTGCAAAACATAATGTGTTCATAGGAAATTGTAGAAACAAAGGCTCTGACCAATCAACAGCTAATATAGACCAAATTTCTAAGGAAAACGGACATTCACAAAACAGATGTTGTTGTTTCAAAAATGTGGAGACAAGAAGTTCTAGGGCAGAACCTCAAATTCAAAGCTTTATGCTTATGATTATAATTAACCCCTAGTCTGTCATAGTTACTTAACCAAACCATGTCCCATAAATAGGGTGGCAACCTCGGATTCTGAAGTTGATGGAGTACCCAAGAGAGACGTTTAGGGGGGCAGGATGGAAAAACAACCTCTTCCTGGGCCTCCATCCTCCAAAGTCTATTATATATCATTAATCTAGATAAGATGCAGAAATCCTGAGGGAGAAGGTTCCAGGTTAAAGCCAGCTTAAAACTCTCTTTCCCATAAACAGGGATTACTTGGGATTTAGTAACAACTCCCTTATAATGAGCGTTCCAATTGTCTAAACAAAAAGAAAACCATGCCAAAAAATAGGGTTTCCAAAAGACATCCCCAGGTTTTAACACTTTCCCATAATTATAATTGAAAAAAGGCTGTAAAAAGAAAGCAACAGGGTGGATCATGTTGATACCACCTTCTTTTATTGGCCTATATGTAAAACCTCTTTAATGGGGTTCAATCTAGATCCCACAATCCCTTAAAAAATCCCATTCAATTTGGGAAACAAAGAGATAGTAGCGGAAACACATAGCTAAGATATAAAAAATTGGGATAACCAATGTTTTAAGTAGCACAATCTTTTCTTTTACCAATTAAATGACGTTTCCAACTATTAATCAAATTGTCAGCTTTCTGTAAAGCAAAGTTCCAATTGTACATTTGCATGTTGTCATGGCAAAAAAATTCCCAAATGTGGAAAGGCTACTAAGGAAACAGAAACTCCGCATAAAACCTGTGCTGGGAAGAGAGTCATGTCCTAGTGGCACATGTACTTTTATTAAGATTAATTTTTGAACCAGAAACCAAGAGAAAGTTTGAAGGACCTGAACAATAGCTTCCTGTTTTGTAGAATAATCAACAGCCAAAATTAGATCATCAGCATAGGCTAATGTCTTAATCGGTGGAGAGGTAGGGGTACAAAGTATTCCAACAATATGTGGACTAAGAAAAATGGTTCTCAGAAGAGTATCTATGTAAAAATTATACAATAGGGGACTCAACGGGCATCCCTGTCGGACACCACAGGCTAGTGGAATAGGACATCCTACCCAACCATTGACATTAGGGAGTATCATAACATCCTTGTATAACAGGCGGATCCAGGAAAGAAAACGTGCAGGAAACCCAAAGGCTGTCAACACCTGAAATAGATAATCATGAGAGACTTTATCAAAAGCTTTTCTTGGTCCAAACTTAATATCCACCCAGAGAGCAGCTTTTCTATCTCCTAAAGCTAATATTTCGTAATAAAATAAGATTATCATAAGGATATCGTCCCGGATACCACAGGTTTGTGTAGAACTGATCATATGGGATGCTAAATGAAGCATTCTAGAAAGTAAAATTTGGCAAGAATCTTGTAATCAACGTTTAACAGACTGATAGGTCTCAGTTATTAATGTTAGAGGATCTCCTTTCTTTTGAAAAGTAGAATTAATAAGGCTTCTTTCATTGAGGTAGCCAAGGTATCACAACATAACATTTCATTATAAATAATAGTTAATACAGGGACAAGATCTGTGGAAAAGGTTTTGTAAAAATGAGAGGATTACATTCTGTCTCGGGCAGAATGTGGATTTAAACTATTTATAGCCGTCAGTACTTCCTGTTCACTAATATCAGAAGACAGCTTGTCTTGATCAGAGACGGAAAGCTGGGGTAATGTCAATAACGAAAGAAAAGGTTCAGCATTGGTCAAGTCAGCTTTGGTACCAAACATAGTAAAAACATGATTCTCTACATGTTGAAGCAATTTTTCAGGTGACGTAATTAATTCCCCCGATTGGGATAGGAAAGAGGAAACCAGTTTAACGTCAATTCTATCTTTGCAGGCTCTAAAAGAATCCAAGCAACCTTTAGTGACTCGAGTGCAAAGCGAGCTTCCTGACCTAAAGAGTCCGCTCGATTATATTGAAACAACCGCATTTGAGCACTGATCTCACTGATTTGTGAGCTAAAATCATGATTAGTGGAGCTGGCCAAAGAAATTAGATGCTGTAGTTGATGCGTAAGGTTAAATAAGTCAAATATCTAGTATTTTGTTTGTCAGCGCTTTTTTTGAAAAGCTGTTTCCAACTCAGTTTAGAGGCCTCCCACCAGTCCATCCCAGTATCATAAAATTCAGCCACAGACAAACGAGCTAGAAACTCTTTACTCAAAGTTTGAGAAAAAGGAATCATTTAGTAATGAGTCATTACAGGCCAAACAGCTTTCCTACACCTCGGGCAGAAGCCCAGGAAAAAGAGGCGCATAGAGCAACATGGTCTGAAAATTCAATTCCACGGTGGTACAAGAAAGTAAAATCAAAACCTTAGATAGAAAGATAAAATCAATCCTAGTGTGCAGAGATCCCTTGAAAATGTAAACCCTCCAGATTTGTGTAAATGCCTATATGCATCTACAAGCATAGCCGTGGAGACTATAGTATTTAAAGCTATAGAATCACAAAAAGTTTGAAGTCTGAAGGCCTCGGTCCGATTGATGTAAGCCACAATTGAAGTCACCAACCCATAAAAGTAATCTGGAGGTGAAAAGGTAGGGCTTAATCAGATGGAAAAGTGAAACCCTCTGAGCTTTAGTTTGAGGCGTAAGTCCCTATCAACGAAACCTCTCAGATTTATAGAAAAGTCCAGCAATAAAGGCTCTGCAGAAATATCTACTAGTCTAGATACCGAAATTCAGAATTGGAAAATAATATCCCAATACGTCACAAGTATCCGGTCCGATAGACCAAAAGAGGACCAACAGTCCATGCCTTCGAGGCCTGAAATAGTTCCCCATGGGTTTTTAATCTGGTATCGACTAAGCAGAAAATGTCACAGTTGAGATCTGAAAGGGTTAAAAAAATCCCACCTAACTTTTTTTTTCCTTTAATACTATTCACATTCAAAGAACAGATATTTAGGGAAGACATAGTTAAGAAGTGGATGGGGACTTACCTCTCCGCCGATGCCTAGTACGCTTGGCTATTGGGTCAGCGTCAGCCCCGTCAGGGAATGAAAGAAGAGAGGAGGTATCAGTATCCTCTCCCCAGAGTCTTTATCAGAAAGGTCAGTGGCTAAACCCCAAATTTGTTAGGGGTTTGCCAGGTACGAAAAGAGTATCCTTACTACGAACAGCCACAGCAAGGCCCTTCCTAGTTCGTTTGTGAGTGACAGGAGTAAAACTAGGAACCTCTACATCCAAGCTGATTTGAGGGGGGGGGGGGCATAGCATGCTCTACTACTATAGGAGTGGTAACAGAAGGAGGGACAGTAGAAGCAGTAAGAGATATTCCTGGTAAAGGAGTTTGGGAATCAAAAGCAGGGACTGTAGGAGAATTGTCGGAAGCGACTGTCGGTAAAGGGGGGGAAACAATATCTAGGGTAGAAGAGGCTCGTTAGAGCGTGTAATTGTTGAGCAACAGTGATAAGACCGTCATGGGAGGGGCAATCGTCCTATTATGAGAAGCCTAAGGGTAGCGGCCATAAGCATGACCAGTTCCTCACACAAGTTACATTTAAAGGAATTAGAACATTTAGCAGAAGCGTGACCAAATTCAAAACAGTGACTACATTTAAGAGTGTCACAAGCAGAGCTCAAGTGATTATGCACCACACTTAAAACAGGATTTTGGCTGCCCAACAAAAAAATGAAACCCTTTATTCACCAAATAAAAAATTAGGCAAATGCTTGGGCCAGTATTAGTAGGAAAGAGTTTAACCCTCACCCTCCAACTTCCATCCCAAATTTGTTCAGTGTCGAGGTTAGGGACAGGCCTATTCAAAACCTCACAACGCTTTGTTCAACCAAAATAAAATGTCTTCAATATGAACACCTTCATTTTAAAACAACAGTAACATTACGTATAGCTGGCTTAGTAAGAGAATGGCCTGAAAGGGGACCAGACAGGTGTAGATTGTAGGTTATCATATCGAGCCCAAACCTATCGAGCCCAGACATTTGCTTGAAACTAATATCAAAATTTGAATTACCAATATTAATCAATGCAAAATCTCTGAAAAAAAAATTCATAGACCCTTTAAGAAGGGTTTGGCAATGTACAAACGGTCAGGGAGTTCTAAACCACCTTATAAAGTAATCTAACTGCATTTCTTCTCGGAGCAGGGTCACCTTTGGAAGAAAATAAATCAGCAAGTTTAAATTACTACCATGAGATATATTAGCAGTGGCATGCAAAGTAGGTCCTGAAGAAACGGTTTTGGTCCCTGTCAAAGCAGAAGCAGTCTTAGAATTAATAAGAGTAGCACAGTAACTGGAAGAACTGGTAGTAGATGGAGGACAAGACACACCCAGGGTTCGTTGGAGCTCATACAGTCCATAGCAGTAGTTTTGCTGAGCATATTTAGGTAAATGGGATCCTGGGAATCTGGAGTCTAAACCCCTCCAACTCCCTTCTCCCATCCTGCGTTTTTAAGCGCTTGATCAGGAGACCAATCTGTTTGTGCATCCTGGCTGGGATTAGCTTTTTTGTGGAAAAAAGAACTTCCTTGTTTAGACCAGCCAGGTTCTTGCGTGGCAGAAAAAAAAAATACAGGGGGTTGCTTAGAGGTAGAAACAGACGCCGCAGGTATATTGGAGTCACTTACAATTGAGGAGACATCATCAGTCAAGGCAGAATCCAAAGGTGTAGCAGTACGTGTCGGCAAGTCAGCTGCAGGAACGGGCTGGAGGCTGTCGGCAATCGAGGACTGCGGGTTCACCAACGCGGAAGAGACTGAGGCAAAATCCGTCTGTGGGACTTCCACTGGGGCCTTTCCGGAATCGACGTCGCAGGAAAGAGGGCTTAGGATAGTCGACTGCAACGATGCCTGCGCAGAAGACGCTATCGCAGTGTCCAAAAGCTGCAATTGCAGGACTAACGCCAGTCGCTTCTCCTGAAGGCTGGAAGCAGGAGAAGGAGCCCCAGCCTGTACAGGTACAGCAGAAATTGCATCGCTAGGCAAAGCAGTAGAAACTGAATCCAATTCCAGTATAGACGTGCTGCTTATAGCAGCAACAGCCAAACGTTCTTCAGAGGCCTCTAAGGAAGGTAGCACAGAGGAGGAGGCCCACTCCCCTGAGCTAGTAGCATCCATCTCATCCTGGGGATCATGCGAACTGGCCATCTTGCAGCCAGCGCAAAGGCTCCACCTACACAGAGTAGGGGAATTTCCCCGGTGTCCTGGCCAAATTTCCCTCATTCACTAAAAAAATATCACCAACAGTTTCATCTGGTTTAAGGTCAGTTAGCATTCATCTGTATCCCTCCTGGTGGGCAGCCTGAAAATAGGCAGGATTTGTCTAATGCACTTACCGGTTAACAAAAATACAGGTTACTCACCTGTAACAGGAGTTCTAGGAATGGTATATGTTGTTCATCCACACTTATTGGCAGGTATCCTTGCCTTTAAATCTTGCGGAAGGTCTTCAAGCTGGCTCCTCCACCCACGGGTGGTAAAACTCGGCTCGCCCCATGATGCCAGATCTGGCCCGCTGGAAGCTCAGGTTGTGCGTCGAGCGGGGAGGTCGGGTGGGTCAGTGTGGATGAACAACATATACCATTCCTAGAACTCCTTACAGGTGAGTAACCTGTATTTCTAGGGACATGGATATGTTGTTCATCACTTATTAGCAGACTCCTAGCAGTTCTCTCCTCCTAGCAGTTCTCTGGGAGGAGGGCAAGCGCCACACCCCTACTTAGGAAAAAGGACTGGAGAACCGAGGCCCCAAAACCAGCATCCGGCGTGACTCAAGGTCGATGTGGTAATGGGTAATGAAGGTGTTTGCTGACTTCAGGTAGCAGCCCTGCAGATTTCCTGGATAGGGACGTCCCTGGAAGCAGCCACCGATGCAGCAGTATGGCGGGTAGAATGAGCTCTTATCCCTCTGGGAGGCTCCATGCCCGCCAACTTATAGCAGAGATCTATGCAGGAGGTGACCCACCTGCTTATCGTCCGCTTGGCTGCAGTCTGCCAGGTGCGGCTTCAGCGTAGGTGACAAACAGCTGGCGAACCTCTCCCGAATTTCAGCAGCTGCGCCTTATAATAAGCAACGCCTTCTAGGGTCCAAAGTATGGAGCCTGTATTCGGCCTCCGGTGTGATTGGGGTAGAACACCGGCAGAGTCAACACCTGGTTAAGGTGAAACTCCGACACCACCTTCGGAAGGAATTTCGGGTGGGGGCGCAGGACAACCTTGTCCCTGTGGAAGACCAGGTAAGGAGACTCGATGCAGAGCACCTGGAGCTCTCCCATCCTTCTGGCTGACGTGATAGCCACCAAGAAGGCGGTCTTCCACGACAGGTGAGAGTTCACACCTGTGCATTGGTTGAATAAACTGCCCATGAGCTTTGCCAGTACCAGCAGTAGATCCCACGGAGGTGGAGGTTCTCGACTGGAGGAAATGTGATCAAGGCCTTTGAAAAGCACCAGACCACCTTCTCCTGCGCACTGACTGCTCGGCCCGTGCCCGGTAAGCAGAGATGGCTGCCAGGTGCACCCTTGAGGTCGTGCGACCTAAGCCCTTGACGAAGGGACCATAAATAGTCCAAGATGCTTGCCAAGGAACAGGAGGAAGGGTCCAAGCCCTTGCCCTGACACCAAATGGAAAACCTCTTCCATTTGAAGGCATAGCATTTTCTGGTCGACTCCTTACGGGACGCCTCAACTACATTGAGGACCTCGTCGGAAAGACCCAAGGCCTGGAACTCTAGCCGCTCAGGAACCAGGCCGTCAGGTGCAGGGATTGAAGGTCCGGATGGAACACCTTCCCCTGATTGACTGAGAGCAGGTCCGGGTGAGCTGGAAGCTGCCTCGGGAGCCTGGAGCTGAGGCTGAGGAGATCTGGTACCAGCACTGGTGGGGCCAGTCTGGGGCTATCAGAATCACCTGCGCCTTGTCCCTCCTCGCTTGAAAGCACCTTGTGGATCAAGGGAAATGGGGAAAAGGCGTGAAAGAACCCGGGGTCCACTGCCTCGAAGAGGCATCCCCTGCAGCGAGCCCTGCTGAGGGGCGGGAACAGCCTCAGCTCGCGTTCTCCTGGAGGCAAACAGGTCCACCTGAGGTGTGCCCCAATGGGAGAACAGATCTTGTACTACCTCCGGCAGGAGAGACCACTCGTGGGATGCAGCCCCTATCCGGCTTAGGGCATCGGCCAGGGTGTTGGAGGCTCCTGCCACATGAATGGCTAGCAGATCCGCCTCCAGGCTGTGCACGAGTGACCAAATGCGGAGAGCTTCCTTGCACAGAAGCATGGAGCGCGTCCCGCCCTGGCGGTTTAGATAGTACATGGTCGTGGTATTGTCCGTCTGGACTCGACCACTTGACCCGGAGAAATGGAGCAAAGGCGGTGAGAGCTAGGCGGACCGCCGAGCTCCAGCAGGTTGATGTGGCATCGGGACTCCCGCGGGGACCAGAGGCCGTGCGCCCGGTGTTCCCCCAGATGGGCACCCCAACCCATCAGAGAGGCATCGGTCGATAGAGAGACCGTCGGCTCGGGGCGGACAAACGGGATGCCCTCCTGCAGATGAACTGGAACGGTCCACCACCGGAGAGCGTTCCACATCCCCTGGGTCACCGTCACTAGCTGGTCCAATGGATCGCAGCGTTGTGACCACTGGCTGGCCAGTCCCCACTGAAGGGGGCGCATGTGCCAGCGTGCCCAACGGACCACGCTGGTGCAGGCCGCCATGAGACCCAGGAGGCGCAGGAAGTCCCAGGCAGGCACGATTGCCCAACCAGAAATGACTGGGCAAAGAGGAAAGAACCTCGGCCCTGTCCGCCGGGAGCCGTGCTCTGGCTCGAAGAGAGTCGAGCTCTGCCCCGATGAACAGAATCACCTGCTTCGGCTCGAGTTCCGACTTGGCCTCGTTGATGAGAAGGCCGACTTGAGAGCAAACCTGGAGGGCCAGATCTCTGGACCGCTCCACCTCCTGTCTGGAGGGGGCTGCTATCAGCCAATCGTCCAGGTAAGGGTACACCCGGACCCCTGGCGCCGCAGGAAAGCTGTCACCACTGCTATGCATTTGGTGAAGACCCTGGGAGCTGGAGACAGGCCGAAGGGCATGGCTCGGAACTCGAAGAGGGATCCCTCCGCTCGAAAGCGAAGGAATCTCTGATGTGACAGACGGATAGGGACGTGAAAGCGCGTCCTGCAGGTCAGGAGCAGAACCACACACAGAGTTCCAGGGATGGTATTATCTGAGCCAGGTGACCATCCTGAAGGTTGAAGACCTTAGGAACTTGTTTAGTCGTGTGGAGTAGAATGGGCGCCAGCCCCTGTCGTTTCAGAACCAGGAAGTACCTGGACACAAACCCTGGGTCTGAGGAGGGTCCGCCACCTCCTGATCACCTCCTTTTGGAGGAGGAGGTGATGTCGGCTGGCGAGCCGACAGTGAGGCTGCGGATCCCGATGCCCCGAGTGCAGCGGCTCTGAAGGGGGGCCTGCTTCGAATTCCATGGGCAGGCCTTTTCCCACCCTCAACACCCATCTGTCCATGGTAATAACGGACCAGGCGGAAAGGAAGTGACGGAGCCGTCCCCACGGGGAACCTGGGGTGAGGTGACGGGGTTGGGGGCGACACCCCTCAACCCGTCACTGGACAGGCTTGGAGGAGGGACCGGCCGAGGGACCTCCTGGGCCTTTACCTCCCTGCTTCCTGTTGGAGAAAGTCCCAGGCTTGGGTTTGGGATGCCAAGCTCGAGCCTGCTGGCCCTGACGGTGCTGGGCCGGACGTGCCGTGGGCAAAGAGGGACGAAAGGGCTTAGGCTGTGGTTTGCAGCCTTTGTCCTTCTGAGCGGATGAGACCGAGTCCAAGGTAGCATTGGACTTCTCGATCCTCTGCAGGTGACCTTCAACCCCAGGGCCGAAGAGGTCGGTCCCCAAGAAGGGGACATCTGCCAACTTGTGCTGGGTATCCGAAGTGAAGGTGGATATCCTCAGCCAAGCCCGACGACGCATAGCCACTGCTGCCGCCACAGACCTGGCAGGTCCCGATGTCAAAGCAGTCTGAAGCTGCTGTTTGGCCACTGCTCTGCCCTGGTCCGCACCTGCCTAACCGTGGTCTGCAGATCCGTGGAAGATGAGGATGACCTTGTCCAGGAGCCCAACAAGGCATGAGAGAGAATGTGCCATGAGGACGGCTGAACTGGCCTGGCGAAGGCCGAGGAGAGCGCGCAGCGTGAACTTTTAGCCCGGCATAGTCAATTTCTTGGACTCCTTGTCGGGAGGTTGTCCACATCCTAGCGTTCGCGTCGCCGCAGGCAGCTGTCGGTAACTAACCCCTCGGCCGAGGGTGTTCAACGGACAAGGAACCGGTAGGGACCGCATACTTCCTGGCCATCCTGGCCGAAGGCGCAGGGCAGGAAGCAGGGCGCTGCCAGAGCTCCAAGGCCGGGCCCACTATGGCCTCGGCCACCGGAAAGGCCTCCGTAGGGGAATCCCCTCGGTCCAGAATCTCCGTGAGGGGATACCTGGCCCGCTTAGAAACGGGTTCGAGCTTCATCCCGGTGGACTCCGAGATGAGCCGAAGCAATCCTAGGAAGGACGAAGGGCTATCGTCCACCGACTGTCCTCCTGAGGACTCCAAGTCCATTCGCTTGGAGAAAAGGGAGGAGTCGCCTTCAGACTTGGAAGAGTCCTCAAAGAGCTGCCTCGGGCCTGAGCCACCCTCCACCTGCCGAGGTCGATCGGGAGTGAGGGTGACAGACAGCCTATGGGGCAGTCCCTGAGCCGACCGAGAATTCTTGGTCGGAGCCCCAAATAATGGCTGTGGAGGCGGAGGTTCCACGGGATTGGTGGGGCAGCTGGTTTTGGCCGAACAACCAGCCTGGGAACAGGCTCCTCGGGTAAAACGAGGGGTTGTTTCGGCCGCTCCGGTGACAGCCACTTAATGGCCGGGGAAGGCGACGGTCGGCTTGTTCCCAGTCAGAAGGAGCTGTTGCCATATGAGGTCCTCATATCATCAGCGCAACTTATGCCGAAGCCTCCCTCGTCGAGGAGGAGGACGAGGACAGTGGCGACGCCGCTTGCCGCTGGTGTCGAGATCGCCTATGACGGCGGGATCGGCTGGACTGCTGAAGAAGACCGAGACTGAGAACCTCGGCTTTCCCGAGGGACGGCAAAGGGAGGTGTCGTGGGAACCGGCACTCTCGGGTTCGAGGGTTCAACCGGCCCGAACCGAGGCACAGACAAGCCAACGGGTCCTCAACTTCCACCAGGGAACCGGGAGAGGGATTCTCAGCTTCTCCTGCCGACAACCTGCCCATCGGGTCAAGAAAAATCTTGACCGCGTCGTCGGGAATCTCGGTCAACTGGCCTGACGGGGACACCGCGAGACCAATGGCCGAAGCCGAGCGGTCGACTGAAGTCGACGGCCGACAACTCGGGGAGAGGGATCTTTCCCGCCTCCAAGAGCGTCGACGGTGGGACTTACCTTTGTCTCTCTTTTGACCGAAAGCGGTCCAGCAGAGATGTCCCTCACCTTTAGTAGAGGGTCAGACAAAGCTCCTTAAAAGAAGCTGAATAAGAGGCACCGAGAGAGAGCGAGACAAATGCCGCAGCCGAGGCAGAAGCGTCCCGCGCCGCCTACTCTTCGAGGGCGATCATCTGCTCGAGCTGATCCGCCGAGCCCGCCGCCACAGAAACTGCCAACCGGGCCTCTTTTGACTTCACCGGGGGAAAACGCTCCTCGGGACGCCCCAGTTGTAAACGGGCAGCGTGGTCTTCGAGAATGTAGGCCAAGAAGGAAGAGCACAGGTCGCAAGCCTGCGGGTCGTGCTCCAGGTCTAGACAGTAGACGCACGTGGAGTGCGGATCCGTCCGAGACATCTTCTGCCCGCAAGGGCATCTCCGGAAACTGGGAGTCGATTTGTCCATCGCAGCCACGAGGGATAGAAGACCTAAGATTATTTTAGTGAAAACTTTTAATTCGCAAAACCGAAGAATTAGGAACCAGCCTTATACGCAGAGCGTTAAGGAGGGAACCTGAGCTTCCAAGCGGTAAGGAAGATCTGGAGTCATGGGGCGGAGCCGAGAGTTTTACCACCTGGGTGGGTGGGAGGAGCCAGCTTGAAGACCTTCCGGCAAGATTTAAAGCGGCAAGGATATCTGCCAATAAGTGTGGATGAACAACATATCCATGTCCCTAGAACTAAATAAATAAAATAAATAAATATCGGCCTGTAGTTGCAGTGTTGTGTGTGATCACCAGATTTACGCACTAGAGTGACCAGTGCAGATTTCCATACTTCAGGGAACTGTGCTAGAGTGAGGGATAGGTTTAGTATCTTGGTTATTGGCAGGAGAACTTCCTCAAGGGTAAGTGCAATGAGTTTGAGGTCAAGCGAGTCTCCACTACGCCTTGATTTCCCCAGGCCTTTAGTGAGGAGCTTTCTGACCTGGGTTTGGGAAACCCGCTTGAAGAAAAATGCAGGGGGGTTTAGGTTAGTGGTTTCTGCTGACCCTGCTGGTATGGAGGAATCATCATCAAAGAAGTCTTTTGGGAGGACACCTGACAGATTAGTACTGTAAAAGTTGAATTAAAAGTATTTGCAATTTGGAGTGGGTCTGTGATAGGATTTCCATCTTCTATTAGTTCTGTGGGAGAGGTCTTTTGTTCTTTCCCTGTAATGCCTTTTATGTAAGACCAAAATTTCCTACCAGCATCCCATGAGTTTGACAGCAGCTCTCTGTGTCACCTGCTTTTGCCTGTCAAATTGCCCTAGTACAGGCATTCCTAGCTGCTTTATATGCCTGAAGATCATGGTGCTTCATTGATGCTTTAGGCAGATGCCATAGATGGTCCAGCTGTTTCATACTTCTTACTAGTTCTGGTGTAATCCAGGAGTTGATCGTACCACGAACCTTCAGTTTCCTATGTAGGGGCGTGGGTATAGCATGCAGTGTTGAAAACCCTAATAAGATTATTCAGAGCGATGTTGATGTCATCAGCAGTGTCCAGAAAGGACCAGTCCTGTGACCGGAGTTGGTTTTTTTAGGAGATCCAGGTGCCCATGCTTTAGCAAGCGGTTATAGATATTTTGGGGGTAAGGGGGTATAGAATTTGTTTGACCAGCAGCAAGTGATAGGGGAGTGGTCACTGATAGAGTTGGGGTGGACTGTTACATTTATGATGCTCCCCTCCTGTACCTTGCTCAACCTCATGAGGTCCATATAGGCTTCTTTCATGTCCCCCCTTCCCTCCACTCTTACAGTGTGTACATATTGAGATCACTCAGTCTCTCCTCATAGGACTTTTGATGCAAACCCTGCACCATTTTAGTTGCTCTCCCTCTGGACAGCCTCTACCTTGTCTATGTTCGTCCTGAGGTGTGCTCTCCAGAACTGCACACAGGACTCCAGGTGGGGTCTCACCAATGATCAATATAGAGGCAATACCACCTCTCTCCTGCTGGTGATCCCCCCCCCCAAAGCACCCCAGCATCCCTCTGACCCTGCCCACTGCCTTGTCGCACTACTCTGCCACCTTGAGGTCATCAGGTATGATAACCTCAAGGTCTCTTTCTTGCTTTATGACCATCAATACATCCCCCCCCTTATACTCTGCCCCTGGGTATCTGTGCCCTAGGTGCATGATTCTGCACTTTTCTGCATTAAAACTCAGCTGCCATACCTTCAACCACTCCTCAAGTTTTCTCAGGTCTCTATTCATTCTCTACACACTCCTCTTAACTCATCAGCTGTGAGACACCATTTTGAATTGGGATTAAGCAATGGAATCCACAGACTTCAAAAAGCGCTATGGGAGCCAGTGAGTTAAGTATCTACCTGAGACTTGAGATAAATGTTCTCAAGACTGATAGAGTGGCATGGTCCAATCACTGCACGGTACGGTTCATGTTCGGGTTACCCACTGGATGCTCTCCCCCTACAGAAATGACGAGCTACTGCCCTTTGCGGGGATTGACCCCTGGAGTACTTTTTGGTGGCAGCTGATCTATCTAGTGTGGCCAATGAATGCGTTGGAGGCATTGGCGATGCAGTTGGCACCTATAATAGGGTGCTATCAGATGCCATTGACTCCCTCGCACCTGTCAGTGTACAACCCAAATCTTCCTACTTGAGATCCCCTTGGTTTGATGGGGAACTCAGGGAGTTGAAGAAGAAGAGTCAGAGGTTGGAGCACTGTTAGGGGAAGACCAGGCTGGAAGAGGACAAACTGGCCCTGCGTGCACATTATAATGCATACCAGGGGGCAATCAACCGTAACAAGGCAGAATTTCTGTCTAGGGAGATTGCTGCTGGGAAGAACCGACCAGCTGCACTTTTTTGGACTGTGCATAGGCTACTTCATCCAGCCTGTCTACAGCCGAAGAAGGCTTTTTTTAATGCTGAATGCGAAGAGTTTGCTTGGTTATTCTCGGACAGGGTGTCTGATATCCGGCAGGAAATTCCTTCAGTCAGCCAGTCCAGAGCTGACAGTGGTCGCCAGAATTGTCCTGAGTGCTCTCCATCTGGTTGGGGAGAGTTTAGACCGTGAGATAAATGAGGTCACTGAGGTAGCGACCAATCTGAAGCACTTTCTGTGAACTGGACCCGGTGCCAATGCGTTTCCTGATGAGATGTTTCGACGCTGTCAGCCAGGTGTTTGCCTTGATTATCCAGTGTTCCCTGTCAGAGGGGGTCTTCCTCGATACCTTGAAGGAGGCATTGGTGAGACTGCTCCTAAAGAAACCATCTTTGGACCCGGAGGTCAGGGCAAATTACCGTCCCATCTCCAATCTCCCATTTTTGGAGAAGACTGTGGAGAAGGTAGTGGCGCTTCAGTTGGAGGGTAGGATAATTCCCAGAGTCACCATTTTGAACTTTGGCTTTAAAAGGTGCTTGTTTAAGTATCTGAGATCCAGGATGGGCCACCATTCTCCTGTCTTTTTTGGGGTAAGGAAGTACCTGGAGTACAAACCTTTGCCCTGGCGTAGGGGAGGAACCCTTTCCACGGCTCTGAGAGCCAGGAGGGTAGAGACCTCTGCTTCTAGGGTGAGTGCCTCTGATGGAGTTGCAGGTGGAAAAGATCTGGTTCTCAGCTTTGGAAATTTTTTGAAGCTGAGAACCAGTCCCTGGCTTACTACTTCCAGGACCCACTTGTCTAATGTTAAAGACTTCCAGTCCTGGACAAAGTAAGCCAGCCTGCCCCTTACAGGTAGAGAAGAATCGGCTCTGGCAATCCCATCAGGGTGCCTGCTTGCAGGGGCTTTGGGCTGAGGGGTGGAAGCAGGCCTGCTTGTACCCGTCTGCCTCCCTCTAAAGAACCCCTCTGAGCATAGGGCGGAGGAGGAAGCTTGGTTTGTAAAGGCCTATGAAAAGGCCTGCCCCTGCCTCTAGGAAGCTACTTTTGAGGAGTGGCCTGCCTTTCCTTGGCCTGTGCACCCCTATAGGTGGTCCTATATTCATCCATTTTCTTCATGTAATTCTCTGTTTGCTCCCCAAACAGAGAATTTCCCACATCAGGAAAATCCATGGCCTTAGACTGGGTATCCTGAGACAGGGTAGTACATCTGAGCCAAGCCATCCTGTGAAGTGCCACAGATGTAGCCATGACTCTTGACGAAACATCATTAGAGTCCACTGCAGCATGAAATTGCACCTTGGATGCCTCAATACCATCCATAGTCACCTATTCCAGCTCCCTGGCAAGCTGGTCCTGGACTTGTTTTGCTAGGGCCAGCACAGTATCCCATCTGGATTTCTAGTACCTAGTAGCATAAGCCATATAATTTGCCTGTCTGAGTCCCAAAGATGCTGCCATGTACTGTTTCTTTGCCATAGCATCTTTCTTCCTGGAGTCCTTCTCGGGTGAAGCTAGGGAATATTAGCCTTGTCACAGGCTGCAGCCTGCACTACCCCACATGGCTGCATTGTTGAGTGAGGAATCCAGTGTCGGAGCCTGATAAGGTATACCTCTTGTCCATCCTTTTATCCACAGGAGGTATAGTTAGAGGAGTTTTTAAAACTTTTACTGTCTGTTTCCGAAAAGATTTATGCAAAGGAAAAGACAGTCTCCTAGACTCTGTAATATCCATCATTTCTACATAGTCCGGCTCCTCTTGGTCATCAACAGCTTCCTCAACAGGGAGCTGGAGAGTTTCAGCAACTTTTTTATAAAACATGAAATGAGAAGGGGACTCAGAAAGTCTTGGAGGAGAAACCCCTAAGGGTCTATCTGGAGAAATGTCCAGTTCAATGGGCACATCCAGATCTTCAAAACCATATTCACTCTCCTCATATTCCTCTTCCCCCTCCTCCGGTTCATAAAAATCCTCAAAATCATAATCTTGAACCGGTGGAACCGGCCGAACCGAACGCCTCCCTGATGGTGTCGGTTCGGTCGGAACCGGGGAGAGAGACCGAACAATTTGAATTGCTTTAGCTATTTCTTCAGCAGTTGGGGAGAGAACTTTTGGCTCTACGCTAGCTGACTTTCTAGTTCTTTTTGCTGGAACCGGCTCCTCAGAACCGGCTCTTCGTTTGCCCGAGGAAGTATCGCCCTGGTCAGAGGGCACTCCCTCCGGTTCGGTTGGTGCCGAACTGGGCTGGCCATCCGGGTCAGCAGACTTTTTGGCCTCCCTTTCCCTGAGCCTACCAACTCTCTTATCTATGGTGGCAGCAGGGAAATTCTGACAAATCTGGCAGTCTGAATTGAGGTGGTCAAACCCCAGACAATAGACACATGTGGTGTGTGGGTCAGCCTTAGCAAAAGCTTCCCCACAAACACTACAGTGTTGAAACCCAGTGGATCCGGTTTTTCTTTTGGGTTTCTCAGACATAATGCCAGCCTAACCAACTTGCCCGTTTATGGCAATCCGCCAAGCAAGACAACCTTATCGGTTCTCAACCGTGTCAATGGTCGGAAAACGTATGAAATCCATTTTTTTAGAACCGATAAGAACCGGGAACCGCACTCTAAAAAGGACTAGTAGATTTAAATACAACCTGATTGGTTCAAACCGAACCGATAATGAATTACAAGTTCCACACAGAAAAACTAAATGTAAAACCTATCTATTACTTACATTACCACAGACAGAGCTTGAACCGACCGGGTTTGCGGTTTAATTTATACTGAAAACCGACAAAATGAACCGAGCAGAAGGAGAAATCTCGGAGGCATTGTTCAGTGAGGCGGAGTAAAGAATCTGACAGTTTGCGTTTGAAGAACAACAGACAGAATTTTCAAATCGAGCTCGCGCTCTAAGTTCCATGCCTGCATGGAAAGTTAACTATTTCACCTCCGGAGCAGTTCGAAGATGGGGACTCACTGCAATTGTCATAATATAGCAAGACTTCATGTTGTTTGAAAAGAGAGTGGAGAGGGTGAGGGGGTGGATGAGAGAAGACCACTGTAGCAAAAGAGGGCAGAGGAAGAGAAGGGGATGAAGAGTAGAGCGGGCATGAGGGAAGAGGTGGTGTAGAAGGAGTGGAGGGTGTTTAGTAAGAGAGGCAGTATAGGGAGGAAGTAGGGAGTGGCAACAGATTGTGGAGGGTGTTTAGTAAGAGAGGCAGTATGGGGAGGAAGTAGGGAGTGGCAACAGATTGTTGGGGGGGTTTAAGCAGAACAGGGAGGGCAATGCAGGGCCGTTTAACTCATTGCCTCCACAGGAACTCTCTGAAGTTGCAGCACTTGTCTCCTGTATGCTGCTAACAGTGAATCCTGGGCCTTTCTAAGCAAAATCAAGCCATAATCGGCATGCTGCAAACAAATGCTAATAGCACAAAAAACATAAGTGCTAGATGCAAAGTATGAGTGGCAAAATTGTTCAGCATAAAATTACCTTTCCAGTGGTGGTATGCAAGGAATAATAGGTAATTTTGTTTTATTTCTGTGCTGGTCGAAACAGCAAAACAAAATATTTTTTCACAAAAAAATGCACCATAAGCCTTTTTTTGTTGGGAAATATGTAACATATCAACACCAAATTAAGCATCCAGACATTAGATGTAGTTTTCATAATTTGTTTGTAAAAAAACAGCTATCTCTGTAGTATTAAACATAATTTTTCCCCATTTGAGTCAAAGTGTGTTGGTGAGGTTTGAGGGACAAATCTGAATCATACACACCATACAATAAACAAATGCATATAACTCCTAAAGTAGACATGATACACACAATGTATCAGTGGCAAGGTTGTTACACACAAAATTACCTTTCCAACAGTGCAATGTAATCAACTGTGCTCAATTCGGTTTGTGTTTTATACTGGCTGAGATACACAGAATGTGTGTTTTCTTCAAAGTACTTAGGTGGTTCCAGATGGACAAAATGTCATAAACAAATGTGAATAACTCCTAAAATGAACATGATACACACAATGTCAGTGGCAAAGTTGTTCAGCACAACATTACCTTTCTAATGGTACTATGCAGTCAATTCTAATCAATTCTGGCTGGCAAGTAATATTAAAATATGTGCGTAACGTCTCCAGACGTTTCTAGGGCACACAGGAAGTCTGTAGGTGACTTCTGTAGTCGTTCTGGGCCACACTGCAGTAGATTTGCTGACGCCTATAGGTGTTTCTAGGAGGCAATGAGTGTAACAGTCACAGTGGGTCCTGGTCACCAGATGCTGGCGGAGTTTGTGTTTAAAACTGCTGAGACTGGGACAGTTGGAGGGTTCTGCCAGGACTGAACCAGCATGGGGCTCTAACTTTGTAGGAGCGCTGTCCTTGTGTGGTCTGGCAGCGGGGAATGGTAAATGATAGGCTTTCAGCACTCCTTTTGATGCGGTTGGCACAATATGGGGTCAGTAGGGACTGGACCCCAGGAGGCAGCAGGCCCAGAGCGGTCTTCTTAGCTAGGACGCAGGTCTGGTAATTAAGCCTGCCCGAGAGCTGTAGCCAGTTAGCCTGTGTGTAAACATCGCAGGTATGTTAGAGTTGAGTTGCTGAGGTGAGAAGCCGACATGCCTTGTTGAGCACCTGTGCTTTGCACTGGAGAGCAGTGTTGGTCGCAGCTCCATAAACCAATAGGCCGCAGTCTATTAGCAAGGTGACTGCGCTTCGAATAGCCATCTTTAGGGTGTCAGCTGTTAGGCAGTGCCTATGCCTGTAGAGTAGACCAATGTGGGCGTTGACAGAGTTAGCAATGTTATGGATATGATCGTGATACAAGAGGGTGCAGTATAGTGTCACACCCAGATATTTGAATTTGTTTACCTGTTCAGCACAGATCCTCTGAAGTTGCTAATAAGAATTAGAAAATTGACTTTTTATTTGGAGGCATCTGATTGGCTGGAACCCATTCCTCAGGGGTACATTAACTTTCAATAGATGCCCATCAAATAAAAAGTCCTAGTGTAAACCTGCCTCATGCCAAGCTAAATATCCTTGTGGCCAGCTGACTTCATCATTGGCTGAACCACTGGGCACACAATTTGAAACTGCCACCATTTTTTTTTTTACCAGTCAGCGACAGAAACCAAGTACCCCCCCCACACACACACGTAGAAACAGGGACGTACAAAAAACTGTCACATACACTGCACTGGCAAAGCATTTTCTTCATGTTTTATTTTTTAGTTATTTACCAGCATTGTACATCAGGTATGCTCCTGACTGCTTGCTCATATTCAAAGCCTCCTGCTTCATTGTGCCCCCCCCCGCCAGTGCCCGCTATAAAGGCAACAAGGATCGGGAAGTCATCAAACAAAACAAAAAGAAAACAGAAATAACTTCAGTAAGCATGGCAGGCAGCGAGGACCAGAGAACTTTAAAAAATGCAGCCTGAAAAACTGCCTCCCGCCCAGGCTCACTCTCACTAACAGCGGTTTTCCTTCTCCATATCGCAACATTTTCTAGTCCCGTTAAAAAACTTCACTCACCTGCAGAGTTGCCAGCTGAGCTAAATGAGACAGCATTGTATGTAAGAGCAGTGGTATTTTCATTAGTTTCCCGGACCATCTGTCCGTCACACTTGTCTCTCGCTTGCTGACATGCCGATAGGCTGTAAGAGACTAGTAGCTCATTTACTCATTAACTCAGTTACTGGTATGGTACACGAGAGGAGCGCCACTTTCTCCATTTTTCATTCCACAAATGCATCTAAACTACAGAAATTGAAAGTACCACTCCTCTCAGTTACCATAGCGTCACCAGTGCTTCCAGTTCCTATCACCTTCTCATGATGCCCACTTCCTCCATCTGTCCATTTGCCTGCAAGTTGTGGCAACAACTGCCAATTTAAAATGGTACCATGAAACACATACACAGTAGGAGGTGGTGGTGGGGGCGCAGTACCACTCCTCCCAGCATACCCGCTCTTCGTATCCACCTCCTCTGCCAGTCCTCTAGCCTTTTTGATCTCTGATTCTCTAACGGCAACCAACACAAGAGTCTAACAGGTCCTATATTGTACAACCAGCTTTTTTACTGCAACATCTCCCATAGGACAAAACTCCTTACCACCTCCCCCCAAAAATATCATTCCTATGCAGGCGGAGGAACTATTTTATTACAAAACTTATTATACTCACTTTTTTATTAATAATGTTCTATCAAACTTACGCTTTTTTACAGTGCCCATTTTCTAAGCGCAATAATACCCTCAAGGATGGGCGGTATTAAAAGATACCGGACTTTCCAGGGGCTATAAGGCCCTCTGCCTGTGGCTTCGGGCCTCATTACGTCCCTGGGTGGTCCGGTATTTCCCAATACCGCCCACCCTGTCGGGTATTATTGCTTACGAGGCTGTTCTTTATGCCTGCTGTGGGAAACATGAAACATAGAAACATAGAAACATAGAATGTGACGGCAGATAAGGACCGCTTGGCCCACCCAGTCTGCCCATTTCCCTACCTACTGGAAAAGCTGCAGATCCTAGTTAACCAGCAGCCTACTTCTTCCTACCCCCACCCCCCCAGAATTGCCTTATGACTATCCCATGCATGCTTGAATTCCACCACTGATTTTGACTCCACAACCTCCTCCGGAAGGCCATTCCATGCATCCACAACCCTCTCTGTGAAAAAATACTTCCTTAAATTACCTCTGAGGCCCCCTCTATCTTCAAATTGTGCCCTCTTGTTCTTGCACACCTCTTTTTTTGAAAGATGCTACCCTCTTGGACTTTGTTGATTCCCTTGAGGTACTTGAAAGTTTCTATCATGTCCCCCTCTCCCTCCCTTTCCTCGAGGCTATACATATTAAGCTCCTTAAGTCTCTTCATATGTCCTCCGGTGCAGACCCTGCACCATTTTAGTTGCCCTCCTCTGGACAGCTTCCATCCTGTCTATGTCTTTGTGGAGATTGGGTCTCCAGAACTGCACACAGTACTCCAGATGGGGTCTCACCAGCTGTCTGTACAGAGGGATAATAACTTCCTGTTTTCTACTGGTGATGCCTCTCCCCTATGCATCCCAGTATCCCCCCAGCCCTCCTTGCTGCCTTCTCACATTGCTTGCCCACCTTTAGGTCATCTGATATGACTACCCCCAGGTCCCTTTCCATTTTTGTTGTTGTTAGTATCTCACCTCCCATTGTGTACTCTTCCCCTGGGTTTTTGTTTCCCAGGTGCATTACCTTGCACTTCTTAGCATTGAATCTAAGCTGCCATACATTTGACCATTCCTCTAACCTTGCCAAGTCCCTTCTCATCCTTTCCACCCCACCCTGTGCATCAACTCTGTTGCAGATCTTAGTGTCATCTGCAAAGAGACATACTTTTCCTTCCAGTCCTTCTGCAATGTCGCTTATAAAGACATTGAAGAGGACTGAAGAAACAGCATTGTCTTGGTTTTAGAGTAGTTTAGGATGAGTTTGTGCACATGGAACCAGCTTTCAACTTTCGGAGAAACTTGTCTGGAGCTGATGCTGAAGAAGGGTAGGATCCGACTGGGTTGTGAAGACAACGGCATCGTCTGCATATAGAAGCATTCTGTTTTGGCAGGAAGCAAGAAGATTATTCAGGAAGATACAGAACAGCAGCGGACCTAGAATAGAACCCTGGGGAACTCCCGAGTGGACAGGAAAGGAGGTTGAGAGAGATTCCCCTATTCTAACCTGCTGGGAGCGGTCATGGAGATAGCTTTTAAACCAAAGGGTAGCGTCAGGGGAGAGTCCTAAGTGAGAAAGCTGTTCAATCAGAAGGGAGTGGTTAACAGTATCAAACGCCTTTGTCAAGTCTGTGAAGGCGGCACCAAGTAATTGGTTTTGGTCCAGGGCTTGGTAGATGTAGGAGGTAAGGTCGAGGAGTGCAGTGTTGGTGCTGTGCCTCTTATGAAAGCTGTGTTGTTGTGGACATAGCAGATTACTGTATGTTTTTCGAGGTATTCAGTGAGTTGATGTGAGACTATCTGTTCCAAGGCTTTGGAGAGGGGAGGAAGGATAGAGATTGGTCTGTAGTTGCTTGTCAGAGTTAAGTCACCACTTTTGTGGATGGGGTCACCACGGCAGACTTCCACTTCTGAGGAAACTGAGAGAGTGACAGAGTGGTTTAGGATTTTGGTGAGGTGAGGTAGGACTTCATCGATGGTGAGGGCAAGTAGTTTCACGTCCAGGGAGTCACCACTGTACCTGGATCTTCCAGTGACTTTGAGAATGTGTTTTCTGGCTTCCCCTGGGAGATGGCCTTAAAGTAAAAAGGGCTGTGCTGCTCTCACTCTGTCTGAAACCCCCCTTCCTGCCTTTGCTGCCTCTCGGAACTTCCCTCCTCCTTGATACCCTCTCCATGCCTTGCGACTCAATGCCTCTTGCTACATCTTCTTTTCCTGTCCCCCTTGTCCCCTACTATGCCTAAGCCTCCTTCAACTTCCATGCTGGGGAAGTGTCCTCCCCTCAAGCCTTCCCCTCCTGTTGCGTCAACATGTGGGTGGGTCAGTTTATGCCTCCCTTGGTAATGCTGCATCCCCACTCGGCTAGTTTGTATGTTCATCAAAGTGACATTTAAACCTCTCCATGAGGACTGTGGCCCCCTTCCCAGAAGGATGCAGGCTATCATGTCTGTATAGACCATATCTTTCCAGGTTGGACCCCTGTCCTCAATGAAGCGGAATCCCTCATCCTTGCACCATTCCTTCAACCAACTGCTGAAGTTCCTGGTGCGGCGGACCCTATCCTCCCTTTGGCCGTAGATAGGTAGCACCTTGGTAAATGCCACCATTTGTGTTACCTCCCTTAGGCCCCTCCCCAGTTCCCCTGAACTCTCCCTGTACTACCCAAGCCTCATCCCTTGCCAGGTCCTTAGTCCCCAGATGGACAATAACATCCGGCTCCCACCATGCCCTGCCACCTTAGAAATCCTTAGGGTCCACTGTCAATCCCTCCAATCCGATGCTCCAGGTAGGCACATAACCTTCCTGTCTCCACCACTTCCTGTTCCCAAATCATCCCCTTCTCAACTAAGCCCCCCACCAGAAGCTGTTTTCTCCTCTGCTGAGGTCCTCTACATCCCACCTTTGGTCCTCCCCTTTAAAGAACCCCCATTACCTCCCTTGCCACCACTCTGAGTGCCTCTTCTTGGCAGTCCCATCCTGTCAGAACAGCAAAAAAATGCTGTAGTGGCACAGGCTAACAACTATGCATCTGACCTGCCTCCTCCGCCCTCCCCAAGCCCACCAAGTTCCAGCTGTTCCTCTTCTGCCTAGGCAACCTCTGATTCAACAGTGGCAGACTCAGTGGCCCATAGGTAAGGAAAGAGTTCCTCTGGATCCTAGCCAACTCAGCACACAGACCAGCGACCTTCATCCTCAAACCAGAGTGTTGTGTGCAGATGGGTCAGCACCTCAGTCTCCAGAATGAGTCCCAAAAACCTACTGCTCCACAACCATTGCCCTACACTACTCCCATATCTGCTAATCTGAATTCATTCCATTCACCTTCTAAATATAGCTTGCTCCTTCTGTCTCTTACCTTTACCTGCTCCTTTCCCAGTTACTTTCTCTATCCAGATAAGATATCCTAGATAAGGTGTTGCCGCTTTCTCTTTTAATAGTCGTTAATTCTCATTATAGCTCTCCCTGTACCCCACTCCTACCTTTTAATTATTTATCCCCTTTTGGACTTCTAGAACTGCTACATCACCCTACCCCAGATAGTGTCTCTGTTTTCCCACCTGTAGTTGCTGCCTGTCTCCTTTTCTCCCAGCAAGTACACTCTAACCCCACCACCTGTAGTTACCTATACAGCTATAAGTTTACTCAGTGTTTACGAGTATCTCACCTTTTCCTGTCAGTCTGACAGAGACCCATGCCTACCTGCAGACTGCCGACATCTAAGATGCCAGTTACCTGTTCCACTCCTGCTCTGTTCCAGTCACGCTCTGGGACATGGTTATTCTGGATACATGTACTTGATACTTGTGTTTCAAAACATAAATTAATGCCCAGAAAGACCTTTAATTATAATCTGGACTTATTTCAAAGGCATACTATTGGTGCTGATAATAGTGAGGGATTCATGCTCTTCGCTATCACAGATTCACTCAGCAGGTCAGGCCCTCTACTCCCAAAGTGCTGGGCAAAAAAAACGGAATGACGTTTAATAAAGATAAATGTACCATCATGCATTTCGGTAGACAAAACATAAATCAGAGCTACTATATGCAAGATCTGAAACTTAAGAGTTTCAGAATGTGAGAAAGATCTGGGAATCTATGTCCAAAATGATTTAAGAAATGAAGTAAATAGCAGACCATCTAACAAAGCAATGCAGATTGTTGGTTGTATTAGGAGAGGTTTTCAAACAAGGAGTAGAGAGGTTTTGATGCCATTGTATAAACATCTGGTGAGGCCTATATTGGATTATTGCTCTACAGTTGCAGGTCCTTTATTGATGAGGGATATTAAATTAATGGAAAAACCACAGAGATCCCTTACAAGGTTGGTTTCTGGTTGTGAGAAAGAGTCATATGAGACTAGACTGGAAATATTGGGTTTGTGGTCTTTGGAGAGTAGAAGGGCAAGAGGGGATCTATTATTATTATATAAATCTCTGAAGGATCAGGGTATTAGAGCAGAGCTGGGATTGGTGTATAAGGAAAGGACCTATCATTTGAGAAGGCATGATAGGCAACTGAGTGAAGAATTATGCAGGACTGAGTTAAGGAAAAGGTGTTTTAAGTGTCGAACAATAAGGACATGGAATGGACTGCCCCAGGAGGTGGTGGAGGTAGAAAGCCTAGATGGTTTTAAGCAGAAATTAGACAAGTATTTAGAAGAAGTTGGTGGCATTTGCCACTACCACTGAATTGTGGGGAAAATCTTTATGGGCTATGCCTTCTGATCTTCTTATTTATCCAGTATGAACTCCAGTATGAACTTTGAGCACAGTCTTGTGAACAGTGTAACAGACAAGGTAACCCTCTTGTCTGTTTTTGTGAGTTCGGATCAACCTTTGGTCTCAGTTCTGGAGGGATTCAAAGTGCAGCCTCTTGCTAGCATACCCAATGCACAGGCTCAGATATATCTGTCTTCGGGGGGCCAGATATCTTTGCCTACGGGCACCTAACCAGGTATTCAGAGATGAACCCTTAAAACGTAATAAAGACCTCAGATTTAAAATGCTTCTGTTTCCAGTTTGGTACCACCATACAAGCTATATGTCTGCTGAACCATAAATATTTCTTAGCAAAAGAAAGCAATTCAAAGACAGACCAGCTTTGCTCTAAAATTAGAGTTTTTACTAAAATATATAATACTATGTCAAACATACAATACAGAACTCTTATAACACAAGACATACATATCTTTAAATAAAACAAGGTTTAAAACAGTGCAATTCCTACAACTATATTTAGATTTTGTCTAGCTTTCTAAATACCTGTTTTCAGTGCTCAGATGTTTCCTTAGTCAGTGTCAGATACAAATGCAACTCTATAGTGAAAGAGAATAATCTTTTCAAGCAGTATTGGCCAACCCCTTTTGGATGAAGTCATCCAGCCCCTCCTCTGGTCAAATATCTAACAAAAATATATTTTTATACAACCACAGGATGTAATTTTATTAATCTATACTATACAGCTGTACAGGATGTATTAATTCTGCAACCTTAGCATAACTCAAGTTTCAATGACACCTCTTTTGATCTCATGCTGTACCCTCTTCACACAGGCTTCATAGGGTCATTTACAACCTTACACCTCTATGTAACACCCTAGCTTCCATTATTTTAACGTCATAAACCCAGTTTGTGATTTCTCTCTTAACAAAATTAACTTAACTCTGTAATTAGCTCACAGAAACAGGATCCTTAATAAAAGTCTTCCAGTAACACATTGTCTCTAAAAAGACTGAGTGTGTGATACAATGCTGTCGCAGTTCTCTTGGCCTGCATTTGTCAGCTAAAATCTTGGGGGGGGATGAGAGAGGTCATTCCTAGAGCATTTGATTTTCAGCAGAGACAGTCATAATACATTTTATATAAAAAAAATATTGTCCAGCACTCAGAACTGGCTGTCTATGTCACATTCACAAGTTTCTGTACTGGGTGGGTGTTCGTGTACCGTGCATACAGTGCAAGCAAGAGGCAGTATTATGCATTTAACAACCTGGCACTTACCTGAACAGGTACTATGTGATTCTTTTATTCCACCTTTCCTGCCACAAAGCTAAAGACAATCACATCTATGAAGTTTTTGTTTCTTTTAATGGTGTACGTATCCCCTCTGTGCTTGCTTTTTGTGACTGCAAGGTTTATGACCATGCTTTACCCACGGGCTGCCCATAAAACCACACAGGGCGACTACAAGACCTAGTGACCTCACCTTCAGCTGCTTGGTTTTCTCTCTCAGCGTCTGTTGGTAGATCTGAAGCTGTTCTGCCGCCTCAGGCCCAGGCTGTCGGGCCAGGATGTGCTTCAGTTCCACGTACAGCTTCTCTTTCTCCTGTAGAGCAATACAGAAACCAGCTGTTATAAAAAGAATCTTATTCTAGAGAAGTTTTCTCATAACTTATAGTCTGATCCACAATGCACTTCAAAGGCAGACACTAGATAAATAATTGGCTTTTCCACACTGCCCAGTCCCTCAGTGTGTTTTTTTTTTTCTGAGTAACACAAAGGTAAAAACTGGGATGCTGTAAATGATGACCAAAGAGAAGCATAGTGTTATTTAAGCACATGTTTTTATTACTCTCTCCCAGTTCCATTAACCTCCAGTAATCCTGGACAAAGATTCTCTACAATAGGATTTCTGAGGATGCAATCTGACTCCATTGCTCTTGAGAAGGTCAACACGCTGAGCAGTCTGTGTAACAACAAGGGTCTGGCACATTAAAACTTAATGTTTTATTTCTTGCAGTCTGGTCCATGTTATTTGTTGCTGTAGAGGTTACACAGGGTTCCTGCTACTGTGTATTTTAAAGTTTCATAAAAAAATCTTCACTGGCACAGTAAAAGAAGGATTGTAGTACACTGCCCTGCTGCTGTTCAGTTGTAGAACAGTAGCTGCAATAGGAAATTGAAAACACCATCAGCAATTCTTAATAGAATAGAACAGAATAAAACAGAAGACTGCTTAACTTAAACTTAACTTTAGTTTTAGTACTGTAGTACTTCCATATTCATTCACACGTTCATCTTTGATTGAGTATACAGTATGCAAAGTTTTTTAGAAAATAATCGGTTGGAACCCCCTAGACCCCTTGCCTATCCTCAAGTCCTGCTACTCTATCCTGCATAAATAAAAGCAGGCTACAGCAAGATGGAACAACAGCCTGCAATGAGAAAAACAGTTTCTAAAATAGGACAGTCACTAAAAGCAATGTCTAAAGGACAGTGTCTGGGAATGCTTAATTAAACAAAAAGGTCTTGATGCAGGCTTTAAATATCTCAACTGAAGGGGCCTCCCTTACAGCTGGAGGAAGCAAATTCCACAGGATGGGGCCGGCAACACTAAAAGCTCTGCTGGCAGTTTTTAACCTTTTCCTGGGAATCGCAAGGAGGCCCCTAGAGGAGGAACGGAGGGAGCGGACCGAGGCAGCAGATGTTAGAAGGTCCAACAGGTAGCCAGGGCCTAATCCGTGCAGTGCCTTAAAGGTGTGAGCAAGCCCACATTGAAGAGGACCCTCCACCTGACCAGTAGCCAGTGCAGTTCACGAATTACCGGTGTGATGTGGCAATACTTAGACTGCCCAGTCAGAAGCTTAGCAGCTGCGTTCTGCACTAGCTGCAGTCAGCGGAAGGTACCCCCCCCGAGGCCCCTAAGTAGAGTGCATTACAGTAATCAAGCCCTGATGTCACGAATGCATGCACTAAGGTGGGGAGGTCCATGGGCAGAACCAGCGGTTTGATTCTGGCAATATTCCTTAAATAAAGACTTCTGCAGACAAAGAAGTAACCTCATGACATTCAGATGATCCAGCAATTCCTCATCAATGTAAGCATGTAGTCTTGCAGAGAAAACAGCCATGGCCTGGCTGAAACATTTGGTTGAGTGCCTTAAAAAAAAAGTGGTTAGGGCCACACAGTGGTCAAGAGGAAATCTACCATCTTTCCAAGCAGGTGACCTGGGTTTAGGATCAGACCTGGTTGCCTACCGCCAAGGCAAGGAAGAATATTGCCTATAGTATTGCATTCCGACCCAGACAGGGTTGATGCCACAGCCCAGCTCCATAACTCTCTCATATGGTTGGCCAGGGAGCTAGCAGTCCTGCCATAGCTGTGTGCATGCAGCATTAGCTGTCAACTAGTGTGGTGTTGCTGGGAAGGAGGGAAGGGTACAGGGAGTTACAGGAACACACGCCAGCCTGCACATTATAAGAGCCGACAGGTGGAAAACACCATTAGTACTGCCATTTGACAGCAGTGGCATACTGAAGTCCCATACGATGAGCCAGCTCTGCACTTGATGAGGACAAGCGAAGGGTTGGGGATGGCCTACACTAAAGGCCTTGCCATGAGTGGCAACTCATGGAGGAACCAGAAGCCAGTAAGCAGTGATGGGATTGGGTGGTTTCACTTCATTTATTTTCATTTATGTTGTTAATGTGTAAGCATACTGGAATAACATTCCTTTTTTTAGGTGTGACCTCGAAGTCAAGGTAAAGCATATACAACAAATACTGTAAGCTAGAAATACATTATTTTACCTCAGGCACAATGTGATAATACATTATTTCATGTCATATACAATGCAATAAACGCACAGTTCAAAGCATACAGCTGAAAACAAGAGTTTAAGTCTCTAAAATAGCGGGACACAGAAGCTTAGAAAATTTTGTATAAAGCAGAATTTTTAATATTATCTGGAAGTTCATAGATGGAGCACTGTAAGCTACAGTACGTTGTCCTGCAACAGTACCTACCAGGGGTTGCTGTAACAAGAAAGAACTCAAAGAAGACAAGAGAAACAAAACTGGATTTATAATCCAACAGCTGGTCTCTCAAACATCCAAGGTTCCGTATGTAAAATTTTTAAAACTAAACGTGATAAAACTAACTTAATCTAGCGTTTAATTGAACAGATAACCAGCCCAACGTATGTAAAACATCACAGTGGTGTATACATCTTGGTTCCGTTAAGGAAAATGTGCCAAATGTTTGAAACAACAGCAATTTCCTATTGAAGGTGCTAGAGGCAGCTACATCTGTGACGACAAAAGCATAATTTATGAACAGGAGCAAGAGCCAATCGGATTTCAGGATAAAGAAAACTGCAATTGCTGTAAAGAGTTCCTAACTTTGAATGGATCTTAGATGTAGTAGTGTGAGGGCCAAAACAGAGAGTAGGATCTAAAATGACTCTGGAATATTTGAAGATGCAAACACAATCAGGTGGGACAACATATGACGTAAGAATCTATTGTAAGTGCTCAGCATGTAGCTTTAGCCTTGGAACTGTTCCAAACATCAGAGTTTTTCTTTTAGTTAGGACCAGGTTATTTTTATGCTACCACTCCTGTAACTTTCCAAATGTATGGTCAGGGTTGAACTCCTATAATAAATAGTGGCACTGTGGCAAAACACCACAGTGTCATGTCCATATACAGTAACAGCAGCTGTGAGTCACAGATGACACAAGACAGAAGGTCAATAAACAGGGGACATAGTATTGGGCCCAGTATGGAGCCCCGAGGAACTCCACACTGAACCTGCATCGTACTGGGTGCGCTACCACCAAATCAGATGCACGGGTGTCATTCATGCAAATAATCCATAAACCAGGCTAAAGAAGATTTGCCCAGCCCCAACTGCTCAAAACAATTTATTAGGTGAGGGATGATCAACAAGGTTGAATGCCTTGGTTTGGTCCATGAACATAACACCTGTATGAAGGCCATCTTCCATAGTGCTATGTACTGTGTCCATTACCACCCTGATGAAGCAACAGGAGTGAGGGACATACATCACCTATAAATTAAAACATTTTAGGAGTATAAACCTGGGATCTTGAAACCCAAAGGCAGAAGCTCTAACCATTTAGCTAAACTGAAATTTCCACTAGTCATACTACAAAAGGCATTAAACAGATGACTCCAGAAGGCATGATGGGGGAAGGAAAAGATTACTCTCTGTAGTAATGTTGTTTCTTCTCAGGGATCCAACAATGTGATTTACAGTAAGCATCATCTTCCTGCATGTGTGTGATGCCCCAGAGACAGAACTTATGCTAATTTTAGAATCAGAACTTAGTTCAAACTCTGCACTGTGGTCATGCTCCCTAGTGTTCTAACATCAGATTTGTTTCTATGGCTAGGGGAGCTGTGATCACTAAAACTAGCTAATTGGCTACCATTTTTTTTTATTTTTATTTAAATTTTTAAGCACCAAGCAAATTTTACAGCAGACAATATGAAAAACATTTAACTGATCACATTCTAACAATTGCTAAGAAATTGCTATAAGAAATGCTCAAGCAACCTTAAGATAAGAATTGAATCTTGGGTGAGCTTATTTTCAGGTTATGGAAGTGGAGGCAGGGTCAAGGTTTTTAAATCACACTGATGGATGACCAATGCTTCTTTACAATAAGTAGACTCTCTAACAGTATCTTGGGAGCAGGGGTCCAGCACCTATTTAGGAAAAAGGTTCTGCAAGACAGCAGTTCCAAAACTGGCAGTCCTTCTGTGGTGTAGGTCCAGGCAATAGTGTTTTTTGAAGATGTGCACTGTTTTTCAGGTAGCCACTTTACAAATGTTTAAAAGTGGGATGCCCCTTGTAGCTGCCACAAAGACAGAGGTACACCTTGTGGAATGTGCTATACCAGTTTTTTCATAACAGAACTATATGCAGAAGACTATCCAACAAAAGACCGTCTGCCTAGCTGTTGGCCTACTTATGCATACACTCCATAGGTAACAAAAAGCTGTGTACCCTGGGACCTCAGATTATTTGTTTGGTCCATGTCATGACCGAGTGCTCTGTTTGCATCCAGTTTCTGTTCACCTGTACTGGTGTGTTCAGCGAAGAGCACTGGAAGGGCAACTGACTTGTTCAGTTGGAATTTCGACACCACCTTAGGTAGGAACTTCCTGTTGGTCCTAAGGGCTACCTTATTAATGTGGAAGATTATGTAGTTTGTGCCTGTATTCAGGGCTTGCAGCTTGCTTACCTTCCTAGCAGATGTCATGGTATTCAGTAAAACTGTTTTCCATGTGATGAATTTTAAATTAGCAGTAGCCACAGGCTTAAAGGAAGCCTCCATCAGCTGGGCAAGACAGACATTTAGGTCTTAGGGAGGGACTTGTGTCCCTTACAGGGGGATACAGGTGATTGATGCCTTTAAAGAACCTTTTAAAAACAGGTTGTGATGCAAGGACTTGTCTTTGCCTATTGATGCATAGCCTGACACTGCTGCTAGATGTACCTTAGGGGTTGAGGGTCACAGACCTAAGGGACTGCAAGTGTACCACATAGTCCATAACTGTAGGCAACCCTGCCTGCATCAGCATTATCTTTCTGAGGGCACACCAGTATCATAATCACTTCCACTTGGAAGAGTATGCTTTCCTTGTTGCTGATTTTCTGGAAGCCTTCGGCACTCTTAGCACCTCCTTTGACAGATTCAAACTAAAGAATTCTAGCTCCTCAAGAACCATGCCCCGGGGCATAATCTTATAAGGTCTGAAAATGTTACGCTGCCCTGAGACAGAGTCAGCAGACTGCATCTCAGTGGCAGGTTGATTGGAGTCCTGCTGGACAGGGTTAAGAGGACGGAGTACCATGCCTGTCTGGCCCTGTCTATGACTATCAAGATCATTGCTGCTGGCTCTCTCCTGAACTTTTTGAGCACTCTCGGTATGAGAGAAAATGGAGGGGAAGGCATACAGGAACCTCCCTGTCCAGTCCACAACTAGGGCATCCTCTGGGACTGTGCCCCTTGTTGGCAGCCTGTAACAAATTTGTGGGAACAAATTGTTCTTCCAAGAGGCAAACAGATCTACTCCAGGATTCCTCATCTTCAGCAGACAGAGGCTAGCGCTTGCTGGTTCAAGGTCCACTTGTGGTTTTCCTGGCTGATTCAGCTTAGGGTGCCTGTAGGACAATGCCCTTGCCAGGCAAATGTACAGTAGAAACCTTTGCATCTGGGTAGTTTGCTAGATCCCAGATCTTCATAACTTCTGTGCACAGTTTTGATTATCTTGTTCCTCACTGCTTGTTTACGTAACACTTTGTTGTGGTATTGTCTGTTCGAATCTGAACAGACTGACCATGTAACCAGAAGGAGAAGGACTGTACTGAAAGCAATACTGCCCTGAGCTCTATGAGATTGATGAGTTCTTGAGTCTCTTGTAGGCTCCTGATGTCATTTACTTTGACAGCCCCTAGGTGGGCAACCCACCCCAGGGGTGAGTCATCTGTTGTGAGGATACTTGCTGGAGGAAGGGAATGCCCCCTTAGAGATTGCCTTCCTCCTTCCACCAATCTAGTGCCTGCATGAATGTCTGCGCAACTGGCACTAACTTGGACAGTGAATCCCACCTTTAGGACTAGTGATCTCTTTGGTGATACTGAATGTTCCTCATCTGAAATCTGGCCCAGGACATCACTGCTGTGGATGAGGTTACGTGGCCTAGTAAATGCATGAAATCCATGCAGGTGTTGGGTGGCCCTGTGTGAAGGATTCTGCAGTTACAAACAGATTAGATAGCCTTTCCCATGGAAGGAAAGCCTTCCCTTGCAGGGTATCCAGTTCTGCACATATTAAGTCCAGTGCCTGACTTGGTTCTGTCTAAGACTTCTGCAGATTATCAAAAATCCCAGGTTTTTGAGGGAGCTCTTTACCTTTTGGAAAGAGCATCTTATCTCTTGCTCTGTTCTCCCTGAGACTAGCCAGTTTTCTAAGAAGGGAAAACTCACCACACCTTGTCTTCTCAGTTGCTCTGCCACTACAGCTAGGTACTTTGTGAAAACCCTCGGTGCTGAGGTGAGACTGAAGGGAGGTGCCATACACCGGTATTGTCAGTTTCCCAGCCTGAACATTAGGTATTTTCTGATTTGGTTTGACTGGGATGTGGAAGTAGATATATTTCAGGTCCAGCGATCCCAGCCAATCTCCTGACTGAAGGAATGGTTATCACTGTGCTCAGTGGGACCATCTTGAACTTTCCTTTTTTGATACATCTGTTCCAATATCTATGATCTAAAATGGGTCACCACTACACATTTTCCTGCTGGGTTAGGAAGTATCTTAAAAAGAGGCCCTTGCACCATACTGAGGTAGGAACCTTTTCTACTGCTCTTGCTTGCAGCTATTTCTGTACTTCTAGTTTCAGCAGAATCTCTTCTGCTAGCGTATGGGCTGAAACGTTTTTGGTCTCTACAGTTTTGGAAACTTTTTGAACTGCAAGACCAATTCCTGATCCACTACTTCCAGGATTCTCTTGTCTGTGGTGATTTTCAGTCACTCCTGACTTAGAACCCTGTGGGCAGCTTGCTGTAACCTTACAATTGCTTGAACTAACTTCACGCCCATTGGCATGAAGTTAATTCAAGCAATTGTAAGGGTACATCTGCAAGTACCCACGGGTTCTAAGACCACTATTTCTGCCTGCCTCTTAAAGAGGACAGGAAATCATTTCTAACTGGCAGCTGTTTACAAAGTTCTTATTCTCAGAAATTATATGCATTCACCTAAATTATCCATATTTAACTGTACTTGAATAAACAGTGATATAAAAAGCTGTATTTTGTATTGTCTTGTTTTTATGGGCAGCATTCTGTTACAGTTCTCTTCATGGAACCAATAATTTGGAATTTTAACTATGTCATGGTTTGTGCACAGAACTCAAAACAGGGTTCTGACAGGTCAGCAGCTCATAATTAGCATTCTGAACACAAATCATGGCATAGTAAAAACTCCACATAAGTGATTCCATGAAGTAAGCTGTAACAGAACGCTGCCCATAAAAACACAATGCAAACTACAGTTTTACCCATCACTTTTCATTTAGGTACAGTTAAATATGGATACTTCAGAGAATGCATATAGTTTCTGAGAATAAGAACTTTATAAACAGCTGCCAGTTGGCACAAATTTCCTGTCCCCTTTAATACCAGGGACACACTGGTGCACCCACCAATTGTCATGCACATCCTGCTCATTCTATTTGCCACCCCCCTGCTTTGTGTGTCCAATAAGTCCAAACAGTATAATCAGGACATCACAATATCTCACAGTGATGCACTTAGGAACCCCTAAAGGGACACACATATTAATGCCTTGCCTGACTGCACCCCTCTCTCTTCCACCATCAACGATAATGCAAACAAATGGGTTGTGTTATATCCCAACAGACTCACCCCTGACACTCCCTTTAGAAGAAATATAACAAAAATCATCCAAATGGAATCAAATAAAAGTGAAGGCTACAATCTACATTAGCCTCTCAAGGAAAAAGTTAATAGTATTGCTACTACTGCTGTCAGGGAAAGTTCATCCCAACCCTGGACCCCCAATCCCCCAAACTAAGGCATAAAAGGAACATGAAGGCTGAAGATAGCATCTATGAATATCGAGAGCCTACTGGCAAAATTGGCACAATTTCAAGCATGGACAAACATACACTCGCTGGACATCATTTGTCTCACGGAAACTTGCGTTAACCTCAAAAACCAAGGATGATATAATTTTTTTACAAGGATATGCAATATACAGGCAAGACAGGGCTGGTAAAAGGGGAGGGGGCAGCCTGATTTACATAAGAGATACTATACAAGGCTGCTTGCTCCCCTTAGCAGGGAGTTCTGGTGAACATGAAATGTTGGCCGTCAAGTTCATACTCGGAGCTCATCACAAATCTCTCACAACTGCCGCAGTTTACTTACCTCCTAGGAAGACAAAAGAAGGCTCTGAAACAGTTACTGAGGTGCTCAGCCAGCTCAGATTGAAAAATGAAGTCATAATAACTGGTGACTTCAATCCTAACTGGCTCAGCAATGAGTCTGACCCTCAGAAGGACCTGGTGGCTAGTCTAGACCTTACGCAGTTAGTAATTGAACCCATTAGGCATAACTATAGGAGTGGTAATAGCACACTCCTGGACTGGGTACTGTCCAGCTGCCCATGTAGGATAACAGGGGTCACAGTCCATCCAGACTCCCTAAGCGTTCACTCACCTGTTACCTGCCTCTGGACATATAAAATCAAGATGGCTGCCCCAACCTTGATAGAAAGTAGGGTCCTCAAGAGAGGTCTGCTTAACTTCTTTAAGTCAGCACTTGCCCAAATTGACTGGTCACCACTGGACAAGATCCAGGATATAGACCGAGCCCTCCAGTACTTTACTGACAAATTCAATGCAACCTGTGACATATTCACCCCTGTAAGAAGGGAAAAAATCCAGGGCGCCTGTAATGGATGGATTACTAGGGGAACTGCTTGACCATATGAGGGAGAAGTACAACCTGTGGAGCAAGGCCAAGGACACAGGCAAGAGAGATAATAATCAGAGATATAAGGCAGCCAGGAATAAGTGTACAAACCTGATAAGACTTGCCAAAGCTAAGTTCTATAAGGACCAACTCGAGCGGTCATGGGGTGATGGCAAGGGTTTCTGGGGGAACATAAAGGAACTATTAGGGAAGGAAGATAAAAAGCATCCACAGTGCTCAACGTAAATGGGCCTGCCACCCAAGACTTGCTCACTATTGCCGACTCTTTCAATAAAGCTTTCACAGACCTGAGCTCTGTACTACCTCCAGACTATCTTAACGCCCCTGAACCTCCTCAAACAACCCCCTGCCAGGAACACGAGCACCCTAACTTCTATTTTAAGTGCATCTCCATCAAGGAAGGCTAAGAAATACGTATAAAAGGTACTCAGCAAAACCAGACAAGGGAGCGACAAACTTGACATCAAAATGGTCGCTCTCACCTTGGAAGAAGTGCTTGCCCCATCACCACAATTCTTAATAAATCCCTCACACTTGTTAAATTCCCATCAGTTTGGACACTTGCGCTGGTAATCCTGTTCACAAAAGTGGGGATCGCACCAGCACCTCAAACTTTAGGCCTATCTCTATCTCGATCCTCTTCCCCCCTCTCAAAAGCACTGGAAAAAATAGTGGCCGACCAAATCAATGATTATCTGCAAAAATACAATCTTCAATGCACACAACAGCATGGCTTCAGAAAAAGCCATAGCATGTCTACTGCCTTGGTGGAATTTGCGGACTATGTGCATAAGGCCTTGGATGGAGGCATGCTTATGGGAGCAATCTTTACTGATCTCACCAAAGCATTCAACATAGTCAACCACTCTCTCCTTATACAGCAGCTGCAGTCTCTAGGCCTGTCAACTATCTCAGTAAGGTGGTTCCATGACTACCTCTCCTGCAGATCATAGAGCATTAAGAAAAAATTACTCACCTTAGTAATTGCTTTTCTTCTCATGGAGTCTTGCTACATTATGACTAATGCAGTTAGCCACTGCACTTGAACTTCCCCAGAGAGGAAAGAGTTAACTCCAGGGAGTCTGGAGTTCTACAGGCGAGAGCGCTTATGCCAAAGCTCTATCTGGGCAGTTTCAAATGAAACTGTCAGATTCTTTACTCCGTGTCACCTTTCTGCAGTCTCTAGGCCTGTCAACTATCTCAGTAAGGTGGTTCCATGACTACCTCTCCTGCAGATCATAGAGCATTAAGATAGGGGCTGCTGTCTCTACCGCTAGAGAGGTCTCCCTGGGAGTCCCCCAAGGGTCCATACTTGGCCCGCTGCTTTTTAATTTATTTCTAAACTCGCTTCCTGAAGCTTGCACTAGCAAATTCATTCTGTATGCAGATGATGCAGTCATCATGGATTGTCACCTCCGGCTAGCTCAACTCCAACTAAGTCTCCAGGCTACTTTTCACAAACTTGAAGACTGGTTTCAACAGCAGAAACTGTTGCTCAACTACAAAAAAAAAAAAAAAAATGCTCATATCAAGCCATCAACACAAGTCAAGAAACCCACTGCTCACCATCATCAACAACAAGGCAGACCCACTGGAGCAAGCTGACAGCTTCAAATACCTGGGGGTCATAATAGATGACAGCCTGTCCTTCTCAAGGCACATTGATCAAGTAGTAAAAGTGGTCAGCATCAGACTTGGGATTCTATATAGGAATTGTCACTACCTTACACCCACAGCCCTTCGCCTTGCCATCACCAACTCCGTCCTATCAACAATTGACTATGGCCTGGTTGTGTATGGTGCTGCATCAGTCACTGCCCTAAAGTGGGTGGCTACAGCACTCAATAAAGCATGCAGGCTAGTTATTGGGGCAGATAAACTTACCCACACATGCACCCCGTATGAACAAGTTAACTGGCTCACACACAGAGAAAGGGGCAAACTACAAACCTGTCTTCTAGGGGGAAAAATCCCTTCTAGGCCTTGCACCACCCTGCATTCAACAAATTATCACACCGGAGCACCCGCAGAACAACATAAGGGGCACTGATAGAGGCACACTAAGCGTCCCTTTCATGAGGACTTCTCTCAGCCAGCACTCGTTCACTTAGAGGGCTCCCCGCTGGCTAAATGAGCTCCCATCCAAAGTAAACAATACTAAGAACTTCTTTAATTTTAAGCAGGAGCCTAAGCTGTCACTAATCAACTACAGAACTTGTGAGTGCTGACATGTATTTAGCACTTATTTCCACAATATGGCTATCGCCGACTGCAGTAGCACCCCACTGTGGAACATCAGACTCCTAAACCCCACCTGATAGGGTATTAATCCACTGCAGACTAGCACTTGCTCCTGCCCTGTTCCTCTCTGCCCCTCTCCCTGCTTACCTTAGCTGGACTATGTCAATCTCATCTCTGTGGTTCTTAGCCTGCTCTCCCCTTCTCACGCACGCTCCCCCTCCCTACTTCCCTGCCATCCTATCCTGCTCTCACCTACTACCTACCTCCATGTTACTTCACCTATCACCTGATGCTCTCCTACAGTATCTCCAACTCTACCAGCACCACTCAGGAAAAAAAAATTACTTACCATAGTAATGCTGTTTTTTTCCCCCGTGATAGTCACGTATTCAGAACTTCTGCAGTGACCCTTTAAGACAGAACTGCCTGGAGAGAATGGAACACATGCAAATGATGGAACCTTTTGCAAATGACAACTTTTCAAATGCTGCCTTGAACTAACTGCCTTAGTTCTAAACCTCTCAGATTTCCTCGACGCCTAGCAAGGCAGGCCCCCGAGGACTAAGTACATTAAAAACATTAATAACAATCATACCCATAAACTCCCAAATAAACCCTCCAACTGGAGGGTGAAACCTTAAAAGGTACCCCCACAAATTTCAGAATCACCTGAAAAAGGGGGGGGAAACATTATGAACATAGTTAGAAAAAACGGTGCCAAGAGGTGGCACTTATATCCCTTTGCGCACAGTATTCAGAAGTGCAGAGGCTACTGGTACTAGAAGGGGAGGCAGGGTGAAAAGTTCTGAATACCAGAGTATTACTGGAAGAAACAACATTACTTTAGTAAGTAATTTTTTCTTCTAACCCCAGTAATACTCAGGTACTCATAACTTCTGCAGACTATGAAGCAGTACCTTTGGAGCTGGGCACAGAACCTACTTTGGAAACAGACTCTGCAGGACTGCTGTGCCAAACCTAGCATCACCCCTAGACTGGATGTCCAGATTGTAACGCTTTGTAAAGGTGTGTACTGTTTTCCAGGTAGCCGCTTTACAGATGTCCACTAATGGAATATCCCTGGCAGCTACTATGGTAGCAGCTGTGCCTCTTGTGGAATGGGCCCTCAATCCTGTTGGAGGTTCCTTTCCAGCTTTAGTGTAAAAAAACTGGATACACTGTACTGTCCAGCGAGAACAAAAAATTACTCACCTTAGTAATTATGTTTCTTCTAATGGAGTCTTGCTGTATTCTGACTATTGCAGTTAGCTCCAGCACTTGAACTGCCCCGGAGAGTGAAGGGTTAAAATTCTATGCAAGGCATAGAACATTGAGCTCGAGCTTGGTTGAAAATCTGTCTGCAGCACTTTAAAACCCAACTGTCAGATTCTTACAAGCTAAAACTCACTGACTTTAATAATGTGGAAATTGTAAAACAATTTTACTAGCCAGCTGGCAACAAAGGTTTTAGATTCCTAAAAGACTGAAGTCAGGAAACCCAAAAACCAAAAACCAGGTAATGAAGCATAAAAAATTCTTAACTAATCAACACAAAGCACCCAAAACAACAGAAAGTGGGCTGAAGACACCCCTGGGGTGCAATACTGCATCTGCCCACCCACTTCCCAAAACAGGTTCTGAGAGGGGAGGCAGGGAGGGAGGTCAGAATACAGCAAGACTCCATTAGAAGAAACATAATTACTAAGGTGAGTAATTTTTTCTTCAAACAACATGAAGTCTTGCTGTATTCTGACTATTGCAGACTACCAAACAGTACCTCCAAGGAGGAGGGCCAGAACCTACTTTGGGAACAAGCTCTGAAGTACTGCTGTGCCAAACCTAGCATCACTCCTAGCCTGGATATCCAAAGAGTAATGCTTGGTGAAGGTATGAACTGTTTTCCAGGTGGCTGCTTGACAAATTTCTAAGACAGGAATATCCCTGGCAGCAGCCAAGGAAGCAGCTGTACCTCTAGTAGAGTGAGCCCTCAGGCCTGAGGGTGGAGTTCTACCCAGTTTTTCATAGCAGAATTGTATACAAGAAACAATCCACCTGGCAATAGATCTCTTAGTGGTAGGTTTGCCCTTACCAACCTCTCCATATATGAGGAACAATTGGAGGGACTCAAACTTGTGACACTTATTGCGCTCTAGGTAGTAGCTGAGGGCCCTTTTAACATCCAAGCTGTGCAGCCTCCTCTCTCCACAGGAGGAATGGTCAGTGAAGAAAACAGGGAGAGACATAGACTGGTTAAGGTGGAAATCTGAAACCACCTTAGGCAAAAACTTCCTGTTAGTTCTTAGGACCACTTTATCTCTATGGAAAGAGATGAAATTAGGCTCCACTGACAGGGCTTGCAATTCACTGATACATCTGGCAGAGGTAATGGCTACCAAAAACACAGTTTTCCAAGTCAAGTACTTAAGCTCTGCTGAGAAAAACAGCTCAAAGGGTGGTTGCATAAGCTGAGCAATGCAAACATTAAGGTACCAAGCAGGAGCAGGGTCCCTAAAGGGGGGGATTGGTGTGCAGCAATCCCTTGAAGAACTTACAAAACACAGGATGGGCTGACAGAGGAGAGGGCTTGCCTACTGACAGGATGGCAGAAACAGCTGCCAAATGCACTTTAAGTGTAGCTGGCCTAAGGCCTAGGCCATTGAGATGGACCATATAGTCCAGAACCGTAGGCAACCCAGCAGATTCTGGAGAAATATTCTTATTAGAACACCAAATAGTGAACCTTTTCCATTTGGAATTGTACTGTAAGTCTTTCTGGTGGAAGGCTTTTGAGAAGCCTTAAGAAAATCCAGAACCCCTTGGGAAAGATGCAGATCAGCAAACTCTAACTCTTCAAGAGCCATACCTTGAGATTGAGAGACCTGAGGTTCAGGTACCAAATCCTCACCTGAGAGGATGTCAATAGGTTGTAATTCCTGGGAAGAGACAGGGGAAGGTGGACTGCTAAGGACGGCAACAGGGGGTACTAGGGCTGTCTGGCCCAGTCTGGAGCAATCATAATCACTTTGCATGGTTGTGACCTTATCTTGACTAACACCTTGAACAGGAGAGGGAAGGGGGGAAAAGCATACAGAAATTTCCCTTCCCAATTCAGGATCAGAGCATCCAGGGGGACTGAGCTAAAGACTGGGGGTCTGCAACAAAAGAAAGGAAGCTGGTGACTGTCTGGGGCTGCAAAAAGATCTATCTGTGGAGTGCCCCATCTCGAGAAAATCACTTTCAAAACTAGGGGAGCTAGGGTCCATTCGTGATGGCCCTGGGATATCCTGCTAAGAGCATCTGTTACGACATTGTCCTTCCATGGGAGGTGAACTGCTATCAGAGAGGTTTGCAGGTAGTAGACCAGGGACCACAACTTCATTGCTTCTGTGCACAAGGCCATAGACCGAGTGCCTCCTTGCTTGTTGATGTACCACATGGTGGTGGTGTTGTCTGTTCTGATCTGGACCACCTTGTTCTGTACAGATTTGGAAAAGGCTTGTAGTGCCAGAAACACTGCTCTGAGTTCCAAGAGATTGATGTGAAGCAGAGATTCCTGAGGTGACCACAGCCTTTGGGTGGTAAGATCCCCCAGGTAGGCTCCCCAGCCCAGCAGGGAAGCATCTGTGGTGAGTATCACTGAATGAGACTGAGTGACAAAAGGAGCTTCTTGTCTCAAATTGTCCAGATCCTGCCACCACTGCAGAGCCTGGATCAGAGTTCGAGTCACTGGGACTAGTTTGGTAAGGGAATCCTTTCTTTGGGACCAGAAGACTCTTAAGTGGAACTGAATGTCCCTCATCTGGAATCTTGCTCCCTGGACCACTGCTGTGGAAGCTGCCATGTGGCCCAGAAGCTGAAGGAAATGCCTTGCTGGTCGAGACACCTGTAGGGTGAATGAAGAGGCCAGTTCCATAAGGGTCCTTGCCCTGTCCAGGGGAAGGAAGGCTCTTGCCCTTACTATATCCAGCTCCGCCCCTATGAAGGTGAGGAGCTGTACTGGCTTGAGAACTGACTTTGGAAGGTTGAGAAGGAATCCTAAGGAAGTGAGCACTTGCTGAGTTATTTGCAAATGTGACTAGACTTGGTCTGGAGACTGACCCACTATGAGCCAGTTGTCCAAGGATGGGAAGATGGAGATCTTTTTTTCTCCTTAGGAAAGCAACCACTACTGCCAAGCACTTTGTGAAAACCCTTGGGGCTGATGTTAGGCCAAAGGGCATTGCTCTGAATTGATAGTGGCTTGAGGGCAACTCGAACCTGAGGTACTTTCTGTGGGAGCACCTGATGGAAATGTGAAAATAGGCATCTTTGAGGTCCAGGGAGGCTAGCCAGTCCCCTGGCCTTACAGAGGGAAGGATTATTCCCAGAGTCACCATTTTGAACTTTGGTTTTAAAAGGTGTTTGTTCAGATATCTTAGGTCCAGGTTGGTCCGCCATTCTCCTGTCTTCTTGGGGGTTAGGAAGTACCTGGAGTACAATCCTTTGCCCTAGGGTAGGGTGGGAACCCTCTCTATGGCTCTGAGAGCCAGGAGGGAAGAAACCTCTGCCTCTAAGGCAAGGGTCTCTAATGGATTTGCAGGTGGAAAGGATCTGGTTCTCATCTTGGGAAATTTTTTGAAGCTGAGAACCAGTCCCTGGCTTATTACTTACAGGACCCACTTGTCTAATGTCAGAGACTTCCAGTCCTGGACAAAGTAAGCCAGTCTGCCCCCTACAGGTATTTTAAGCAGCGGACGGGGCTTCAACCGAGCTCGCAGTGAACATTCCATGCTGGCCATGGAAAGTTTAACTCTTTGTTCTCCGGGGCAGTTGAAAGGCAGGACCTAACTGCATATGTCAGAATACAGCAAGACTTCATGTTGTTTGAATCAGGCAGGGGTAGTAGCCCTTGAGATAGCGCCCCCTGGGGGTTACATTTTGGAGGCACCGCTGGGATTAGCGTCCCCTAGTGGCCAAATATATGAACTACCCCCACCATGGCCAAACTCAAGGAAAAACTGGAAGGGGATATTACAACTAAAATTAAGTTAGACCCCGTTAAGATGATGGTGCATAAACTGATGGGGTGGGGTGAAGCTGAAGAGTTGGATTCCCAGAAAATTGTGTTACTGCTGGATGTACCTCTAGGGGTAAAGAACGCTGACCTTGTTTCTGCAGTTGAGCATGTCAAATGTCTGGGCAAGGTGGAGGTGAAGGGGTGAATGGCCAATCTACTCAACCAGACCTTACAGGTGCTGCTGTTATGCAGTGTAATTATAGACCTCGAGAGGGTGCCCCCAGTGATTTACCTGGAAGGTGCTCCGAAGGGGTGGAGGGTCATTCATGTCCGGAGAGGCTCAGTCACCCCAGGGGAATCCCCCAAGACTAATAGCTTTAAAGATAAGTTGCTTAAACTGTTAGCTGCAGAAGGGAGGATCACCCAGGAATTACTACAGGTGTTAGACCGTTCCAGTAATCCAACCCCCCCCAATCATCCCTGGGTACATCTCCCGGGTCCTCTAAGAGTTCTATCCTGGTTTCCCCACCTATAGTAGTTCCCCCCATACAGTTAGACTCCTACAGAAGATTGAAACTTTTTCAGGTACTGTGCCTGTGCCCTCGGGAGAAGATGGTTTGGAGACTTGGATGGACTATGCTACCCCTTTAGTCCAAGAGTGGCAGTGCCCTGAGGGGGAGAAACGAAAGAGACTGATGGAGAGCCTGAGGGGCCCAGCTTTGGAAGCCATTCGTTTCTTGCGGGCTACTAGCCCCGAAGTCACTGCAACAGAGTACCTTTCTGCCTTAGAGGGGGTGTTTGGGAGTACTGAAACTGGGGAAGACTTGTTGTGGAAGTTCAAGTCAGCTAAACAGTGGAGGAATGAGAAACTGTCAGCCTTTGTCACCAGAATGGAAAGGGCATTACAAAAAGCTTATTGAAAAGGAGGGGGGGTAACTGCCCCAGCATTAAATCAGGTCCGGCTGGAGCATATCTTGAAGTCTGCTAGGTTTTCCAGAGTGATATTGTTAAAACTCAAGTTACTTGATCGACGGGCCACCCCTCCTGAATACTGCCAATTGATGACAGAGATTCGAGAGGTCAAGATCAATGAAGAAGGGTGGAAACCCTATGTGGGGGTCGTGAATCTATGTCAGACCCCTGAGCCCAGTGAACCTGATGAGACCCACCTCCCGAGGGGACAGAACCAGGGGCAAGATGCTTTTCCTCTGCTCCCAGAGACTCAGGGTGGAGTGCGGGTGCATGCTGTCTCCTCTGATCCCCGGGTGGAGAGTGATTTGAAGGCTGAGATTAGAGATCTACGGAAAATGGTAAGGGAATTGAGACACAAAACTGCCAACCCCCCCAAATTTGAGGAATCTGAGTTATCTAGAAATCAACGACCTAGTCAAGAGGAGCCCTCCAGAGCCTCCGATGCCTCCCGGCAGGCAAGATATTTTCTTCCCAACAAAGACTCTCGACATATTAAGTTCTGTTACCATTGTGGGGAGGATGGACACTTTCAGACAGAGTGCCGGTTACCCGAGAACTTAAGGAGGGTCAACAGTAGGCTAGTGGCTTGGCATCAAAAGGCCTATGCCAGACCTCAGGGAGGGCCCCCTCAGAAGAGTTTTGTCACCCGGGCTAATGCCCAAGTGACCGCCAAAACCATGCCTCCTGAATGGTCTGACATGGTGGGTCCCTCAATGGAAACCACCGTGAGAGTGAACGAAGTACCCACTTGTATTAGACAGTGGTTCCCAAGTGACCATTATGTTTCAGGACTGGTATCGAAAGCATTTGCCTGAGGTGCCTCTGCAACCTTTGGATGGTCTACATGTGTGGGGGCCTGAGTGATAAGGCCTACCCCTATTCTGGGTATATCCGGATCTGGTTGTCTTTTCCTACTTCTGTAGCTGGGGTGGCTGAACAAGTGGAAACCTTGGCACTGGTGTGTCCCCCCACTGGACTGTACGATGGGGTGCTCTTGTTAATTGGAACCACTGCTCACATGTTTGGTCACTTAGCGCAGTTGTGCTCTGAAAAACAGATGTCCAGGACTGGGACAGCCCTCAGAATACCTGCCTTGATTCAGAAGGCCTATGAGACTCAGAGAAAGGCCAGCTAGGTGGAACCCGAAGGCCCGGTGGGTGTCGTCTGAAGAAGGATCCAGAACCCTTGCTACTAGCCCCAAATGCCCAGTGTGTTCTACAGGGGGAAGTCCGGATTAAAAAGGATGTTAAGAATAGAATATTGATGCTGGATGCACCAGGTGAGGGAAAGTTGCCAGAGGGGTTATTGGTTAAACCCAGTATCTTGCCTGCTAGAGCCCATGCCTTTGCCAGAAGAGTAATGGTTCAAGTGCATAATGTATCTGATCGAGAGATTCGAGTGAAACGGGGTTGCACTCTGGCCATGGTGCACTGTGCAGATACTGCTGTCCTGCCCCACAACAAGACTCCCAGGAGAAGTGGCCGAGTGACCCCTGAGCTGTTTGATTTTGGTGATTCTCCACAGCCAGCAGAGTGGAAGAAAAGGATCAGTGAAAGGCTCGCCCAGAGGGAGCAGGTGTTTTCCTTGAAGGAGTGGGATGTAGGATGTGTGCAAGGAGCTGAGCATCACATTCGGCTACAGGATGAGCGACCTTTCCGTGAGCGATCTCGACGCCTAGCCCCTGCTGATATAGATGATGTGAGGCACCACCTGCAGGAGATGCTTGCAGCTGGAATGATACAGGAGTCCAGAAGCCCCTACGCCTCACCCATTGTAGTAGTGAGAAAGAAGAATGGAGCTGTCTGGATGTATGTGGATTACCGTACTCTAAACAGGCGAACCATACCCGACCAATACACCATGCCACGCTTTCAGGATGCCTTGGACTGTCTAAATGGTAGTAAATGGTTCTCTGTGTTAGATCTCCGAAGTGGATACTACCAGATCCCGATGGCTCCAGAAGATCGAGAAAAGACTGCTTTCATTTGTCCCCTAGGCTTCTATGAGTTTATGCGGATGCCCCAAGGAATTTCGGGCACCCCTGCTACTTTCCAGGATTTGATGGAGTGAGCTGTGGGGGATATGAATTTGCTCGAATGTTTAGTCTACCTAGATGATGTCACAGTGTTTGGCAGCTCGTTGAAAGAACATGAAAGCAGGTTGTTCAAAGTCCTGGATCGACTGGAAGATATTGGTCTCAAATTATCTGTAGATAAATGCCAATTCTTTCAAAGCTACGTAAAATATGTGGGGCACATAGTAACCACTGAAAACATACACACTGACCCCAGCAAAGTGGAAGCTTTGACTACTTGGCCTCAGCCAAAGAATTTGAAAGAGTTGCAACGGTTTCTGGGGTTTTGTGGATATTATAGATGATTTATCAAAGACTACTCTTGAGTGATCCACCCTCTGCTCAACCTTATGCAGGGATATCCTCCGACCCACAAAAAGTATAAGAAAGATGTGCCCTCTGAGACTGAGAAAAAATATTTCCGCCCAAATGATGTGTTTGGCACCCGCTGGACTGCCGATTGTGAGGAAGCTTTCCATGACATTATATATCAACTTACCCATGCCCCAGTACTGGCCTATGCTAACCCTGCCAAGCCGTATGTTCTCCATACTGATGCCAGTCTACAAGGGTTGGGGGCCGTGCTATACCAAGAGCACCCAAACGGTCTATGACCTGTAGCTTTTGCCAGCAGAAGCTCGACTCCTTCAGAAAAGAACTATCCCGTGCACAAACTAGAGTTCCTGGCTCTGAAGTGGGCCATTGTTGATCAATTTCATGACTACTTGTATGGTGCTAAGATATTGGTGAAGACTGATAATAATTCTCTGACATATGTGCAGACCTCAGCTAAGCTGGATGCCTTTGGTCATAGGTGGCTCTCCGCGTTGTCTACCTACGATTACTCTGTTGAATACAGAGCAGGCCTAAACCATATAGATGCTGATGCCCTCTCCCGGAGGCCTGTGTCCCGAGCTGACTGGGTCCGGTTGTCAGAACCTGACATAAGAGCTCTTTGCCAGAAATTTGACAAGGGGGAACAGGTGACTCCTGATACGGTGGACTGTATGGTGGACTGCCTGGGGCCATCTGAGAACTGTATACCCGCTGCCTACTGTCATTTTTCTGCATTAGACACTAGTGCGCTGCCTCATTTCAACAATGATAGCCTCCAGCGGGCTCAATCTCAAGATCCCATGATAAAAACTGCTTTGGAAGCTCTGCAGGGAGGAAGAGATGTGTCAAAACTGCGTTCCACTGACCTAAGAACTGCCCTGTTGCACAAAGAAGGATCCAAATTGAAACTGATCCATAACCTATTGTGCAGGGAGACCGCAGACAAAGAGGGGCGAATAAACAAGAACTGGTGTTGAGGTCCCTGCACAATCACATTGGACACCTCGGCATAGACCGAACCCTTGACTTAGTGCGGTCCCGATTTTATTGGCCCAAAATGGATGCTGATGTAGAGTAGTATATCAGAACTTGTAGCCGCTGTTTACAAAGAAAGACCCTGCCGCAGAAGGCTGCCCCATTGTTAACATCACTACTAGGGCCCCTATGGAACTGGTCTGCATTGATTTCTTGAGTCTAGAACAAGATCTAAGAAACATCAGTAATATCTTGGTAGTTACCGATCATTTCACCCAGTATGCACAGGCTTTTCCTACTAAAGATCAGAAAGTCACCACGGTGGCTAAAGTTCTTGTTGAGAATTTCTTTGTCCACTATGGGGCCCCCCAATGAATCCATTCGGATCAGGGGAGAGATTTTGAAAGCCGCCTAATTAAAGAAATGCTATCCTTGTGGGGGGTACGAAAGTCAAGAACCACCCCGTATCATTCCCAGGGAGATCCCCAACCTGAAAGGTTTAACCGCACATTGCTTGATATGTTAGGTACACTGCAACCTAAAGACAAACCTAGATGGAGCCAGCAGATTAGCACCTTGGTACATGCTTATAACTGCACCAAAAGTGATGTCATTGGATTTTCCCCGTACCGACTGATGTTTGGAAGAGAAGCTAGACTGCCGGTGGGGTATGTTTCGGGGTTTCTCCTGATGGGGTTCAAGCAGCTAATCATCTCCAGTATGTGCAAAAGTTGAAAGCCCAACTCAACCATGCCTACCAATTAGCATAGACCATGGCTGCTAAGCGAAACCTGGCCAATAAGGAAAGGTATGATAAGAAAGTGAAAGCAATGGAACTGAAAGAGGGGGATAGAGTGCTATTGAGGAATTTGGGACTGCATGGCAAACATAAGATTGCTGACAGACGGCATCACCTCCCTCATATTGTTGTGGGAAAACTGGAAGATTTACCTGTATATAAAGTGCGGCCTGAAAACAATTCAAAAGATGTGAAAACTATACACAGAAATCATCTGCTGCCAATCGGACAAATTTTGATAGAAGCTGAACCTCCCAATGCCGCCCCCCCGGGCCTATAACTAGAGCTGCTGCCAAGAAAAAAACAAGATTGGTTGACTCCTTAGAAATCAAACTACAGAGGCTTTCTCCACCACCCTCTCATGAAGTTGATCAACAGTCTGTGTCTGAGGACAGTGGGAATAATATTGAGTATTACCCCTCTTATGAACTGAGCCAACTGCTTAGGGACAATCCCCTAATTAACTGTGGGGATGAAGTTGGGCTTCCTGGACTGTCTGAGCCCCCAGCTTTGTCTCTGGAGCCAATGCTTCCAGAGGATGAAGTGAGTGGCATCAAAGCCAAAGAGGTGGGATCCTTGAGCCTGGCTGAACTGGCTGGCCTGGCTGAACTATACGACATTTCAGAAGAAGAAAGTGATGTGGTGGAGCAAGCTACTGATATGCTAGAACCTGAGGAATATTTTGAGTGCCTAGATGGTTCCTTGCCAGTACCAGAGATTCCCCCCCCCCCCCACTGACCCAAATGCTGCGAGCTCAGAAATGATAGAACTAGGCCATGAAGGTACTATGGACTCTGGGTCCCCTCCTCCTGTAGTGGTTTCCCCGACCCATCCCAGTGAGGCTGAGAGGGTGTCAGAACCTTCAGAAATTTTATCCGAAACTCCTAGATGGACTGGCTGAGAAGTACGGCCTGTAGTGAGGTTGAGTTATGAGTCCCTGGGTCAGCCTGTGGATCTGCCTCTGAATGTGGTCCATAAAGGGGTGTTCATGTCCCCGAGCTCCTTGCCTAAACTGACCCTGGGAAATGATTCTCAACTGTTAGTATCGCCCTCTGAGTATGGTGCCCCTGCCCCATTTAGCCTACACATAGCTGATAGGGAAGGGCTCCCTCCATCCAAGTGTTATGGGCAGGAAGTAATGTCCTGATTTATAAAAGAAAAAGGTTGTATGTATGTGTAATGTTGTATAACCAATAGTAAACTGTATTACAATACCAATGTATGTAACCAAGGGTCTGACGTTCTGTCAGTTTAAACTGCTTTGCCTTAAAGTGATTTAAGGGTAACTACTTGACGCGGACGCCAAGTTCCTTCCAGGCCAGGAAGGGTGTAACCCCCTTACAAATGGGGGGTTCCTAAAAGCCTTCCCGGAACTGCTTAAGAGCTCCTTGCCTAACTGGTGTTCAGCACAATGCCTCCAAAATGCGGCCGTTGTGAGTGCTTTTAAAGCCTCTGGTACTGTCTCTTTAAGAGCTGCCTGCTTGCTGGTTTCAGTGGTTTGTACAGGGAGGCCTGGGGTTTCCCTATTCGAATCCCGCCTGAGCTGCAGTGAAATCACTCCCATTTTGTAGTCGCTGTAAGTGCAAAAGGGAGCCTGACTGATAGATGTAACTGGCTACAATCATTTAGAGTATTAGTGAAATTACCACTTGTCTAACCTGCCTCCTTGCAGCTGGGACTTTGTGTGCTTGGCCCCTCCATTTTGGACCTGGATTGTTGGACTGGGCCAATGGGGTAAAGAGGGATACCTAAAATGAAGACTGCTTGAGCCAACCAGAATTAGGAGTCTCTTTGGAGCCGGCTGGCCACAGGGGACACAGCCCGTAATTCTGGGAAATGAAGTTCTGGACTGTGGCGCTTTTTATTTTGCTACCAATGAGGACCCGAATTAAGTGAGCTGGCATCCACCCAGCCCACCAATGGGATAGGGTGGCGCCGAACTGAATGCTTCTGCCCAAACTGCCAAGGGGCAGAGTCGTTGTGGCTGTGAGCGAGGAAGAAGCTCTGGGCTCCTGCGCCGTTGAGTTTTCGCGCGGGAAGCGCATGTGGAAGGCCAGATTCAGGCTGCTTGAACACCAGCAAGTGTCAGACAAAATCCGCTAGGCAGCGGTCAGAGGAGGCTGTGCAAAAGCGCAGCTACCTACCAGGCTCACCCTGTAGAGAACTGGAGAATCTGCTTCAATCCCGCTCGGTCTGTCAGGACAAGTGAAGCTGCGTCGTTGGGCCCGGTGTACTGTAGTGAAAGCAATCGGGATTATACAGCAGCTGCCTGGTATGGTACCCCTCTGCTCTTCATATAAATGTGTGGAGAAGTGGCTGAACTCCAGGCTCGGTCCTGTAAGTGGTGCGAGAGCGCTCTTTTTGGTGGGAGTTGTGAGTATTAAATCAGGGTAACTCCCTGACAGATGTTCATAGTGAGGGCAAGATTTGTCTGGCTGCTTTATTGGCTACACGAACTGAGCCTGCTGGCTCTGCTTAATCCTCTTAGGAATCAAGTGCTTGTTTTCTGTGTCAGGGCCCCGACCAGCTGCATCGAGAGGCTAGCCTTCTATGGACTGGGTACCCAGAGACAGTGACTTATAGGGTTTGGCCTGTGCACAGTGCCCTAAATATATATATATATATATATATATATATATATTAGAGTGGTAAGCTAATTAACCTGATCTCCCCCAGTCCTTGTTATCCCCCACAAATAAATTAGATTGGTTGTTTTGCAAGTGTATACTGACAGAACTGTGTGTCTATGTTGAATTACTGTACAGGGGTTATTGTACAGCTGCATCTTACTTTACAGGGGGTCCCTAGAGCCAAACTGATTGAACCAAAGCTGGGGGTAAGTGTATATTGCAAGGGTACTGTGATTGATTTGTGTGGGCCACTAGTGGGAAGAAAGGGGGGTTGCAGTAACCCAGAAGGCTGTGACCAAGTCATATCAGACTGTCTTAACCCCAACCTCTGGGTGGAGGCACCCGCCATCGGATCCAGGCCCCTTAACCTGTTAGTGGCAAATCAGGCAGGGGTAGTAGCCATTGGGATAGCGCCCCCTGGGGGTTACAAGTGCCAAAGTTACCATCTTGAACTTTGGCTTTGTTAGATACTTGTTTAGTACCCTGAGGTCTAAGACAGGCCACCACTCCCCATTTTTCTTTTTGTGGTGAGGAAATACCTTGAGTAAAACCCCTTTCCTTTCCACTGAGCTGGGACAGGCTCCATTGCCTTTGACAGTAGCAGGTTTCGAACCTCTTCCTCCAGCAGCTTCTTTTCTGCAAGGGAAGATGGCCTGAATACTCTGGTTCTCAGAACAGGAAGGGATTTGAAAGTCAGAGACAATCACGGACTCACTACCTCAAGGATCCACTTGTCTGTGGTAATTTCTTGCCAAGCTGGGATGTAATGAGCCAGCTTGCCTCTGACAGGTAGAGAGGAGGCGGCCTGTAAAAACACATCAGGGTGTTTGTTTACTCTGGGGCTGAGACTGGGGTTGAGATCCCCGCCTGGAGCCCCTTCTACCCCTACCTCTGAAGCACCCTTGCTGGGGATACTGCTAGTATTGGGGTGCAGCCATTGCCTGGAAAAAGGACCTGCCCCTGTCTTCCCTCCCATAGGGTTTGGTGGATGGAGTGGGCTTCTCTTTGGCTGAACTGCTTTTAAAGGTGGCTTTGTATTCATCCACCGTCTTCATGTAAGCCAGTTATGTTTCCAAAAAGGGAATTACCCTCAAGAGGGAAAGCTATTGCCTTTGTTTGTATGTCCTGGTAAGATTTGTAGCTCTTAGCCAGGCAAACCTCCTTTGAGTAACAATACTAGCCATCCACCTAGTTGCTGTATCATTAGTATCAGCAGCCATTTGATACTGATATTTGACTGCTTCCAAGACAAACTTAGCAGTTTCTTCAAGATCAGCCAACAAGGGTGATGTGGCCTTATCTGCCATAATCAGGACAGATTGCCACAGTGACTTCTGGTATTGTGCTGCATAGGCTTAAATATTAGCCTGCCTGATGGCAAAAGAGGCTGATAAATATCTCTTCTTGGCCATACTGTCAGTTTTTCTGGGCTCCTTTTCTAGTGGGTGAGAAGCCAGGGGCACTTTAGCCTTGTCACAGGCTGCCACCTGCACCACCCCTGATGGTCAGGGTGGGAAAAATGGAAATTATGTACTTACCGTAATTGCTGATCTTCTTGGACACAGTCTCCATCACTCATTCACACTAGTGGGACTAAGCCAGAGGCACTAGGACCAAATGGGAGCCAAAAATTTTCTAAAGGGTCAGTGCTGAGACAGGACCACGCATGCACGGCACCAAGACACTAGCTCGCGCCTGTGTAGGCTATCTCGGCGTTGACCCTCCAACCGCCTCAGTATCTTTTTGACTGAAGAGGTGCAGCATATCTAATGAATGTAACTTATCCTGACTTTCTGGGCCTGAGAGGGCCCGGATGGCCCATGCAAGAAGGGTCAAAGAACAATGTCTTCACAGCCTGAACCACAGGACCGTGAAGATCAGGAAAGAAATAAGTGAGCCCAGGGGATGGAGGGCGGGCATGTTTTTCCATTTTTTCCATTCCAATTTCCATATCTTCCTGGACCTAAGTCTCCACCACTCATTCACACTAGTGGGAGAGTACCAAGCTAAAACCAACAACCCTGAGTAGGGTGGTAGGAGAAAGGGCTCACTCAGAAAGGATGGCCAAGGACTGTCCTGCTAATAAAAAGAGCTGTCTTGGAAAGATCATCTAAAACATAGTGCTTACAAGATAAGCACTTGAGTTCTAACTCACCACTGTGCAGAAAACTGCAATGGACATAAAATGAAAATTTGCCAGGAGGCCGCAACCACTCTAGGAGAGTGGCAAGAATCCGGCGACACAATTTGGTCTAGGACAAAAATTAATGGCGTCAAAGACATGTACTAATCTAATGTAAAGGGACTTCAGGAACTGAAAGAGTTGGAGGTAAAGTCTACTGGTTCAGGGTAGAACGGAAAGCGCAGAAGGAAACCCCCACTACCGAGTATGGCTGACCTGTGAACAACAGGTCCAGGAGCACTTGAACCCCTTACTTGATGAGCAAAGGGGGTCCAGGTGGGGTTAGCCCATCAAGGAGAATGGTTTCCACTTAGCCACTGAAACCTTCCTGATGGAAGGCCAAGCATGACTTAGAAGCCTCTTGTGGTGGTCTAGTAAAACCAGATCCTACCCACTTCATATTCCAAAAGGAATTATTCTGCCCCTGTGTGCCTACAAGTGTAGTAGCAGTCTCTGAACTAAGGGAAGAGAGGGAAAGTGTACAGGAGGACGTGTCCACCATGGAAAAACATTCCAACAGAAAAAAACAGGGTCTGGATTTCCAAGGCAAACAGAGGCAGACCTGCATCGAGAGGGGACACAGCAGGACCAGGTTCGGGCTAACCCATTTGTTGAAAGAGACTGAATAACGGCAGAAGTGACTCAATGTGGTGAGCCATCACTCCCTTCGGCCTTCCTGAAAGGGAGTAGGAAAGGACTCTGGTTTGCTTGCTGATGAAAAACAAACATCACCGTTTCATAACCCACTCGAAGTGGGTATCTTTCATGAGCGACTGGCGCGAAACCAGTGCGCAGGAACCGAAGGTGTGAATATTGAGAAGCCATCTCCGAAAAAAGATCTACTTGACCTACAGTCAAGGAAGGAGCATGACGTCTGTTAACTTGAAGCAAGCAAGGAATTAGGAACCTCAGTTCCGACTAGCTGTGGAGTCACTTCTGTTGCTCTGAGGCTCTGATCAAGAGAAGAAAGCCTGATAAAAAAAAGAAACCAACAGACAGGGTTGCCACCTAGGTCTAGGGAATATCTCTGAATAAGAGAAATCTCTCTTTGGGAAAAGAGATGACCCATACCTCCGCTGGATCGGACTCCCCCTAGGGGTAGAAGAAGTCAGGTACTCTTCACCGTAGTTTCAAGACGACTGCCTCAGGGGCTGAGGCCGAACCTGACCAGATCCAAGAGGATGGTATCGGTTAATTTCGGGCTAGGTTCTGTGCTGTGATGATTTTTCTTTTTTTCTTTTACCATTAGTCTGAGCCTGACAAGGCTTTCAGGCTGCTATCTCGCAAGGATTGCCTGATACAAAAATGATGAAGATGTCATCCATCTCAGAGGCAGGAGGAGCCTGAGCGTTCATAACTGAAATCATGACCGGACCAATAATCACAGCTGAAGAGATACTAACCACCTGTTGCCGATGAAGCCATCGAAGGGGCAGTATCACAAGGGGGCTATATACCCCTATCAAAGGAGTGGAAGAGCCTGTACGGCTCCTGACCATTGAATTAGAATGTTCCACAGAGTGCAACTGTCCTGACAACTGAAAAGAGTCTAGACACAGAAGCATTTGGTCCACAATGCAGTCTGAAATACTATAGTGGACCCCATCACTGAGGAACAACTGAAAAGATCTTCCATCACGGACTCTGGTGGTAGAGAAGGCTTGCCCTTCAGTCTATAAAATAAGTCATCTGCTGTATCACCGACCAGTAGGACAGGGAGAGACTCATCCAGATGCACTTCTACCCCAGAAAGACCCCTAAAGGGAGGTATAGGTCAGAACCACTAGAGACTCCGCCACCAGAAAGGGTGTCGAGGAGGTTGGTACCACATAAGGAGCTGAGAAAGTGCTGAGTGGAATGAGGGATTCCGCTGGCAGAACAGCACAGAAGAGTTCCATCAGCAGAAAACCGCTGGATGTCACAAGATCCCATGCAGACTGCCACTCACTAAGATCTGTGGAAAAATAATCTGCAGAACAGGACTTCATTCTGCAGAAAACATCTCGCCACAAGCTCCATGGAAGAACAGGTCTGCAGAAGGAAAAATCCGGCACTAGTTCTGCCAGACAGCACCAACTGGCACCCCCTGTGGTACCAGCATCACTTGTGGCACAGGGGGCACCAAGCAGTGCCTATGCCATCCTGGGCAACACCCGGAGGCACCCATAGCGGTACCCACAGGCACCCATAGGTGCCTGCGGTGTCACCTACAGGTGCCCATGCCCATGGCACCTACTGGTGCCTAGCAACACCCACGGCACCACCAGCGGCACCACCAACAGCACCTGTGGCGCCACACGGCAGCAACAGCGCCACCCACGGCACCAATACCAACACCAGCAGTTCCGCCCACAGCACCGACGCCAATTCCAGCGGCATCGCCATGGCGCTGCTCCACAGCGCTGGACCTGCGGCATCACCCATGGCATTGGCCGCGGCGCCAGGACCAACAACACCATGGAGAATGCCAACAGAAAATCCTGAGGAGAAAAGAAAAAGTAGTGCCCGTGCCTGCCCCTGCATGGAAAGAGGGAGGGGGGTAGGCATGAGGGTCGATGCGATGGCGAAGGAACCAAGAGGGCACCACGCACATCCTGATCCAATTGACCTGGCCCCGGTCCAGCAGCTCTGAGGCCCAGAGGCCCTGAAATCATGAACACTGGTCAGGAAAACTGGACAGAAATCGAACCCAGGAGCGGCCCAGAGGTGAAACTGCTCATCGCAACTCCATCAAGGACAGAGATGGAGTCCGGAGTCGAAGAACACGGCCGTTAAAAGCGGGACCAAGGGGAACCCACCAAAGTTGGCTCAGGCCAATCGCCCCTCCCGACCGACAATCCCCATGCAGACATACCAGAGGGCAACCTCGAGTGGTACCAATTCTTCTTCCCCCAACGAGGAGGAAGAGCTCGAGGTTACGCGGAGCCGGATCCCTGGAACTGCCAGATTCATGCTTCAGTGGACTGTCCTTCCCCCGAGCACAGGAGTGTCCATAGTCAGACCCCCCCCCTTTAGTAAAGAGCAGCGGACCGGACACAGCCCCTCTGCCATAACAACTTTCAAACGAAGTCTTCCTACTGTCACCGCTACCGTCTAAGAATGACTCCGCTAATGGCAGGTGAGAATTTCTTTTTCTTCTTCTTCATAATCATCTTTTTCTTCTTCGTAGAATAATAAAATACTACTAAAAATGTTAAATAAAATGAATACTAAACGGCTAAAAGCTGCTGTCGTACAGACGGAAACTTTGACTCCAGCAGACGAGCGACGTCAACATCCAAGTGCACTCGACAGCAAGAGAAAAGGAACTGAGGTGGTTGGAGGGTCAACAACAAGATAGCCTACACAGGCATGAGCTAGTCTCACTGCGCTGACCCTTCAGAAAATCTATGACTCCCGTTTGGTCCTAGCGCCTCTGGCACTGTCCCACTAGTGTGAAAGAGTGGTGGAGACTTGGGTCGAGGAAGACCAGAAATTCTGCACCCTCCCTTTCCAACTGATATTTCTTGTCCAATCTCTTATGAAAAGAGGGGCAGAGTTAGGAATCTGCAAAAACTTTAAAGCATCTGTTTTGAAGAATTTATTGACTGGGAGAAGGAGCTTTTTAGTGAGTGTTAACCCCATCATCTCAAGATATTCCACCTCCTCCTCCATTCTCTAGTTCCTCACTTGTGGTGATGACCAGGGCACCAGGCATCTTTTTTACAAAAGTGAAGTGTGAGGAATAATCCTCAGTAGCTCTGGGAGGAGCACCAAAATCCTGCTCAGGGGAAACCTTAGGTTCAATGGGTTCCCCCTCCTCATCCTGACACTCCCCATAGTCCTCCTCTTTAAAATAAATGAGGATTTGGTTAAGTGGCTAGTCTGTCCAGCTGGGGTTTGCCCAGATGGCTGCTGGCCAGGAGAAAAGATTCCCTGCCATGCTTGTACCACCTTGAAAGCCTGTGCTATCTCCTGAGAAGAGGGGAGAGTCAGAGCATCCACAGAAGTCCCCTTTTTCGTTCAGTAGGGGGTTCTGTGAACTTTAATTTACTAGTCTTTTTTGAGGGAACCGGGGAGTCAGCCAGTTCAGCAAGCCTCTTAGAAGTCATTTTTTCACCCTTCTCAGGGGTTGAATGTAAAAATGCAGTGGTTTCACCCACAGCAGAAGAGGGTTTCAGCTGGTCAGAGACTGAGGGACCCTTAGGTGGAGGAAGTTTTTTCCTGAGCTGTTCCAGGCATTTTTCCACAGTTTTTTCTGGGAAAGTTTTACAAATATCACAATCTTCTTTTAGGTGATCATAGCCAAGCCAGGCAACACACAAACTGTGCTTATCTGCCTTGGCAAATACTTCCCCACAATCAGGACAGTTTTTAAAACCAGGTTCACCGGTTTTCTTTGTAGGTTTTTCAGACATTTTTATCGGGAACCAATAAAAAGCTCAAACCACTAAATCATTTTATAAATTTTATGTAATATTTAGCAGTTGCGGTCAGTTCCAGAACCGACAGAACCAGGAACCGCAGAAAAAATGAACTGAGGTTATCAGTTCAGTAACCAATAAAGACGTTACTAAAAACTAGGGTTGTCAGAACCCTCTGAAGTTCTGGGTTCTAGTTCTAGTCTAGAACTTTTGAAAAAGTTCTAGGGTTCTAATCTTTTTTAGAACTTTTTAGAACTCGAACCCTATTTTTTTATTGTGCTGCCAGTAACAAAGATAGTAATAAAATACATGTAAAGGAAAACTGTTCAATATAAGGGGGAGAAATTATCATGTGTGACATTGATAGAATACAACTAGGTTTATTTATGGTTTCTTCTGTTTGCTAAAGCCAGCAACTTAATACGTAACAGGCCCACCCACCCACCTATGTTAAAAGTTTTCCTGCTGCAGCTGCATCATAGTTCCTTAGTGAAAGAAAGAGGCACATTAGCCATTTATGTACTCAGTTATATATACTCATCGTCATGAATTATGAGAAAAATAACTGATATTACCTAATTTCAAGCTATTTGCTGCTTTCTGTTTTAAATGAGTAAATCAAAAGTTTCTATGTTTAAAAGAAAGCTTTTATAACAAAGTCAAGCCAAGTACTACAGCAGCAGCATGTGGAACTGTTGCAAAACATATTATGTCATAACGTAGTCAGTCAAGACATTTGAATAAAAAAATATGCCAGTCATTGTTGCTGGCAAAAAATACATGCAATTTTCTAAGGTAATGCATACATATACCAACATTTTTGTTGGCAAATTGAAGTAATACATACAACTTTCTAAGATGATGCATTTTTGCAGCTGATACTTCAATAAAATCTGTATTTCAGTCACATAAATAAAAAGTGGTTTCCTCACCACATACTAAGGAACATTTAATGTAGCTGCAGCAGTTGGCATGTGATGTTTAAGGGACAGCGTCTGTCAACCCCATTATGTATCAAATTATCACTACTTGTAAAGCAAAAGCACTTTATGATAAGTCACATTCTGTGAAAACTGCTGATGCAGATTTTCTTTTATTTCTGATTCCTTTATTCTTTTTTTAAAGGGGACAGGACAATTGTGCTAGTTGTGCTAGGTGGCAGCAGTCTGCAATGTATTTAATAAGAATATATATTATGTGTACAGTAGGTTGGGTCTGTCATCATTTTTTTCCTCACCATCCCCAGCTGATCACGAATCTGTAAATGAAAGAACTAAAACAACACCCACCTTTCACCCCATCACCCATTCCACTTTTCTTCCACCACCCTCATCTGTGCAGTAGCACCCATGCCACCCTTACACCCATGTTAAAACCAACCCACAACCCTCACCCATGTACTAGCATCCATTTTTCGTTTATGGCTACATTTCTGTAATTGAAAAATAATAAACAGCTACCAATTAGAACTCATTGTTTTGTCCTCTTTAAAATTGAAAAATAGACCCTCTCCTGTCCCAGCCCATACTGATGCACCACAAAGTCACAGAAGGTAAATCAAAAATATATGTTTGCACTTTAACTATAAATAATATGATACAGAAAGGATTGACGTGACAGTGTCCTTTTATGCCAAATTTGGGCCTGTTCCCACTGATATTAAACTTGCCCTGTATATAAAACTTGTTGACTTTAGTTTAGACCCTAGCTACAAAGCAGTTTGCCATGAAATGGTGAAAGTTTTGGGGGTATATAGTCCAAGGTAGTAGATCGAGAAAGGAGAGAGACGACAACCAAAGTCATCACAGTCTGTAAAGTTTCCTTTTTGGTGCAGAGAGACTCTGTCCCACACAGTATTTACCAGCCATCACCATCTGAGTTGTCATCACCATCAACATCCACAACATCAATCACTTCAGGATCAGTTTGTATACTCTTGTAGGGATACGAAAATCTTGACTTATTAACTTTAATAAAACTTAACGTGTGTACATTTTCTGGCAGCAACCTATTTCTGGTGTCTGTCACAATATTGCCAGCTGTACTAAACATGCATTCTGAAGAGACACTTGTTGCAGGACAACCAAGATATTTACAGGCTTCATCATACAGCTCTGTCCAAATTGACTTTTTTGATCTCCAGTATTCAAAGGGCATGCATCAATAGAATAGGCAGTTCTTGCAGGTAACTGTCTACCATGTTGGACAGAGACCGCTCAGAAGAGGAATCAGCAGAAGCTGGTATGGCAGCAATTTGGGAAAGGTTTTGCCACAGATTTAGCTTGCTACTAAGGGCTGAAGAAGTGGCAGTTGTGGAACAACTACTGTTAATGTTTGGTGACTTCTCCAGTTCTGTATCCCTTTGTGAAGATGAACCTGCATGTTGTGGTGATGACAACCTGAGGGTACTGTGCGTGTCTGTGTTTGACTCCTGTGAGTGCTGCAGCTCATCTAGCAACATACATTTGTACTGCTCTATATCATCTGTTTTGGAAGATGTATAGCCTTGAACCTGGGATCTAAGAGAGTTGCAAGGATGTAGTGTCTTGATTTCGTCATTGCAACTAATTTGTCATTGGTTTTGAAGCGCCGCTCATTCTCTTTACGAGATTCCCATGATACAGGCGACATGTTGTCTGCAGCTTCAGATCTGTCTTTTCTATTTGTAGATTTAGAACACTAGATGATGTGAAATGAGCATTATGAGTGGGATAACCTGACTCACAGATGCACCTTCAGAAGACATGTCCCTTGTAGCTGTCTCAAAAGGAGCTAGGATACAGCACACTGTCTCCATTAATTTCCACTGCAGCACAGACAGCATAATGCCATCACCAATAATGTAACTGGAGCAGTACTCATGTACTGCTTGCTTTTGCTCCAAGAGTCGCTGCAGCATATAAAGCGTCAAGTTCCACCGAGTGGAAACATTTTGAATCAGCTTTTGCTGGGGCAGCTTGTGTTTTTTTTGCAGTTCGGACAATGTCCGTATAGTCTTGGTTGAATGTAAAAAGTGAGTCACAATTGTTTTGCAAACAGCAATCATACCATCCACTTGTGTTTCGTTGCTGAGAAATCCCGTGACAATTAAGTGTAAGCAATGTGCAAAGCAAGAAGCATGCAGAAATCCTCCATCCTGTACTGCTTTTAAGATGTTGGCTCCATTGTCACTTACTATGAAGCCACATTTTAGACGTGAGAATAAACCCATTCGTCCAAGGAGGTCATTTAGTTCCTGCAAGATGTTTGCAGCAGTATGACTTTGCCCAAACTTCTTTATATGCAGCAGCCATCTTTTGGGGTGTCTTTGTTTTGAAGAAGCACAAGAAAACGTGACCCAATGAGCGGTAAGGGACATGTAATCTATGTTTTGAGTGCTGGTCCACATATCTGTTGTGACATGAATAACCCCACCCTCTGCAGTTTTAAGTGCAAGCATCACTGTCGCTTTTAAAGCCGATAAATGTTGGTATTTCAACATAGGAAAAGTACCTTGATGAGGAACATTGTAACGAGCTCTGCTAATGTCATGAGCTCCCTAAAATCCTCATGATCTACCAAAGAGTATGGGAGAAGGGCTCGCTAACAGTTCACCAATTAGGTGATTAAGATGAAGGGTCTTTGGATGATTTCTAGTAAAGGTATTCTTCCTTTCAAATGCCTGAGACAGTGTTAGCTGTTTGCAACATGTCCCTGCTGGTTTATTATACACCGTGCTTCGATGGGCAGATGGACGCAGAGCTGGTGGACTAGGACTTATACATCAGTGCCATCACTGGATGTGCAACTAGTACTAATGGTGCTGGCATTGGTGGTAACAGTGATCCTAGGGCTGGCAGTGGTTTTGCCCACATCAAGTTCAGACAATTCAGTATCCATTTCAGATTCCTGACCCTTCTCACGTGCAGTCTGGAAGATGGAGGACATGGGTTTGGATGATCAAGCAAAACCGAATGCTTTTTCAGATGGCGTTTAAGAGCTGTAGTGCCAAGGCATGACACAACTTTACCACGGCTTACACTCTGTTTACACAGGGAACAAATTGCTCTGCATGGATCAGTTTTACTGACAGAGAAATAATTCCACACCTCAGATGTGACAGATTTTGTTCGAGTGCTAGGAAGATAGCTAAAGACTGTTTGTGTCTTTTCACCTGTCCTAACAGAACCTGGGACATGCTCCTTGGTGCTAGAAGAGTGGACAGAAGACTCTGATGGATTTTCATTGCTGCCAACACAGAAGTGGTGGATTCAATGGATATGTCCTTTTCATTGCCAACAGTGCTGGATGTATTTAAGTGCACTACCTGATTCATTGTCAGCAGACTTGCTCATTCACTTTGTTGAGGAAGTAATGATTTGTCGCAGAGACACAACAGTGTCGGACTGAGACAAAAGAGCTACTGTCTGAGTCAGAGAGGGACTCACTGTCACTTGCATTATTGCTGCTAGTCACAGGATCTTAACAGCATGAATGGCATACCTTATGGTGCCTCTCCGTGTGACCCCAGCAGCTGTACAGGTTTTCTTAAAGGTCCCCTTTACCACACTTCACTGTTGCTCTTTTGCTGTTTGTTGAATTTTTATCACGTGAAACATTTTGGCTATTTCTGTTAGCACCAGGATTACCACTACCACAACACCTGCTCCAACACCAGCACTAGATGCTTCATCTATGTTGGTGTCAGCCATAACAGACAGTAAGTACCAGTACTACCAGTATACTCGCGTGAACACACCCACACCCAAACAATTCCTGTGTAATAAAGCAATGTGATCTGTGATCGCTGGCTACAACTCAAAATTTTATTTTGGTTGTGTGACACTGTGATACCGTGGACTGAAAGTAATTGAAGAATATGACAGTTTGCAACTAAAGGATCCCAGGTTCAAGGCTTACAGAATGATTGGGCTGCTGGGCATAGGCATACACATAGCAATCAAAGGTGCACAGCAGCAGGGTGATGGGCTGACCACAGAGAGCCAGTCACATCACGCAACCCAGGGAATGAGAATTATATTTCTACGTTTCTGTCATGTAAGGTTAATGCCACCACACAACTGGCCACGGGCTTCTCTCTGTAACACACACTGGGTAGGGTACAGTGCAGTCAAAGGGCACACAGTAGCAGGGTGATGGGCTGACCACAGGAGCCCGAGTCACATCATAACCAGGAATGAGAATTATATTTCTACGTTTCTGTCATGTAAGGTTAATGCCACCACACAACTGGCCACTGGGCTTCTCTCTGTAACACACACTGGGTAGGGTACAGTGCAGTCAAGGGCACACAGCAGCAGGGTGATGGGCTGACCACAGGAGACGGAGTCACATACGCAACCCAGGAATGAGAAGAAAAATTACTCACCTTAGTAATGTTGTTTCTTCTAATGGAGTCTTATATATTATGACATTGCAGTTTGTCCCACCATTAGAACTGCTCCGAGGTGAAAGAGTTAACTCCATTCCATGAATGGAACTTAGAGCAGGAGCTCTAAAGAGAAGCTCTGTCTGTGTAATTTCAAACCTGAACTGTCAGATCTTTACAAGCAAAAACTCACTAAGATCTGTGTGGAAGCTGTAACCTACACTAGCCAACTGGCTACCTAAATATTAACACCTATTGCTGGTCCCAACACAAAAGACTCAAGTCAGGGGACCAGAACTAATCAAGTATAATTTAACAATATGAGAAATATAACGAAAAAATGAAAACACCACACCCCAAACCCGAGAAGGGTGAAAACACATAAGGGCATAAAATAGTGCCCACACACTAGACTACCACCCCATACCCAAGTAGAAGTTCTGAGAGGGGCAGGCTGGGAGGTCATAATATTATAGCAAGACTCCATTAGAAGAAACAACATTACTAAGGTGAGTAATTTTTTCTTCAAACAACATGAAGTCTTGCTAGAAGGTTATGACACCTGCAGACTAACAGCAGTACCTCCATGGAGGAGGGACAGAACCTACTTAGGGAATAGGCTCTGAAGCACAGCTGTGCCAAACCGAGCATCTCTCCTAGCCTGGACATCCAGGGAGTAATGCTTGGTGAAAGTGTGTACCGCTTTCCAAGTAGCAGCTTGACATATCTCCAATATAGGGATGTCTCTGGCAGCAGCTAGAGACGCGGCTGTACCTCTGGTAGAATGAGCCCTCAAGCCATAGGGGGGAATCTCTGCCCAGTTTCTGATAACAAAATTGGATACAAGAGACAATCCACCTGGCAATTGATCTCTTAGTGGCAGGTTTCCCTTTCCCAACCTCACCATAAGTGAGAAAAGTTGGAGGGATTCGAACCTGTGACCCTTAGTACGTTCTATATAGTAACTAAGGGCCCTTTAACGTCCAAACACAATAGATCTCCTCTCACCAGAAGAGGAATGTTCGGTGAAAAACACTGGGAGGAGATAGATTGGTTAAGATGGAAATCTGAAACCACCTTAGCAAAAACTTCCTGTTAGTCCTGAGGACTACCTTATCCCTGTGGAAAGAAATAAAGTCAGTTTCTACTGACAAGGCTTGCAACTCACTTATGCGTCTGGCAGAAGTGATAGCCACTAGGAAAACAGTTTTCCAAGTTAGATACTTAAGCTCTGCAGAAAACAGAGGTTCAAAAGGGGGTTGCATTAACTGGGCAATGCAAACATTAAGGTCCCAGGCAGGGTCCGGATCCCGAAAAGGTGGATTAGTATGAAGTAATCATAAAAACTTGGAAAATACAGGGTGGCGGAAGACAGATAGCTTCCTGCTAGCTAAAAAAGCAGAGACAGCTGCCAAATGAACTCTCAGGGTAGCTGGTCTCAGGCCCAAAGAATTAAGATGGACCATGTAATCTAACACAATGGGCAAATCAGCAGATTCTGGAAATATGTTTCCCAGAACACCAAATGGAGACCTTTTCCACTTAGAATTATAAGTAGCCCTAGTGGAAGGCTTCCTGAAACCTTAGGATTTCAAGAACACCTTGAGAGAGGTGTAGGTCAGCAAATTCTAACTCCTCAAGAGCCAGGCCTTGAGGTTGAGGGATTTAAGGTCAGGATACCAAACTCTCCCCTGGGCACAGGTTAATAGGTTGTGATTCCTGGGGAGACACAGGGGGAGATGGACTGTCAGGGACAGAAGGAGTGGGTACCAGGGCTGCCTGGCCCAATCTAGGGCAATCAGAATCACCCTGCAAAGCTGGGATCTGATTTTTACTAACACCTTGAATAGGAGGGAAGCATAAAGAAACTTCCTTCCCAATCCAGAAAAAGGCGTCCAGGGGACTGGAGCCCAACACTGGGGGCCTGCAACAGAACAGTGGAAGTTGGTGATTGTCTGGGGCTGCAAAAGATCTATCTGAGGGTGCCCCATCTGGCAAAGACATCCCCAGTACTTGAGGATCCAGAGACCATTCGTGATGGCCCTGAGAAATCCTGCTGAGAGCATCTGCTAGGACATTGTCCTTTCCTGGAAGGTGAACTGCTATGAGTGAAGTATTCAGGGAATAGGCCAGAGACCACAACTTCATTGCCTAGTTGCACAAGGCGAAGACCCGAGTGCCCCCTGCTTGTTGATGTACCACATTGTTGTGGTATTGTCTATTCTGACTTGTACCACTTTGTTCTGGACAGAAGCAGAAAATGTGAAGTGCTAAAAAGACAGCTCTGAGTTCCAGCAAATTGATGTGAGCAGAGATTCCTGGGGACCACACTCCCTGAGTGGAGGATCGCCCATGTGGGCTCCCCACCCCAGGAGGGAAGCATCCGAGTGAGGGTCAAAGTGTGAGAAAGGGGAATGAAGGGACCCCCAGTCTTAAGTGCTCTGATCCTGCCACCACTGGAGGGCCTGGATCAAGGTTCAGGTCACTGGGACCAACTTGGAAAGGGTCTCTTCTCTGAGACCAATAGGCTCTCAAGTGAAACTGAATGTCTCTCATCTGAAATCTTGCTCCCTGCACCACAGCTGTGGGCAGCCATGTGCCCAGGAGCTGCAAAAGTGTCTTGCTGGTCGAGAGACCTGCAGAGTGAAGGAGAAGGCCAGAGCCACCAAGTTCCTTACCCTTTCTAAGGGAGAAAAGCTCTGGCCAGATTTGTGTCCAATTCTGCACCATGAAGGTGAGTACCTGAACTGGTTCCAGAACCAACTTTGGTATATTTAGCAGGAAGCCCAGGGAGGTGAGAAGCTGCTGGGTGACTTGCAGGTGAGATTTACCTGTCCTGGGACTGGCCTACAATAGGCCAGTCGTCCAGATAAGGAAAAACAGCAATCCTTGCCTCCTTAAGTGAGCCACTGCTACTGCCAGACATTTTGTGAATACCCTTGGGGCAGAGGTAAGGCCGAAGGGCATTGCTCTGAACTGGTAGTGACCTGAGGCAGTTCAAATCTGAGGTACTTTCGTGGGAGCTTCTGATTAGGATGTGAAATAGGCATCCTTGAGGTCCAGGAAGCTAGCCAGTCCCTGGCCTTAGAGAGGGTAAAATCATTGCCAGAGTTACCATTCTGAACTTTGGTTTCAAAAGATGCTTGTTCAGATATCTGAGGTCTAAAATGGGCCGCCATTCTCCTGTCTTTTTTGGGGTAAGGAAGTATCTGGAGTACAGACCCTTGCCCTGGTGTAGGGGAGGAACCCTTTCTACCGCTCTGAGAGCTAACAGGGTTGAAACCTCTGCTTCTAGAGTAAAGGTCTCTAAAGAGCTTGCAGGTGGAAAAGACCTGATTCTCATCTTTGGGAACTTTTGAAGCTGCGAGACCAGACCCTGGCTTACTACTTCCAGAACCCACTTGTCTGAAGTTAAAGACACCCAGTTCTGACTGAAGTAAGCCAACCTGCCCCTACTGGTAAGGAGAATCGGCCCTGGAACCCCATCAGGGTGCCTGCTTGGCAGATACTTTTAGGCTGAGTGGTGGGGGCAGGCCTGCCCACCCCGTCTGCCTCTGCCTCTGAAGAGCCCCCTCTGAGCATAAGCAGAGGAGGCCTGGGTTTGGAAAAGGCCTGTGGAAAGGCCTACCCCTACCCCTAGGGTGTGCCTCTGAGGTGAGCTTCCATCCTTGGCAAACACTTTTATAGGTAGTCCTATATTCATCCATCTTCTTCACATAATTCTCTGTCTGCTCCCCAAACAGAGAATTTCCCTACCAAGGAAAATCCATAGCCTTAGACTGGTATCCTGTGACAGACTAAGTACACCTGAGCCAGGCCAACCTACGAAAGCTACAGATGTGGCCATGACTCTAGAAGGACATCATTAAAATCCACAGCAGCATGAAACTGCACCTTAGAAGCCTCAATGCCATCAGCAGCCACCTGCTCCAGCTCACTAGCAAGCTGGCCAGGGGCTTGTTTGGCTAAATCCATAACAGTATCCCATCTAGATTTCTGATACCTTGCTACATAAGCCATATAATTTGCTTGCCTGAGTCCCAAGGCGCTGCCATGTACTATTTTTGCCACATGGCATCAATCTTCCTGGAACCCTTGTCAGGAGGATGTGAAGCCAGGAAATATTAACTTATCACAGGCTGCAGCCTGAACTACTAACATGACTGCATTGCTGAGAAAGGAATTCTGTATCAGGACCTGACAGTGTGTACCTCCTGTCCATCTTTTTATCTACAGGAGGCACAGAATTAGGAGTTTTAAGATTTTTATTGTTTGTTTTAAATGACTTATGCAAAGGAATAGACAATCTCCTAGACTCTGGTATATCCATCATTTCTACAAAATCAGGCTCCTCTTGCTCATCTACAGCTTCCTCCGAAGAGAAGCTGAGGGTTTCAACAACTTTTTGTAAAACATAAAATGAGAGGGGACTCAGAAAGCATGGGGGAGATTCAAAGGTCTGTCTGGGGAGATGTCCGGTTCAATGAGCACACCCAGACCCTCTAAGTCACATTCATACTGTTCATAATCATCCTCCCCTCTCTGGTTCATAAAACTCCTCAACATCATATTCCTGAACCGATGGAACCCGACTAAACCGACCTTTTACCAGATAGTGGCGGTTGGACGGAAACGGAGAAAGTGACTGGACAATCTGAATAGCTCTTGCTATCTCTGCAGCAGTTGGAGTAAATTTTGGGCTCCAAACCTGCTGACTTTCTTATTCTCTTTACTGGAACTGGTTCATCGAGCCAGCTTTTCGTTTGCCGAGAAGTCTCGCCCTAGTCAGAGGCACTCCCTCCGGTTCAGTTGGCACCGAACCGGGCTGGCCATCCGGGTCAGCGGACTTTTTGGCCTCTCGTTCCCTGAGCCTGCCCAATCTCTTTTCCAGGGTGGCTGCAGGGAAATTCTTACAAATCTGGCAGTCTGACTGGAGGTGGTCAAACCCCAGACAATAAACACATGTGGTGTGTGGGTCAGCCTTGGCAAAGACTTCCCCACAGACATCACAGTGTTGAAACCCAGTGGGCCTGGTTTTTCTTTTGGGTTTCTCAGACATAATGCCAGCCTAACCAGAAAAACTTGCCCTTTAAACGTCAGTGCCAGGCAAGACACCCTTATCGGTTCCTAACCGTGTCACGGGTATTGGAAAAAGCCGTAATGAAATCCGTTTTTTTTAGAACCGATAAGAACCGGGAACCGCACTCTAAAATCTCAAATTTAAAACTTTAAGTTTTAACCCAAGCTGATCGGTTCAAAAACCGAACCAATAAAACTTACAAGTTCCACACAGAATTAAAATATGAATTACTTACAATACCACAGACAGAGCTTGAACCGATCGGTTTTGCGGTTAAAATAAAACTATTCTCGGTTGAATTGAACCGAGAAAACACTGTTTAAACCGAGAAATGAACCGAGCAGTAGGAGAAATCTCCGGAGTGACTGTTCAGTGAGGCGGAGTAAAGAATCTGACAGTTCAGGTTTGAAATTACACAAACAGAGCTTCTCTTTAGAGCTCGTGCTCTAAGTTCCATTCATGGAATGGAGTTAACTCTTTCACCTCCGGAGCAGTTCTAATGGTGGGACAAACTGCAATTGTCATAATATAGCAAGACTTCATGTTGTTTGAATTATATTTCTACGTTTCTGTCATGTAAGGTTAATGCCACCACACAACTGGCCACTGGGCTTCTCTCTGTAACACACACTGGGTAGGGTACAGTGCAGTCAAAGGGCACACAGCAGCAGGGTGATGGGCTGACCACAGGAGACGAGTCACATACATAACCAACAACTCAGGGAATGAGAATTATATTTCTACGTTTCTGTCATGTAAGGTTAATGCCACCACACAACTAGCCACTGGGCTTCTCTCTGTAACACACACACTGGGTAGGGTACAGTGCAGTCAAAGGGCACACAGTAGCAGGGTGATGGGCTGACCACAGGAGAGCGAGTCACACTCATAACCAGGGAATGAGAATTATATTTCTACGTTTCTGTCATGTAAGGTTAATGCCACCACACAACTGGCCACTGGACTTCTCTCGTAACACACACTGGGTAGGGTACAGTGCAGTCAGGGGCACACAGTAGCAGGGTGATGGGCTGACCACAGGAGGCGGAGTCACATACAACCAGGGAATGAGAATTATATTTCTACATTTCTGTCATGTAAGGTTAATGCCACCACACAACTGGCCACTGGGCTTCTCTCTGTAACACACACTGGGTAGGAGGGTACAGTGCAGTCAAGGGGCACACACTGGGCTTCTCTCTGTGACACACACACACTACACTGGGAAGGGTTCAGATTTATTTGCCTTTTTTTGCCCCCCTTGTATGCTTGTTGCTGGCAGCTGCTGAGTGTGCAGTGTGCACCACTGACTGAGCAGTGCTGCAGTTTCAAATAATCACATTTCACAAAGGTTCTTCACTTCTTCTTATTTTTTTATTCTCTCTCCGAGTCCTCCTGTGTCCTCCTCCAGTCCTGATATTGATTGATCTCGGTCTCGATCCTCCCTATTCCCCAGTCCCTTCCCAATTCTTGATTAATCCCTCCACCTGTCCTGAACCTCCCCTAGTCCCACTCCCCCAATTTTGAGCTTTTCAGCCTTTTTCTCGGTCTCACAGGAAAATGGATGATGGAAGTAAGCCACTGGACAAAAGATGGCGATACGCTAACCGCTAACACTACAGTTTAGCTAGGCTGCTGCTGCCTCCACTCCAATCCTCAGCAAATGGCGCTCCTCCTCGGCGGCACATCTGCCTAATACCCCCCACAGATCCAGCGGCTCGCCTTCAGCTGCTCGACCCCACCTGACCCGTGCGTGAGTGCATAAAGTGCAAACAGACAACGTCTCGCGGTGATTCAACCCCTTTTGCGAACTGTTTAGTGTTCGAGTTCTAAGTTAGAACTCGAACACCAGGGTTCGAGGAGGGTTCGAATCTTTCATGAACTAGTTCTGACAACCCTACTAAAAACAATGTTTTTAAATAAAAACAAACTAAACTAACGGACTTTTTTAGTCAGGAACTCTGCTCTAAACTAAAATAATAAATGGCATCCTCATTGACCCTCTCCTTGTGCCCTACAAGCTAAATCTTCCTTACTGTCTTCTTATCATTCCTGTCATCTCCACTACCTTGCTTTACCACTTACTCTACTAGGTTACTGTGTCCTCTTGATTCCTCACCATCTGCCTTGTACTTAAGTCTTCTCTTGCTGCCTTCTTATCATCCTGTCCTCTCCTCTACCTGCTCCTACCTCTTCCTAGTGCACCGCTCTAGCATGTCATACTAATTTTTGGTATGGTGTATGTTGCCCACTCCTTAGGCACACTCACTATTAAACAACCCTTACTACCCTCTTCGAGTAGACTGCACACTATCAAATGACCTTTACTACCCCCACCTTGGAGAATGTATGCTATCCAGTATGATGTACTTTTAGGCTCCACTTTTTCCGGTGGTCTCAAATGGGGTCTCCTCTTTACAGTGAGCTCTCCTCCCTCATCCTCTCCCCTCCCCACTTCCCCATCCCTTATCCATTATCCACTCCCCCTCCCCTTCTCCTGTACATTCACCCTAGTTCAACAACTAACTTGTGAATCCAGTCTTGCTGTCCCCTGGTCCGATTCAGGTCTGCTGTGTAAATATTGTCTATATCTACGGAAATGCTTATATTTTTGGTCTTTTTGCTGTTGATGATGCTCTATGCCTTCTTGCTGTTACTGTTAATCTTATTGCCAATTGTACTGTCTCCAGCTCAATTTTGTGTTGGCTGGTACTGCTGTAACCTCTGTGTCCTATAATGTATTGTGTTTAATGTCCAGGTCCATCTTGAAAATGAGCTTGCTCAATGATGCTCGCCTGGTTAAATAAAGATTTTGATTGATTGATTGAACTAGGTTCCCCACAAGTTATACCAAACTGGGAAGAACCAATGAAAAATACAAATTTAACACTAAAACTACGGTGCAACTACAATTACAAAAAGTAAAAGGCAGCAAATGAAAGAAAAAAGATACTTATATGAATTTATAAGTTTCTTCACATCACAGATAGAAGTTGAGGAGAGGAACTGTGTGCGTCTAGACTTGACAGGCGGAGAATGAAATCCGAGAGGTTTAGAACAAAGGCAGTTAGTTCAAGACAGCATTTGAAAAGTTGTCATGCACAAAAGGTTCCATCATTTGCATATGTTCCAAATTCTCTCCAGGCAGTTCTGTCTTAAAGGGTCACTGCAGCAGTTATGAATACCTGAGTATTACTGGGGTTAGAATGAGTCTGCTGATCTCGTTTCTGCACCCCTCTCCCTCCTCCCTCACCTGAAACTATCTGAAGAATTAGAATCTGTAATTGTGACAATGCCTGTCCCCAAGGCAGCTGGTTATTTGCTCTCAAACTTGTAACTGAGACTGCTTGTAATTAACTACTTGTTAACTGTCTTGTCCAGCTAGTATTCCTATGTTAGATACATGTTGTTCTCCCTATGTGAAATGTGCCATTGTAACTTGTTTGTACTGTCTCTTGATGTGGAACTTTGGCAAATGAGCTCTTAACTCGAAGGTTATTTCTGAACCATTAAATAAATAAAAATAAAATAAAGTGTGTCAGTTTTCCCCTACTGGCAATGGTTGAGTGGCAACCCGGGCAAAATTGTCAGGGGTTTTGTTTCGGCTGTGAAAGCAGGAGCTGGTGCCACAGCAGCCCATCTGAAGCCACTCTTGCCTCTGCTTCTGCAGTAGCCTGTGTGGGGTTGGTACTGACAAGGGGCATAGGAACTTAGGTAGTAGCCCCTATCCTAGCCTCCTCCTTCATAAGGCCTGTAGGAAATGGAACTCTTTGCCTTTTAAGTATTATATCCATAACTGGTCTTGTACTAGTCTTCTTTTTCCATGTATGCCTCTGTTCTGTCACTGAATAAGGAGAAATCCATGGCTTTAGTCTGGGTGTCCTGGGAAAGGATGGTAGCCTTTAGCCAGACAAACCTCCTCAATCTCATGGCATGGGCTAAGGCCCATGAAGCAGAGTCACTCATGTTCATAGCCATGTGGAACTGGTATTTAATAGCATCCTGGGCTGACTTTGCTGTGCCAGTCAGATCCTGTGCTACCTCACCATCAATCTTATCAATCAGTGCCAGTAGTGTATTCTACAATGCTTTCTGGTGCTGGGCTGTATATGCCGAATAACCTGCCTGCCTTAGGAGCAGGGATGCTGTTATATACATTTTTTTTTGCCATAGTAACCATTTCCTGGAATCCATCTCAGGAGGCTGTGCGCAGAAATGAAAATTACGTACCTACCATAATTCTTGATCTTCTCTTGTATCTTCACCATTCATTACTGCTTAGGTTGAGTGCGGAGGTGCGCACCCTTCTGGGAGATATTTTTTTTTTGGAGTCGGCTCAGGCGCCCTCGAGCGGCCAGCATAGATGTGCGGCGAGGGTGACCGTTAGTGCTGAACTCTCCTCTTATCTCAGTTCTGGTAGCCGGAGAGTGAAAACAAAGGGTAAGGAAAAAAAAGGGGAGTGAGGCAAGAGAGCCGAGGGACAGAAAAGAAAAAATTACTCACCTTAGTAATGTTGTTTCTTGTAATGGAGTCTTGCTATATTATGACAATTGCAATATGACTGCAGGTTAAAACTGCTCCGGAGGTGAAATAGTTAACTTCCATGCAAGGCATGGAATCTTGAGCGCGAGCTCGGTTAAGGAAGCTCTGTCTGCTTGCTTTCAAACCGAAACCGTCAGATCTTTACGAGCTAAAACTCACTAATGTTCTGTGTGGAAGCTGTAAACCTACACTAGCCAACTGGCTACTACCCTAACAAACACACTTGTTGGTCTCGAAAAAAAGATTCAAGTCAAGAGACCCAATAATGAAATAAAAACACACTCACCCTAGGGAGGGTGAAACAAAACAACAAAGTGGCAAGAAAAACAGAGTGCCAACACTGTGATGCCCACCCACAGCGCAAAAACGAGGTTCTGAGAGGGGCAGGCAGGGAGGGAGGTCATAATATAGCAAGACTCCATTAGAAGAAACAACATTACTAAGGTGAGTAATTTTTGTTTCAAACAAGATGAAGTCTTGCTATATTATGACAATTGCAGACTACACAGCAGTACCCCCATGGAGGAGGGACAGAACCTACTTAGGGAATAGGCTCTGAAGGACAACTGTGCCAAACCGAGCATCACTCCTAGCTTGAATGTTCAGGGAATAATGCTTGGTAAAGGTGTGAACCGTTTTCCAGGTAGCTGCTTGACATATCTCTAGAATGGGGATGTGTCTGGCCGCAGCCAGAGAAGCAGCTGTAACCCTGGTAGAGTGAGCCCTCAGGCCTGATGGGGGGAATCTTACCCAACTTTTCATAACAGAATTGGATACAAGAGACAATCTACCTGGCAATGGATCTTTTAGTGGCAGGTTTCCCCTTTCCAACCTCACCATAAGTGAGGAACAGTTGGAGGGAGTCAAACCTGTGACCCTTGGTATGCTCTATATAGTAGCTAAGGGCCCTCTTCACATCTAAGCTGTGCAGCCTCCTCTCACCAGAGGAAGAATGGTGAGTGAAGTAAACAGGGAGAGAAATAGATTGATTAAGGTGGAAATCCAAAACCACCTTAGGCAGGAACTTTCTATTAGTCCGAAGGACTACCTTATCTCTGTGAAAGGAGATAAAGTCTGGCTCTACTGACAATGCTTGTAATTCACTTATGCGTCAGGCAGAGGTGATAGCTACCAAAAACACAGTTTTCCAAGTCAGGAACTTAAGCTCAGCTGAAGACAAGGGCTCGAAAGGAGGTTGCATGAGCTGAGCAATGCAAACACTGAGATCCCAGGCAGGGGCAGGGTCCCTGAATGGAGGATTAGTGTGAAGCAAACCCTTAAAAAACTTGGCAAACACAGGGTGAGATGAAAGAGGAGAGGGTTTACCTGCTGAAAGAAAAGCAGAGACAGCTGCCAAATGTACCTTCAAGGTAGCTGGTCTCAGCCCTAAAGTCTTTAGATGGACCATATAATCTAGAACTGTGGGTAAATCAGCAGTGTCTTGGGAAATATTCTTTTCCGAGCACCATATGGAAAATCTTTTCCATTTGGAGTTATAAGTAGCCCTGGTAGAAGGCTTCCTAGAAGCCTTGAGTATATCCATTACACCTTGAGAGAGGTGTAGGCCAGCAAACTCTAGCTCTTCAAGGACCAGGCCTTGAGATTGAGAGACTTGAGATTTGGGTACCAAACCCTTCCCTGGGCACATGTTAACAGATTGTGATTCTTGGGAAGGCACAGGGGAGGATGGACTGCTAAGGACAGGAGGAGAGGATACCAGGGTTGCCTGGCCCAATCCGGGGCAATCAGAATGACCCTGCAGGATTGGGTTCTGATTTTGACTAGCACTTTGAACAGGAGAGGGAAAGGAGGGAAGGCATAGAGAAACTTCCCTTCCCAGCTGAGGGCTAAGGCATCCAGAGGGACTGAGCCCAAGACTGGGGGCCTGCAGCAAAAGAGAGGAAGTTGATGATTGTCTGGAGCTGCAAAGAGATCTATTTGCGGGGTGCCCCATTTGGCAAATACCACTCCCAGAACCAGGGGATCCAGGGACCACTCGTGATGGCCCTGAGAGATCCTGCTGAGAGCATCTGCCAGGACATTGTCTTTGCCTGGGAGGTGAACTGCCATAAGGGAGGTGTTCAGGGAGTACGCCAGAGACCACAACTTCATGGCTTCGGTGCACAAGGCTGTAGACTGAGTGCCCCCCTGCTTGTTGATGTACCACATTGTAGTGGTGTCTGTTCTGACCTGCACAGTCTTGTTCTGAACAGATTTTGAGAAAGCTTGAAGTGCTAGAAAAACTGCTCTGAGCTCCAACAGGTTGATGTGGAGCAGAGATTCCTGTGGGGACCATAGACCTTGGGTAGTGAGATCACCCATGTGGGCCCCCCACCCCAAGAGGGATGCATCTGTAGTAAGGATTAAAGAGTGAGGCTGAGTGACAAAGGGAACTCCTTGTCTCAGGTTGCTCTGATCCTGCCACCACTGAAGGGCTTGGATCAGGGTTCGAGTTACTGGGATCAGTTTGGTAAGAGGATCCTTTCTTTGTGACCAAAAGGCCCTCAGATGGAACTGAATGTCCCTCATCTGAAACCTTGCTCCTTGCACTACTGCCATGGAAGCAGCCATGTGCCCTAGGAGCTGCAGAAAATGCCTTGCTGGTCAAGAGACCTGCAGGGTGAATGAAGAGGCCAGGGAGACTAGGGTGTTTGCCCTGTCTAGAGGGAGGAAGGCCCTGGCTTCCTGGGTGTTCAGCTCTGCGCCTATGAAGGTTAGGAGCTGGACAGGCTCCAGTACTGACTTTGAGAGATTCAGAAGGAAACCTAGTGACGAAAGCAGTTGCTGGGTTATCTGAAGATGTAGGTTGACCTGATCTGGGGATTGTCCTACTATGAGCCAATCGTCCAAATAAGGAAAGATGGCAATCTTTTGCCTTCTTAGGCAAGCTACTGCTACTGCCAGGCACTTGGTAAATACCCTTGGAGCCGAAGTGAGTCCAAAGGGCATTGCTCTGAACTGGTAATGGCCTGAGGGTAGCTCGAACCTGAGGTACTTTCGGTGGGAGCTTCTGATGAGAATATGGAAATAGGCATCCTTGAGGTCCAGGGATGCTAGCCAGTCACCTGGCCTTAGGGAAGGTAAAATGATTCCCAGAGTCACCATTTTGAACTTTGGTTTTAAAAGGTGCTTGTTTAGGTATCTGAGATCCAGGATGGGCCGCCATTCTCCTGTCTTTTTTGGGGTAAGCAAGTACCTGGAGTACAACCCTTTGCCCTGGTGTAGGGGTGGAACCCTTTCCACGGCTCTGAGAGCGAGGAGGGAGATATCTCTGACTCTAAGGTGAGTGCCTCCGATGGAGATGCTGGAGGAAAGATCCGTCCCTCAGCTTCGAAATTTTTGAAGCTGAGGACCAGTCCCTGGCTTACTACTTCCAGGACCCACTTGTCTGATGTGAGAGACTTCCAGTCCTGGACAAAGTAAGCCAGCCTGCCCTACCGGTAGAGGAGAAGCGGCCCTGGCTACCCCATCAGGGTGCCTGCTTGGCAGGGGCTTTGGGCTGAGGAGTGGAAGCAGGCCTGCTTGAACCCCTCCTGCCCCTTCCTCTAAAGAATCCCCTCTGGGCATAGGAGGAAGAGGAAGCTTGAGCCTGATAAAAAGGCCTATGAAAAGGCCTGCCTCTGCCCCTGGGAGGCTGCTTCTGAGGAGTGGCCTGCCTTTCCTTGGCTTGTGCACTCTGATAGGTGGTCCTGTATTCATCCATTTTCTTCATATAATTCTCTGTTTGCTCCCCAAACAAAGAATTGCCAATCACAGGAAAATCAATGGCTTTTGACTGGGTATCCTGTGACAATGTGGTGCATCTGAGCCAGGCCATTCTTGAAGTGCCACAAGAGTAACATAACTCTAGAAGATACATCATTAGAGTCCACCGCAGCATGAAATTGCATTTTTGATGCCTCAATACCATCTAAAGCCACCTGTTCCAGATCCCTGGCAAACTTTCAGGGAGTTGTTTGACTAGAGCCAGTACAGTATCCCATCTGGATTTCTGGTATCTGGCAGCATAAGCCATGTAATTGCTTGTCTGAGCCCCAAGGATGCTGCCATGTACTGTTTCTTTGCGATAGCATCAATCTTCCTGGAGTTCTTTTCAGGAGGATGTGAAGCTAGGGGGATATTTGCCTTGTCACAGGCTGCAGCCTGCACTACACCCACATGGCTGCATTGCTGTGTGAGAAATTCTATGTCAGAACCTGATAAAGTATACCTTCTGTCCATCCTTTTATCCACAGGAGGTATAGAATGAGGAGTTTTTAAAACTTTTACTGTCTGTTTCCTGAAAGATTTATGAAGGGGAATAGACAGTCTCTTAGATTCTGGAATATCCATCATTTCCACATAATCAGGCTCTTCCTGATCATCCACAGCTTCCTCAACAAGAAGCTGAAGAGTTTCAGCAACCTTCTTGTAAAAGATGAAATGAGCAGGGGACTCAGAAAGCCTGGGGGACCCCTAAAGGTCTGTCTGGGGAGGTATCTGGCTCAATAGGAGCGTCCAGATCTTCCAGACCATAATCACTCTCTTCATACTCTCCCCCACGGTTCATAAAATTCCTCAAAATCATAATCCTGAACCGGTGGGACCTGGTGAACCGAACGTCTCCCAGACGGAGTTGGTTCAGGAACCGGGGAAAGAGACTGGACAATTTGGATTGCTTTGGCTATCTCTTCAGCTGTTGGGGAAAAGACTTTTTCCACAGCAGCAGACTTTCTAGTCCTTTTTGCAGGAACTGGCTCCTCGAAGCCAGCTCTTCGTTTGCCCGAGGAAGTCTTGCCCTGGTCAGAGGGCACTCCCTCAGGTTCGGTTGGCACCGAACCAGGCCAGCCATCCGGGTCAGCGGACTTTTTGGCCTCTCTTTCCCTGAGCCTACCAACTCTCTTTTCAACGGTGGCAGCAGGGAAATTCTTGCAAATCTGGCAGTCTGAATCGAGGTGGTCAAACCCCAGGCAATAAACACAGGTGGTGTGAGGGTCAGCTTGGCAAAGGCTTCCACAGACTTGCCCTTGATGCTGAAACCCAGTGGGCCCGGTTTTCTTTGGGTTTCTAAGACATTACGCCAGCCTAACCAAAACTTGCCCATTTATGGCAATCCGCCAAGCAAGACTCTCCTATCGGTTCCCAACCGTGTCACGGGCCGTGGAAAAAAACGTAATGAAATCGGTTTTTTTTAGAACTGATAGGAACCGGGAACTGCACTCTAAAAAAGGACTAGCAATTGAAAATGCAACCTAATTGGTTCAAACCGAACCGATAAATGTTTCACAAGTTCCACACAGAATTCGAATGTAAAAACTATTACTTACGTTACCACAGACAGAGTTTGAACCGAACGGTTGCAGTTAAATTCAGACGAAATTTAATATTTTAAACTGTTTTAAACCGCGAAATGAACCGAGCAGAAGAAGAAATCTCTGGAGCGACAGTTCAGTGAGGCGGAGAAAGAATCTGACAGTTTCGGTTTGAAAGCAAGCAGACAGAGCTTCCTTAACCAAGCTCGCGCTCAAGATTCCATGCCTTGCATGGAAGTTAACTATTTCACCTCCGGAGCAGTTCTAACCTGCGGTCATACTGCAATTGTCATAATATAGCAAGACTTCATGTTGTTTGAAAGGAAAGGATATAAACTGAAAGAAAAAATTACTCACCTTAGTAATGTTGTTTCTTCTAATGGAGTCTTGCTATATTATAGACAATAGCAGTTTGTTCCAACTCTAGAACTGCCCGGTGAAATGTTAAAACTCATTCCAAAATAGAATTTTGGCACGAAAGCAGCTCTATCTGTGTCATTTCAAACTTGAACTGTCAGATCTTACGAGCCAAACTCACTAAGGTCTGTGTGGAAGCTGTAACCTACACTAGCCAAATGGCTACCTAAATAATAACAACCACTGATGGTCCCAACACCCAAGACTCAAGTCAGGGGACCAGAAATACTAACACCATTCTAATAATAAGAAAATGGAACATAAGTATAATAAAACATACACAGGCGTACACATACACACCCCCAAAGTCCCAAAGGGGACAAAATGCTAACAGGACATAAGTAGTGCCCACACTAAGTTGCCCGCACCCCACCAAGTAGAGGTTCTGAGAGGGGCAGATTGGGGGGGAGGTCTATAATATAGCAAGACTCCATTAGAAGAAACAACATTACTAAGGTGAGTAATTTTTTCTTCAAACAACATGAAGTCTTGCTATATTATAGACATTAGCAGAATACACAGCAGTACCTCCATGGAGGAGGGCAGAACCTACTTAGGGAATAGCTCTGAAGAACAGCTGTGCCAAACCGAGCATCTCTCCTGGCCTGGACATCCAGGGAGTAATGCTTGAAAAGTGTGTACCGCTTTCCAAGTAGCAGCCTGGCAAATCTCTAATAAAGGGATATCTCTGGCAGCAGCTAGAGATGCAGCTGTGCCCCTGGTAGAATGAGCCCTCAAACCGGGGGGCTCGGCCCACTTCTGATAACAAAATTGGATACAAGAGACAATCCACTTGGCTATTGATCTCGTAGTAGCAGGTTTGCCTTTCCCAACTTCACCATAGGTAAGGAAAAGTTGGAGGATTCGAACCTGTGACCTTTAGTGCGCTATATAATAACTAAGAGCTCTATTAACATCCAGGCTGTGCAACCTCCTCTCACCAAGAGGAGTGATCAGTGAAAAATACTGGAAGGGAGATAGATTGATTAAGATGGAAATCTGAAACCACCTTAGGCAAAACTTCCTATTAGTCCTAAGGACTACCTTATCCCTGTGGAAAGAAATAAAGTCAGTCTCCACTGACAAGGCTTGCAATTCACTTATCGTCTGGCAGAAGTGATAGCCACTAGAAAAACAGTTTCAAGTTAGGTACTTAAGCTCTGCAGAAGACAGAGGTTCAAAGGGGTTGCATTAACTGGGCAATGCAAACATTAAGGTCCCAAACAGGGCCAGTTCCGAAAGGGAGGATTAGTATGGAGTAATCCCTTAAAAAACTTGGAAAACACAGGATGAGAGGAAAGAGGGGATGACTTTCCTGCTGACACAAAAGCAGACACAGCTGCCAAATGAACTCTCAGGGTAGCTGGTCTGAGACCCAAGGAATTAAGATGTACCATGTAATCTAACAAAATGGGCAATTCAGCAGATTCTGGGGAAATATTTTTCCCAGCACACCAAATGGAAAACCTTTTCCATTTAGAACTATAAGTAGCCCTAGTGGAAGGCTTTCTGGAAGCCTTTGGGATCTCAAGAACACCCTGAGAGGTGTAAATCAGCAAACTCTAACTCCTCAAGAGCCAGGCCTTGAGGTTGAGGGATTGAGGTCCCGATACCAAACCCTTCCCTGGGCACAAGTCAACAGATTGTGATTCCTGGGGAGGCACAGGGGAAGATGGACTGTCAGAGATAGAAGGAGTGGGTACCAGGGCTGCCTGGCCCAATCCGGGGCAATCAGAATCACCCTGCAAGGCTGAGATCTGATTTTGACTAGTACTTTGAATAGGAGAGGAAAGCATAGAGAAACTTCCCCTCCCAATCCAGAAGAAGGGCATCCAGGGAACTGAGCCCAGCACTGGAGGCCTGCAACAGAACAGAGGAAGTTTGTGATTGCCTGGGCTGCAAAAAGATCTATCTGAGGAATGCCCACCTGGCAAAAACTATCCCCAGCACTTGAGGATCCAGGGACCATTCGTGATGGCCCTGGGAAATCCTGCTGAGGGCATCAGCTGGACATTGTCCTTCCCGGAAGATGAACTGCTATGAGGGAAGTGTTCAGGGAATAGGCCAGAGACCACAACTTCATTGCCTCGGTGCACAAGGCCGAAGACCGAGTGCCCCCCTGTTTGTTGATGTACCACATTGTTGTGGTGCTGTCTGTTCTGACTTGTATCACCTTGTCGTGGACAGATGCAGAAAAAGCTTGAAGAGCTAAAAAGACAGCTCTGAGTTCCAGCAAATTGATGTGGAGCAGAGATTCCTGGGGGGACCAAACTCCCTGAGTGGAAAGGTCGCCCATGGGCTCCCAACCTAGAAGGGAAGCATCTGTAGTGAGAGTCAAGTCGTGAGAAGGGAAATGAAGGGACCCCCACTCTTAAATTGCTCTGATCCTGCCACCACTGGAGAGCTAGGATCAAGGTTCGAGTCACTGGGACCAACTTGGAAAGGGGTCTCTTCTCTGAGACCAAAAGGTTCTCAAGTGAAACTGAATGTCTCTCATCTGAAATCTGGCTCCCTGCACAACAGCTGTGGATGCAGCCATGTGCCCCAGGAGCTGCAAAGTGTCTTGCTGGTCGAGAGACCTGCAGAGTGAAGGAGAGGCCAGAGCCACTAAATTCCTTACCCTTTCTGGGGAAGAAAGGCTCTGGCTAGCTTTTGTCCAATTCTGCCCTATAAAGGTGAGTACCTGGACTGGTTCCAGAACCGACTTTGGTAGGTTTAGCAGAAAACCCAGGGAGGTGAGAAGCTGCTGGGTGACCTGCAGGTGAGATTTTACCTGTTCTGGGGACTGGCCTACAATGAGCCAGTCGTCTAGATAGGGAAAACAGCAATCCTCTGCCTCCTTAAGTGGGCCACTGCCACTGCTAGACACTTTGTGAATACCCTTGGAGCAGAGGTAAGGCAGAAGGGCATTGCTCTGAACTGGTAATGACCTGAGGGCAGTTCGAATCTGAGGTACTTTCGATGGGATCTTCTGATTAGGACATGGAAATAGGCATCCTTGAGGTCCAGGGAGGCTAGCCAGTCCCCTGGCCTTAGGGAAGGTAAAATCATTGCCAGAGTTACCATTTTGAACTTTGGTTTCAAAAGATGCTTGTTCAGATATCTGAGATCTAAAATGGGGCCACCATTCTCCTGTCTTTTTTGGGGTAAGGAAGTATCTGGAATACAGACCCCTGCCCTGATGCAGGGGGAGGAACCCTTTCTACTGCTCTGAGAGCTAACAGGGATGAGACCTCTGTTTCCAGAGCGAGGGTCTCTGAAGCACTTGCAGGTAGAAAAAGTCTGCTTCTCAACTTGGGAAACTTTTTGAAGCTGAGAACCAGACCTGGCTTACTACTTCCAGAACCCACTTGTCTGAGGTTAAAGAAGCCCAATTCTGACTGAAGTAAGCCAGCCTGCCCCCACTGGTACAGGAGAATGGCCCTGGGCACCCCATCAGGGTGCCTGTTTGCAGGAGCTTTAGGCTGGGGGTGGGAGCAGGTCTGCCCACCCTCGCCTGCCCCTGCCTCTGAAGAAGCCCCTCTGAGCATAGGCAGAGGAGGCCTGAGTCTGGTGAAAGGCCTGTGAAAAGGCTCTACCCCACCCTTGGGGGCATGCCTTTGAGGAGTGGCTTGCGCCCGTAGCCTGGGCACTCTTGTAAGTAGTCCTATATTCATCCATCTTCTTCATGTAATTTCTGTCTGCTCTCCAAACAGAGAATTTCCCACCACAGGAAAATCCATAGCCTTAGTCTGGTATCCTGTGACAAACTAGTACACCTGAGCCAGGCCAACCTACAAAAGCTACAGATGTGGCCATGACCCTAGAGGAAACATCATTAACATCCACAGCAGCATGAAACTGAACCTTAGAGGCCTAATGCCATCAGCAGCCACCTGTTCTAGTTCACTAGCCAGCTGGCCATGGGCCTGCTTGGCCAATTGCATAACAGTATCCCATCTAGATTTCTGATACCTAGATACATAAGCCATATAATTTACTTGCCTGAGTCCCAGAGAGGCTGCCATATACTGTATTTTTTTTTTTTTTGCCATGGCATCAATCTTCCTGGAATCCTTGTCAGGAGGATGTGAAGCCAAGGGAATATTAGCTTTATCACAGGCAGCAGCCTGAACTACCCTAACATGACTGCATTGCTGAGAAAGGAATTCTGTATCAGGCCTGACAATGTATACCTTCTGTCCATCTTTTATCTACAGGAGGCACAGAATTAGGAGCTTTTAAAATTTTAATTGTTTGTTTCTAAAAGACTTATGTAAAGGAATAGACAATCTCCTAGACTCTGGAATATCCATCATTTCTACAAAATCAGGCTCCTCTTGCTCATCCACAGCCTCTTCTAAAGGAAGCTGGAGGTTTCAGCAACTTTTATAAAACATAAAATGAGATGGGGACTCAGACAGCATAGGGGAGATTCTAAAGGTCTGTCTGGGGAGATGTCCGGTTCAATGGGCACACCCAGACCTTCCCAGCCACATTCATACTGTTCATAATCCTCCTCCCCCTCCTCTGGTTCATAAAATTCCTCAATAACATAATCCTGAACCACTGGGACCGGACGAATCAACCTCTTACCAGATAGTGGTGGTTCGGACGGACCCTGAGACAGTGACTGGACAATTTGTATGGCTTTTGCTATCTCTGCAGCAGTTGGAGAAGGAATTTTGGACTCCACACCTGCTGATTTTCTCGTTTTCTTTACTGGAATTGGTTCCTCAGAACCAGCTTTTCTTTGGCCCGAGGAAGTCTGGCCCTGGTCAGAGGGCACTCCCTCTGGTTCGGTTGGCACCGAACCGGGCTAGCTCATCGGGTCAGCGGACTTTTGGCCTCTCGTTCCTGAGCCTGCCCAATCTTTTTCCAGGGTGGCTGCAGGAAATTCTTACATACCTGGCAGTCTGACTGAGGTGGTCAAACCCCAGACAATAAACACACATGGTGCGTGGGTCAGCCTTGGCAAAGACTTCCCCACAAACATCACAGTGTTGAAACCCAGTGGGCCCGGTTTTTCTTTTGGGTTTCTCAGACATAATGCCAGCCTAACCAAAAACTTGCCCTTTTAACGGCAGTGCCAGGCAAAACACCCTTATCGGTTCCTAACCGTGTCACGGGTATTGGAAAAAACCGTAATAAATCCGTTTTTTTTAGAACCGATAAGAACTGGGAACCGCACTCTAAAATAGTAACTGTTAGTTTTAAATGAGTTTTAAACCCACTGATCGGTTCAAAACCGAACCGATAACTTACAAGTTCCACACAGACAAAACCTTCATTTACTTACGGTTACCACAGATAGAGCTTGAACCGAAGCGGTTTGAGGTTAAAATAAAACTATTCTCGGTTAAATCCAACCGAGAAAACACTTTTAAACCGAGAAATGAACCGAGCAGAAGGAGAAATTTCGAGCGACTGTTCACTGAGGGGAGTAAAGAATCTGACAGTTCAAGTTTGAAATGACACAGATAGAGCTGCTCTCGTGCCAAAATTCTATTTTGGAATGGTTTTAACCATTTCACTCCGGGGCAGTTCTAGAGCTGGAACAAACTGCTAATGTCTATAATATAGCAAGACTTCATGTTGTTTGAAAAGGCATAAGCCAGTAGAGAACAGACAGAGGAGAGAGAATTCCTACCCTAAGGGACCGCAGGGCCTCCTTTCCGGGGCGGATCTAGGGGAGGAACAGAGAGAGAGAAAGAGGAAAAAGAAGAAGAAAGAGAAGAAAAGAAGGCATGTTGAGAGGGAGAGCAGTGCCCATCGAGCATTGGTTGAGAGGTTTATAAGCTCGAGACTAAAACAAGGGAGCAAGAATCCCTGTTGATAGGACTGAGAGAAGGTTCAACTGAACCACCTGCACAGATCAGACACAAGGGTAGATTCTCTGATCTCTCAACATGCCAAGTCCCTACATCCTAGCTGAGAGCTCACAGACTGCCCAGGCAGAAATCTGTTCCGGAAGAGAGCGCCCACCCAGGAAGGAGACTATGCCCCTTAGCACCCTGTTAAGTGCTAACACAGAAGTGTATGGGGAAAGATTATGCCTTACTGAAGGCAGCTTTGTATGAAAGGATAGAGTGGGAACTCAATCAGACTCCCTAAGGCAAGGCAACAGCAGCCGCTCAAGGCTGAGAAGTGCAAATGTACCAGCTAGAATGAGCTGAATAATAATACTTGCCAGGAGGAATCTAAATTTCTGTTGAGGCCGAGCCAGGGCATGGTCTCTTAAGCTGTGAACTGTGTAACATGATCAAGGTGGCCAGAAGTCACACCCTAGGGGCAGTCAGAAAGAGTTCCCTCAGAATAGGTGAAACCAGACCGTGCTCGTTCCTCTTTACCTTGAGGAAAAAGGATCCATTCACTAAGAATGGAAAACAGAAAGTTTTTTTTTTTTTTTGGCGTAAAGGCCAAAGGAAGGGAGAGGAACGAGACGGGAGGGGGAGACGCCACAGTAGGAGGCCACTGAGGGGAAGGTGGGTGGGTATCAGTAATGAATGGTGAAGATACAAGAGAAGAAAAAATTACTCACCTTAGTAATGTTGTTTCTTCTAATGGAGTCTTGCTATATTATAGACATTAGCAGTTTGATCCAGCTCTAGAACTGCCCCGGAGTGAAATGGTTAAAACCATTCCAAAATAGAATTTTGGCACGAGAGCAGCTCTATCTGTGTCATTTCAAACTTGAACTGTTAGATCTTTACGAGCCAAACTCACTAAGGTCTGTGTGGAAGCTGTAATCTACACTAGCCAAATGGCTACCTAAATAATAACAACCATTGATGGTCCCAACACCCAAGACTCAAGTCAGGGGACCAGAAATACTAACACCATTCTAATAATATGAAAATGGAACATAAGTAAAATAAAACACACAAGCGTACACATACACACCCCCAAAGTCCCAAAGGGGACAAAATGCTAACAGGACATATGTAGTGCCCACACTAAGTTGCCCGCACCCCACCAAGTAGAGGTTCTGAGAGGGGCAGATGGGGGTGGAGGTCTATAATATAGCAAGACTCCATTAGAAGAAACAACATTACTAAGGTGAGTAATTTTTTCTTCAAACAACATGAAGTCTTGCTATATTATAGACATTAGCAGAATACACAGCAGTACCTCCATGGAGGAGGGGCAGAACCTACTTAGGGAATAGGCTCCGAAGAGCAGCTGTGCAAAACCGAGCATCTCTCCTGGCCTGGACATCCAGGGAGTAATGCTTGGTAAAAGTGTGTACCGTTTTCCAAGTAGCAGCCTGGCAAATCTCTAATAAGGTGATATCTCTGGCAGCAGCTAGAGACGCAGCTGTACCCCTGGTAGAATGAGCCCTCAAACCGGGGGCTCTGCCCACTTTCTGATAACAAAATTGGATACAAGAGACAATCCACCTGGCTATTGATCTCGTAGTGGCAGGTTTGCCTTTCCCAACTTCACCATAGGTAAGCAAAAGTTGGAGGGATTCGAACCTGTGACCTTTGGTACGCTCTATATAATAACTAAGAGCTCTCTTAACATCCAGGCTGTGCAACCTCCTCTCACCCGAAGAGGAGTGATCAGTGAAAAATACTGGAAGGGGGATAGATTGATTAAGATGGAAATCTGAAACCACCTTAGGCAAAAACTTCCTATTAGTCCAAAAGACTACCTTATCCCTGTGGAAAGAAATAAAGTCAGTCTCCACTGACAAGGCTTGCAATTCACTTATGCGTCTGGCAGAAGTGATAGCCACTAGAAAAACAGTTTTCCAAATTAGGTACTTAAGCTCTGCAGAAGACAGAGGTTCAAAAGGGGGTTGCATTAACTGGGCAATGCAAACATTAAGGTCCCAAGCAGGGGCCGGTTCCCGAAAGGGAGGATTAGTAGGGAGTAATCCCTTAAAAAACTTGGAAAACACAGGATGAGAGGAAAGAGGGGATGACTTTCCTGCTGACACAAAAGCAGACACAGCTGCCAAATGAACTCTCAGGGTAGCTGGTCTGAGACCCAAGGAATTAAGATGTACCATGTAATCTAACAAAATGGGCAATTCAGCAGATTTTGGGGAAATATTTTTCCCAGCACACCAAATGGAAAACCTTTTCCATTTAGAACTATAAGTAGCCCTAGTGGAAGGCTTTCTGGAAGCCTTTAGGATCTCAAGAACACCCTGAGAGAGGTGTAAATCAGCAAACTCTAACTCCTCAAGAGCCAGGCCTTGAGGTTGAGGGATTTGAGGTCCGGATACCAAACCCTTCCCTGGGCACAAGTCAACAGATTGTGATTCCTGGGGAGGCACAGGGAAAGATGGACTGTCAGAGACAGAAGGAGTGGGTACCAGGGCTGCCTGGCCCAATCCGGGGCAATCAGAATCACCCTGCAAGGCTGAGATCTGATTTTGACTAGTACTTTGAATAGAGAGAGAAAGGGGGAAAGCATAGAGGAACTTCCCCTCCCAATCCAGAAGAAGGGAATCCAGGGGAACTGAGCCCAGCACTGGAGGCCTGCAACAGAACAGAGGAAGTTTGTGATTGCCTGGGGCTGCAAAAAGATCTATCTGAGGGATGCCCCACCTGGCAAAAACTATCCCCAGCACTTGAGGATCCAGGGACCATTCGTGATGGCCCTTGGAAATCCTGCTGAGGGCATCCGCTAGGACACTGTCCTTCCCGGAAGATGAACTGCTATGAGGGAAGTGTTCGAGAATAGGCCAGAGACCACCTTCATTGCCTCGGTGCACAAGGCCAAGACCGAGTGCCCCCTGTTTGTTGATGTACCACATTGTTGTGGTGTTGTCTGTTCTGACTTGTATCACCTTGTCGTGGACAGATGCAGAAAAAGCTTGAAGAGCTAAAAAGACAGCTCTGAGTTCCAGCAAATTGATGTGGAGCAGAGATTCCTGGGGGGACCAAACTCCCTGAGTGGAAAGGTCGCCCATGTGGGCTCCCCAACCCAGAAGGGAAGCATCTGTAGTGAGAGTCAAGCCGTGAGAAGGGGAAATGAAGGGGACCCCCGCTCTTAAATTGCTCTGATCCTGCCACCACTGGAGAGCTAGGATCAAGGTTCGAGTCACTGGGACCAACTTGGAAAGGGGGTCTCTTCTCTGAGACCAAAAGGTTCTCAAGTGAAACTGAATGTCTCTCATCTGAAATCTGGCTCCCTGCACAACAGCTGTGGATGCAGCCATGTGCCCCAGGAGCTGCAGAAAGTGTTTTGCTGGTCGAGAGACCTGCAGAGTGAAGGAAGCGGCCAGAGCCACTGAATTCCTTACCCTTTCTGGGGGAAGAAAGGCTCTGGCTAGCTCTGTGTCCAATTCTGCCCCTATAAAGGTGAGTACCTGGACTGGTTCCAGAACCGACTTTGGTAGGTTTAGCAGAAAACCCAGGGAGGTGAGAAGCTGCTGGGTGACCTGCAGGTGAGATTTTACCTGTTCTGGGGACTGGCCTACAATGAGCCAGTCGTCTAGATAGGGAAAAACAGCAATCCTCTGCCTCCTTAAGTAGGCCACTGCCACTGCTAGACACTTTGTGAATACCCTTGGAGCAGAGGTAAGGCCGAAGGGCATTGCTCTGAAGTGGTAATGACCTGAGGGCAGTTCGAATCTGAGGTACTTTCGATGGGATCTTCTGATTAGGACATGGAAATAGGCATCCTTGAGGTCCAGGGAGGCTAGCCAGTCCTCTGGCCTTAGGGAAGGTAAAATCATTGCCAGAGTTACCATTTTGAACTTTGGTTTCAAAAGATGCTTGTTCAGATATCTGAGATCTAAAATGGGCCACCATTCTCCTGTCTTTTTTGGGGTAAGGAAGTATCTGGAATACAGACCCCTGCCCTGATGCAGGGGAGGAACCCTTTCTACTGCTCTGAGAGCTAACAGGGATGAGACCTCTGTTTCCAGAGCGAGGGTCTCTGAAGCACTTGCAGGTAGAAAAAGTCTGCTTCTCAACTTGGGAAACTTTTTGAAGCTGAGAACCAGACCCTGGCTTACTACTTCCAGAACCCACTTGTCTGAGGTTAAAGAAGCCCAATTCTGACTGAAGTAAGCCAGCCTGCCTCCCACTGGTACAGGAGAATCGGCCCTGGGCACCCCATCAGGGTGCCTGTTTATAGAGGAGGTTTAGGCTGGGGGTGGGAGAAGGTCTGCCCACCCTCGCCTGCCCTGCCTCTGAAGAAGCCCCTCTGAGCATAGGCAGAGGAGGCCTGAGTCTGGTAGAAAGGCCTGTGAAAAGCTACCCTACCCCTGGGGCATGCCTTTGAGGAGTGGCTTGCCGCTCCGTAGCCTGGGCACTCTTGTAAGTAGTCCTATATTCATCCATCTTCTTCATGTAATTCTCTGTCTGCTCTCCAAACAGAGAATTTCCCACCACGGAAAATCCATAGCCTTAGTCTGGGTATCCTGTGACAAACTAGTACACCTGAGCCAGGCCAACCTACTGAAAAGCTAAGATATGGCCATGACCCTAGAGGAAACATCATTAACATCCACAGCAGCATGAAACTGAACCTTAGAGGCTTCAATGCCATCAGCAGCCACCTGTTCTAGTTCACTAGCCAGCTGGCCATGGGCCTGCTTTGGCCAATTGCATAACAGTATCCCTTCTAGATTTCTGATACCTAGCTACATAAGCCATATAATTTGCTTGCCTGAGTCCCAGAGAGGCTGCCATATACTGTTTTTTGCCATGGCATCAATCTTCCTGGAATCCTTGTCAGGAGGATGTGAAGCCAAGGAATATTAGCTTTATCACAGGCAGCAGCCTGAACTACCCCAACATGACTGCATTGCTGAGAAAGGAATTCTGTATCAGGGCCTGACAATGTATACCTTCTGTCCATCTTTTTATCTACAGAAGGCACAGAATTAGGAGCTTTTAAAATTTTAATTGTGTTTGTTTCCTAAAAGACTTATGTAAAGGAATAGACAATCTCCTAGACTCTGGAATATCCATCATTTCTACAAAATCAGGCTCCTCTTGCTCATCCACAGCCTCTTCTAAAGGAAACTGGAGGGTTTCAGCAACTTTTTTATAAAACATAAAATGAGATGGGGACTCAGACAGCATAGGGGGAGATTCTAAAGGTCTGTCTGGGGAGATGCCCGGTTCAATGGGCACACCCAGACCTTCCCAGCCACATTCATACTGTTCATAATCCTCCTCCCCCTCCTCTGGTTCATAAAATTCCTCAATATCATAATCCTGAACCACTGGGACCGGACGAATCAACCTTTTACCAGATAGTGGTGGCTCGGACGGACCCTGAGACAGTGACTGGACAATTTGTATGGCTTTTGCTATCTCTGCAGCAGTTGGAGAAGGAATTTTGGACTCCAGACCTGCTGATTTTCTTGTTTTCTTTACTGGAATTGGTTCCTCAGAATCAGCTTTTCTTTTGCCCGAGGAAGTATGGCCCTGGTCAGAGGGCACTCCCTCTGGTTCGGTTGGCACCGAACCGGGCTGGCCATCCGGGTCAGCGGACTTTTTGGCCTCTCGTTCCCTGAGCCTGCCCAATCTTTTTTCCAGGGTGGCTGCAGGGAAATTCTTACATACCTGGCAGTCTGACTGGAGGTGGTCAAACCCCAGACAATAAACACATGTGGTGTGGGTCAGCCTTGGCAAAGACTTCCCCACAAACATCACAGTGTTGAAACCCAGTGGGCCCGGTTTTTCTTTTGGGTTTCTCAGACATAATGCCAGCCTAACCAAAAACTTGCCTTTTAACGGGAAAAGCTAGGTAAGACACCTTATCGGTTCCTAACCGTGTCACGGTATTGGAAAAACGTAATAAATGCTTTTTAGAACCGATAAGAACCGGGAACCGCACTCTAAAATAGTAACTTTTAGTTTTAAATGAGTTTTAAACCCACTGATCGGTTCAAAACCAAACCGATAACTTACAAGTTCTACACAGACAAAACCTTCATTTACTTACGGTTACCACAGATAGAGCTTGAACCGAACGGTTTTGCGGTTAAAATAAAACTATTCTCGGTAAATCCAACCAAGAAAACACTTTTTAAACCGAGAAATTAACCGAGCAGAAGGAGAAATCTCCGGAGCGACTGTTCACTGAGGTGGAGTAAAGAATCTGACAGTTCAAGTTTGAAATAACACAGATAGAGCTGCTCTCGTGCCAAAATTCTATTTTGCAATGGTTTTAACCATTTCACTCCAGGGCAGTTCTAGAGCTGGATCAAACTGCTAATGTCTATAATATAGCAAGACTTCATGTTGTTTGAAGATAAAGAATTACGGTAGGTGCATAATTTTCATATCTTCCCTTGTCAATCTTCACCATTCATTACTGCTTGGGTGAGTACCAAGCCCCCCCCCAACCCCCAAAAAAAAAGAGGGAGTAGAAACCCTGAGGGAACAAGACCCCCAGCCTCCTGTTGGTGAGAAACAGAAGGGGAAGACCCTGGGCTACTCAAGAGAGAAGCCTATGGGGGAGAAGAACTAGGAGGTGCCCCCTGAGGACAGGGAGACGGAGGAAGCCCCTGCAGTAGTCTCCTAGCTCTGGAGGAAAAGAGACGGGTCCCCCGGAAAGAAAGCGGAGTGAATCACCCTACACCGGGCCAGGGGTGACAACCTTGATAGATGAAGCCATGCCGTCCGTCTAATACAGATCGCTGTCCCTGCAAGCCTGGAAGCCACCTCATTGGCGTCATAAGATGCCCTTGCTTGGTGTCTTGCCAGCTCCAGGCCTATAGCAGAGAGGGCAATAGCTTGTCTGGTTTGCTCCGTATCAGGCATTGATGCTAAGATTTGGGAAAGCATCGACCACAAATGCCTACTGTAGGCAGCGTGATGGGCCTGATGAGATGCAATGCAAGACATCGCACAAGAGGAAAGAGAACACTCTTCACCCCCACCGGTCGAACTGTAGAGAATCAGAGTCCGGTGGACGGTCGTGCGCCAGGCGGCGGCACCTAAAGGGAGTCTCTAGGTATGCCAAACCTGAGGGTGGGTTGGGGAGAGTACCTAGGGATTCCGAAGGGGCACAGTACCTACGTTGGCAGTCTGCCAGGGCTGGAGAAAGGGCGACTGGCGACTGCCAGGAACGGATAGATGCCTCCTGGAAGGGAATAGATCAGGATAGTACCACCAAGTGCTGGGCACTGAATTCGCCAAGGAATTCACGCGTCTCCCGTTCAGTATTGTCTCGCCTAACATAGGAAATTCGAAGATCCCTCACCATCCTCGAAAGGAATCGCTGATATTCAGAGAAATCAGCATCGGAGAAGAGATGAGCAGTGGGTTCCTCTCCCTCAGAGGAGGGAGACGAGGATGATGGAGAGCTTGAGTGTCCAGAGGACTCTTGCGGCGGTGGGGATAGGCGAAAAACCCCGCTCATTCATGCACCTAACATATGAGGGGAAGGCTGCCGCAGAACCTCTGAACGCCTCCCAGGATAACGGGCCCATGGGACCGACATGGCCTGGGAGAGCGGGGGGTGGCTGCAGAGGAATGGGAGATGGGCACCTACGGAGAGGCAACTGTCCTCTGCTAGGGCTCTGGACTCTGGGGAACGGAGCCCGAGCTGGCGGGATCCTGGACAACAGACCAGGTCGCAAAACGGAACCCTGGGGATGCGAAGCCTGGAAGAGCCCAGAAGGGGATCCTCCCCTATGGCGAACCTGGGACTGCATGGATCCAGAAGGGCAGCCCACAGCAACGCCACCAGAGGGGACCCCGAGGTCCAAAAGGGAAAGACGGGGCCCAGCACTACGGCTCCGAGCCACACCCCGAGGGGTGGCAGGCAGAGACCGAGATGCCTGAACCCTGCCCCTCAACCCCTCGGACTCCGAGAAGGCCCTCCTCCTCGACCCCAGCGACATCCCACCTCGAGAGGGTGCAGCAGCACCAGGGTCGGTAGCTGCCACGAGCCCCCCAGGAGGGAGAGCCCCTCCCTCCACCCCCGCTCCATCACCCCCCCAGGGACCTCAGACCACCCCCAGCCTGAGGGGCCTCAGGGAAGGACAGCAGCGGGGACAGAGGAATAGGTGTGCTGGGCCACCTAGCACCTCGTGCCACCGGGGACCCTGACTCCGAAGAGTCAGGTTGCTAGGACGGGTCCACGTCTGAATCATCAATCTCTGAAGAGGAAGAGATCAGCTGGACCACAATACTAGCAACCCCAGGGGTCCGCGGTGAAACAGCGCGGTGCCGGACGACCTCTGACCCCCCCGCGACAGCTAAGCCCAGCCCCAGCTCCCCAATGGTGCTGGCCAGACCCACGGCACCGCCATCGGCTCCGGGACCCCACTCGGCGTCGCCAGGAGAGCAAACCGGGCCTGTGGCGCCGAAGGCCAAAACAGCACCATCGGCACCGTCTCGATCACCGGCGCCGCTCGTGACACCGGGATCCAAAACGGCACCAGAAGGCAGCATCGAGGGGCCACAGATGCCGGGCCCAGCAGGCATGGGCCTTGACACTGGGAGAGCATGCACCTCCGAGGAGGTGACTGCTGAGGCGGTGTCCCCGCCGCAGCCCCGGGAGGGACCTCGACGTTCCTCCGACACCTCGAAAGAAGCTTCCTCTTCGGCAAGAGAAGATGAGGAAGCCTCCTCCTCTACGGACTGTATAGGCCCGAGAGGGGACCCAGAGGAAAGGCCTAGAGACCTTATCTGGGAATTCCTGGAGCGACGCCGTCCCCTGAAAGTCGGCGGGGCCTTGCCGATCTTGAACGCGCGGACTTCTAGGACATGACGGTCCATGGAGAAACAGGCGTCGCACGCATCCATATCATGGTTGGGTCCCAGGCAACGAAGACAAACATCATGCCGATCCGTGACGGAAAAATGCTGGCCACAGGAGCACCGACGCATAGGGGCATGGCCCGCCTTCGACTTATGTTTTGCCCCCGAACCTGACATGATGTGAAAAAAATGAGACTAAAAATAGCAAAAAGCTCTTGCCGCCGTCGAAAGTAGAAATAAACAGAACGGTCTTACCGGGTGACGGCGTCGAGAGAAGTTTGAGAAGTACGAGAAGGAGTCTGGCTTGAATGACGAGAAGGCCTAACTTCAACTACCGGCGCAGCAGGTGCAGCCTCGACAGTGGGAGAAACAGAACTGAGATAGAGGTCTGCGGCACCTATTGAAAACCTGGTGCATGGCGCGGTCGCTCCTTAGGGTGGCCGCATTGGAGCCTTTAATTCCAAACAAAACAAAAACTCCCGTAGTGGGTGCGCACCTCCGGCACTAACCCAAGCAGTAATGAATGGTGAAGACTGACAAGGGAAGATCAGCACCTTAGCCTTCTCACCAGCAGCTGCTTGGACTACTCCTTCAGGATGAGGATGGGCGTACAAGTGTTCCACCCCGTCTGTCCACCTGATACTTCTTTTCAACTTTTTTTTATCATTACCATTAGTTGAATTAGGTGCTGACATGATTGTTGAAGTAACTTTTTGGAGTGATCGGTGGATGGGGACTAGCAGCTGGGGCTAGCCTCGTCATATCCATGAACTCCACTTCCACCTCATCCTCCTCTGTTTCATGAGATGGGATGTTGAGGGCGCATCTATGGAGAAAGAGGTATAATCCTCAGTGGGCCTAGCAGAGGAGCATAACTCTTGATCAGGTGAACCGTCAGGTTCTATAGGTTCATCTTCCTCCTCCTCATCATAGTACATACCCTGCTCCTACACGGACAACTGGTCTGCGATTTGAGCCTGGTGGGGGTGGGGTGAGGCATATTAAAGAAATTTCCCATAAACTGGGAGGACTGGAAAAACTGCCATGCTTTGGTAATATCTTTCGTTGAGGGCATTTGTTTTTGGTCCACCGCCTGCTCCTTTTCCTTTGCCGGAGGAGGAGTGGCATGGACATAGAAACAAAGACAATGATGGCAGAAAAAGACCATTGGTCCATTGACACTACCCATATATCCTAACAAACCCAGGACCTATTGTCTTGACTAGTACTGTATTATATTGACATGCTTTCATTTTTTCCTTAGCAGGCTCTGGTTCCCGTACCTGCTCTGAGGCTCCTTTATTTGTATTTTTGCCATCACAGGGATTAGGGTTCCCCCTTTCAGACGCCCTGGTAACTGTACCATCATTACAGGCCCAAACTGAGGAAAAGATAGCCAACTCGGTTAAGAAGGGGGATAAAACCTTTTATAGGTACATTAGGGAGTGCAGAAAGACAAAGGGAGGGATAGTGAGGCTGAATAGGATAGACGGTGGGTGGGCAGAGATGGACAGTGAAAAAGCAGGGATACTGAATGAACACCTGCTCAGTATTTACAAAAGAGGAGGAGGGGAAGGTACCTAATCCAATTAACAGAAGCACTCTGGATAGGGGGTTTGATCCCAGTTCTTTCACAGACGAAAGGGTTCTGAAAGAACTCATAAAACTGAAGATGGACAAAGCAATGGGGCCTGACGGGATTCACCCCAGAATTCTAAAAGAATTAAGGGGAGAACTAGTGACACCACTGACTACCCTTTTTAACAAATCATGGAAGAATGGGGTGGTACCTGAGGACTGGAGGAGGGCGGATGTGATCCCCCTTCACAAAAGTGGGAGCAAGACAGAGGCAGGAAACTACAGACCTGTCAGTTTGACCTCTGTGGTAGGGAAAGTGATGGAATCACTTCTGAAGGAAAGAATTGTTGAGTACCTAGAGGCCAGTGGGGCACAGGACCCAAGGCAGCATGGGTTCACAGCGGATAGGTCATGTCAGATGAATCTTTTTTTTTTTCAGTTGTTTAACCAGGAGTAGCACACTAGGCTGAAAGCTTTTTGACAGGTGAGACCTGGGAGCACAGGGAAGTTAAGTGACTTGCTCAAGGTCACACATTATGTAAGTGGAAGCTGTGGGATTCAAACCCAGGTCTGGTCTGCTGGATGTCACCAGATTTGCAGCTCAGAGCCTTAAACCACTGAGCTATACTGCCTCCCAGGCAGTTTAATCTAATCGATTTCTTTGACTGGGTGACCAAAGTAGTGGACCAGGGAGGGGCTGTGGACCTGGCCTACCTAGACTTTAGCAAGGCATTTGACACAGTCCCACACAAAAGATTAATAAACAAATTAGCCAGCCTGGCAGTGGGTCCCAGGGTGGTAGCCTGGGTAAAACACTGGCTGGACAACAGGACACAGAAGGTAATAGTAAATGGAGTCCATTCTGAAGGAAGGGGGGTTACTAGTGGGGTACCGCAGGGTTCAGTACTGGGTCCAGTCCTTTTTAATGTCTTTATAAGTGACACTGCAGAGGGACTGGGAGGAAAAGTATACCTCTTTGCAGATGACACAAAAATCTGCAACAGGGTTAATACACAAGGAGGCGTGGAAAGGATGAGGATGAACTTGGCAAGGTTGGAGGAATGGTCAGAAGTATGGCAGCTTGGATTCAGTGCAAACAAGTGCAAAATAATGCACCTGGGAAACAAAAATCCAGGGGAAGAGTACACAATGGAGTGGGAGGTAGTAACAACAACAAAAATGGAAAGGAACCTGTGGGTAATCATATCAGATGACCTTAAGATTGGCAAGCAATGTGAGAAGGCAGTAGGGAGGGCTGGGGGATACTGGAATGTATAAGGAGAGGCATCACCAGCAGAAAACAGCAAGTTGTTATCCCTCTGTACAGACAGTTGGTGAGACCCCATCTGGAGTACTGCGTCCAGTTCTGAAGACCCCATCTCTGCAAGGACATAGACAGGATGGAGGCAGTCCACAGGAGGGCAACTAAAATGGTGCAGGGTCTGTAAGAGAAGCCATATGAGGAAAGACTAAAGGAGCTTAACACGTATATACCCTTGAGGAAAGGAGAGAGAGAGAGGGGGGACATGATAGAAACTTTTAAGTACCTCAGTGAACTCAACAAAATCCAAAAGAGTAGCATCTTTCAGAAAGAGAGAGGTGCAAGAACAAGGGGACACAATTTGAAGATAGAAGGGGGTGGCTCAGGGGCAATGTGAGGAAGTATTTTTTCACAGAGAGAGTGGTGGATGCATGGAACCGCCTTCCTGAGGAGGTTGTGGGGTCTAAAACTGTGAGAGAATTCAAGAATACATGGGACAGACATAAGGCAATTCTTGTGGGGGGTAGGAAGAAATAGGCCGTTGGTTAACTAGGATCTGCAGCTTATCCAGTAGGTAGGGAAATGGGCAGACTAGGTGGGCCAAGTGGTCCTTATCTGCCATTAAAGTCTATGTTTATATTTTTATTTATTTATTTAAAATTGGTGACCGGGAAAGGCACACTGAGCCGAGGCTCGTTTCCAGGTGCGGCCCGGCTACAAGGTGTACACTGAGGTATGCGAAGAAGTACAACAATTGCTTGTTACACACGTTAAGTACATCAAGACTATGTTCTATGTTTCTATTATGCTTGCCTGATGTCTGAGCAGCTTTATCTTTTTTTTATCTGTCCCCTAAAACAGGGACTGCTGCTGCTTAATGAAGAGAAGAACCCTTTGGTGTGTGCTTTCCACTATCATCAGGAACTCCCTCTGAGCCTTTATTGTGCTTTATAACATGGGTTACCTAAAGTAGGAGATCTCATTGGAGGAAAGGTGTCATCTGTCCATGCATTAAATTATCTACTGAATCCATAGTTTTCATGCCTGATCAAGTTTGTAACACCGCAGTAGGGATGATCACCCACTGGAGGGATATACAGAGTCTGTTCAGCTTGTTTTTAGCAGCAGCCATGTTCTTTTTTATCTTAGTGAGGAAACTCAACTATAATTTAGAAGAGATAATTGTTTCATTCTAACTTACAACACATAAGACAGCGGATTATTTCATTCTGTGCAGTGCATACTGAAAAAGTCTAGGTAGATCAGTGTTGCGGTGATCGTTCTATCACAGGAGAAAAAAAATGCTTTGGACAGTGCTGCCTTCTCACAGGTGACAGTCAAGAGGGCTCACATTTTACACAGGACAGCAGTCAGAATAAGAAGACCTTATATTCAGTTCCCATAGCAAAGCAAGCAACACAACTACAGAGGGACAAGCAGTATAGAATGATGTCTGCTGTTTGAAACAGTATTACAGTCCCGAACGCTCCCCGCTCACACACCCCTCTATTTGTTAGCAACCACCATGAACTGTGCTGCTAGTGAAAGTCAGCGACATCCGTCAAGCACCGTCAGGAGTGTTCCTCTCCCCATACAATGTGTCTCTCTACTAACTCTCAGAGGTTTACACAGCGTAGCTCGCTGTATGTGGATTAAACTGTGAGTTTAATCCACAGTCACCTAGGGATAATTAGCCAATCCTATCCTCTCTCACAGTACTACTGTTGCCTACAAGGTCCTATGCAATGGCTGACAGTGCAGAAAGAGGGACAAGTGTCAGAGAAGGAAGGGCAAATCTCTACACCCACTTGGACTCCCGAGATGTACATAGCCTGTGTGTCATGCACATCCCACCAGACGTGCTATCCTAGGTACAGCAGTATTGATTGTTGCGGTGTGGTGTTGCGGAACAGCTTGGAGTTCAGCGACTATCAAAGTCGCTACTCAGCACACAATATTACATTGCCATACTGTTGCGATCATCTGGTGCCCCCCCTTTCCAAACTTGGCACATCTACAGAATCTGCACTGTGCAGTACCACTGTGTTCTCACAGAGCGAACCCTGCCGCCGCCCCCCCATCCCATTGTAGAACGGGCACCTCTGACATTCACAGACTGGAAACTACATGCATCATAGCAGGCAACACCTTGCAGAGCAGCTATCACTGAATATTGTCCTGTTCTCTCACTGTGTTCCCAGCAACGCGCAGAACTTTCAGTCGGTACCCCATACAGGAACCAGTGAGAAAGTTACAGCTAAGAACCCACTTCAGAATGTGACAGTGATTACAAATGCAGACACACACACACACGGCCAGTGGATGAAACTCATTTAGGAGAATATACAACAGGATTGCCCGTGTGAGTAGCAATTATTCCATCTGTCTTACCCCATGTGCTACAAATTATGAATATCATTTTTTACAGTTGTCAAGAAGTGTGCAGCCCACAGCAAGCGTGAATTAAAGTCTTAGTTTAATCCACAGCTAGCACCCGGTCAACAGGTAGTCAGAGTCTCTGTTTCAGAACATCATGTAATTGAGTTCTGTAGCCATGTGCCTTAATGGTATGTTGTAATCCAGAACACATAGCAGAAATCAGGTATCAAATGACATAGTGAGAATTGCACATGCACTAAAAGCAAAGAAACATGTTTTCCTAAGGGACTGCTTTACAATGCGGAAGGATAACATCCTGTTATCCCACGAAAAAAAGGGTCCACAGGTGGTTTTTGGGGGAGGTTCAGCAATCTCCATAAGGTAACCCATGTTATAAGCGCAATAACCTACTCTAGGGTGTGGGGTTATAAGCATTTAATCCATGCCTGGGGCGCTGTGAGGATACTCAGCCTGTGGCCTCGTGCCTCACAACACACCCCAGGCATGGATTAAATGCCTATAACCCCACACTCTGTCATGGGTTATTGTTTACTTGGTGATTTCTGAGCCTTTATTGGGCTTTGGTGACACAGAGGCAGACTGAGAAGTCATAAAATCTTTCTTTTTTTAGCCCTTTTTCTTTTGGGTTTTAGTGCAAAACATTTTACAGAGCTCACAACTGACAAAATCATGATCTGGACCCAGGCACCTTGCACAAAGCTTGTGGCAGTCTGCCCTTGCTAGGAGTTGAAAACAATTTGTACAGTTTTGAAATCCTGGTGGTCCTGCTCATTTGTTTTTAGGTCCATCAGTCATGCCAAACACTGGAGAGCTTTCTTAAAAATAACAATTTGGTTCCCAATAGTCAGTGCCATTTGAGAAAAATATTTATTTATTTTAAAACATGTTCCCCCCCACACATTGAGGGGAACCGTTGGGCACACAGTGGTTGGATAAAACCACAAGGAAAATGTTTCAGTTTCTTAAAAACGGGAACCAAGTGTAAAATGTCCCAAAACCACCAAATAGAAAGTCTTGGTGGTTATAAATTATTTTTATTCAATTTGCCATTGGTTCTGTAAAGGTGGGAACTGCATTTTAAATGCGCCCTTCTCTGGTTCCTGGAACCAATCGGAAATTGGAGAAATCGCAAAAATACACTAAAAATAGAAAATAAAACTGTAACTGATGCAGAGTATTGGTAAAGTAACTTATCTTTTGAAAAAATAAATTTAAATAAGTTACATTTTGTTGATCAGAAGGCTGAGGCTGTAATTCGGAGCGACTGCTCTCTTCAGGCAGAGAAACAAACCTGACATTAGAACACTAGGGGGAGTGTGACCACAGTGCAGAGTTTGAAGTTCAGTTCTAATTCTAAAATTAGCATAAGCTCTATTTCTGTGACATCATGCACATGCCGGAAGATGATGCTTATAGTAAAGCACCATTGATGAATTCCCGTTGTTTGAAGAACCTGTTCTCATGCAAGCAAAACGGTCTAAGAGAGGACCTGACAGAGACCTATGACATCATCAATGGTAAGGGACCCAAACTGAAGCAGGACTTGTTCCAGTTTCTAGGGGCAGCAGGGCAAGTTGGCACCAGTTCAGAATTAAGGGATCCAGATCCAAGAGGGAGATGAGGACACACTACTTCAGCCAGAGAGGGGTGAAAGTGTGGAACAGCTTGCCTCAGGAGGTGGTGGAGGCAGGCAGTCTGGACATAGACATAGGTAGACCAGAAAGGCATCTGGTGTGAAATGGCACCAGGGGTGGTGGTGGGGGAGGGTGGTGGTGGTTACAACAGCAGAGAAATGTACAATCAGTGAGCAGAAATACAACCACTTAATAGAGGGGAAGAAAACTGAAAGGACTGAGGCTTCCATTTGTCCATACTTCCTACAAATTTTCCTCTTCTCTGCAGGCAAGGGAACCACAAACTCCTCCTCAAAAACAAGTCCTCTAGGAGCAGCTGAGCCAGCTATAGTACTTGCTTTCTTTGCAATACTGACCTTTCATACCAACAACTTCATAGCATGTCACAGCCAAATTAAATTTCTACCTGCTCTCTCCTGCTCTTTTCATTCCCCTCCTTGATCCTTCCCTGTCTTACTATGATAAATTGTTTTTTTTCAGCTCCTTTTTACCTGTTTTACTATGTTGAACTGTACTCTGTTTTTACTTTTATTTTGCACCAGTCATTACAGTATATTCTTTTATTTTTGTATTTCCTGTTCCCTCTCCCCCGGGTTGCACCTGGAAATGAGCCTTGGCTCAGTGTACCTCTCCTAGTCACCAATTTTCAAATAAAATAATCAGAAGCATAAAGCACAGGTATGCGATTTAGAAATGGCACTACAAGAGAGGAGTCTGCTCAGTGCTGCAATAAGAACCAAAAGGAACATTCAAAGTGTTAAGTATAGAACAATGGGAAGTCCTTAGGGATTCATACAATGTAGTTATAGACCTCCCGAGTAGCAGCACTGTTCTGACATAACCATTTTCTTTTCTTTTTCGTTCAGTTTCTAAAGGAACCGTGTATCACAATCAATCATTTTTCTCTGCTGTTTGTCAGGCTGATCGTATCAGGCAGTGTAGAAATCTTATCCTATGCTGGGATGCGTGACAATCCTACAGACTCCAGAAAACTGAGTCTGTTACGAACTATACAGTATGTCCTGTGGCTATTCTTTAATAAAGTCATTAGGGAAGTATCACTGAAAAAGAGACATGCCAGCACCTTCTATGCAAGCAGCATGGCAAGCAGATGTCTGATATTCCACCTACAGATCTCTCACTACAGCCCACATCATGCTGCATACCGCTGAAAAGGCAACATTTCTAAGGTGTATATGTTTTAACTTCATGCTGTATTTATTTGACATATTTCTGTTTTTTTTTGTTATGTGCTTTGGTATTTGTATATCTTTCCTACCACTGTCCCCATTCTTCCCCAGGTGCGGCTAAAAACATGTCTTCAACCCAGTCTTCCTTACTGTTAAAATAAATAAATCATTTTTTTTTTTAGTCTTTGGTAACCAGGTAAGGCTCACTAGGCACAAGTGCCTGTTTTCAGAGTCAACCTGGGAGCACTGGGGAGGTTAAGTGACTTGCTCAAAGTCACACAGTAAGCAAGTGAAGGTTGTGGGAATCAAACCCAAGTCTGCAGGATGTACCATGTTCATTCACAGCTCCTTACTCTAACCTCTAGGATATACTGCCAGCTTTAAATCAATACAAAAAGATACAAAATAAATATATAGCAGCACTGGGTCTATAATTTGCTAAGTTTCGCTGAGGATACCTATAAGCATCTGTTTACTTTTGTTCAGTAGCTTAGAGTTCATCTATCCCAACAGAATAGTCCCTATACGACGTTCTAATAATCTATTATGACATCACAGTCCACTGACATGAGAATAAGTGTGATGTCACATGCAGAGAATTATGGCATCAGGTGGGGAATATGCAATGCGAGCTGAGGAACTGTAAAGGAATAAAGATCCTGTTTTTGTGCATGTGACTCCAGTACTACATAGCTGGGAGAAGCCACGTAGAGCTGATGTAAAATACAAGCTGAACTGTGTCCAAACATTATCCTTTTCAAAGTTCTTCTGAAGTTGTCATCTGCAATTTGAAAGTATCAATTGATTAAGAGAGTGATTAACACAAGAATAGAGTACAAAAAAGTAATTGATAAGAGTTAGATCCAAAATTGCATTTTATTCTGGCATATAACACACTCAAAGCAGGAACAGGACTGCACCTGGGATTGGCAGTGCTCGGTGTACACGGTTAAGTTCAAAGAGCAAAAATTACCAGCATCTGCTCAAAGGCAAACATAAGATACTTGATTATTTTTAAAGCCTCTTCCCTTATAACTTCATAACCTGTACCATGCTGGTCTTAGTGCAAAAAGAAAAAAAAAATCACTCGCGTAGTAATATTGTTTCTTCCAAGGTGTCCTTTAGTATGCTTGATAATAGCAGTATGCCAGCTGGGTTCAGCTGCCCTGGAGGTGGAGTTAATGGCAATGAGCTCAGAGAATTGATCAATGAGGAGAGAGAGTAAGAGGTTGTGCTGCCTGCAATCAGCCTAGAGGGCACCAGAATTATTTTGAAACTGCCAAGGGCATAAACTGAGCCCCTTAAAAATTAACTGTCACAACAGGATAAAAAAAAAAAAAAAAGCTCTTTAATGAGAAAACCAGAACAACCAACTGTGAAACAGCTTCAGAAGAAAAACAGTGACAAATTTGGCAAGAAAGGGAATGCAGAGCCATCTCCAGTCAGGTTACATCAGGGAGGACGGGCGGAAGGTCAAGCACACTAAAGGACAGCTTGGAAGGAACAATATTCAGTCCCGAGGACTACTTTATCCCTGTGGGCGACAGTGTAGTTAGGTTCAGTACACAGAGCTCTGAAATCCTTCTGTATTTATACTCCTATTATTGGACCTTTGTATGCACTCTATTTTTCTTACTGTATATTTTTGTCCTCGCTATTCAATGTTTGTTCTTGTACTCCCCATCCCTTTGTACTCTCCCCAACCCCCAAGGACACATCTGGAATCAAGCAGTATCTCTGCTCAGCATGCCTTTCTGATAAAACTTTTAAATAAATAAATAAATATTACTGTGGTGAGTGATTTTTTTTTCTCACCCCAGGGGACCTTTAGTATGTTTGACGATAGCAGACTGCAAAGCAGTACAGCTGGGAGGCAGTACAGAATCTACTTTGGAAAAAGGCTCTGCAGCACCACTGTGCCAAATTTGGCATCTGATCTGGACTGTATATCTAGACAGCAATGCTTTGTGAATGTGTGTACGGTCCTCCATGAAGCTGCTTTTCAGACATCAAGCAAGGGAATATATCCCTAGCTGCTGCCACTGTGGCAGCGGTGCCCCTAGTGAAATGGGCACTTAGGCCAAAAGGGGGCTGTTTGCCAGCTTTGCTGTAACAAAACTGAACACAAGAGACAATCCAGTGGGATATGGTCCTCTTGGTGACTGGCCTTCCTCTGCTTACCTCACCATATGTGAGGAAAAGCTGAGTATGTGAATCTCTGAACTGTTTGGTGTGCTCCAGATAGTAGGTCAGAGCCCTTTTCACATCCAGACTGTGAAAAAGACAAGGAGTGTGACAGATTTATTAAGGCAGAACTCAGATACCACCCTGGGTAGGAACTTTCTGTTTGTACTGAGGACTACTTAATCCCTGTGGGTGATAATGTAGTTAGTTCAGTACACAGAGCCTGCAGCTCTGAAATCCTTTTGGCAGAGGTGATGGCAATCAGGAAGACCATTTTCCAAATGACATACATGGTCAGAAGTAGCCATGGGCTCAAAGGGTGGCTCCATGAGCTTGGCTATACAGAGGTTCAAGTCCCAGGGAGGGACAGGCTCCCCAAGTGGGGGTTGAAGATGTAGCAGGCCTTTGAAAAATTCTTTAAAGATACACTGGGGAATTACAGGCTTTTCTTTCCCAGTGGAAAGATAAACAGAAATGGCTGCTCGATGTATTACGCCTGTTGATTGAAGGTGTACCAAGTAGTCCAGAAGAAAAAGTCTGTCCCCTTATCCTTACACCACAGGGAAAACCTCTTCCACTTGGAAGCATAAGTCTTCTTAGTGCAAGGTTTTCTAGCCATACGAAGGATCTTGAGGACTGGTTCAGAGTACTAAGTATTAGGGAACTCTAACTCCTCAAGTACAAGGCCTTGAGGTGAAGAGACTGTAGATTGGGGTATACTACCCCTGTCTGAGGAAGAGTCAGGAGACTGTAGGTCACTGAGAGGCGCATGGGCTTCCTGACAAACATGGGAAGGAGCAGTGAGTACCATGGTTGTCTTGCCCAGTCTGGAGCCACCAGGATCATGGTGGCTGGCTGACCCCTGAGTTTGAGAAGAACTCTGTGTATCAGAGGGAAGGGAGGAAAGGCATATAGAAACATCCCTGTCCAATCTAAAATTAGAGCACCTACTGGAATGGTCCCCAGAGCTGGGGCCCTACATCAGTAGTGTGGAAGTTGGTGGTTGAGGCTGGGTGTGAAAAGATCTACCTCTGAAACACGCCACCTTCTGAAAACTGTAACTAGGACCATTTTGCTCAGGGTCCACTCGTGATGGCCCTAACTTATGCGACTGAGGGCATCTCCCAAAGTGTTGTCTTTACCTGGTAGATGAATGTCCGACAGGTTCATATCCAGGGAATAGGTCAGAGACCAAATTCTCATTGCCTCTGTGCAAAGGTTGGTGAATTTTGTGCCACCCTGCTTCTTGATGTAAAACATGGCAGTGGTGTTGTCTGTTCTGATCTGAACAGAGTGGCCTCTGAGCTGTTGGGTGAAGGCCTTTATGGCTAGGTATACAGCTCTGAGCTCGAGCAGACTGATGTGGTAAGTGGACTCCTTGGGAGTCCATGTACCGCTTATGGACTGATCCTGAAGGTGAGCCCCAGCCTAGGAGGGAGGCATCTGTCGTAAGCACTCTAAAAGGTTGCTTTAACTGAAAGACAACTCCTTCTCTGAGGTTTTTCCCTCTCTTTCCACCAGTCAAAAGCCTGTAAAAGTGTTCTGGTGACTGGTACTAGTTTTGAGAAAGAATCTGTTTTTCTGGGACCAGTGAGCCCTGAGGTGATACTGTATGTCCCTCATCTGGAACCAGGCTCCTGGGTCCACTGCTGTCACGGAAGCCATGTGGTCCAGAAGTCTGAGGAAGTGCCTGGCTGGCCTTGGCTGTCCAAGGACAAAGCCGTTCAGCAGGTTCAGAAAAGTTTGCACACTGTCCACAGGGAGGAAGGCTTTCTCTTGCAGGGTGTTGAGTTCTGCTCCGATAAAGTCCAGCAGCTGAGCTGGCTCAAAGTGGGACTTGTCTTTGTTGACTGTGAAACCCAAGGACTTTAGAGTGTTTTCTGTAAGGCTCAGGGATTCTTTGACTTCTTGAGGTGACTTGTCCACTATCAGCCAGTCATCCAGGTATGGGTAGACAGAGATGTTTTGTCTGCTTAAGTGAGCTGCAACTACTGCTAAGCACTTTGTGAAGACTCTGGGAGCTAAAGTGAGTCCAAATGGCAAGGTTGCAAACTGGTAATGACCTGCCGGCAGCCTGAATCTGAGAAATTTTCTGTGGGACTGCTTTATAGGGATATGACAATCGGCACCCTTGAGGTCTATGGAGACTAGCCTGTCTCCTTGCTGCAAAGAATGTATCACCTGGTTTAAGGTGACCATTTTGAACTTTGGCTTCAGCAAATGCTTGTTCAGGTACCTTAAGTCGAGAATAGGTTGCCAGTCCCCATTTTTCTTCAAGGTGAGAAAATAACTGGAGTGGAGGCCTTTCCCCTGCTGGGGAAGAGGGACTCTTTCCACTGCTTGGGCCTTTACAAGGCTTTTCACCTCCAACTGCAACAGCAAGTTTTCTGTTGGGGTTAGGGGTTTTGAAAGTTTGGGGCCTAGGAAAGAAGGAAACCTTTTAAACTGTAGTGATAGACCCTGACCCACTACCTCTAGTACCCATTTGTCTGTGGTGATGTTACCATTGGTGGAGATAGTGGGGAAGCCTGCCTCCTACTGGGGAAGGGGAGGTGACCTGCAAGAAGTCAGGATTGCTGTTTGGATTGGGTACTGGAAGCAGGAGTGGAGCTGGCTCTCCTCTGGCTTCTTCTTCCTCTCTCTCTAAAGTATCCTCTCACTGGGGAAAAAATGTATAGGCAATGACATGGGACAAAAAGACCTAGGAAAATATCCCCTGCCTCTACTTCCCCTACTTTGCGACCTGTGGGTAGATGAGGCTTTTTCTTTCACAGCATTACTTTGATAGGTGGCTTTGTATTCTTCACCCTTTTTCACACAAGCTTCAGTTTTGTCACCAAAGAGAGTTATTCTCACAGAGGAAGTCCATAGCCTTGGTCTGAGTGTCTTGTGAAAGGTTAGTGGCTCTCAGCCAGGCATGACGTCTGAGGGAGTTGGCCTGAGCCATAACCCTAGAGGCAGTGTAATTATTGTCTACAGCCATGTGGAACTGGTATTTGGTAGCCTCTAATGCTGTCTTTATGGTCTCTGCAATATCCTGAACCATTGTACTTCTTCCCTGCTGGACTATGGCCAGGATGGAATTCCACAAGGCTCTTTGGTATTTAGCTGCATATGCCATGTATGTGGAGAGGCAAAGCAGCAAGGAGGATGAAGTATAAGACTTTTTGCCCATGGAGTCCAGTTTACGTGGCTCTTTATTCAGGGGTTCAGAGGAGTGAGGCACATTAGCTTTATCACAAGCAGCAGCCTGCACTACTCCCTGATGGTCTGGATGCACATAAAGAAAATCAGCATTTGTTCTGGCCAGTGGAGATTTCTTTTCTACTTTTTTGTCTACTCCAGGCACAGTGGTAGGGTTTTGGAGTAGCTTCATGGCTGATTTTGCCAGCCTGCCCTTGCCCAGTACACACAGCCACAGTGAAGCCAGGAAAAAAAGGAAACTTTCATTTGGGATTTCTGGGACTGTTAAATTTCTCGTGGGACCCCATAATCTCTCTCTCCTCTGGATGGCACAAGTTGTGCCCTTGCCCTGTACACACAGCCACACTGAAGCCAGGAAAAACAAACCCTTTTATTTGGGATTTCTGGGACTGTTACATTTCTCATGCCCCCTTCCCCCATCACAGTCTCTCTCTCTCTCTCTCCTCTGAATGGCACAAGTTAAGAAAAAATTACTCACCTTAGTAATGTTGTTTCTTCTAATGGAGTCTTGCTATATTATGACAATTGCAGTTTGTCCCACCATTAGAACTGCTCCGGAGGTGAAAGAGTTAACTTCCATGCCAGGCATGGAGCTTAGAGCGCGAGCTCGGTTAGAGAAGCTCTGTCTGGATAATTTCAAACTGAAACTGTCAGATCTTTACGAGCAAAACTCACTAAGGTTCTGTGTGGAAGCTGTAACCTACACTAGCCAACTGGCTACTTAAATATTAACACATATTCCTGGTCCCAACACCAAGACTCAAGTCAGGGGACCAGAAAAAGATAAGATAAGATAAAATAAAACACAACACCCCAAAACCCCAAAAAGAAAGGGTGGAAAACAAAAATGGGCATAACAAGTGCCAACACTGGACTGCTCACCCCATACCCAAGTAGAAGTTCTGAGAGGGGCAGGCTGGGGGGGAGGTCATAATATAGCAAGACTCCATTAGAAGAAACAACGTTACTAAGGTGAGTAATTTTTTCTTCAAACAACATGAAGTCTTGCTATATTATGACAATTGCAGACTACACAGCAGTACCTCCAGGAGGAGGGACAGAACCTACTTAGGGAATAGGCTCTGAAGCACGGCTGTGCCAAACCGAGCATCCCTCCTGGCCTGGACATCCAGGGAGTAATGCTTGCTGAAAGTGTGTACCGTTTTCCAAGTAGCTGCTTGACATATCTCTAAGATAGGGATGTCTCTGGCAGCAGCTACAGACGCAGCTGTACCTCTGGTAGAGTGAGCCCTCAGGCCTGAAGGGGGAACTTTTCCCAGTTTTTGATAACAAAATTGGATACAAGAGACAATCCACCTGGCAATGGATCTCTTAGTGGCAGGTTTCCCTTTCCCAACCTCACCATAAGTGAGAAAAAGTTGGAGGGATTCGAACCTGTGACTCTTGGTACGCTCTATATAGTAACTTAGGGCCCTCTTAACATCTAAGCTGTGCAACCTCCTCTCACCAGAGGAGGAATGGTCAGTGAAGAACACTAGAAGGGAGATAGATTGATTAAGATGGAAATCTGAAACCACCTTAGGCAAAAACTTCCTGTTAGTCCTAAGGACTACCTTATCCCTGTGGAAGGAAATAAAGTCAGTCTCTACTGACAATGCTTGTAACTCCTTATCGCCTGGCAGAAGTGATAGCTACTAGAAAACAGTTTTCCAAGTCAAGTACTTAAGCTCTGCAGAAGACAGAGGTTCAAAGGGGGTTGCATCAACTGAACAATGCAAACATTAAGATCTCAGGCAGGGCCGGTCCCTGAAAGTGGATTAGTATGAAGTAATCCTTTGAAAACTTGGAAAATACAGGGTGAGTGGAAAGAGGAGGGCTTTCCTGCTGAAATAAAAGCAGAGACAGCTGCCAAATGTACTTTCAGGGTAGCTGGTCTCAGACCCAAAGAATTAAGATGGACCATATAGTCCAAAACAATGGGCAAATCAGCAGATTCCGGGGAAATATGTTTCCCAGAACACCAGATGGAAAACCTTTTCCATTTAGAGTTATAAGTAGCCCTGGTGGAAGGCTTCCTAGAAGCCTTCAGGATTTCAAGAACACCTTGAGAAAGGTGTAGGTCAGCAAATTCTAACTCCTCAAGAGCCAGGCCTTGAGGTTGAGGGATTTGAGATTCGGATACCAAACTCTCCCCTGGGCACAAGTTAACAGGTTGTGATTCCTGGGGAGACACAGGGGAAGATGGACTGCTAAGGACAGAAGGAGTGGGTACCAGGGCTGCCTGGCCCAATCTGGAGCAATCAGAATCATCTTGCAAGGCTGGGATCTGATTTTGACTAGCACCTTGAATAGGAGAGGGAAGGGGGGAAGGCATATAGAAACTTCCCTTCCCAATCTAGAAGAAAGGCATCCAGGGGGACTGAGCCCATCACTGGGGCCTGCAACAAAACAGTGGAATTGGTGATTGTCTGGGGCTGTGAAAAGATCTATCTGGGGATGCCCCATCTGGCAAAAACTATCCCCAGTACTTGGGGATCCAGTGACCATTCGTGATGGCCCTGGGAAATCCTGCTGAGAGCATCTGCCAGGACATTGTCCTTTCCTGGGAGGTGAACTGCTATGAGGGAAGTGTTCAGGAATAAGCCAGAGACCACAACTTCATTGCCTCGGTGCACAAGGCGAAGACCGGTACCCTTGTTTGTTGATGTACCACATTGTAGTGGTGTTGTCTGTTCTGACTTGTACCACTTTGTTCTGAACAGATGCAGAAAACACCTGAAGTGCTAGAAAAACAGTTCTGAGTTCCAGCAAATTGATGTGGAGCAGAGATTCCTGAGGGGACCACACTCCCTTAGTGGAGAGGTCGCCCATGTGAGCTCCCCATCCCAGAAGAGACGCATCTGTAGTAAGGGTTAAGGAGTGAGATAGAGGGATGAAGGGGACCCCTAGTCTCAAATTGCTCTGATCCTGCCACCACTGAAGGGCCTGGATCAGGGTTCGAGTCACTGGGATCAACTTGGAAAGGGGATCTTTTTTTTGAGACCAAAAGGCTCTCAAGTGAAACTGAATGTCCCTCATCTGAAACCTTGCTCCTTGCACTACAGCTGTGGAAGCAGCCATGTGTCCTAGTAGCTGTAAGAAGTGCCTTGCTGGTCGAGAGACCTGCAGAGTGAAGGAGAAGGCCAGGTCCACTAGGTTCCTTACCCTTTCTAGGGGCAGGAAGGCTCTGGCCTGCTTTGTGTCCAATTCTGCACCTATAAAGGTGAGTACCTGGACAGGTTCCAGAACTGACTTTGGAAGATTGAGAAGAAAACCCAGAGAGGTGAGCAGCTGCTGGGTAACTTGCAGGTGTGATTTGACCTGGTCTGAGACTGACCTACAATGAGCCAGTCATCTAGGTAGGGAAAGATGGCAATCTTCTGCCTCCTTAAATGAGCAACTGCTACTGCTAGACATTTGTGAATACCCTTGGGGCAGAGAGTAAGCCGAAGGGCATTGCTCTGAACTGGTAATGGCCTGAGGGCAGTTCGAATCTGAGGTACTTTCGGTGGGAGCTTCTGATAAGAACATGGAAATAGGCATCCTTGAGGTCCAGGGAAGCTAGCCAGTCCCCTGGCCTTAGAGAAGGTAAAATCATTGCCAGAGTCACCATTTTGAATTTTGGTTTCAAAAGGTGCTTGTTCAGATATCTTAGGTCCAAAATGCGCTGCCATTCTCCTGTCTTTTTTGGGGTAAGGAAGTACCTGGAGTACAGACCCTTGCCCTGGTGTAGGGGAGAAACCCTGTCTACAGCTCTGAGAGCCAGGAGGGTTGAGACTTCTGTTTCTAAGGCAAAGGTCTCTAGAGGGTTTGCAGGTGGAAAAGATCTGATTCTCATCTTTGGAAATTTTTTGAAGCTGAGAACCAGACCCTGCCTACTACTTCCAGGACCCACTTGTCTGATGTTAGAGACTGCCAGTCCTGAGACGAGTAAGCCAACCTGCCCCTACAGGTAATGGAGGACGGTCCTGGGCACCCCATCAGGGTGCCTGTTTGACAGGGGCTTTAGGCTGAGAGGTGGGAGCAGACCTGCTTGCACCCCTGCCTCTCCCTCTGAAGAACCCCCTCTGAGCATAAGCAGAGGAGGCCTGGTTTGGTAAAAAGGCCTGTGAAAAGGCCTACCTCTACCCCTGGGGGTCTGCCTCTGAGGAGTGGCTTGCCGCTCCTTGGCTTGTGCACTCCTATAAGTTGTCCTATATTCATCCATTTTCTTCATGTAATTCTCTGTCTGCTCCCCAAACAGAGAATTTCCTACTACAGGAAAATCCATAGCCTTAGTCTGGGTATCCTGTGACAAACTAGTACACCTGAGCCAAGCCAACCTACGAAAGGCCACAGATGTAGCCATGACTCTAGAGGATACATCATTAGAATCCACAGCAGCATGGAATTGCACCTGGATGCCTCAATACCATCAGCAGCCACCTGCTCCAGCTCCTTAGCAAGCTGGCCAGGGGCCTGTTTGGCCAAAGCCATGACAGTGTCCCATCTAGACTTTTGTATCTTGCCACATAAGCCATGTAATTTGCTCTGTCTGAGTCCCAAGGGCTGCCATGTATTGTTTTTAGCCATTGCATCAATCTTCCTGGAGTCCTTATCAGGAGGATGTGAAGCCAGGGGAATATTAGCCTTATCACAGGCTGCAGCCTGAACTACTCCAACATGACTGCATTGCTGTGAAAGGAATTCTGTATCAGGACCTGACAAAGTGTACCTCCTGTCCATCTTCTTGACCACAGGAGGCACAGAATTAGGAACTTTTAAATTTTTTATTATTTGTTTCCTAAATAATTTATGTAAAGGGATAGATAATCTCCCTAGACTCTGGGATATCCATCATTTCCACAAAATCAGGTTCCTCTTGCTCATCCACAGCTTCCTCCAATGGGAGCTGGAGGGTTTCAACAACCTTTTATAAAACAGAAAGTGAGAAGGAGACTCCAAGCGTGAGGGAGATTCTAAAGGTCTGTCTGGGAGATGTCAGTTCAATGGGCACATCCAGACTCTCAAAGTCACATTCACACTGTTCATAATCATCCTCCCCCTCCTCTGGTTCATAAAACTCTTCTATATCACATTCTTGAACCGGTGGAACCGGCCGAACCGACCTTTTGCCAGACAGTGGCGGTTCGGAAGGAGCCGGAGAAAGTGACTGGACAATTTGTATAGCTTTTGCTATCTCTGCAGCAGTTGGAGAAGGGATTTTAGACTCCACACCTGCTGATTTTCTAGTTTTCTTTGCTGGAACTGGCTCCTCAGAGTCAGCCTTACGTTTGCCCGAGGAAGTCTCGCCCTGGTCAGAGGGCACTCCCTCCGGTTCGGTTGGCACCGAACCGGGCTGGCCATCCGGGTCAGCGGACTTTTTGGCCTCTTGTTCCCTGAGCCTGCCAACTCTCTTATCCAGGGTGGCTGCAGGGAAATTCTTACAAATCTGGCAGTCTGAATTGAGGTGGTCAAACCCCAGACAATATACACATGTGGTGTGTGGGTCAGCCTTGGCAAAGGCTTCCCCACAGACACTACAGTGTTGAAACCCAGTGGGCCCGGTTTTTCTTTTGGGTTTCTCAGACATGATGCCAGCCTAACCAAAAACTTGCCTCTTTAACGGCAGTGCAAATAGAAGACACCTTTATCGGTTCCAACCAGAGTCACGGGTCGAAAAACCGTGAATGAAATCTGTTTTTTAGAACCGATAAGAACCGGGAACCGCACTCTAAAAGCTTTTAAATGCTTGATTTTTAAAGTTTTAAAACAACCTGATCGGTTCAAACCGAACCGATAAACATTTACAAGTTCCACACAGAAATAAACTTGTCTATTACTTACAATACCACAGACAGAGCTTGAACCGATCGGTTTGCGGTTAAAATAATAATGCGGTTGAATTTAACCGAGAAAAATACTGTTTAAACCGAGAAATGAACCGAGCAGTAGGAGAAATCTCCGGAGCGACTGTTCAGTGAGGCGGAGTAAAGAATCTGACAGTTTCAGTTTGAAATTATCCAGACAGAGCTTCTCTAACCGAGCTCGCTCTCTAAGCTCCATGCCTGGCATGGAAGTTAACTCTTTCACCTCCGGAGCAGTTCTAATGGTGGGACAAACTGCAATTGTCATAATATAGCAAGACTTCATGTTGTTTGAAAGATTTATTTTGCCAGCCTACCTTGCCCTGTACATACAGCCACACTGAAGCCAGAAAAAAAAAAAAAAAATCTTTTATTTGGGATTTCTGGGACTGTTAAATTTCTCATGGACCCCGGCAGTCAGTCAGTCTCTCTCTCTCCCCTCTGGATGGCACAAGTCAAAGATTTATTTTGCCAGCCTGCCCTTGCCCTGTACACATAGCCACACTAAAGCCAGGGAAAAAAAAAAAAGAAACTTTTATTTAAGGATTTCTGGGAGTGTTAAATGTTTTGTGGGCCCCCTGTAGTCTCTCTCTCTCTCTCTCTCTCTCTCTCACCTCTGGATAGCAAAAGTCAAAGATTCATTCTGCCAACCTGCCCTTGCCCTGGCCTGTACTACACAGTCACACTGAGGCCAAAAAAGAAAAAACTTTCTGGATTTCTGGCACTGTTACGTTTTTCTTGGGCCCCAGTAGTCTCTCCCTTTCTCCTCTGGATCTGGAATGGCACAAGTCAAATATTTTGCCAGCCTGCCCTTACTCATGTACACACAGCCACACTGTCTGAGGCCAAGAAAAGAAAAAAAAAAAGTTTGAGATTTTCTGTAACTGAAAAATGTCTCTAGGGCCCCCAGTAGTTTCTTACTCTCTCATCTGGAAGATCTTCTGAATTCAATTTCTGGATGGCACAAGTCAAATATTTATTTTGCCAGCCTGCCCTTGCCCTGTAGTACACTGCCGCACTGCCTTTTTATTTGCCTTGCTTGCCTCCCCTCCAGCAGTCACTCACCACTATCTCTCCTCTCTCCCAGTCCCTCCTTGGATTCCTCTCCAGTCCTCCCTCTTCCCTGACGATAAATGAAAATTACTTACCTACCATAATTCTTGATCTTCCTGTGTATCTTCACCATTCATCATTGTTGGGTAACTGGCTGGAGATAGGCACCCCGTGGGAGATTTTTTTTTGAAGGAGGAGGAGCCGGTGCCATTGGCGCTGCCCAAGTGGCCGACACATTGTGTGGTGCTTGTGGGTTGGCCAGTAACAGCTGTTGGATCCTCCTCCACCTCAGTTCTGCATGCCGGAGAGACAGAAGGTAAGAAGGTATAGAGAAAGTAAGGGTCAGGCACGGGAGCCCAAGAGAAAGTAAATGGAAAAGGAGCAACTGAAAAAGAATAAGCCGACGAGAGGACAGAGAAGGAGGGTCCCTGGATGACCAAAGGTAGGAAGGGAGAAGAGAGAAAGGGATAGAAAAAAAACAGAGGGTTGAGGGAGAGTGGGACGAGGGAAGGAGGCCAAGACCCATCAAGACAAGGGCTGATTGGAGATCACTAAGAGATGGATTCAAGGGAGGCTCTGAAGATTAGGATAATCCTGATGGGCAAAGCTCTCCAAAGCCCTGATTGCAACTCCCTAAGAAAAATCCTACTCTACTCTCCCCCACTGCAGTTACCGTAAGGAGAAAACCAGGCTTTCGGGGGGTAGAGCAGGGACCCCCAAGATAATACCATCCCCACAGGGGAAGGTAAGACAGAGAAGCCAACAAGTGGCAAGGGAGTTATGGCCAGCCTCAAAACCACTCCATCCTGGAGACTGAGAGTTGGAACTCATGGGATGGGCGTATCCTACAAAGCAGTTCAGGATAGAGGAGGGGCCCACCAGAAGACCCTAGGGGGAAAAAAACCATAAAGAGGCCCCACTCACCCCTTTCCAATACCCCCTCAAAGGCCTCCTGGTAGCCTGCCAGAAAGGAGGGGAAGAATTCAAAGGGGGAGGGGGCGAGTAGGGAGGTGGTATGGCTCAGGGACTGAGATCTTGTGAGGGGAAGGTAGGAGGGATTCAGTGATGAATGGTGAAAATACACAAAAAGATCAAGAATTATGGTAGGTATGTAATTTTCATATCTTACCCGTGTCAGTCTTCACCATTCATCACTGTTAGGTGAGTACCAAGCTCCCCGGAAGGGGGCCCGAGAAGCCCTGAAGGAATAACATCCCTCAGTCCCTCCCCAAGGGAAAGAATGGGGGAGAAGGGGACCCTTCGCTAGCTGGCTAGGGCTGGGACTGGTCAGGATGAGGCGGGGTCCCCTGAACCCTAGGGGAAAGAAAGCGCCCCTGAAGTTCCTGTCTCGACCTGTGGGAGAAGAGATGGGGCCACTGGAAGGAGGAGGTCAGTAACCTGTGCTGGACCAAAGGTGACACCTCGAAAGGCGAAGCTATGCCATCCGCCTAGTGCTGATTGCTGTTCCCGCAAGCTGTGAAGTGACCTCATTGGTGTCATAAGATGCCCTTGACCATTCCTTGCCAACTCCAGGCCTATCGCAGAGAGGGCTATGGCTTGCTGGGTAGCCTCCGATTCGGGCAGCGATGCTAGTGCTTGGCCCAGCATCACCCACAGATGCCTGTTGTAGGCAGCGTGGTGCGCCTGATGTGAGATGATTGCAAGCATCATCTGTGCAGAGAAGAAAACTCTCCGCCCCAGCTGATCAAACTCCCAGGAGTCTGCCTCAGGGGGCTAGTCGTGGACCGGGTGTCTATGCCCAGACGGGGTGTCCAGACGTAGGTCCAGAAGGTGGATAAGGCAAAGAGCTTGGAGACCACTGGGTTGCACAATACCACCTGCGACAGTCCATAGGGTCTGGTTCTGAGGAGTATGGAAGCTGCCAGGCACTGTATAACGCCTGCTGGAAAAGAACCATCCAGGAAGGGACCACCAAATGATGTGCCCCGTATTCGCCTAGAAAGGCTTGCATCGCACGCTCGATACTGTTTCGAGCATAACGAGAGATGTGCAAGTCCCTGACCAGCCTCAAAAGGAAGCGCTGATATTGGGCCTGATCAGCGTCTGAGGACAGAGGGCTCCTCTTCCCCCGTGGAGAAAAATGAGGAGGTCAAGGAACTTGTAGAGTATTGCCATGTATGTTTACTACATTTAAAGACTTATTTTTACTTTATGGCAAGTGCTCTCTCTCTCTCTCTCTCTATATATATATATATTTACATAGTGGTTGTTTATCATTTTTTTTTTAGTCCACCTACTACTTTAAGCTAATAGCACACATATATCACATATCCATTCTTTATTAAGTTCATATGGATGTTTATATGTCTTATAAACCTTTATCTTTTGATTATGCTGTTCAGGGATATGTGATGTTATTTTGGCAGATTATTCTTTTTTATTGAACTAATTTGATATAGTTCAATATGATTATTATGTCTGGTTTAATTATTACTTTAAAAATGTTTTATGCATTGTTTTGGTATGATGCTTATTGGTTTTTCCCAGGGTTCTAGCTTAAATATTTGAGTGCTAGTCATAATAATTACTTATAAGATATTGTTACACATAGTTAATAACTTAGGAATATTGCGTGTAGCCTTTTCTTAAGTGTTTTCTAAGTGTTTACATGCCTAGTAGTGTGGCTAGAAAGTCTCAGGTATATATACCAACTCCTATCTCTCTACACTTCACAATTGTTCTTACTGTAATATACAAGTTTTCATTGTTTCTAGGAATATTCTCTCTACTATCTCTTTAGTGAGGCTCAATAGGCATATTTATCATATTATTCTGAATCCATATGTTCTAAGGATCCTGCTCACATTTGTACAACCTACTCATCTGCCTTTAGAACCTTTGACACTCTCTGACTTAGTTTTTTTTTATGAGTCCCTCCTTCCGATTTGTAACTTCTTATTTTACCGTTTACCATCATGAGTGATTTGATATTGCACTCATGGAATGTTAAGGGACTCAATTCTCCTTGTGAGCGAAAACAAATACTTACCTACCTTAAGAAGCATAAAACACATATTGCTTTCTTACAAGAAACTAAACTTACGTCAGAGGATGTTGACAGGTTAAAAAAGGATTGGGTCGGTCAAGTATTTGCATCCTCTGCCTCCTCTAAAAAACGAGGTGTCGCTATTCTATTACATAAGTCTCTTAATTGGAGCCCAAAGAAAATTATTACGGACTCAGATGGTAGATGAATTATAATTCAATTATCTTCCACTGCAGGTACATTTATGTTAGTTAATGTTTATGCCCCTAACTCTTGATTCCCCTGAATTTTTTCATAACTTGGCTCAACAAATTATGATTAATAATACCAACAACTCACCTATTCTTATGAATGGTGATTTTAATTTAACCTTAGAAGCTCACCTAGATAGAAGTAATAAATCATATGATGCTCATCCACGAAGCATTAATGCCTTGACATTGCTAATGAAAGATCTGGGCCTTTCTGACATCTGGAGACTTTCCCACCCTAGACAACATGACTATACATTTTATTCCCCATTACACAAATTTTACAGCCGTATTGATTTTTGGCTTTCATCCCTTCTTATTACAGAGAAAACTATTAATACAGATATCCTTCCAATTACCATATCAGACCACTCTCCTATAAGCTTACATCTACTTTGGGGTCCACCCCCTTCTAAATTTCCTTCTTGGCGTTTAGATCCACTTTTACTGAGGGACCCAGAATTTATTCCTTGGATTACAGCCCAGATTCAAGGATTTCTCTCACTGAATGATACCTCTGAGGTATTTCAAGGCACAGTTTGGGAAGTTTTAAAAGCAACAATTCGAGGCAAAATTATTAGTTTCGCAGCTCATAGGAAAAAGCTAAGAGAGCAACAACTAGCAAATTTAGAGAATTCCCTTAAAGTAAAAGAAACTCAGTACTATAAAACAAAAAACCTAATCACGACTCACCGTTACATCTCAAAATCCTCCAATTAAGAATTAAAATAAATGAATTAATATCCAGAAAAGCTGAACTTGCCCTTTTAAGGCTTAAACATCGCTATTGGGAACAAGGAGACAGATGTGGGAAGTTGCTTTCTTATCAGCTTAAAACTCAGCAGGTGGAGAGATATATTGCTGGTTTAAAAGACCCATCAGGCCAAATTTATACAGACAACCCTACAATAAATCATATTATGCGTTCTTCCTACCAGCAACTATATTCTCATCCAAATTCCAGTTCTTCTAATCAAATACATGATTTTCTCGATAAACTCCACCTTCCTCACCTCTCTCATCAAGATATGGCCATACTAGATGAACTCTTTACCCTACAAGAGATCCAAACAGCACTATCATCTTTAAAAAATGGTAAATCCTCTGGGAGTGATGGTTTCCCTGTCGATTTCTACAAATCCTTATCTGGTACTCTTTGCCCTTTACTGCTTAAGGTCTATTTGGAAGCATTTTCCAATGGTAAACTACCCCACACTATGACCGAGGCTATTATTACTGTTTTACCAAAAAAGATAAAGATCCTTCTCTTCCCTCAAGTTACAGACCGATATCACTGCTCAACACAGACGGAAAAATCTTTGCTAAATTATTAACCCTCCGTTTAGATGCATTAATTTCAAAAATTATCCATCCTTCTCAAGCCGGATTTATTAAACATAGAACTGGTTCTGATCATCTTCATTCCTTGTTTAATTTAATCTACAAAGCAAAAACTCTTAAAACACCAGCCACGGCTATAGCCATTGATTTTGAGAAAGCATTTGATTCCCTTAATTGGAACTATTTATACCAAGTTTTATCACATTTTTGTTTTTACTAATAACTTCTGCGCCTATATCAAATTATTGTACACTCTCCCTTCTGCTCGAATTCTGACTAACACAACTACATCCCCCTCTTTTCATCTTGCAAGAGGCACTAGACAGGGCTGCCCCTTATCATCATATTTTGTTTATACTTGCCATGGAGCCTCTCTCTGCAGCTGTTTGTCAATCCTGCATAATTAAAGGCATCCCTATCGGTAACTCTCACTACATTTCATTATCTTATACAGATGATTTTTTTATTCTCCTAGAAAATCTCCAATCTTCAGGGCAACCTTTAGTTAAACTTCTTAACGAATTCACCTTTATCTCGGGACTAGCTCTAAATCTTAATAAATCTGAAATGCTACCATTAAACACCCTCTGTAAATCCTATATGAATGATCCTTTGGGCTTCAGCTGGGCTCCCAAGATATCTCATATCTAGGTATCTGGATCATCCCATCATTGGATAAAGTTTGGGATGCTAATTTCTCTCCTTTACTTACTAACATAAAAAAATATATTTGACAGATGGAAATTGCTTAATCTTACCTTTAATGGAAAATTTCTGCTATTAAAATGACAATAGCTCCAAAAATATTGTATCTTTTTCTAATATACCTCTAAAACTTCCTCTTCCTTCCTCATTAAAATCGATAAATAAATAGGTAATTTTATTTGGGATGGCAAAATCCCCCGATTTAGTCGTAATAAACTTAGATCACATTGGTCAAGAGGTGGATTCGACCTCCCTTGGTTTCAGGCCTACTTTTGGGCTTTCCGTGCAACCCAGACTATCAAATGGTTTATTCAATCTGACGCCAATTCACCTTTATGGGTTAATATGGAAGCCTCTCTTTGTGCTAACAACATTGCTACTTCTTCTCTTTACAATCCCATCCCCTCCAAATTAAAATCTCACCCCACTATAGTACCATCCACGTTCTACTGGAAAATAATTAATAAATATCTCAAATCTAACCCTACCCCTCTTGCTTATGCTCCTATCTGGGGAAATAACCAAATATCTCTCGAAAACCATCCAATCTACTGTCGATCTTGGAAAAATAGAGGCATACTTTTATTAAGAGACATACTTGAACCCCATACGTTAAGAATAAAACCCTATTCTGATCTATGCACTCAATGGAATCTTCCCCACCAGGATTTTTGGAAATATCTACAGCTTCGCACAGCATGCACCTATTATTTCTCACTTATTACGAATCAATCACATGATCAACACATCTCCAAATGGATAAAACAACATGTAAATTGAATAGTGTCATCTATAAAGTTATTAGAGAATCACTACCGACCAGTCCATTACTGCAAAAATAAATGGAGCAACTTATTACACTATAACATTATAAATGAGCAATGGCATAGAGTGTTGGCTTTCTTGCCACAATTGATAAACGTGGCTTCGCTCATTCAGACTAAAATTCTTCATTTATGGTATAGGACCCCAACTGTATTGCATAAAATGGGATTAACGGATAATGACAACTGCTGGCGATGTAACTCGCCTAATGGCAATTCACTTCATATTTTATGGGATTGTCCCTCCATATGAAAATTTTGGCACCAGATTCATATATTTGCAATGAAAGTGACTGGTCAACCCTTTGTATTAGATCCTAAACACTGTATACTTGGTATTTTTGACCCTCATTCCTATAATATTCCCCAATCCTTTAACAGATTGTTAACCATATTTTTTCTTCTAGCTAAACATAGTATACTTATGAATTGGAGATCTAATATAATCCCCACTCTCCCTGATATTCTTAATCATTTATCTCAATATGCCTCCTGATCAGACATGACACATTTCTCTTGAATCGACTCAATATATATAATTAAATGTTGGCAGGAATATTTTAAATATTTGGATTCATCTAGCCATTATGGCACTTAAAGTATGGATTGAAATACTTTATATAATATCTCTCTCTCTCTCCTTCTATCGATATCCCCCATTTCCTCGGATTGTGGTCTCGCTTTTTCTCTACTTACTTGATACTCTCCTTCTCTTTGCTATCTCTTCCTCTTCTCTTGTTTTCTTAATCTTTTCTTTATAAGCTTTAGTATCACTCTAACGATATATACATTGTAGCAATGTACAACTATGACTTTTCATATCTCCTCTTTCACCTTATACTACTTCCATTTTTACTGTATATTATGTAGTGCTAAGCCTTTTTCCTTTTTCATTATAATATTGTATCTGTTCTACTTTAGGTAGTTAACCCATAATTATTACATTACTATTGAATAGTCTTTTTTTTCCTCCTTTGTTAGATGTTATGCTACTTAGTTTATCATTTATATAACCTTATATAGTATTGTTATAGGATATACTTGTTGTTTGTTTATCTTTTAAATAATTCAATAAAAAGATCAACTGCAAAAAAAAGGAACTTGTAGAGTCAGACTCTGGCTGCAGAGGAGGAACTGGTCGGAAGACCTGCTCATCCATGGCCCTAACATACTGAGGGAAAGCTGCAGCCCGAGATCTGAACTGGTCCCAGGTCAAAGGCCCCAGAGGACCCACATGGCCTGGGACAAGGGGAGCTGGATGCAGAGGCACGGGCAAACCTGCAACCTGATGTGATGTGTCTCTGCCAGGGCTAGAGGAATCTACAGGAGAACCTGGCATCAGCAGGAATCCGTAGGTCTGTAAATTCACTGACTTGTCAAGGAACACAAATCAGTCGGGACTTAATCCTGTAAGGTGAGCTACCTTATGAGGGGACTGGGGCTGCATGGATCCAGAAGGGTGGTCCCCAGCCCCAGTCAATGAGATTTCCCTAGAACAGGATGAAGGGAGGAGACGGGGCTCAGCACTATGGCTCCTGCACCAACCCCGGAGGGCCACAGGAGTGTGCCGATGTCCTTGCCCCTGCCCCAACTCAGGTGACTCTGAGGAAGCTCTCTTCTTCGCACTCTGTGCCAAAGAGCCCCCCAACTCAGGTGACCCCCTGAGGGAGGTCACCGAAGGGGGTGGCTCAATCTTGATTCTGAGAGGGGGGACAGCACCAGGGATGGTTGCTACCCCCTCACTCAGGAACCCGATCAACATACCCGCAGCAGCGGGACTGCCAACTCGCAGCTGATCCCGAGCCTCCATCGGCCCGAGAATCAGCAAGAGCCACAGTCACCGGAGCCACAGAAGGGGGCACGTGGGGAGGTGCAAGGGTGCTAGGCCGTGGGGAATCCTCTGACTCTGAAGAATCAGGCCTCCAGTCTGGATCAGCCTCTGAATTGTCTGACTCCAAAGAGAAGACAATCAAGAAGTGCTACAGACTGCAGCCCCAGAATCCCCAGATCAAAGCGCCACGAGTGGTCACAGACTGGCACCCTGCGGTGCAGTCCCGATCAGCGACACATAAACAGCGCCAGGATCCAAGATGGCACCGTTAGCAGCACCGAGAACGCCCCCATGCCGGGACCAGCAGCCATGGGCCCCGACAACGGGGGAGCCTGCACCTCCAAAGAGGTGACTGCCAGAGTGGTGCTCCCGGCCCAGCCCCGAAGAGAGCCAAACCAGACCTCCAGCACCGTGGTAGGAACCTCCTCTATGGTAAGGCATGAAGAAAAGGAGGCCCCCCTCTTCACCGAACCATGTAGGCCCAGGAAGGGACCAGAGGAAAGGCTGAGTGTCCTATGCTTGGACCGACATGAGCGATGCCGCCCCCCCCCGAAAGTTGGCGGAGCCCTGACGACTTTTAACGTACAGTGCTCCAGAACTCGGCGGTCCATAGAAAAGAAGGCATCACAGGAATCCATGTTGTGTTGAAGTCCAAGGCAGGAAAGGCAAATGTCATGCTGTTCGGTAATGAAGATCTGTCGGCCACAGGGACACTGACGCATGGGAGGCCGACCCGTTTTCTTCTACCATTTCTTGTCCAGAGGACCAAGCATGACGCGTATAGCAACTTAAAGAGAAAACCCCAGAAAAGACTTGATGCCGTAAAATAAAAGGAAAGGTATTACCGGTCTGGAATGGCATAGAGTAGTTTTTCTGCAGCAGAACCGAGGCGGAGTCACGGAAGAGAAAGAACGTCGTTGAAGGCTTTGAGTCATCATCGAATACTAGGTTGCACAGAGAACTCTTGAGCAAGGGTGCTGTCTCGACGATGGGAGAAGCAGAACTGAGGTGGAGGAGGATCCAACGGCCGTTACTGGCCAACCCATGAGCGCCACACAACGTGTTGGTCTCGTGGGTGGTGCCAACGGTGCCGGCTCCTCCCTCAAAAAAAAAATCTCCTGTGGGGTGCCTGTCTCCGGCCAGTCACCCAACAGTGATGAATGGTGAAGGCTGACACAGGTAAGATCTTTCTCTCTCCCCTCCAGTAAGTCTCCTTTCTCTCTCTCTTTCTTTCCTCTCCTCCGGCTCCGGTTCAAAAATAAATATTTTTTTGTAGTTCATATTTTATTTGGTTTCTTTCTTTTCTCTCTCTCTCTCTCTGCTGTGTGCAACTTCTGCTGACTCTGCTCTGCAGCAGCACAAGCTCCTCCAACCATCCTCCAACTCGCTCTGGGCCCGTGTTACGCACTCACCATGGTTATATACCATGATTGCGTCATTTGACTATCCTGATCTGTTGCCTGATTAGATGCCGCCAGTCGCCTGTACATGGGGTGAGCTTGCTGACGGCATCCCCATAGCATCAGTACACTAAAGGGCACTCCATGGACCTGGAAGAAAAAATTACTCACCTTAGTAATGTTGTTTCTTCTAATGGAGTCTTGCTATATTATGACAACTGCAGTTTGTCCCAGCCTTAGAACTGCTCCGGAGGTGAAAGAGTTAACTTCCATGCCATGCATGGAACTTAGAGCGCAAGCTCGGTTAGAAAAGCTCTGTCTGGATCATTTCAAACTGAAACTGTCAGATCTTTACGAGCAAAACTCACTAAGGTTCTGTGTGGAAGCTGTAACCTACAGTAAATTAATAAAAAGGGAACTAGGAGAGCTTCAGTAGCAGACAAGTAGTGGAACTGCAGTATAATGTGGGGAGTGGTGCAATGCAGTGGCTGTGGGGCAGCCATATTCAGGCAGACCTTCTGGACACTGAGGTGCTGCCCTATCTGCATGCATCTCTCTGGACTAGGGAGGAGGTAGCCAGACCCAGAGCGGAAGTAAACTGGGTCAGGAGTACCATCACCCTATCCAGGGACCACCCAGTCCAATGCAACTGCCTCAAAGGATGCCGAGAACGAGGAGCACTTGGATGACAGTGGGCTCAGGGAGGGTTACAGCGTCAGGCAGAGGCACATCCCAGATCCTATTCCACTCAAGAACTCATATGCCACACTGGCAAATGAGGACAACCAAATAGAGGTACCCAGAGAAGTGGAAGGAAAGGATGTGGAGGTTAGCCAGGGAGGTGAACTCAGCGGGGAAAGCAGTGGACCCCAGAGGAGGAGGAAGCGAATCCTGGTGGGGGACTCCATCATAAGAGGGATCCAGCTAGGGACACAGGAGGGGGAGGACAGGGAGGTGAGGTGCCTACCAGGTGCCACGGCATGGAGGGATGGAAGGAAGATCCTGGGGATCACTGGGAAGGCAAGACGGGAGGGTGAGACTGGATGTCATTATCCACCTAGGTACTCAATGACCTGGCAAATGGGAGCCAAAGGAAGTTCAGGAAGAGTTTAGGAAACTGGGGAGGGTCTCAGCAAGTAGCTACTCTGTCACTTTCTCAGAAGTACTACCGTGAGAGGCAAGGAGAGCATAGGAGTGCATGCACCAGGAACTTTAACTCATGGTTGAAGAACTGGTGCTGTAAGGAAGGGTTTGATTCATTGGTGACTGGGGACCCACCTGGAGGAATGGAGGTTTGTTCAAGCCTGATGGCCTGCATCCATCCTGAGGGAATCAAGCACTCAATGATAAGTTTAAATGCTACATTGACAAGCATTTAAACTAGCAAAGGGGTGGCAGGGCCAGCAAGGAGGGTACCCACTTGCTCACCCCCCACAGCTAGCAGTGGAACCAATGAACCAGAGGAGGCTATCTGCAAAGCAGTGTGCAAAGATGGAGATTAGTGCCCAAGAGGTGGATAAGCAGAAAGGGGCAAAATTCAGCAGAAGGGCAGACAGCAAGGAGAACCAGGGATAAATGACAACCAAGGAAGGGCTGGAGTAGAACTGTAGAAACAGTCTAGGGAGGTCAAATCATGGAGTCTATGTGTGCAAATGCCAGGAGCCTTAGCAACAAGATGGAAGATCTGAGGCTGTCATGGTGCAGTCAGACCTGGACATTGTGGCCATCACTGAAACCTGGTGTAATGATAACCACGACTGGGAGATGGCCATACCTGGCTACAACATATTCAGAAGAGACAGAGCAGGCAGGAAGGAGGAGGAGTGGCACTGTATGTGAAAATGACATAGGGCCACAGAGATCCAGGAGGAACAAAATGGGAGAGATACTGTGGGTTAAGCTGGAAAGAAAATGGGACAGCCATCCGCACAGGTGTGGTCTATAGACCACCAGCACAGGAGGAAGAAACAGATAGGGAGCTGATGCTAGCCATCCAAAGGATGGCAGACAAGGGTGAGGTAGTACTGGTTGGAGACTTCAATATTCCAGACATGGACTGGAGCATCCCAGCAGCAGCATCAACAAGGAGCAGATTTATCCTGGACTCCCTTCAGGGTGCCTTCCTCAAGCAACTGGTCATGGAACCAACTCGGCAGAAGGCAATACTGGACCTTGTGCTCACAAACAGGGACAGTGTGATGGGGGTAACAGTGGGGGAGCACCTGGGAAACAGTGACCACCAGTCATTGTGGTTTGAAATCACAGAAAGAGCAGAGCCAAACCACACAAAAAACGTATCCTGGATTTTAGGGGGAGGCTTGGAAAATGGGAGATACTTGAAAGAGGCATTAAGGAAATGGGACAGGAATCAGGGTTGAGGACAGTGGGCAGTATTTAAATGGGGATTACAAGAACAACAGAATTATGCATTAAACAGGTTAGCAAGAGGAAAAGGAAGAGGAGACCATTATGGTTTTCCAAGAGGTAGCAAAGAAAGTGAAAGCCAAAAGATTGCATTCTAGCAATACAAAAGACACAGGCAGAAGGGGATAGAGAAGTATTCAGGAGAAGCAAAGGGAGGCAGGGAGGTCAGTAAGGAAGCCAAAGCTCAGACAGAAAAGCACATTGCAAAATCAGTGGAGAGGGACAAAACCTTTACAGGTACATAAGTGAAAGAGAAAGACAAAGGGAGGGATAGGTGAGACTGAAGGGGAGGATGGGAGCCACGTGGAGGATGCAACAGTAAAGCTGACATATTGAACAGGTATTTCTCAGTCTTACTGAGGAAGAGGAGGGTAATGGGTCTGAAGGGAGTACAAGGGGTGAGAATGGTGCAGAAATGGACACAAGTCCCTTTACACGAGAAAGGGTCCTGAAGGAACTGGAAGTAATAAGAGTTGATAAAGCAATGGGTCCAGATAGGGTGCACCCCAGGGTCCTTAAAGAACTAAGAGAGGTGGTGGCTGAACCTCTGGCTATCCTGTTTAGCCGATCACTGGAAACAGGGGAGGTACCCAAAGACTGGAGGACAGCAGATGTAGTCCTCTTTATACAAAAGTGGGAACAAAGAGGAAAGGAACAACAGACTAGTCAGCCTCACCGGTAGTGGGGGAAGATCATTGGAAGCACTACTGAAGGAGAGATTGGTAGAACATCTGGTTGTCAATGGACCACAGGACCCAAGGCAGCATGGTTTCACCAGGGGAGAGTCATGTCAGGCCAATCTCGTTGGATTTTTGACTGGGTGACTAGGGAGGTGGATCAGGGAGGCGGTGGACATGGCCTATCTGGACTTCAACAAGGCCTTTGACACTGTGCCACATAGAAGACTATTACACAAACTGGGGAATATGGGTGTGGGCAGGACAGTAGTGTGGTGGGTAGGTAACTGGCTGGGTGGCAGGACACAGAGGGTGGTGGTAAATGGCTGTCACTCCACAGAGGGAAGAGTGACCAGTGGGGTACCACAGGGATCAGTTCTGGGACCGGTCCTATTCAACATCTTCATCAGTGACATTGCGCAGGACCTAGAAGGCAGAATTTCACTGTTCGCTGATGACACAAAGCTCTGTAACAGAGTAGACACACCAGAGGGTGTAGACAGAATGAGAAGCAGCCTGCAGAAACTTGAAGAATGGTCAGGGTTTGGCAGTTGAAATTCAATGCAAGAGTGCAAGATAATGCATATGGGGCACAAAACCCTGGCACAATATATCAGTTGGGGGTGAGGATATAGCATGCACCAAGCAGGAAAGGGATCTTGGGGTTATCATCTCTGATGACCCCAAGGTAGGGAAACAGTGACAAGGCAGCAGGTAAAGCAAATAGGATGCTGGGATGTATAGGCAGGGCATCAACAGCAGGAAAAGGAGGTCATAATTCACTATACAAAGACACTAGTGAGGCCCCCACCTGGAGTACAGTGTACAGTTCTGGAGACCATACCTACGTAAGGACATAGACAGGGTAGAGAAGGTTCAGAGGAGGGCAACAAAGATGGTGCATGGATTGCATCACAAGTCCTATGAAGACAGGTTGAAGGAACTGAACATGTACCCCTGGAGGAGAGGAGGAGAGAGGGGATATGATAGAGACATACAAGTATCTTACAGGGAGGAACAGGGTGCAGGAAAACACTATTTTAAGCGAAAAGATGTTCCAGGACTAGAGGGCATGGGATGAAGTTGAGGAGGAGATTCAGAGGAAACATGAGAAAGAATTTCTTCACAGAACGGGTGGTGGACAAGTGGAACACCCTGCCAGAGAAGTGGTGGGGCTGAAACAATCACGGATTTAAGAATGCATGGATAGACATAAAGGAATTCTGGAGGTCAGGGGTAAGGGCAACAGACTTCTAGGAAAACAAACTGAACTTACAAGCTCAAATGGACAGACTGGGTGGGCCATAGGCTCTTATCTGCCGACACTGTCTATATATCTATGTATCTACACTAGCCAACTGGCTACTTACGTATTAACACATTTTCCTGGTCCCAACACTAAGATTCAAGTCAGGGGACCAGAAAATAAGATAAGATAAAATAAAACACACACCCAAACACCCCAAAAGAAGGGTGGAAAACACAAGATGGGCATCAATAAGTGCCAACACTGGACTGCCCACCCCATCCCTAAAGTAGAAGTTCTGAGAGGGGCAGGTTGGGGAGGTTATAATATAGCAAGACTCCATTAGAAGAAACAACATTACTAAGGTGAGTAATTTTTCTTCAAACAACATGAAGTCTTGCTATATTATGACAATTGCAGACTCACAGCAGTACCTCCATGGAGGAGGACAGAACCTACTTAGGAAATAGGCTCTGAAGCACAGCTGTGCCAAATCGAGCATCCCTCCTGGCCTGAATGTCCAAGGAGTAATGCTTAGTGAAAGTGTGTACTGTTTTCCAAGTAGCTGCTTGACATATCTCTAAGATAGGGATGTCCCTGGCCGCAGCTAGGGACGCAGCTGTACCTCTGGTAGAGTGAGCCCTCAGGCCTGAAGGGGAACCTTACCCACTTTTGATAGCAAAATTGGATACAAGAGACAATCCACCTGGCAATGGATCTCTTAGTGGCAGGTTTCCTTTCCCAACCTCACCATAAGTGAGAAGAGTTGGAGGAGTCAAACCTGTGACCCTTGGTACGCTCTATGTAGTAACTAAGGGCCCTCTTAACATCTAAGCTGTGCAGCCTCCTCTCACCAGAGGAGGAATGGTCAGTGAAGAACACTGGAAGAGAAATAGATTGATTAAGGTGGAAATCTGAAACCACCTTAGGCAAAAACTTCCTGTTAGTCCTGAGGACTACCTTATCGCTGTGAAAGGAAATAAAGTCAGTCTCCACTGACAAAGCTTGCAACTCACTTATGCGCCTCAGAAGTGATGGCTACTAGAAACACAGTTTTCCAAGTCAAGTACTTAAGCTCTGCCGAAGACAGAGGTTCAAAGGGGGGTTGCATCAGCTGAGCAATGCAAACATTAAGATCCCAGGCAGGGGCAGGGTCCCTGAATGGTGGATTGGTATGAAGCAATCCCCTGAAAAACTTGGAAAATAGAGGGTGAGCAGAGAGAGAAGAGGGCTTCCCTGCTGAAATAAAAGCAGAGACAGCTGCCAAATGCACTTTCAGGGTAGCTGGTCTCAGTCCCAAAGAATTAAGATGGACCATATAGTCCAAAACAGTGGGCAAATCAGCAGATTCCGGAAATATGCTTCCCAGAGCACCATGGAAAACCTTTTCCATTTAGAGTTATAAGTAGCCCTAGTGAAGGCTTCCTAGAAGCTTTCAAAATTTCGAGAACACCTTGAGAAAGGTGTAGGACAGCAAACTCTAACTCCTCAAGAGCCAGGCCTTGAGGTTGAGGGATTTGAGATTCGGATACCAAACTCTCCCCTGGGCACAGGTTAACAAATTGTGGTTCCTGGGAAGATGGACTAAGGACAGAAGGAGAGGGTACCAGGGCTGTCTGGCCCAATCTGGAGCAATCAGAATCATCTTGCAGGGCTGAGATCTGATTTTGACTAGCACCTTGAACAGGAGAGGAAGGGGGAAGGCATAGAGAAACTTCCCTTCCCAATCGAGGAGGAAGGCATCCAGGGGGACTGAGCCCAACACTGGGCCTGCAACAAAAAAGTAGAAGTTGATGATTGTCTGGGGCTGCAAAAAGATCTATCTGAGGGGTGCCCCACCTGGCAAAAACTATCCCCAGTACTCGAGGATCCAATGACCATTCGTGATGGCCCTGGGAAATCCTGCTGAGAGCATCTGCCAGGACATTGTCCTTGCCTGGGAGGTGAACTGCTATGAGGGAGGTGTTCAGGGAATAAGCCAGAGACCACAACTTCATTGCCTCGGTGCATAAGGCCGAAGACCGAGTGCCCCCTTGTTTGTTGATGTACCACATTGTAGTGGTGTTGTCTGTTCTGACCTGTACCACTTTGTTCTGAACAGATGCAGAAAAAACCTGAAGTTAGAAAAACAGCTCTGAGTTCCAACAGATTGATGTGGAGCAGAGATTCCTGAGGGGACCACAATCCCTGGGTGGAGAGGTCGCCCATGTGAGCTCCCCATCCCAAAAGGGATGCATCTGTAGTAAGGGTCAAGGAGTGAGATAGAGGGATGAAAGGAACCCCTTGTCTCAGATTGCTCTGATCCTGCCACCACTGAAGGGCCTGGATCAGGGTTCGAGTTACTGGGATCAACTTGGATAGGGGATCTCTTCTTTGAGACCAAAAGGCTCTCAAATGGAACTGAATGTCCCTCATCTGAAATCTTGCTCCTTGCACTACAGCTGTGGAAGCAGCCATGTGTCCTAGGAGCTGTAGAAAATGCCTTGCTGGTAGAGAGACCTGCAGGGTGAAGGAGGAGGCCAGGCCCACCAGGGTCCTTACCCTTTCTAGGGGAAGGAAGGCTCTGACCTGCTTTGTGTCCAGTTCTCGCCTATGAAGGTGAGTACCTGGACAGGTTCTAAAACTGACTTTGGAAGATTGAGAAGAAAGCCTAGAGAGGTAAGCAGCTGCTGGGTAACCTGCAGGTGTGATTTGACCTGGTCTGGAGACTGACCCACAATGAGCCAGTCGCCTAGGTAGGGAAAGATGGCAATCTTTTGCCTTCTTAAATGAGCAACTGCTACCGCCAGGCATTTTGTGAATACCCTTGGGGCAGAGGTAAGGCCGAAGGGCATTGCTCTGAACTGATAATGGCCTGAGGGCAGTTCGAATCTGAGGTACTTTCGGTGGGAGCTTCTGATAAGAACATGGAAGTAGGCATCCTTGAGGTCCAGGGAAGCTAGCCAGTCCCCTGGCCTTAGGGAGGGTAAAATCATTCCCAGAGTCGCCATTTTGAATTTTGGTTTTAAAAGGTGCTTGTTCAGATATCTTAGGTCCAGGATGGGCCGCCATTCTCCTGTCTTTTTTGGGGTAAGGAAGTACCTGGAGTACAGTCCCTTGCCCTGGTGTAGGGGAGAAACCCTTTCTACCGCTCTGAGAGCCAGGAGGGTTGAGACTTCTGTTTCCAAAGCAAGAGTCTCTAGAGGATTTGCAGGTGGAAAAGATCTGATTCTCATCTTTGGAAATTTTTTGAAGCTGAGAACTGAGACCCTGGCTTACTACTTCCAGGACCCACTTGTCTGAAGTTAAAGACTCCCAGTCCTGGACGAAGTAAGCCAGCCTGCCCCCTACAGGCAATGGAGAATCGGCCCTGGGCATCCCATCAGGGTGCCCGTTTGGCAGGGACTTTAGGCTGAGGGGTGGGAGCAGGCCTGCTCATACCCCGTCTGCCTCTCCCTCTGAAGAACCCCCTCTGAACGTAAGCTGAAGAGGAGGCCTGGGTTTGGTAAAAAGTCTGTGAAAGGCCTGCCCTTACCCCTGGAGGGCTGCCTCTGAGGAGTGGCTTGCCGTTCCTTGGCTTGTGCACTCCTATAAGTGGTTCTACATTCATCCATTTTTCTATAATTCTCTGTCTGCTCCCTAACAGAGAATTTCCCACCACAGGAAAATCCATGGCCTTAGCCTGGGTATCCTGTGACAGACTAGTACACCTGAGCCAAGCCAATCTACGAAAAGCCACAGATGTAGCCATGACTCTAGAGGATACATCATTAGAATCCACTGCAGCATGGAATTGCACCTTAGATGCCTCAATACCATCAGCAGCCACCTGTTCCAGCTCCTTGGCAAGCTGGCCAGGGGCCTGTCTGGCTAAGGCCATGACAGTATCCCATCTAGATTTCTGGTATCTTGCAACATAGGCCATATAATTTGCCTGTCTGAGTCCCAAGGACGCTGCCATGTATTATTGTTTTAGCCATGGCATCAATCTTCCGGAGTTCTTGTCAGGAGGATGTGAAGCCAAGGAATATTTCTTAACACAGGCTGCAGCCTGAACTACCCCAACATGGCTGCATTGCTGTGAAAGAAATTCTGTATCAGGACCTGACAAGGTGTACCTCCTGTCCATCTTTTTATCCACAGGAGGCACAGAATTAGGAGCTTTTAAAATTTTTATTGTTTGTTTCCTGAAGGATTTATGTAAAGGAATAGACAATCTCCTGGACTCTGGGATATCCATCATCTCCACAAAGTCAGGTTCCTCTTGCTCATCCACAGCTTCCTCCAAAGGGAGCTGGAGGGTTTCAGCAACTTTTCTATAAAACAGAAAATGAGAAGGGGACTCAGAAAGCCTAGGGGGAGACTCTCCTAAAGGTCTGTCTGGGGAGATGTCCGGTTCAATGGGCACATCCAGACTTTCAAAATCACATTCACACTGTTCATAATCATCCTCCCCTCCTCTGTTCTATAAAACTCCTCTATATCATATTCTTGAACCGTGGAACCCGGCCGAACCGACCTTTTTTCCAGATAGTGGCGGTCCGGACGGAACCGGGAAGCGACTGGACAATTTACAATTTGGATCGCTTTGGCTATCTCTGCAGCAGTTGGAGAAGGAATTTTGGACTCCACCCTGCTGATTTTCTAGTTCTCTTTGCTGGAACTGGCTCCACTGAGTCAGCTTTTTGTTTGCCCGAGGAAGTCTCGCCCTGGTCAGAGGGTACTCCCTCCGTTCGCTGGCACCAAACCGGGCTGGCCATCCGGTCCAGTGGACTTTTGGCCCTCCCTGCCCTGAGCCTACCAACTCTCTTATCTAGGCTGGCTGCAGGAAATTCTTGCAAATCTGGCAGTCTGCATTGAGGTGGTCAAACCCCAGACAATAAACACATGTGGTGTGTGGGTCAGCCTTGGCAAAGGCTTCCCCACAGACACTACAGTGTTGAAACCCAGTGGGCCCGGTTTTTGGGTTCTCAGACATAATGCCAGCTCTAACCAAAAACTTGCCCTTTTCCGCAAATGCCAGCAAGACACCTTTATCGGTTCCCAACCGTGTCACGGGTCGTGGAAAACCGTAATGAAATCCATTTTTTAGAACCGATAAGAACGGGAACCGACTCTAAATAGCTTTAAATGAATTTAGAAAAAGTTTTAAACAACCTGATCGGTTCAAACCAAACCGATAAACATTTACAAGTTCCACACAGAAATAAACCTGTCTATTACTTACAATACCACAAACAGAGCTTGAACCGATCGGTTTGCGGTTAAAATAATTATAATCGCGGTTGAATTTAACCGAGAAAAACACTTTTAAACCGAGAAATGAACCGAGCAGTAGGAGGAATCTCCGGAGCGACTGTTCAGTGAGGCGGAGTAAAGAATCTGACAGTTTAGTGGAAAGCTGAGCTCACACATGGAAATTAAATTTCAATATCACCAAGTGCAAGGTGTTGCATCTTGGTCGGGGAAACCCTAAACACAGGTACACCCTGGGAGGGGAGGCGCTGGAGGCCTCAATAGGGGAAAAAGACCTAGGGGTCATAGTGGATACATGTATGAATAACTCTGAGCAGTGCAGAAGAGCAGCTAAGGGCAAACAGGATGCTGGGATGCATCGTGATGGGGTATCACCTCTAGGAGCAAGGAAGTGATTCTGCTGTACAATGGACTGGTTAGACCACACCTTGAGTACTGTGTACAGTACTGAAGACCACACTTGAAGAGGGACATACAGCCCTGGAGAGGTACAGAGGAGGGCAACAAGATGATATGAGGGCTAGGATTTGACTTATGAGGACAGACTTGAGGAGCTCTGCCTGTTTTCATTGGAGGAGAGGAGAGACAGGGGACATGATTGAGGTCTTCAAGTACCTCAAGGGAATAAATAGGGTAAACATGGAGTGATCTTCAGACTAAAGCAGGAGGTATCACCAGAGGGCATGGTTTGAAGTTGGAAGGTGGAAGGGTGAGGGGGGAAAAGAGGAGGAGGTTTTTCACTGAGAGGGTGGTGGACCCTTGGAATGCACTGCCTGGTGAGCTGGTTCAGAGATCCACAGTGGAGGGCTTCAAGAGAGGGTGGGACAGCACAGAAAGTGGATGTATCAGATGATGGCCTGTCCTGGGGGGGTGGGGATGGATGATAGGAGTTTCTGGAGCACAAGGGATGGGAGGGTCTCGGCACCCAACTAAGGATCTAGGTTCGAGCAGACTCGATAGACCGTAAGGCCTAATCTGCTGGCAAATAGTATGTTAGTATGTTAGTTTCAGTTTGAAATGATCCAGACAGAGCTTTTCTAACTGAGCTCGCGCTCTAAGTTCCATGCATGGCATGGAAGTTAACTCTTTCACCTCCGGAGCAGTTCTAAGGCTGGGACAAACTGCAATTGTCATAATATAGCAAGACTTCATGTTGTTTGAACTGGACTTCTGCAGTGAAGTCCATACTTATCTGGTCTGTGGATTACGGGTTCGATCCAGGGGGTTGGATCTCGGGTGGAACAGTCCACCCAGCCCTAGTTCAGTTGTTCTCTCACTGAAATTAAGAACTGCAGTGCAGGGGTCACTGTCTACTCCATTTCTAGTCTGGATGGGCTTTTCAGGAGCCAGTCAATCAAATAAGGAAATACCTGTAGTCCTAGATATTTGAAGTGTGCTACAAGAAATTAAAACTATGTACTTCCTGTAATTCTTGCACTTCCAGAATATCTTCATCACTGATTCAAACTAGTGGGTCTGAGCCAGAGGCGCTAGGACCCTACAGAAGTCAGAAGTTTTTAGAGGGCTGGTGATGCATGCACTCTCTGGTATACAGCAGCACCAGTCCCCAGCCACTTTGGTACCTGTTTTAACAAGGAGGTGAGCAGCACAACTTAACAAGAAACTGATGCAGTTAACCTAAGGGACAAAGGTAGCCCTGGTGGCCCATACAGGAAGGGCCACCAAACCAGTAACACAATGTCTTCATAGCCCAAACTAAGTAAAAAGTAGTGAAGACCAACACAACCATAATGGAGTGAGTCTGGGGGATGGTGGGTGGGCATGTGAATCAACAGATAGTTTGGAAGATCAAGAATTACGGTAAGTAAGTAATTTTAATATTTTTCAAGAATCAGTCTTCAGCATTGATTCCCATTAGTGGGTCAGAGTACCAAGCTCAGAAAAAGTCCCCTGGACTAGGGCAACTAGAATCTAGGGCTCACTCAGGACAGTAATCCATTCAGAATTGCCCTGCCAAAGGTGGCATGCTACCTGGCATGGACATCCAGGGCATAGTGCTTGGTAAAAGTGTGCACTGCATTCCAAGCTGCAGCTCTGCAAACTTCCCCAATGGGCACAGAGTGTATTTCTCCTGGGCATGTGGCAACCATTCAGGTAGAGTGGGCACATAAATTGCCCTCCAATTTGACCTGAGCCATAGCACAGCAGTGGTGAAGGCAATTCAGAGTCCAAGAAGAAATGCACATGATTGTAACAGGCTGTTCCCTTTGATTAGGATCGAAGAAGACAAAGAGCTGTTTGTATTGTCTGAAGTCCTTGGTTCAGTCCAGATTAAACCTACTTAACATCCAGTGAATGGAGATGTTTTTCTCCCTAATTCTGGAGTTTAGCAAAGTGGGTATGCAGGACTAAGGCCTGGTTAAGACAGAACTCCAACACCACCTCTGATAAAAACTTGGGGTGTGTGCGGAGTACAGCCTTATCTCTATGGAAAACAGTATATGGAGGATCTGTGACCACAGCATGGATTTCAAAATACTCTGCATGCAGAGGTGACTGCCATCAGTAATACTGCTTTCCAAATTAGAAACTTCAAATCACACATCACAGTAGGCTCAAAGGGCTCGTGGGTAAGCATGTCCAACACAAGTTTGATGTCCCAGAGAGCCACAGCCTCCTTATATGTAAAATGCCCTTGAGGAACTTCTTAAACAGTGGCACTTGTGTTAGGCAGAGGGTACTTATAGGCTTGGGGTATGCTGAAATAGCACACAGGTGGACCTTTACTGTGGAATACTGCAAGCCAGTATCAGAAAGGTCCAGCAAGTACTCCAAAACAGAACCTTGTCAGGTGGACATTGAAAGAAGTCCAGATAGGTTTTGGAGCACCAGACTGAAATTTTTTCCACTTCCTCAACCTCCCTGTGGGTGGCTGGCTCTGGGTGTTGGCAGGCGTAGGGCCAGGGTCGGGGTGAACGTTTCCCGAGATCAGTAGTAGGATCAGGATGAGCATCCTAGGTAATTTAGGGAAAAGGTGGGTTGTCCTTGCTCTCTGGTGAGTCTGTGCCTTGTGTGTTGTTGGAGGGGTGCAAAGGCTGCTAAGCAGTCCTGGGTACAGGCACAGTATCGGCGTGTTGAGTCCTGGGGGTTGTGGTACCTGGCATGGGTGAGGGCAGGATGGTAAAATAGCTGGGTGTTACTGCAGGTCTCCCACTGGGCTGGAGGACTCTTTTCTGCAAGTACACAGCCTTAATTGTTCGAGGTGTTATCCAGGTACGGGCCCATTATAGGCAGGGTTGCCATCAGGTGAATGATAAACTGTGCGTTGAGGACTCGAGGGTATAGTCAAGACCCATTCTTCTTCTGGTTTCAGCAGGAATCCGGTCATTAGTTACAGCCAGGCAGCACCGACTTGTGAGCCAACCTTGGGCACTGGTCCGTGGTTTTCAGTATGTGCAGCTTAATAATTAATACAGCTGTGTCTGCAGGTCGGATTCCTTCAGTTGGTAAAAATTTAGGCTGGTTTAGATCTCAGTATGGTGTTTTCTGAGAGTAGAAAGTGAGTAGATGCGGGGACGCTTTCAGAATGGGGAGAAATTAGGCTGGTTTAGAGTTCAGTGTGGTGTCTTCTAACATAAAGATTTCTGAGGTTGAGAATGGGGTGCATATGCCTGATTTCTTTGGTAACAGGAAGAAGTGGGAGTAGAACACTGTGTTCTGTTCTAAATCTGGCACTACTTCTACTGCGCTGTTGCTCAGAAGGCCTGCAATCTCCTGCGCCAGGAGCTCTGACTTGTGAGCTGACAAAGGAGGTTGCCTTCTGGGCGGATAGTCTGGAAGGGTTTCTGTAAAATCCAGAGAGTACCCCTCTCGGATAATCCTGAGAACCCACTTGTCCACTGTGATTCATTTCCACTGAGGATAAAACTGGATCAGGTGCCCCTACTAGGGAGGCGAGGTCTGCCTCAGGCAGCTGAGGCAGGACCGGGACTGGAGCTTCAGATGGTGGCACTGAATGCTTTTGGTGCCTGCATCTTTGGCTAAGCTTTCTTTTGAGGCTGGAAGGTCAATTTTTATTATTTTGAGCTCCCCTGCCTCTGCCACAAATGGACTACTTATTGTGGAAGAGCTGTGTCCCCGGCCCCTTTGAAGGTTACAGGGGTCCGGTCTGGTTACATATGAACATACGATATTGCCAGCAGAAACAGGCCTCATGGTCTGTCGAGTCTGCTCGAGTGTGCAGCTAACCCCTCCTCACGCGCTGCCCCTCCCGCTCCCCCTTCCCAGTATCTCTTCCCCTGTCCTACTTGAGACTTCCCCACCTGCTGACTGAACAGGTAAGTGCCGTCAAAGGGCACGTTCATAACCTGTTGGCATGCAGTCGGCAGTCCACGGCCAGGAGTGCCACCAGATGCAGATGCCTGCAGCTGCAGAGTAAGATGCTGCATCCAAGATGTCCACAGAGACTCTAAACTGGTGGCTGTTAAGATTTAATACCTTGTTTAACATTAAGCAGCGTTTCTTACTCAGCCACTGAGTCTGGCAGGGTCTCTAGCTTGCGCCAAAGGGTATATTCATACTTAGAAAAATGACCATGGTAGCTAGGTATCCTCATGCCAAGGGTGGCCAAGGCATAAGCTTGCTTGCCCATGGTGTCAGTCGTGCACAGTTCCTTGGTGGTGGTGTGTGCAGTGACCTCCTTGGGCACTATGGCCTTGTCATTCTCAGCAAGAATAACGATAGCATCAGTTATAGGCTGAGTGAAATACACTGGCTTAGTTTTAGGAGCAGTGTATTTTCTGTCCACTTGCTTAGGGACAGCTGCCACAGTAACAGGCCTCTTCCAAACCGCATCTGACAAGGTCTATAAAGCAGCCTGGATGGGAGGAATTAAGCTGACTGGGACACTAGGCACATTTAAAAACTCCAGCTGGAAGTGCCTAGCCTGGTTATGGCTACTGGCTTGAAATCCAATGCCGAATGCATGCTTCTGAGCACAGCCTGAAAGGAAGGATCCTCCTGAGGAACAGATACAGGAACTGGATGTGAATCCTTTGGACCATAAAAAGAGTCATCATCCTCACCATTAGAAATAATGAGGCCAGAGTCTGACTTGCCTACATCTACACCATCCTCATTGGGGGGGATAGTAAAGGGAGGGAGGGTCATAGAGCTGACAGTGCAACATGCAGCCGTGGCAATATCGGTGACATCAGACCTGGCCCCACTGGCCTAAAGAATAGCACTGGAGGTGGTGCCGCGACTGACACAAGTGGCACAGAGAGGGCCCCAGTGCCATTAACTTGTGTGACATTGCACCTGATGCCGCATGCGGTGCCATGCCTGGCCCCAAGGGATCCAAAGTAGGTACCACACGCAATGCTGCATACGGTGTCGATGACTCAGCCAGCACCAAAATGACCAGCGATGGCTCTGTGGCTGCCCCGGCCTCTAACAAGATGGAGGCAACACCTCAAGAGGGAGAGACAGCAGCCCCCACTTGTGACACAAACCCAGAGACCACTGCCACAGGTGAATGCATATCCAGGCCCAGCAGCACCACCAGCGGCACAAGCCCAGTCGACCCGGAGGCAAGGGGTTGGGGCTGGTGCCACCAGCTTCACCACATAAGCAAGACAGTGTACTCACTGCTCCATGAGAGCTGCCCAATGATGGAACTGCTCATTGGAGTCCTCTGTGGAAGACAGTGGGAGGCTTTGGGATGGAGATAGTGACCTTACAGGCCTGGAAGTCCCTGGTGCCACTGGCAATGGTGGTGGTGGGAACCATGGAGTGGTGGAAGCTAAATATCTCACAACAGACCTGACAGAGGGTGATCCAGTTTCTTCTCCTTCTTGCAAGAACAGCAGGTTGAGGCTGAGCAGTGCCAGCATCCCGATGTCGAGCATGTGAGGGATCTGGAGCACTTCTTTTTGTGCTTCCAGAAAGGCTGTCTTCCCTCCCAGCACTGGACTGTCCACAATCTGCCTCTTTAGGCTCCCTTCTGAACTCTATGGTTGTAGACCATTTTCACATAGTGGGGTTGAGAAGAAAACTAATATTTGAGTACAATAATCAAAACTGACACAAAAATAACAAACACTAAAGTTAATCACTAAAACTGAAAACTGAACGTTGTCACTGAATAGACGGTGAAGTTCTGATTCCCAGTGGCAAGCCATGTCATCACTGATGCGCATTCAGCGGTGAGAAAAGGGAGCTCCCTAGTATACCCATAGGCGCATGCGTCGCCAGGTGATGATGCACACCCAGTGCCTACCATGTTACCAGCCCACTGAAAAGTTCCGTCTCCCATGGGATCCTAGTGCCTCGGCTCAGACCCACTAGTAGGAATCAACAGTGAAGATTGATTCTTGGAAGATCTGCACAACACTAACTTCTGGCACCATGGAAAGCCCAAAAGGAAGGACTCTGAACTGGTAATGTTCCTTCCCCGTCACACAGAATCGTAGGTAGTTATGGAGTTTGGGGTTTACTAGTATGCATCTTGTATTTCCACCAAAGCTAGCCAATCTTGGGGCTTGAGGTATGGAAGCAGAGATTCCAGGGTGACCATCTTGAATCTTCTTCTCAATTCATGTACTTTTTCAGTTTCTTGAGATCGCGAATGGAGTGCATGTCCCTGCATTTCCTGGGTACAATGAAGTACTGGGAATTGAAATCCTTATGTCGTTCTGACTCTGGCACTACCTGTAGTGCCCTGTTGATTAAGAGGCCAGCAATATGCTGACTTGACAGCTCTGACAAGTGGGCTGAAAGTGGGAACTGTTTCCACAAGTGGGGTCCAGGGTTTTTTCCAACATTTCCAGGGAGTGTTCCTTCCTGACAATCAGAAAGATCCATCTGTATATTGTGATGGATCACCAGTGATGGCAGAACTGATTTAAATGCCCCCCACTGGAGAGAAGTAATCCACCTCAGGCAGCTGAGGCGAACACAGAGCTTGAGACTCAGAGGGTGGCATTAAATGCCTTGGACACTAGCCCCTCTGGTTGCACCTTCGCTTGCAGCTGAGCAGGGTGAGCTTTGTGTTGCTGGAAGCTTCCATGGCCCTTACCACAAAAGGGCTGTTTATTGTTATGGTAGAAACCATGGCCTCTTCCCCTGTACGGGTTTGGCTGGTTAGCTCTACTGCCTTTAAGGATCAATCTCTTTTCATCTGAATCCTTTAGAGCTTGTTCCATTTGCTGCCCAAAGACACAAGTGCCACTGAATGACACATTCATTATCTACCACTGGACATCAGGAGCAAAACCAGCAATACTCAACCAGCAGTACCTCCAAATGCAAATCATCACAGTCACAGAATGGGCTGCTGCATCAGAAGAATCTGTAAAGTCTTTAAGTGGTGACTGTTAGATTCAATCCCTTGGACAACAATCACCATAAGCTCCTGTTGTGATTCAGTCTGGTAAGCTCTCTACAATGGACTTAAGCATGGTCCATAACTTGTACAATACTTTAATATGTAGACTTGGTAGCTTACTAGCCTTAGCCCCAGAGCAGCCGAAGCAAATACTTTCTCCCCATAATGTCAATTCTGCATGACTCTCTGTTAATGGGTTTTACAGTGACCACTTTTGGGGCTCATAGACCTGTCATGCACTGCCATAATCAAAACAGCATTTGCTATAGACTGAGCTTAGTACATAGGCTTTGTCTTAGAAGCCAAATACTACTTCTCTGACTTTCTAGGAAAAGCAGGACTAGAAACCTGCCTACTCCAGGCCACCCTCATGAGTGTCTCCAGAGCAGGCTAGAATTTTCAGAACTAGGGATACTGCCATGTAAGGCACATTTAAAACTCTAGTTGAGGTCACCTTGCTTGGTCAATGGCCGCTGTCTAAAACTGCAAAGTACTGTATATGTTTTTAAGTAGTGCTTGGAATGAGAGACCCATCTGAGGAACCCTAACAGGATCTGGTTCAAGCACTTCCCGCTCCAGGGGCTCCTCATCATCGGCACAGCAGTTGCCCATGATTAGATCTAAGTTGTACTTATTGTCATCTGAATCTGAAAATGGAAGCACAAGCAATGGTTTCAAAGCTGTTTGGCTTTGGTGCTGTGGGCAAGCAGTGGCACCAGCACCAGGGCCAACCCTGAAGGAGTCAGCCTTGGCATTGAGTCCGGCACTGCATGCAGCACCAACGGCAGGACCAACCGTGGTACCAAAGGTGAAATCGGTGCCGGTACCAAGGCCAATCCCAATGAAGTCGGGACCATCAACAACATCACAAGTAGTGACACTGAAGGTGTTGGCATTACAGTGGGAGTCGGCAACACCAAGGGTGATGGGGACAAAGGCAGCACAAGCTTAGCCCCCTAAGGCAAAGGAGTCATCGGGGCTGGAGCCAGCACCAGTCATGGGACCATCACACCCAGGCAATAAAACCACTGCTCAATAAGAGCAGCCCGTGGCAAACTTCTCTTCTGAGGGCTCCCTTGCAGACATGAAGAGGCTTGCGGAAGGGGACATCAGGCCTCTGACCTCAGAAAATTTGGTGTCATCAACAGGAATTATTGTGTAGCTTCTGGGCCTGTAGGCATTGCATGCCTCTGTACAGAGTGGTGTGAGCTCAACCTCGACCTATACCTTGAGGTCAAATGGTTCCTAGAACACGATGCTGAATGTAAGCAGGTTGGGACGGTTGCTTTCTGCAACTCCGGGAGGACTGCCCTTCTTCCCAGATGCAAAACTGCCCAGAGCCAGAACACCTGCCCAGAGAGTAGTGATGGTCGGAAGCTACCTCACTGCAGAAACAACTAGTCCCTTTGGGATCCCTACCAGACTGGGCACCAACCGGTGTCGAATGGTAGAGCTGTGAGGAGACTTCCTTCATATGTTTTTTTTTTATGTTCCCTTTATCTGCCGTTCCTTCCCTTAAAGGGACACTGTCAACCTCCTTAGGCCTCAGAGTGTCCCTAATTTAAAAAACACATTTTATGACTGTTCACATTCCAGTTGTTTAACCGGGTGAGACACACTAAGCAGAAAGCTTGTTTATAGGTGCAACCTGGGAGCACAGGGAAGTTAAGTGACTGGCTCAGGGTCACACAATATGCAATTGGGGGCTGTGGGATTCAAACCCAGGTCTCCAGATTTGCAGCTCAGAGCCTTAAACCACTGTACTATACTGCCTCCCAAAAACAATTCAATAGAGACTGCTGATGTAGCTAGTTGTTCAATTCTGCTTCTTATTTTCTTTTAAACAATGAAAAACAAACTGCCCACCATACTGGTGTTACAACTCCAAAACATGTTTGCTTACATTCCTTGATCAACTCCCACTGCATTGTTGCTGGACCTAGGGACACACCCAACATGGCCTAGCCACTCATTATGCAGTGGGAGTAGAGGAGACTATTGTATCATGAGTGGCTGCACTGTTTGGGCATGTTTCTAGTGTTCAGGAAGCATGCAGTAAAAATAGATCCGGGATTCAAAACAAAGTTGTTTATAACTATACATTAGCATGCATTTCAGTCCTACTACGCAAAAAGGCAGATACAAAAAACAGCATCATCAATGGATTTTTGAGTAGGTAACCACTCATAAAATGTGGGGTTTTAACTAGAAACAATATGATGCAATAAAGGTAGATAGTGTCCCTTTAAGGCCCATATTAGGATTTGCTTACCCTGCTCCCCATCACCCTCCTACATTACTGCATCTTTATCTGTCCATTTGCACCCCAGCCAGGATAGGGATTCAGGGCACATTCCTGATCATCCATTTCAGACACACAAGCTGAAGCAGGAGAGATGCAAAGGAACCAGAACTGCTACAGAGAAGTCTTCATTTTGTGGCTGGTCAGGAACGGGGATTAACCTCCATTTCCCCTCCCTCTGGGTGCCTCACCTTGGTTATCAGGGTGGGCATGTACGTGGAGGTACAACTGCCCTACCAACATCAACAGGCACCTCTCCACATGGATGTCCCCATCTGCACTGCCACCTGAAGCCACTAGATGGCAGAATCACAGCACACCACACACATCCCCAGCCCTGGAGAAGAGCATCTGTTGGCATGCTCAGTCCTTCCCTCCCCAAGCCGGCCTGAGCTAAGTGACAGAGAAACAACAAACTCTAAGAGCATTTTAGTAAAAACTCGATACATACTAGGCAGAACAGTATTTGTTGCATAAACGGTGAAGGTCTAGCCTGGAAGAGGAGTGAGGAAAACACTGGGCTTCAACAGTATGGAAAAAAGGAACTGAGGCGGCTGCAGCAGGTGCCACTGGTTACAAGAAGGCACATGCAGTGATGGAGGCATGGAGGCTTGCCTGGCTGCCACCCCCCAAGAAAGGTTCTGTCTCGCCCAGGGTCCTAACACCTTCCAGCCCAGACCCATAAGTGGGACTCTATGGATAACATTGATTCTTGGAAGATCTCTTGACTTTCAAAACCAGTTTTGTGTAAGGGGACTGAATCCTCTGTATTTTTATGCTTTGGGTTTCTGCCATATACAAGTGCGGTATTATGTGAAAGACTTTCTGACCTTCACCTCCTTAAGAGAATTCCTACACCTCCCGCTATTAACAGCCCTTTCTCCTGTTAGCTCTAATGAAAGAGTGGTGAGTGTTTTAGTAAATAAGACTTAATTTAAGTGTTTCAAACTCATCCGTTTCCCCAAAGCAATGTTTCCTAATGTAAGAATTATTAAACTCTTTGCTTCCACAGCACACCTATTGTGCAGCAGATAACATGGCAAGGACTCCAGGTTGTTTTCTTCCACTCTTCTATAATTTCTAAAATAAATTTCCAGTTTGCAACTGTCGGAAAGGATTTATCACTGGAAATGTGGTTTATCTGGAGGTGTAATATAATTGCCCGCAGGTTCAATAAGAGCTAAAATGTTCCACTGAGAATATTCTGTACTCAGAATTTGTTTGTCGTTTTTTTTTTTTTTTTACCCTCTGTCTGGCCTAAATAACTCATTTACTTTCTATCTCCCCCTGCCAGATAGGATTCTGCTGTTTCTTTTTATTGAAGAACAATTTTCTTGCCTTAGCTATGCAGCTGATGTTGTGTGCAACTGACGCATGGCTACATTGATTGTTTTATGATTTAGGGTCTTGCCTGTCAGAGTTTTGCAGCACGAGACCCACATCATCCCCCCCAACCCCCAAACCAACAATGTACAAATACGAGAAAAAAGGATCGGCTGGTGGCTTATGTGACAAACCACCTAGGGTTTGATCTGCATAAATCAAAAGGTTGGAGATGCATGACTTGTGCCCCTGACTCACGAGAGGTTTATTTTTACATAAACCACTGACTGTAAGTTGTGTATGCTACGTTACATCACTCAAAATTAAGCAGTCACCCATCAGGTGGCATGAGCTGCAATCGGAAACGCTCAGCTGGAAATAGCCCACTGTTTGACAGTTCAATGGAGTGGCGCACATATAATGGTGTCAACTATTCTTCTATTGTAGGTTGCAGCAATCTCAGACTAAGTACATGCAGAAAAGTAAAAGACTCCTCAAACTAGGTATTTGTCTGAAAGAAAATGAAATGGAGTGAATTCCATTTCATTGTTCAAAAAAGAATACTCCACAGTTCTTCAGCAGAGTTTCACCGACTGACGTTCTGAATGACAGGTCATGTAGCCAGGCGTAGGGAAGGATTAATATGTTTATTGTCATGAAAAGCTGTTGAAATGCATAAGCTTTCCATCTAAAAACTAGATTCCCTTAACACTGCTACATATTTAACAGTGCTACATATTTCAGTGTTCAGAATTCTATTTTACCAATAAATAGGCTTTAATTCTGTTTACCAGCAACATTGCTGTAATGATTATTCATTTAAGTAGAGCTCTGTTTCAAATGGCAAAAATATTCTTTGGTAGAGCTAGAGCGTCTGTAGACACAAGTACCTTTATGAAAGTAATTATGGTTAAGAAACTGCTGCAAGAATGATTTAAACATGTATTCCTTATTAGAACTGTCAGATGCGGTTTGTGCATCACAAAACTCTGCACACATTATGTGGCAGTGATATTCTACAGTGAGTGTTTGCTGCCATCTTCAGGTTATTACTGGTACAGCAAGGTGATGTTTCCCAAATTTGACTCCATTTGTGAAAGACCACAGCTTACTGCCCCATCCTCCCCGTGTTTATTACATCACTGACTTTCACGTTTGGTTGGTTTCTTCTGCACAAAACTTATACAGTTTGATTTTTTTCTTTTGTTTATAGTTTAGTTATCCAGAAAGCCCAGCTATGATGCAAAATTGTAGCTCGCAGTGGGGTCCTACTGCTACCCATTTCCACAGCTAGGTGGACTGATACATAGATGTTGATGGCAGATAAGGGCCTACAGCCCACCTAGTCTGCCCATTTGCACACGCAACTTTGTTTCTTCAAGCTTCTCCAGAATTAGGTTGTCCCCTTCCCCCAACTTCCAGGATCCCCTGATGCGTATTCAACAGATTTTCATGGCAATAAATATATTAATACTCCAGGATTCTCCGATTAGTCCTAGATACTGTACTAGCCCCTCTCACCAACCTTTTAAACCAGTCACTATGTCTTGGTCAATTTCCCAGTGCCTGGAAAAGTGCAGAAATCACCCCTATCCATAAGAGTGGAGATAGAACCTCCCCTAACAATTTCAGGCCCATCTTCATGAGAGTGGAGATAGAACCTCCCCTAACAATTTCAGGCCCATCTTCATGAGAGTGGAGATAGAACCTCCCTAACAATTTCAGGCCCATCTTCATGAGAGTGGAGATAGAACCTCCACTAACAATTTCAGGCCCATCTCCATCCTCCCCCCTCTCTCCAAAGCACTAGAAAAAATAGTGGCCATTCAGCCCCCCAAGTATCTGGCCAAATACGACCTGCTGTGTCCGGAACAACATGGATTTCGCTCTGGACACAGCACCACTACAGCCCTCCTGGAATTCTCCCAGCACCACCACTCTGCTCTCAGCTCTGGTCATGTTGTGGATGCAGCGTTCATTGACCTCTCCAAGGCCTCTGACACTGTCTGTCACCCCCTCCTACTTGACTCCCTCCACCAGCTTGGCTTCTCCCCTGGCCTACTGGCTTGGTTCACCAGTTACCTCTCTACCAGATCACAGTGCGTGAAGGTAAATGGCACCCTGTCCAATACCCTGCCTGTCCGCTCGAGGGTCCCCCAGGGTTCCATCCTGGGCCCCGTTCTGTTCAGCCTATTTTTCAACACCAACCCCAGCTACTGCTCGGGCAATATGGTACTCTATGCCGATGATGCGGTTCTTCCTGCCTCCCACCCTGACCCCACATCTCTACAGGAATCTCTGCAGCACACATTCATCCAAGCCAAAAAGAGTTCCTTGATCATCGGCTGGTCATTAACCTAAAAAAAAAAAAAAATCTATGCTTTTTTCGCATCGCCAGAATAAGGCCAAAAATGCCCCCCTCTGCATTCTTCCCAGTAATGCTCACCCTCTCGAGCAGGTGTCGTCCTACAAGTACCTGGGCATCACCTTTGACTCGGCTCTTGCATTCCACACCCACATCAATACCCTGTCCTCAGCCATAAACTCCTGGATTGGCCTTCTCTATCGCCACAAAGATTGCCTCCCCCAAACCACTCTCCGACTGGCCATCAACTCCTCCGTCCTGTCCCTAGTGGACTACGGTATACCTATCTACGCTGTGGCCGACAATACCGCCCTCACCTGAATCCAGACCTCGATAAACAAGGCCTGCAGGCTCCTGACCAGCGCATCCCTCTGCACCCATACTTACCTGCTCTATTCCACCGCCAACCTGCTCACCTTGGAGGAGTGCCTGCGCTACCAAACCTGCTTACTTGCCAAAAAATCCCTGCTAGGACTCCCCCCCCCCCCCAGGGGTCACCGTGTCCCTGCAGCTTGCATCCCCATCTGTTGCCATCCGTAGCTCAGTTAAGGCCACCTTTCTGGTGCCCCATACCAAGACCTCCTCCCTAGCCCAAAGGTCCTTCCACCACCGCGCCTCCCACATGGTTCAACTCCCTCCCACCCTCTGTCACTAAGTCTACCAAAATTGGTCCCTTTAAAGTCGCTTTCCTCAGAATGAAAATTACGTATCTACCAGAATTTTGATCTTCTTGGACGAGTCTCCAGCACTCATTCACACTATTGGGATCTGTGCCGAGGCACCAGGGACCCATCGGGAGCAAATTTTTGCTGGAGGTCAGCACCAGAGATGGCGCCCGCGAGGCACGGCACGTGAGCCTCAGCTCGCTGTAATGACTGTCTCAAGGCCGACCTCCAACCGCCTCAGTACCTTACCAAGGAGGTGCAGCTTAACTAACCCAGAAGGGTAGCTCATCCTAAAACCGGACATAAGATAGTCCGGACGACCCGTATAAGAAGGGTCAACAAAGAAGTCTTCACAGCCTAAAGATTTGAGGGAGTGAAGACCAACAACAGAGGTGAGCTCGGGGGACGGAGGGTGGGCATGTGAATGAGTGGTGGAGACTCGTCCAAGAAGATCAAGAATTACAGTAGGTACGTAATTTTCATATCTTCCTGGACATAAGTCTCCACCACTCATTCACACTATTGGGAGAGTACCGAGCTAATAATCCCCCGAGAGGGCGGCAGGAGAGACCAAGAGCTCACATTCCTAAGACAGAAGTCCATTAAGGATGGCTCTGCCAAAGGAAGAATGTCGTCTGGCATGGACATCTAGTGCATAATGTTTAACAAAAGTATACACTGAGCTCCAGGTGGCCGCGTTGCAAATATCTGCAATGGGCACGTTGTGAATTTCCGCTAGGGATGCCGCGACCGCTCTAGTAGAGTGAGCGTAAACCCTACCCTCCAACTTAACCTGTGCCATGGAATAGCAGTGGTGAAGGCATGCCACTAGACATGCTAAGATACATCTGATAGCGACAGGTTGACCCAGCCGGGTCTCGCTGAAGAAAACGAACAGTTGCTGGGCTTTGCGAAAGTCCTTGGTTCTATCCAGATAGAAACACAAGGCCCTCTTAACGTCCAAAGAATGAAGAGAACGCTCTCCTTCATTTTGGAAGTTCGCAAAGTAAGAGGGAAGGACCAAAGGTTGGTTTAGATGAAATTCTGACACAACCTTAGGAAGAAATTTAGGATGAGTGCGAGGAACTACTTTGTCCCTATGGAACACAGTATATGGAGGGTCTGTGACTAGGGCATGTATCTCAGAGACCCTGTGGGCTGAGGTAATGGCCACTAGGAAGGCAGTCTTCCAGGTGAGAAATTTTAGCTCACAGGTAGCCAGAGGTTTGAAAGGTTTCCAAGTGAGCATGGTTGTAGAAGTGCATCAGACGACCTCCCACTGGAGAGGAAAAGTCCACCTCGGGCAGCTGAGATGGGACTTTGGCCAGCCATTCATAAGGTAGCGCTGGGCGCTTTGGGCCCTTGCGCTTTCTGTTGCATCTTCTTTTGAGGTTGGGCAGGTTGGTTTTTATGGAAACCTCCTCCGCCTCTGCCTCGAAAGGACTGACGATTATGAAACTGACGTTTATTGACATGCCCTCGAGAGGGGGCAGGAGGGGGTCGAGCCAACTTAATGGCTGACCTAGTCTTTTGAGTAGCTTCTAGAGCTTGCTCTACCTGAGGACCAAAAAGATATGCACCATCAAAGGGCAACGCTATTACTCTGCCGCGCGTCATTCGTGAAACCCGAAGTGCGCAGCCAGGAATGACGGCGGGTGCAAATACCAGCAGCCGCTGAATGGGAAGCAGTGTCGAAAGCATCCATGGCTGCTTTAACCTGCTGGTTGTTAGATTTGATACCTCTGGTAATGGTTTGAAGAAGCTCTGGCTTTGCATCCGACTCCGGAAGAGCTTCAACCATCTGCTTGATAGAGTGCCACAGGACATACTCATACTGTGAGAAATAGCCCTGGTAGCTGGCAATACGCATACTTAGGGTAGAAGCAGCAAAGACTGTCTTACCTAAGGTGTCTATCTTACGAGATTCTTTGTTAATAGGTCGAGCTGTAGTAGTTTGAGGAAGAACGACCTTATCATTCTCAGCCAGGACTACAATAGGATCCGCAAAGGCTTGAGATGCCAAAATGGGACGATCTTTGGGGGCTGAAAATTATCTATGGATTTAGCCACCGAAGGGGTGAGAGCAGGATTATTCCATACCATCTGAGACAGCGTCTCGAAGGAAGGCTGAACCGGAGGAGTCAAATCCATAGGGATCTCCAGAACATGAAGGTATTGGAGTCTTAACAATTTCCCAGGATCGATGTCTGTAGTCTGGAGAGAAAGAGTGGAACTCAGATTTTTCAGCAGAGACTTAAATGACAGGTCCTCGACCACAGGCTCTGTAGCAGTGACAGATCCTGCTTCGTCCACTTCATCACCCAACCGAAGGTCTGGGTCAGGCTCAATGTCATCTCCTGACAGTCCAGAAGGGACTGTATGGACAGGAAAGGAATGAAAATCAGAAGAGAGGGAAGAAGGAAATGAGTGAATAGAGGAGTCCTGAAAGGCAGAGGGAGCCCCGAGAGCCCCCGGCGCCGAGGAGGCGCAAGGCACCGAGAACGACGCCGAGGGACCACGCGGCACCGAAAACGACGCCGAGGGACCACGCGCACCGAGGAGCCGCACGGAGTTGAGGACGGTGCTGAGAAGCCGCACGGCGCCAAACAAGGTGCTGAGAAGCTGCACGGCGCCGAACACAGCGCCGAGAAGCTGCACGGCGCTGAAGACGGCGCCGAGGATGCCGAAAACACCCCCAGACTCCGAAAAACAGGTTTTGAAGGAAGAAGAGCAGGAGATAAAGGCATCGGTGTGGCCACCTGCGCCGCAGCCATGTGAGGAGGGGAAATACCTAAGCGCAGAGTCGATGGCACCAAAGAAGATGCCGCGCGACCAGGAAAATCCAACCGCCCTACCTGGTCTCTCAATGAGCCCGAAAGCCCATGAGTGACCGAGCCAGGTAGCTGAACTAACCTCCGAGCCCATTGCTCCATAAGAGTGGCCCACTGATGAAACTGCTCATCTGAAGACCTACCTGCGGGCGGGGTAGGACTTCGATGTCGAAGCCGTTGGCTACCAGAAGCAGAGGTTGGCAACTCCGAAGAAGGAGGAGGCCGGAAACTAGCCCCGATAATCAACGTCTACGCGCGAGACATATCAGAGGGCGACCTCAAGTGATGCCTTCTCTTTTAGACCTGTGGGTCAAGAACGGCTCCGAGGCAACGGTGCCGAATGCGACCGTTTATTTTATGCTTCGCGGGACCGCCCACTCGGCATTGACTGACTGCTAGTCAGACCCCTCCGGAGAAGGTGGCGGACCGGACCCAGCCCGACTGACTGAACAGCTTTCATACGAAGTCTCCCTACCGTCACCTGACCTGCTCATGGTTGACTCCGTCAAAGTAGGCTGAGACTTCTTTATTTTTAAAATAAGACTAAGCGATACTGTATCGAGATAATACTACAAAATAACAAAACTGAAAACTATGCTGCTAGTTTGAAGTTTGACTCCCGCCGGGCAAGCGACTTCGTCACTGAAGCGCACTCGACGGCGGGAAAAAAAAGGAACTGAGGCGGTTGGAGGGTCGGCGCGAGATAGTCATTACAGCGAGCTGAGGCTCGCGTGTTGCATACCGTGGCGCCATCTCTGGCGCCACCTCCAGCAAAAAAAGTTTGCTCCCCATGGGTCCTGGTGCCTCCGGTGCAGATCCCAATAGAGTGAATGAGTGGTGGAGACTTATGTCCAGGAAGATCCACCTCTTTGGCGAACGAAGCTGTAGTTGCCCTTAATCAACCTAATGTTGGGGTCCCTCCCTGTTTCTGGCCCATAGCCTAAACAATGTCTGTTGGACTGCTCCCCCCTTTTTTTTTCTTTTCCTCACCCATTTCCCACCCCGGCCCCAACCCTTCCACATAGGTATTTCCCCAGTACGACCAGGGTTGTGACTTCTACTATTGTTCTACTTTATACGATTGCTATTTACTGCATGCAACTTTATCCCATAAACCACTGTTATATTGTGTTTTGTTATCTGTATAGCACCTGTATGTTACCACTGTTGTATCTCATACTGTAACCATGTCTACCCTCCCAGCAACGAGGTGCCTTTGTAAATGAGTTCCTGACTCAAAGGTTGTAAATCAGACTTTCAAAAATAAATAAAAAATAATAAATAATCCTTCCCTATGCCTGGCTGCATGACCTGACTGGAGATCATTGGTAGGTTAAGTAACTTGCTTGACATCACACAGTATTTGGTTCTAGTGGGTCTCGAACATGTGATAACCTGGTTCCAAACCGGTGCTCTAACCACTAGATCACACTGCCCACATCCAACGGCTCTCCTCATTCAGGATCTAACATACTAATTGCCAACAGATTAGGCCTTATGGTCTATCGAGTCTGCTCGAACCTCAGATCCCTAGTTGGGTGCCGAGGCCCTCCCCCACCTTGTGTTCCAGAAACCCCTATCATTCATCCCCATCCCCCCGGGCCAGGCCATCATCTGATATATCCACTTTCTGTGCCTGTTCCACCCTCTCTTGAAGCCCTCCACTGTGGATCTCTGAACCAGCTCACCAGGCAGCGCATTCCAAGGGTCCACCACCCTCTCAATGAAAAACCTCCTCCTCTTTTCCCCCCTCACCCTTCCACCTTCAAACCATGCCCTCTGGTGATACCTCCCTGCTTTAGTCTGAAGATCCCCTCCATGTTTACCCTATTTATTCCCTTGAGGTACTTGAAGATGTCCATGATGTCCCCTCGTCTCTCCTCTCCTCCAATGAAAACAGGCAGAGCTCCTCAAGTCTGTCCTCATACGTCAAATCCCCTAGTCCTCGTATCATCTTAGCTGCCCTCCTCTGTACCCTCTCCAGGAGCTGTATGTCCCTCTTCAAGTGTGGTCTCCAGTACTGTACACAGTACTCAAGGTGTGGTCTAACCAGTCCAGCCATCCTACGTGTCCTGTAGTCATATGACCTTTCTTTGATGGTTACATGACAACGAAAAGTATTCCCAGAGACAATATTTGTAACTAAAACACGCTTCTACTGGCCAACCATTCAGAGTAATCAATGTTTACTTAAGCAATAACAACCAAGAAGCCGGTTGTTTCCAAGTGATTAACAAACGGTTGGGAGGATGGGTAAGCCTGAGGCACAGCTGAGGGCTGCCTCCCTCTAGCTAGACGTTAATCCAAGGAAACGATCAGCTTCAAGATTGTTATTGTGACCATAAATCTAATTGCAGTAACAAGTTTATTTTTTCGCTATTTATATTAAGCTTAATTAAGCAGAGTGGCGCAAGCTGTGCATACCGTACAGCATCAACTGGCAGCTGGATCAGTCATTCTAAGATGTTACAGGAAAGCTCTCTTCAAGTGGGGCTCCGGCCCCTACAAGGCTTAACCCCGGTTGAGCTTTTTATCTGAAACACTTTTCTCGTGCCGCAAAGTACTCTATTTTAACAAGGAAATGTCCGCGACCCAGAAATATGGCAGACACAGGGGGGCTCCATTAACTGTAAAGGTGTGGCACAGCACCACTCACTTCAATACAAATGGCAGTTAATGCGAAGCATTGACAGGCTAACACCCCTCACAGTAGCAGCTGTTCAAGGAGGCAGAGTAGTTTACCTCTGAGGGCTCCACAGTCCACACTGTCCCCCTTGGAGGTGTTCTTTCAGTGTGTGAGGTGGGGATGGGGTCCCGCGGCTTGTAATAAGGAGGCAGAACAAAGAAAACAAATTAGTATGCAGCGGGAGGAGGAGGAGAGACCGGGAGAGGCCTAGCACTGCGCCCTAGCACGCATGCGCAGGCTGGGAGGCAGCCGAAAACTACTTGAGGCAGTCTAGAGGAACAATGGGCCTAGGAAAGAGCCAGCTGGATGCCACAACCATGTGGTGGGCCCAGGGCTAATCCACAGCAGGCAGGTAAAGAAACAGGACTTGAATACTAAGTACAAGCAACAGAGATGGAAGCTGTAATTATAACAGACCCTGGCAGTAAGCAGTCGCTAAGCTAAGAACAGATTTTACAGTACAGTAAGTTTAGCACAGGCAGGAACTGTCTAAACATCTGAGTCGCTAACTGTGTGCATAGAAGACAGCTTTCCTTTAATGACTGATCCAGTAGCCAATCAGGAGCCTCACTAGGCTCATGAATAATTAATTAGATGTAAAATACAAAATAATAGATATGGAAGTGTTACACGTCTTTGCTTACAGGTCCAACCCTTGGACTCTGTACCATCTCATTATTGTCACTGAGCTTTTTCTTCCTCCTGCTACCACACCGGACAAGAGAGAATAACTCAGCCTGGGCCCTAAAGACATAGCAGTAAGTTAAGCATTTTGCAGGCCTCAGTGGGGAGAAAAAAATTCTCACCTTGTCACGTTGAACACTGTTGACCTCTGGCTATCCCTCTTTTGCAGCCACTCCGGCTGCACCTTATCTGTGGGTCCTGGGCACCACGGTATAGTAGCATGCTGCCCCCACAGCTAATGCCCACACTGCTCATAGACAACCAGCAGGATGAAGTCTTCATGAGCCACATAACAGCAACCATTCCACCAAGACAACCACGTACACCCCAACCAGTAGTGGAGCCAGGTTTGGGAGCTGGGGGGGGCCATTCAGTCAACCATGGGCTCCTCAATGGGCACCAAACAGTGAATAAAGATGGGGGAGGGACACCACTACTCACACTGGGGCAGCCAGGATGGACAACTGCCCCACCCCACTCCCTTTAGCTCCGCCACTGGATTCACAACCACGATGCAGCTTGGATGCTACCAGCCTGAGTCAAACATGCCAGTTTTGTGAATGAACTCTAGGCACAACAGAATGCCACCGCATGAATGATCTTACTGTACTACAACATTTTAATACAGCTGTGTAGTGATAGTAACAGATACACATAAAAGTGTGTTTGTTTCTTTCAACAGATTTTCATGCATGTTCTTAACATCAACAACATGAGCCAAGGTGACTGGCAGGCCCTTGCATATTTTTTTGGAGGGGTGAAAGTTTATGTAAAACACATGTCTGAAGCAATTTTTTTCCTTCTCCCAGACCCCTCCAGTATTGCACTCCTTCAGGCCCCTGAGTATCCCCCACAGATAGCTAAACTCAACTCATGCCTTCTGAAAGTCCGCTGCCAGTCTCCCCCGCTGTTCTATTACCCCTCAGTTTCCAGATCGCATCTCTATGCACAGGCTCTGGCCAATCAAGCAGCAGTACTCTCCCCAACCCCTCCTATGTGCTGCGGCTATAAACAGGAACCGTGCATCTCATGTGCTCTGTGCTGCATTCATCCACGCTGTTCTATAAGAAACTTCCCCGTCGAATCCTGGGTTCACATTTAAACTCTGTGGAGTGGCGAGTCTTGGCTCGGGTATAATCTCCCAATCAAGAATTTATCATATGAAATGTATGTGGACAATCCAGCTTTCTTCCCTCTGGCCAAACACAGGAAACAGCAGAGTTCAACCCAGATAAGGTACCCATTGTGCTGGGGGGGGGAGACAGAGGACTTCAATCTCATTTTATATCCCACTGTAAAGAGACACCTTCCACGCCCTCTCCCACCAGAGCAGCACTTCAACACCTACTGTAAGTGTCTAAAACGCCTTGGCAGACACATGCACCCATTTACATCCAGCTGGTAGAGACTATACTTTCTTCTCTTTCCTACAACCAGTCATAGCAGGATCAATTTCTGGCTGCTCTCTCCCTCTTCCATGTACACTCTACACAAGGCTAACAAATAGAACATTGTTACATCTGACCATGCATTAGTCTCTTGTCCTATTTAAAAATTAAGACAGAAGGTGCTGCGCTCTTATGACCAGGGCAGGGTACGAGTACAGGGCTACCACCCAGAACAAACAGACCTGGAAACAGAACGACTCACACTCCAGAACCATGAGCTGCAACTCCAGTGAAGGTCATACATGCACTGTTGGCTTAACCAAAAGTAATTTATTGCCAGCAAATGCCATAATTGCAAAAAAAGGGGTTACTGAAAGCAAGCCAACAGGTGTTCGTCAGGGGCCCTTACGTGGCAAAACGCCAGGGCACCTGGCTGCACGAATCTGTCCTGTTGGCTTGCTTTCTATAACTCCTTTTCTTTTTGCAATTGTGGCATTTGCTGGTAATAAACTACTTTTGGTTAGGCAACAGTGTATGTATGACCTTCACTGGAGTTACAACTTGTGGTTCTGGAATGCGAGTCATTCTGTTTCCAGGTCGATTCAGAAATGTCCCTGCTGGCTCCCTGATCCATTTCAGGGCATTTTGGCTCCCTCCTTCTCAAGAGCCCACAGTTTGCAACATGGATTGCCATGGAATCAAAATCCTTCTCTAAAATTAATGGCACAAGTGAGTTATCCTCAGACATTGTGCGGGAACCTTTCAAGGCAGTTGCATGTGATAAAATAACAAGGGTTCATGTTGAACAGGAGGAAATGGGTTGAAAGATGAAACTGATCTAACAGTGCAGCTGTGGGAATGGGAGAAGAACAGTAAGCAAGGGGGCAGATAGATCCGAGTTAGCTCTCACCTCAGTAGCTGTTCCTAAATGCAAGCTAAATGCACTACTCTAATGCAAGGCTTAACTGGCCCTGGCCTAACTCAAGTACAAATATTGGGAGAGTGAAACGAAGGCTGGCAAACTACTTACGACTGTCTCTGGAAGGAGTAGGACAGCAAACATATTAGTGGACCCAGGTCAGCTACCGGCATTCTCCTAACCAAGGCTGAGAAATGAAACCATATCTGCTGATTTTCCTGAATATCTTCTCCAAAGATTACCACTAATGGATCTGAGCCAAGGATGCTAGGACCTCGCAGGAACTAGAACTTTTCTGGAGGGCTGGTGATGCGAGCAGGCCCTGCGCACACGTCACCGCATGTGCTCACTGGTATACAGCAGCTGCAGCCCCCATCCATCTCAGTACCTCTTTTACTAAGGAGGTGAGCAGCACGAACCTAATGAGTAACCTATTCATTAACCTCAGGGCCAAGACAGCCCTGGTGGCCCGTGTAAGAAGGGCCACCAGACCAGAAATGCAGTGTCTTCACAGCCCAAATCAGTACAAAGATGTGAAGACCAACACAGCAATACTGGAGCGAGTCAGGGGGACTGGTGGGCAGGCATGGTAATCTAGAGAAGATATTCAGGAAGATCAACAGTTTCAGTAAATACGTAACTTTCATATTTTCCAAGAATCAATCTTCTCCATAAATTCCCACTAATGGTCAGAGCACCAAGCTCAGATAAAGTCCCCTGGACTAGGGAGGCTGGAGCTCAAGGCTCACTCAGGATAGTAATCCATTCAGAACTGTCCTGCCAAAAGGTGGCATGCTGTCTGGCATGGACATCTAGGGCACAGTGCTTGGTAAAAGGATGCACCGTGCTTCATGTTGCAACTGTGCAAATCTCTCCAACCGGCACAGAGCATATTTCTGCCAGGGAAGTGGCAAATGCTCTGGTGGAGTGCGCATGTATCTTGCCCTCTAGTTTCATCTCAGCCATGGCATAGCAGTGACAAAAGCAGTTTACAATCCATGCTGAAATGCACTTGATTGTGACGGGCAGCCCCTTTCGATTAGGGTCAAAAGAGACAAAGAGGTGCTTTGCCTGTTTGTAGTCCTTTGTCCTGTCAAGGTAAAACCTCAGGACCCTCTTTATGTCCAGTCCTTCATTCTGGAAGTTTGCAAGGTAGATAGATAGGATTATAGACTGATTTAGATGGAACTTTGATACCACCTTAGGTACAAACCTGGGCTTTGTATGGCGCAAGACCTTGTCTTAAAAGATAGTATGCAGAGGTCTCTGTGACCAAAGAATGCATTTCAGACACTTTGTGTGCAGAGTTGATGGTTACCAGAAATGGCTGCTTTCCAAATCAGAAACGTCATGTCACAATTCACAACAGGCTCAGAAGGTTTGCGAGTGAGCATATCCAGCACAAGATTAAGGTCCCAGGAAGCCACCAGATTCCTGATGGGTGGGGGCCTGGTGTGCTGAATACCCCAAGGAACTTCTTTAGCAATGGCAGCTGCTCCAAAAAGAGGATACCTACAGGCTCATGTTATGCTGATACAGCCCATAGATGGAACTTGACTGTCAAATACTGCAGGCCAGCATCAAAAACGTCCAGTAAATACTTCAAAACCTTTTCAGGCAGACACTTGAAGGGGTCCATGTGAAAGTTAGTGGGTGAGACAGATGCACAAACTCAGTTAAAAGGTGTTGAACGCACTTTGCAGTATTTATTTTCCAAAAGTAAAAGAAAAGAAAATAGTAAACGTACAGAAAGGAAATAGTTGGTTAGTCTTTCAGTTCAAAACAGTGCACAATTCCCTCAGTGCCCCACTTCCAGCCTTAGTTCCAGCCAATTAGAGTCATAGCACATGAAAACTTGCATGTACTATGAGCTGCTTCCTTCACAACAGTCAGGTCTCTACTGACTGACTCATCTGTTTTTCATCTCAGGAGGTAGGCTTTTATACCTGCCTACTGATGTGAGCATCATGTGAGCTGTCTGACTCACAAGTCTCTAAGTAAACACAGGCAGGCTGACTCATCCTAAGTAAACACAGGCAGGCTGACTCATCCTAAACAAACAGACAGAATGACTCATCTGACATGAGATCACAATATTTCTTTAGAAAATAGGGTATAGCATGTTTACAAACCTAGACTATTAGAGCAGCTCTCTTCATTTTCCTTAAAATCAACGTTAACCCTCTAAACCGGCACAAGCCTCTCTTATTCAAATGACATCACATTTTATGGTAACAGTATAAAAGAACTGGATTTTCATCCAACCTAGCGGTCGGCTCTTCAGCTTGGGGACAGCTACAGTATTCTCTGTAGCTAGCTGCCCCTTTAACTTCATTCCCCACCAACTCAGAAGAGGGAAAAAAACAATTTAAAAAAAAACAATGTTGTTGGTCCTTCATTCATCAGATTGGGCCTCTCTATCACACATCCCCCACTTAGAAAAACAGGGTAAACAGATTTTCACCTTCCAACACCCTGGAAGGGTTGGAGTTTCCACCCCTTGCTTACCAGCACAACTGTTGTGAATGAGCCCTTCCCTAGAGGCAGGGAACATCTCTGACTGGCAGACCAAACGGGATTTTAAGTAAGTGGACACCTGTCTGTACATTTCTGGCCAGTAGAAATGTGGTATTCAGCAAGCTTTCATGACTGAGGTGCCCACAAGTACTGTGTAACCCCTAGATGGCGCTATCCCAGGGGCTACTACCCCTGCCTGATTTGCCACTAACAGGTTGAGGGGCCTGGATCCAATGGCGGGTGCCTCCACCCAGAGGTCAGGGTTTGCAATAGTTAAACTAACTTGGTCACAGCCCTCTGGGACACTGCAACCCCCCCTTTCTTCCCACTAGTGGCCCACACAATATATCAGAATTACCTTCACAGTATACACTTACCCCAGGTCTGGTTCCGGCACTGGGACCTCCTGTGAAATGAGATACAGTGCAACAATCACAGTACAGTACAGTACTTTAACATAGACAAATACTCAGGCAGTATAACTTTGCTGAAACAAGCAGCTCTGATTTATTTAGGCGGATATAACAAGGACAGGGGAAATCAGGTTAATTAGCTTATCACCTAATAATCTATCTATGGCTCTGTGCACAGGCCTATCCCTATCAGTTACTGTCCCTGGGTACCCAAGCCCTAGTGGCTAGTCCAAACCGTGGCAGCTGGTAGGGGCCCTTTCACACAGAGAAAAGGAGAATTAAACAGTCAGCAGTACAGTAATTCCATTTGGATTTAATGTGGCAATTCAACAGGGAGCTAATCTGAATTAGTACTCAAGACCTCCAAATAAGATAGGGTCCTTCAATGTCAGCAGGGCTCACTTGAGGTACACAAACCTCTTCACACATCCATATAAAAGAAAGCACTATACCAGGCAGGCTGCATCTGTATCCCGATCGCAATTACTGCACAATACCCGGAGAACACAGCAGATTCAGTTCCTGACAGACCGAGTGCAATTTTCAGCAATTCCTCCAGTCTTCTACAGGGTGAGCCTGGTTTCTACTCTTCAGAGATCCTTGATTCTTTTCACAGGACAGATTCAGTCCTAACAAGCTGTTACACAAGCTGCAGACTGGAACTCTGGGCCTTACACACATTTTCTGACTAAAACTGCACACTGAAAAGCACAGGGCTCCTTCCTTCTTCACTGCCAAAGCTCAACTGAAACTCCAACCGACAAAACCGGCACTTCCTTTGAGTTCCTCCCAGTTCTTGACTGGATTGGCTGTCACCACAATAGACTGCTGCTGTTGGTCCAAAAGGCACTGAAGTCTAAACTACATCTCCCAGAGTCACTGCCCATACAATCCTCTTGTGGCTGGCTCAGATTATGAGTCCAAGTTCTGATTCGTCAAGGCACCATTTTAGAGCTAGCTACCCCACACTGATTGGTCCAGTTCAGCAGTTCAAAACTAGAATGGGAACTAGCAGACACAGTTCTGACTGCAAAGAAAGCAGGTTAGACAAACTGTAATTTCATTATTACTCTAAATAATTTCTGGCAAACAGTTACATCCTCAGATAGGTTCCCTTGCACCCTAGTGACTGCAAAAATGAAGCGAATTGGCAGCAGCTCGAGTGGTACTCAGAGAAGCACACAGTCCCCCATACAACTAATTATGTCTGCAAGCAGACAGCTCTTAAAGAGACAGTACCAGAGGCTCTAAAAACACTCACTGATAAATGGCTTAAATGCCAAACACCATTCAGGCTTGGAGCATTCAAGCAAGCTCCTGAAGTCTTTTGGAACCCCATTTGCAGGGGTTACACCTTCCTGCTTCGGGAAAGCTTGACGTCTCGCATCAAGCAAGTACCCCATAAGTTTCAACTGCAACCATATACATTTGCATTAGGCTCGCAATGTAATCATCAGTCAATATATCATTTTACCAAGAACACATTTCTGAAACATTGCAGCACGTCCTCTTTACACAGTATTACATACACATTGTACCATAACTCAAGTTATTACCTCTTGTACATGAAACCTGAAGAGAGGGGCCCTTCCTATCAGTTACCTTGGGGCTGGATGGGGCAAGGGCACCATACTTAGAGGGCAACACAAGTAACTTGGAGTTAGCACTGATGCTCAGTTTGGGCAATGAGCTCTGGGACACATACACTCCTTTTATGGACAACATTGAGAGGCAAGTCCACAGGCCTCCCAAGTGAATCATAACTGAGGTGCACCACAGGCTTTACAGCTCGACCAGTCTTTCTAGGGGGAACTGTTATAGTCTCTGCACTCTGAGCCTCATTTTCAGCATTGTCCTCACTTGTCAGGGGAGTCTCCATGGGGGTAGAGAGGCTAGAACTTGGGGCACTTTCAGCTCCAGGAGTTACAGTTTCTGAGTCCACAACATTTGGCTCGCATGGAGAGCTTTCGGACACTGGCAGTGGACTGTCAGGGCACTCAAAATACTCTTCTTGTTCGGGTGTATCACCAGTCTGCCCCAATCTATCATTTTCCTCCCCTGAAAGCTCAAACAGTTCAACCATGCACAATGATTCCATTTCATCTGATCTGATGCTTTGCACTTCACTTCTGGGAGCATTGGCTCCAGGGATGAAGCTGGGGCTTAGACAGTCCAGAAGGCCCAGCTTCATCTCCAGTATTGACTAGGGATTGCCCGAAACAATTGACTCAGTTCAGTAAGAAGGATAGTATTCAAAGTCACTCTCACTTTCTTCCGATATGGACTGACAGTCATGCTCAACTGGGACTTGTGGAGGGAACACTTTAACTTTGCTTCTGTAGGTGCAGACTTTCTTGATCTTTTCTTAGCAGCAGCTCTAGTCACTGGTCCAGAGGGGGCATCTTCTAGGGGCTCAGACTCAACTAAGATTTGTCCAATGGGCAGTAAATGATTTCTATGCATTGTTTTTACATCTTTTGAATTATTCTCAGGCCTTACTTTGTACACTGGCAGATCATCTAGTTTGCCCACTACAATGTGAGGGAGATGGTGCCATCTGTCAGCAATCTTGTGCTTGCCATGCAGTCCCAGATTTCTTAGCAATACCGATCTCCCTCCTGGAGTTCCTGTGCTTTCACCTTTTATCATACCTTTCTTTGTTGGCCAGATTTCTTTGGCAGCCATGGTTTGAGCCAGTTGGTACGCATGAGTTAGCTGGGCCTTTAACTTTTGCACATACTGTAAATAGTTGTCAGCTTGAACCCCATCAGGAGAGACCCCAAAACACACATCTACTGGTAGTCGAGCTTCTCTTCCAAACATCAGGTGGTAGGGGAGAATCCAGTGGCATCACTTTTGGTGCAGTTATAAGCATGTACCAGGGTGCTAATTTGTTGGCTCCATCTAGGCATTGTCCTTTGGGTGCAGGGTGCCCAGCATATCTAGCAAAGTGCGGTTGAAACGCTCAGGCTGTGGGTCCCCTGGGGTGGTAAGGAGTGGTTCTGGACTTCGTGCCCCACAGAGAAAGCATCTCTTTGATCAGACGACTCTCAAAGTCTCTCCCTTGATCAGAATGGATTCTTTGTGAGTCCCATAGTGAACAAAAAGTTTTCTACAAGTACTTTGGCCACAGTGGATGCTTTCTGGTCTTTGGTGGGGAAAGCTTGGGCATATCTCGTGAAATGGTCAGTGACCACCAGCACATACTGATATTTCTTTGATCTGACTCCAAACTCAGAAAATCAATACAGACCAGCTCCATGGGTGCACTGGTGGTGATGTTAACAAGGGGGGCAGCCCTCTGGGGCAAAGCTTTCCTCTGTAAGCAGTGACTACAAGTTCGAATGTGTTGCTCCACATCAGCCCCCATCTTAGGCCAATAGAATCTGGATCTCACCAAGTCAAGTGTTCTGTCTATACCAAGGTGCCCCATGTGGTTGTGCAAGGACCTCAGTACTGAGTCTCGAAAGGCAGTGGCAGCACTAGTTGTTGTTTGTCTACTTGTCCCCTCTGTCTACTGTTTCTCTGTATAACAGTTTATTGATCAGTTTCAACTTAGGACCTTCTTTGTATAACAGTGCAGTTCTCAAATCAGTGGAGCGTAATTTGGACACATCTTTTCCTGCATAGAGGGCTTCTAAAGCTGCTTTGATCATGGGATCGCTGAGTTGAGCCCGCGAATACTGTCATTGTCCAGCTGAGGCAGTGCACCAATGTCTATTGCAGAAAAGTGGCAAGCAGCAGGTAGTATGCAATTCTCAGAGGCTCCCCAAGCAATCCACCATGCAGTCCACATCATGCCCCGTGGACATTTGTTCCTCCCTGTCAAACTTCGGGCAGAGTGCCCGAATGTCAGGTTCTGCCAATCGGACCCAATCATTCTGGGGAACAGGCCTCCGGGAGAGAGCATCTGCATCTATGTGGTTCAGACCTGCTCGGTATTCGAGAGCATAGTCATATGTAGATAATGCAGAAAGCCACCTATGGCCAGTGGCATCCAACTTAGCTGAGGTCTGCACATAGGTCAAAGGATTATTGTCAGTTTTTACTAGTATTTTAGCCCCATACAAGTACTCATGGAATTGGTCAACAATAGCCCACTTCAAAGCTAGGAACTCTAACTTATGTACAGGATAGTTCTTTTCGGATGGGGTCAGGCTTCTACTGGCAAAGGCCACTGGTCTCAGGCCATTCTCGTGCTCTTGGTACAACACAGCCCCCAACCCTTGCAAGCTAGCATCAGTGTGCAGGACGTAAGGTTTTCTTGGATCGGCATAGGCCAGCACTGGAGCATGGGTAAGTTGATATATGATCTCATGAAAAGCAGTCTCTCAATCAGGAGTCCAGCGGGCCCCAAATACTTCACTCGGATGAAAATACACTCTTCAGTCTTGAGGACGCTGACTTTTGGTATTTTTGTGGGTTGGGGACACCTTGAGTAAGGTTAAGTAAAGGCGGATCACTCTTGAATAGTCCTTGATGAAGCTACCGATAATAACCACAGAATCCCAGGAATCTTTGCAGTTCTTTAGATTTTTGGCTGTGGCCAGGTGGTCAAGGCCTCAACTTTACTTGGTCGGTCTCTATTCCTCGGTGGATACTATGTGTCCCACATACTTTACTGATGTTTGAAAGAATTGACACTTATCAATGGACAGTTTAAGGTCAAAGTCCTCCAGTCGGTCCAATACCTTAAATAATCTGCTCTCATGTTCCTCCAGTGAGCTGCCAAACACAATAACATCATCTAGGTATACCAGGCACTCTAGTAAGTTCATGTCCCCACTGCACGCTCCATCAATCGTTGAAAAGTGGCTGGGGCACCTGAAACCTTTGAGGCATCCTCATGAATTCAAAGCCAAGCGGACAGATAAAGGCCGCTTCACGGTCCTCTGGGGCCATCGGGATCTGGTAGTACCCACTACGGAGATCCAGCTCAGAGAACCACTTGCTCCCGCTTAGGCAGTCCAAAGCATCCTGAATGCGGGCATTGTGTACTGATCAGGGATAGTCCGCGTTTAAGGTGCGATAATCCACACACATCCTTACTGTTCCATTCTTTTTCCTCACTACCACAATGGGGAAGCATAAGGGCTTCTGGATTCTTGTATTACACCAGCAGCTAACATCTCTTGCAGATGCCGTCTCACATCATCTATGTCAGCAGGTGCCAGGCGTCGAGACCTCTCACCTAAATGGTCTTTCGTCATGCAGCCGGATATTGTGCTCAGCCCCTGCACGCATCCTACATCCCATTCCTTTAAAGAAAACACCTGGTCTCTCTGGGCAAGCTTCTCACTGATCCTCACTTTCCATTCAGCTGGCAGCGGGAGTCAAATCAAACAAGTCAGGCATTACTCTGTCATTCTTCCTTGAACTCTGTTGCTGGGTAGCACTGCAGTGTCTGCACAATGCACATTAGCCAGGATGCAACCTCTGTTTACTCGAATGTCTCTTTCAGACACATTATGAACTTGGACCATTACCCTTCTGGCATAAGCATGGGCTCTAGCGGGCAAAATACTAGGCTTGACCAGCAGTCCCTCTGGCAATTTTCCATCGCCTGGTGCATCCAACATTAATATTTTATTCTTAACATCCTTTCTGATACGGACCTCTCCCTGTAAAGTACACTGGGCATTTGGCGCCAGGATCAGAGACTCAGGATCCTTCTTCCAAACAATTCCGACCGGTTCCTCTGGTTCTGTTTTTTCAGCATCTCTCTGTGCCTCATAGGCCTTCTTAATTAAAGCCGGAACTCTTAAAGCTCTACTAGTCTTTGACCCCTGTTTTTCATAACACAACTGTGCAGCCTTCCAACATATGAGCATTTGTTCCAATCAACAAAGGGACACCATCATACAGTCCAGTGGGGGGACACACTAAGGCTAGGTCTCTACTTGTTCGCCACTCCAGCCACGGAGGTGGGGAAAGACAGCCAAATTGGATATACCCGGAATAGGTAGGCCTTCTCACTTAACCCCCATACATGCAGTCCTTCTAATGGTTGTAAGGGTACGTCTGACAAATGCTTCTGATACCAATCCTGGAACATAATTGTCACTTGGGAGCCACTGTCTAATACAGCTCTTGTAGACACTCCATTCACCTTTACAGTGGTCTCCATGGAGGGACCCACTATTCTGGACCAGTCTGGAGAGGCGGTAGTGGGGGCCTGGGCAACTGACCTTGCCACAAAAGGACGTGAATTAGCATTTTTGGTGCCCTCACTGGGATCATGTCGTGCACCTCTTAACCACTGATTTCTTCTCCGACGCTCTCCTTGTAGCCTATATGCAACTTTGTCAGTGTCTTTTGGGGACTGGCATTCCCTTTTCATGTGCCCATCTTTCCCACAATTATAGCAAAACATACTTTCTGGAGTTTGAGCTGGCCGAGGCGCCACACTGGGAGCCAGGGCGGGGTATTACTAACTGGAAACCTGGTGCCATCTCTGTCTGCGGCGTGATAAGCATTTGGAGACATCTCGTCAGTTTCTCCACTTCCATGGTCAAGGAATTGAGTTTGGAGCTGTTATCAGCAGGAGATACATGGGTGGGTACCCCACCCATAGTCAGATGCAGTCGGATATAGGTCAGGGTCGCATTGCAGGCGGGCCTTCATAAAGGGACTGTTTTTGAATTCTCGGATCTCTCTCAACAGTTCGCCCCATTGTGGCATATCTTTTCCTTGTCAGAGCACTCATTGACTGTCAACCTCTGCCCTGAACTTCACTGATGGGTCACCCTCAGTCACTCGGTCGTAGCCACAGCTGTTGGTGCAGGTACCTCCCGGTCGCCTTTTCTCAACTCCTCGATTTCTCTCATTAACTCATCATAGAGGGTGGGGATTCCAGTCAATTTGCCAGGCGAACTGAAGCAACAGCAGTTCTGAGAAGGGGCAGACTTAAGGATTCTGTCCAGTCTGGTTCGGTCCAGTTCAATCGCTGGCAAACTACCCTTTCTGAGGCATTCTTGCAACAATTTTTCCAGCCGAGACATACACAGACAACAACTCCTTGGTACTGTTGTGCATTTCTTACTCTCCACCATAGGTCCTCATCAGAATCTGGGCTCCATACACATTCTCCAAGGCCTCAAGATAGGCCTGTGCAGTCGCTTCAGGGTTACTGGCCCGTTTAGCACGGATGGTAGCCAGGGCAGGACCTCGGAGGCTCTCACTAACCCTCTTTCGCTTTTCACCTTCCGAGCATTGCCATTCTAGCACTTGGGGGGCAACATAGTCTATCCAGGTCTCCCAGTCATCCTCCCCTTGGGGGTGGGAGGGTGCCAGAGAAGATCCTCAACCTTCGGTAAGAGTCGTGACTAATGGCAGGTGCAGAAATAGGAGTCTGCATTGGTTCAGCCACCATTACAGGCACTGGAGCAGGAGAGGGTGTTGGGGGAGGAACACCCCCAGGTGGCAAGAATAGTTTCTTCAAGTCCTCCACAGTTTTCCCTCTCCCAGCAACCATTCAGCAAATTTCTCCTCAAAAGTTTCAGATAGTGGTGGGGCTGATTCCCCCGGGTCTTTACTGTCCTAGTTATCACTCTCAAGCAGTGAGGGCTCCCTCTGGGGTAATGGTCTGTGGCACTTTGAGCTATCTATGGGATCCTTAAACTCTACTAGGGCCAGGAAAGTGTGGGTGAGCAGATTAGCATGCCGACCCATCACCACAGGGTTTTGTAAACCTTCCACCTTGGAAAGTACTCCTGCACAGTGTCCGTATTGATACCCAGGGGGATGTCCAGGATAAGCATAGCATTTTGGGGTCGATCTCCTCCCAGTACACCACTCCACCAGCCGGCACAGCCACTTCTGTCGGGTACCCATTTTTTCTTAACAGTGGTTCAGAATATGGCCACTAGAGGACACACAATCCCAGCGGTGAGCCTCCAAGATGTAACCCCTAGATGGCGCTATCCCAGGGGCTACTACCCCTGCCTGATTTGCCACTAACAGGTTGAGGGGCCTGGATCCAATGGCGGGTGCCTCCACCCAGAGGTCAGGGTTTGCAATAGTTAAACTAACTTGGTCACAGCCCTCTGGGACACTGCAACCCCTTCTTCCCACTAGTGGCCCACACAATATATCAGAATTACCTTCACAGTATACACTTACCCCCAGGTCTGGTTCCGCACTGGGACCTCTGTGAAATGAGATACAGTGCAACAATCACAGTACAGTACTTTAACATAGACAAATACCTCAGGCAGTATAACTTTGCTGAAACAAGCAGCTCTGATTTATTTAGGGGATATAACAAGGACAGGGGAAATCAGGTTAATTAGCTTATCACTCTAATAATCTCATTTATGGCTCTGTGCACAGGCCTATCCCTATCAGTTACTGTCCCTGGGTACCCAAGCCCTAGTGGCTAGTCCAAACTATGGCAGCTGGTAGGGGCCCTTCACAGAGAAAAGGAGAATTAAACAGTCAGCAGTACAGTAATTCCATTTGGATTTAATGTGGCAATTCAACAGGGAGCGACCCTGAATTAGTACTACGACCTCCAAATAAGATAGGGTCCTTCAATGTCAGCAGGGCTCACTTGAGGTACACAAACCTCTTCACACATCCATATAAAAGAAAGCACTATACCAGGCAGGCTGCATCTGTATCCCATCGCAATTACTGCACAATACCGGGAACACACAGCAGATTCAGTTCCTGACAGACCGAGTGCAATTTTCAGCAATTCCTCCAGTCTTCACAGGGTGAGCCTGGTTTCTACTCTTCAGAGATCCTTTGATTCTTTTCAGGACGGATTCAGTCCTAACAAGCTGTTACACAGCTGCAGACCGGAACTCTGGGCCTTACACGCTTTCTGACTAAAACTGCATACTGAAAAAGCACAGGGCTCCTTCCTTCTTCACTGCCAAAGCTCAACTGAAACTCCAACCGACAAAACCGGCACTTCCTTTGAGTTCCTCCCAGTTCTTGACTGGATTGGCTGTCACTCACAATAGACTGCTGCTGTTGGTCCAAAAGGCACTGAAGTCTAAACTACATCTCCCAGAGTCACTGCCCATACAATCCTCTTGTGGCTGGCTCAGATTATGAGTCCAAGTTCTGATTCGTCCAAGGCACCATTTTAGAGCTAGCTTACCCCACACTGATTGGTCCAGTTCAGCAGTTCAAAACTAGAATGGGGAACTAGCAGACACAGTTCTGACTGCAAATAAAGCAGGTTAGACAAACTGTAATTTCATTATTACTCTAAATAATTTCTGGCAAACAGTTACATCCCTCAGATAGGTTCCCCTTGCACTCCTAGTGACTGCAAAAATGAAGTGAATTGGCAGCAGCTCGAGTGGTACTCAGAGAAGCACACAGTCCCCCCATACAAACTAATTATGTCTGCAAGCAGACAGCTCTTAAAGAGACAGTACCAGAGGCTCTAAAAACACTCACTGATAAATGGCTTAAATGCCAAACAACCATTCAGGCTTGGAGCATTCAAGCAAGCTCCTGGAAGTCTTTTGGGAACCCCCATTTGCAGGGGGGTTACAACTGGAATAAGCAGCCTCTAGTACCCTTTGCTAATATCTCTTTGGCTCCACCACTTGTATATCTATCTTGCTAGATCTGGGTTTGGGTCTCATATGGAACAATATCTCATAAGTACTTTCATAGCGTGAATACTTTTGATTACCCACCCCACCATTTACAGGTACACCATCTTTCATTTTTATACACTGTTTTAGCTTCTCTATAATATGGTCCCCAGACAGCAAGTTACCCCAATCAACTGTTTTCCCATTTCTGCCAAGTGTATCTACAAATGAAGTCCCTTCAGCCAACTTACATGCCTCTTCTTTCTTGACTGTAGTTTCATTGCCCTGCACAATATTTAAAGGACCAGGCTCACCTGGGATTTCAGTGGTATTCAGGCAGCTGTTCATGCTTTCCTGACACAGACTCCCCTCACTTTCAGAGTCCATATCACACAGATAATAGCCCGGGAATATGGGGAGCTTTGGAAAGTCATTACACAATAAAAACCTTTCCGTTGGCTCCTGCGGATGGGTACAGGACTCTGTCTCCTCCCATTCCTCCTCCTCCTCCTCAATGTATGCAGCATCTGTACTTGAACACTTCTCAATCTCCAACACTTTGTTCTCTGCCTTCAGGCAAAGCTGCTCTGCCTCTAGGCACCTTTGGATCAGCCACATCATCAAGGCCTCTATGATCTGGAACACCACAGTCAGACCATCTGTCTATTTCACCGAATGCTTACCACTGGTACTGGCAGATTGCAGCAGACTTGTCAACATATCCTCCAACTGCTCCACAGAGGCTCCTTCAGGCTTTAACTTGAACAGAACCACTGGCTCTAGTCCAGGAAATAATGGCTCACACAGTTTTTCTGCCATGGTTCTTGTTAAGACTCCGCTGTCAGAAGATGGTGACCTTTGTCTCATACCAGCACCTCTGTCTTGCTGCTGTTGTACTTACTGTGACATCTGCCAGGATATCAGGGCAATATCCCCTGGTAACATTTCTCTCTCTCAGCCTAGACGCACCAGTATGCAACTTCTAACACCAGATATGAAGGTTAGTGGAAGAGACAGACTCAGGTAAAAGGTGTAGAATGCACTTTGCTGTATTTATTTTCCAAAAATAAAAGAAAAGAGTAAACATACAGAAAGGAAATAGTTGGTTAATCTTTCAGTTCAAAACAGTGCACAGTTCCCTCAGTACACAACTTCCAGGCTTAGTTCCAACCAAACAGATTCCTAGCACATGAAAACTTGCATATACTATGAGCTGCTTCCTCCACAACAGTCAAGCCTCTACTGACTGACTCATCTGTTTTGCATCTCAGGAGGTATGCTTTTATACCTGCCTACTGATGATGTCAGCACCATGTGAGCTGTCTGACTCACAATTCTCTAAGTAAACACAGGCAGGCTGACTCATCCTGAATAAACACAGACAGGCTGACTTCTCTGACATGAGATCATAATATTTCTTTAGACAACAGGGTATAGCATGTTTACACACTTAGAATATTACAGCATCTCTCTTCATTTTCCTTAAAATCAATGTTACCCTCTAAATTGGCACAAGCCCCTCTTATTCAAATGGCTCAACATTTTACGGTAACAGTATAAAAGAACTGGCTTTTCATCCAACCGAGCAGTCGGCTCTTCAGCTTGGGGACAGCTACAGTATCTGTGTAGTTAGCTGCCCCTTTTATCTTCATTCCCCACCAACTCAGAAGAGGGAATAAAACAATAAAAAAAAAACAATGTTGCTGGTCTTTCATTCATCAGATAAGGCCTCCCTATCATAGTCCAACGGCGGTTGGGAACACCAGTTGGAAAATCATTTCCACTTGACTATGTATGTCTTCCTGGTGCAAGGATTAAGTGCAGCCAAGTGTATTTCAGAGATCCTCTGAGACACGTTAAACCTGATCACTTCTGTCTCTTCAAGACAGGAGCCAGGCCTGAAGGTGAATGGAGTGCAGGTTGAGGTGGAATAGCTGATCCAGGATCAGTAAGTCCATTTGGAGTGGCAGAATCATTGGGCTGCTAATTGACACTCGATTCAGCAGAGGAAATCATATTTGCCAAGGCCAGGGGGTGGGGGGCAGAAGGATCATCTTGTCCCTGTGAAACTCCAGCCTGAACAGCACTCTCTGAATGAGAGGGGTTGAAAGGAATGCATACATAAATAGATTTTGTCATGGCAGTTTAAATGCATCCTGACAAAAAATGCCAGGTTCTAGATTTCTGGATCAAAATCAAGGCAGCCTAGTGTTGAGTGGGGAAGCAAAAAGGTCCACATCTGGGGTAACCCACACAGCATATACCCATCTCACGACATCTGTTACTAGTGACCACTCATGAGGATCTACCTCTGTTCAACTTTGTTCGTCTGCCAGAGAGTTCTGGAATCATGGCAGCTAGATAGCTTGGAGGAGGCTCCCCTGCTCCAGGCACCATTCCCATACTCTCACTGCATCCTTGCAGAGAGGGTAAGAGTGTGCTCCCCCTTGTCTGCTGACAAAGTACATGACAGACTTGTCCGTCTGGAAGAGGATTGTCTTTTGGCTGACCAAGTCCACTAGGGCTTTCAGACCATAAAGAACTGCACGCATCTCTAACACATTATGTGGAGATGTATTTCTGAGGAGATCTAGGTGCCCTAAGTCTGGAGACCCTGACAGTGAGGCTCCCCACCAAAGCAAGGAGGCATCTGTGGTGAGAGTCACCTCTGGCTCCAGTGGGATGAAAGGGAAGCCCTGGAGGAGGTGTTCCTCCACTGACCACTACATCAGAGATCTCAGCAGGGGTTTGGTCATCTGAATGAGATAGTTCCAATGGTGTGATACCCAAGACCACTGGGTACTGAACATCCAACGAGTTGTCCTGACATGCAACCTTGCTAGAGGTACTGTGAACACTGAGGAGGGTACAAGGTCCAGCATGTGTTGCATGGAGTGAGCTGGTACAGTCCAGCGTTCCGTGATGAAGCATGCCACTGTAGGACTGCCCATACTCTGCTGTCTTGGGGAAGGCCCAACCCTAGGTCATGTCCATAACAGCTTCTATGAATAGCAGTACCTGGGAGGGCTCCAGCTGTGACTTTTCAGGGTTCAGCAGGACTCCCATGGGTGATAGAAACTAAAAGGCGGCGGCCACTGCCTGCTTTATCTCCTGCCTGGATGGGTTCATTATGAACCAGTAGTCCAGCTATGGGAAGACATGGAGTGCTAACTTTCTGAGATGCACTGCAAAGCACTTTGTAAAGACTTGCAGCACAGAGGAAAGCCCAAAGGGTAGGACTCTAAACTGGTATTGCTCCCCCTCCATGCAGAATTAGAGGCACTTGTGGTGGCTGGGGTGCACCAGTATGTGCTAGTATGTGCCCCACATATCCAGTGATGCTAGCCAATCCTGATGCTTCAGGTAAGTTAGCAAGGATCCCAGAGAAATCATTTTGAATTTTTCTCACTCCATGTATTTGTTCAGTTTCCTGAGATCAAGAATGGGGTACATGCCCCAGTTTCTTTAGTGCCAGGAAGTAGTGGAAGTAGAAATGGAAATTACGTACCTATTGTAATTCTTGATCTTCTTGGACGAGTCTCCACCACTCATTCACACTAATGGGATCTTCGCCGGAGGCACTAGGACCCATCGGGAGCAAACTTTTTTGCTGGAAGGTCAGCGCCATCGGAGCGGCACCACGAGCCTCAGCTCGTGCGGTAATGAATATCTCGGCGTCGACCTTCCAACTGCCTCAGTACCTTTTTTTCCGAGGAGGTGCAGCCTAACTAACCTAGAAGGATAGCCTAAACAAAAACTGGACATAAGATAGTCCTGAAGACCCGTAAAAGAAGGGTCAACAAAGAAGTCTTCACAGCCTAAAGAATTGAGGGAGTGAAGACCAACAACAGAGGTGAGCTCGGGGGATGGAGGGTGGGCGTGTGAATGAGTGGTGGAGACTTGTCCAAGAAGATCAAGAATTACGGTAGGTACGTAATTTCCATATCTTCCTGGACACAAGTCTTCACCACTCATTCACACTAATGGGAAAGTACCGAGCTAATAATCCCCCGAGAGGGCGGCAGGAGAGACCAAGAGCTCACAGATTTAGGACAGAAGTCCGTTAAGGATGGTTCTGCCAAAGGACAGATGTCATCTGGCATGAACATCCAGGGCATAGTGTTTAACGAAAGTATGCACTGAGTTCCAGGTAGCCACATTGCAGATATCTGCAATGGGAACGTTGCGGATTTCTGCCAGAGATGCTGCTACCGCCCTAGTAGAGTGAGTGTACACTCTGCCCTCCAGCTTAACCTGCGCCATGGAATAACAGTGGTGAAGGCATGCCACTAGCCATGCTGAGATACATCTGATAGCGACAGGTTGACCCAGCTGGGTCTCGCTGAAGGAAAAAAACAGTTGTTGAGCTTTACGAAAGTCTTTTGTTCTATCTAGATAGAAACACAAAGCTCTCTTGACGTCCAAGGAATGAAGAGAACGTTCTCCTTCATTTTGGAAGTCCGCAAAGTAAGACGGTAGGACCAAAGGTTGGTTTAGATGAAATTCCGAAACAACCTTAGGAAGAAATTTAGGATGGGTTCTAAGGACTACTTTGTCTTTATGGAACACAGTATATGAAGGGTCTGTGACCAAGGCATGTATCTCAGAGACCCTGCGGGCTAAGGTAATGGCCACTAGGAAGGCCGTTTTCCAGGTCAGAGATTTTAGCTCACAGGTAGCCAGAGGTTCGAAAGGTTTCCGAGTGAGCATGTCTAGTACAAAATTAATGTCCCAGGCTGCGACTGGACGTCTTATAGGAGGTCTGGTATGTAGAATTCCCTTAAGAAACCTCTTAGCACAGGTAACTGAGCCAGTGACAAGGAAAGTACCGGCTCATGATAAGCTGAAATGGCACAAAGGTGAACTTTGACTGTAGAGTACTGCAGACCTGAATTTGAGAGGTCTAAGAGATACTCCAAAATTTTATCTGGTGGGCAGGAAAAGGGATTTAAAGAGGATTTTGACACCAGAGCGAAAACGCCCATTTGGCTGTGTAAGTTTAGTGGCTGACTCGCCAGCCAAAAAGAATATCTGAAACCCTGCGAGAGACGTGTGAATCTATTCACTTCTATCTCTTCAGGAGCTAAGCGTGAAGGTGAAGCGACTCAGTTGGGATGAACAACCGCCCTTGAGTCAAGAGGTTCGTCTGAAGTGGGAGTGGTTTTGGCGGAGCTGCCGACATACTGTTGAGTAGTGGAAACCACATTTGTCGAGGCCAGAAGGGAGCAATGAGGATCATTTTGTCCCCCTGGGATTCAAACTTGAGAAGTACCCTCTGAATTAGAGGAAGAGGTGGAAAGGCATATAGAAAGCGTTTTGTCCACGCAGCCTGAACCCATCCTGACAGAAAATGCCAGGCCCTGGATTTCTGGAGCAGAAGAGAGGCAGTTTTGTGTTGAATGGGGATGCAAAAAGGTCCAGGTCTGGAGTTCCCCACTCTGCGAATATTGACTGAACTATGGCTGAGTCGAGAGACCATTTGTGAGGATCTGTCTCTGTTCTGCTGAGGTGGTCCGCCAGTTCGTTCTGTACTCCTGGCAGGTAGACCGCTTGAATTAGAGACTTGTGCTGTAAGCACCATTCCCACACTCTCATTGCTTCTCTGCATAAGGGGTAAGAGTGAGCGCCGCCCTGTTTGTTGATGTAAAACATCACCGCTTTGTTGTCCGTCTGAAGGAGAATGCTCTTGTGACAGAGAATGTCCTTCAATGCCCAGACTGCATAAAGGACAGCTCTCATTTCCAAGACATTTATGTGAAGCTGGGACTCGACCTGAGTCCACGTACCTTGAGTGTGGAGAGCCTGACAGTGAGCCCCCCACCCCATTAGGGACGCGTCTGTGGTAATGGAAATCTGATGATCCAGAGGAGCAAAGGGATACCCTTCTAGGAGATTGTTCTCTTGCGACCACCAGGTGAGTGACCTCTTTAGAGGTTCTGTCACCTTGATGAGAAAGGACTGCAGGTGAGTGGTTGGGGACCACTGAGTACTAAGCATCCACTGAGAAGTTCTCATGTGAAGGCGTGCTAGGGGTACAGTGAACACTAAGGATGCCATGAGACCTAGCATCCGTTGCATCGAGAGAACTGGAACAGAGTTGCTCTCTCCGATGTGATGGGCCATCTGAAGGATATCGCTCCTTCTGTCTTCTGGCAGAAAAGCCTTCACACAGGAGGTGTCCAGAAGAGTTCCTATAAAGAGGAGTCTCTGGGAGGGCTGCAGCTGTGATTTTTTGAGGTTTAGCAGGACTCCCATGGACGTGAGAAAGGTTGAAGCCATGGCTACAGCGTCCAGAGTTCCCTGCCTGGAAGGACTTGCCAGAAGCCAGTCGTCCAGATAAGGGAACACTTAAATTCCGATCTTTCTGAGATGCGCTGCGAGAACTGCAGAATACTTTGTAAAAACTTGTGGCGCCGAGGATAGCCCAAAGGGCAGGACTCTGAACTGATAATGCTGTCCCAGAGCCACAAACCTTAGGAATTTATGATGCTTCGGGTGAATAGAAATGTGCTGGTAAGCATCCTGCATGTCTAGGGAGGCTAGCCAGTCGTGCTGATGAAGCAAAGGTAACAAGGTTCCCAGTGAAATCATTTTGAATTTCTCCTTGGACAGAAATTTGTTTAGTTTTCTGAGGTCCAAAATGGGGCGCATGCCCCCGGTTTTCTTTGGAACCAGAAAGTAATGGGAGTAGAACCCTGTGTTCCGTTGGTGCAGCAGAACTACTTCTACTGCCCTGTTGTGCAGAAGGCCCTGGATCTCAGAGGCGAGAAGGTCTGATTGAAGTGCTGACAGCCTGGGCTGTCATTTGGGGGATCATCCGAGGGTCTCCACAAGATTGAGTGAATATCCTCTGGATTATCCGGAGGACCCATTTGTCTGAGGTTATGGATTTCATTGATTGTAGAAGTGCGTAGACGACTCCCACCGCTGAGGAAGAGTCCACCGGCAGCTGAGGTGGGACTTGGGCCAACAACTCAGAAGGTGGCGAGGGCGCTTGGGTCCTTGCGCTTCTTGTTGCATTTTCTTTTGAGGCTGGGAGGCTTGGTTTTTATGAAAACTTCCTCTGCCTCAAAAGGACTGACGGTTATGGAACTGGCGTTTATTAACACCCCCTCAAGAGGGGACAGGAGGAGGTTGAGCCAACTTAATGGCTGACCTAGTCTTTTGTGTAGCTTCTAGATCCTGTTCTACCTGAGGGCCAAAGAGATACACACCATCAAAAGGCAACGCCATTACCTGCTGCTGTGCATCATTTGTAAAACCTGAAGTGCACAGCCAGGAATGATGGTGGGTACAATTGCCGGCCGCCGCCGCTCTGGAAGCAGTATCAAAAGCATCCATAGCCACTTTAACCTGCTGGCTGTTGGATTCGATACCCCTGGTAATGGTCTGAAGAAGCTCTGACTTTGTATCCGATTCCGGAAGAGCTTCAACCATCTGTTTGAGCGAATGCCAAAGAATATACTCACGTTGAGAGAAATAGCCCTGGTAGCTAGCAATACGCATACCCAGGGTGGAAGCAGCAAAGACTCTCTTACCTAAAGTGTCTATCTTACGAGATTCTTTGTTAATAGGTCGAGCTGTAGTAGTTTGGGGAAGGATGACTTATCATTCTCTGCCAAAACTACAATAAGATCTGCAAAGGCTTGGGACACCAAAATGGGTCAATCCTTGGGTGCTGAGTATTTCCTATCTATGCATTTAGCCACCGAAGGAATGATAGCAGGATTACTCCATACCATTTGAGACAGCGTTTCAAAGGATGGCTGTACCGGAGGAGTCAAATCCGTAGGGATCTCTGGAACATGGAGATATTGGAGTCTTAGCAATTTCTCAGGATTGATATCTGTATTTTGGAGAGAAAGGGTGGAAATCAAGTTTTTCAGCAGAGACTTAAAAGACTGGTCCTCGACCACAGGCTCTGCAGCAGGAATAGACCCTGTTTCATCCACTTCATCACCCAGCCTAAGGTCTGGGTCAGGCTCAATGTCATCTCCTGACAGTCCAGGAGGGACTGTATGGACAGGAAAGGAGTGAAAATCAGATGGAAATGAGGAAGGAAGAGGGTTAAGGGAGGAGTCCGAGAGATGGACGCGCCTAGGACTCCGGTGCCGCAGAGGCATGGCGCCCGGCAAGGCACTGGCACTGAGGATGGCACCGAGAAGCCACATGGCACTGAGAACGGTGCCGAGAAGCCACACAGCACAGAGGACTGCATATGACAAAGTGCATGGCGCCGAGTAACTCAATGGCGCCGAGGGCGGCGCCGACAGACGTCCCCGGCGCCGAAGACGGCACCGAGTGCACCATTAACGCCGACGGCGTCGAGAACACCCCAAGACTCTGAAAAACAGGATTTGAGGAGGAGGGAGGAAGAAGAGCAGGAGATAGAGGCATCGGTGTGGCCCCTGCGCCGCAGCCATATAAGGGGGGGAACACCTAAGCGCAGAGTCGACGGCACCGGAGACAGTGCCACACGACCAGGGAGGCTCAACTGCCCTACCTGGTCTCCCAAGAAGCCCGAAGGCCCCTGAGTGACCGGGCCAGGCAGCTGGACCAACCTCCGAGTCCATTGCTCCATAAGAGCAGCCCAGTGATGAAACTGCTCATCTGAAGACCTACCAGAGGGCAGGGTAGGGCTCCGATGTCGAAGATGTCGGCTACCAGAAACAGAAGCTGGCTCCGAAGGAGGAGACCGGCAACTAGCTCCAATAACTGACCGTCTAAGCGCAGACATATCAGAGGGCAACCTCGAGTGATGCCTTCTCTTTTTTGACCTATGGGCCGAAGAAGAGCTCGAGGCCGAACTGTGCAGAGAATGCGACCGTTTATTTTTATGCTTTTGAGGGGACCACTGGCCCCCTCAGGCATTGGACTGACCGTTGTCAGACCCCACTTCCGGAAAAGGTGGCGGACCGGACCCAGCCTGACTGACTGAACAGCTTTCATACAAAGTCTCCCTACCGTCACCTGACCTGCTCATGGTCGACTACTCAAAGTAGGCTGAGACTTCTTTTATTTTAAAAATAAGAATAAACTTAAACGATACTTATCGAGATATTACTACAAAAATAACAAAACTGAAAACTATGCTGCTAGTTTGAAGTTTGACTCCCGGCGGGCGAGCGACGTCGTCACTGAAGCGCACTTGACGGCGGGAAAAAAGGAACTGAGGCAGTTGGAGAGTCGACGCCGAGATAGTCATTACCACGTGAGCTGAGGCTCACGGTGCCATTCCTCTTGGCTCCATCTCTGGCGCCGACCCTCCGCCAAAAAGTTTGCTCCCAATGGGTCCTGGTGCCTCTGGCGCAGATCCCAATAGTGTGAATGAGTGGTGGAGACTTATGTCCAGGAAGATCTAGAATGGTCTGTAAAGAAAACAGGCAATGTAATAGTCTGATTTAAGTGGAAGTCCGAAACTACCTTGGGAAGGAATTTCCTATTTGTCCCTGTGGAGTGCAATGTAGTTAGGTTCTACTGACCAGGCCTGTAGCTCATTGATTCTTCCTGCTGAAGTGATAGCCACCTAAAAGACAGTTTTCCATGTCAATATTTTAGCTCTGCTGAGGACATGGGCTCAAAAGGGGGCTGCATTAGCTGTGCTATGCAGATGTACAGGTCCTAAGAAGGAGTAGGTTCCCTATGGGGAAGGTGCAGATGAAGCAACCCTTTACTCCACCTCACTGAACAGTCGCTCCGGAGATTTCTCCTTCTGCTCGGTTCATTTTGTTGGTTAAAGTATTGTTTTTCTCGGTTTTTGACCGAATTTAAACCGCAACCGGTCGGTTCAGACTCTGTCTGTGGTATTGTGAGTACTAGATAGGTTTTACATTAATTTCTATTCTGTGTGGAACTTGTAAACGGTTTATCGGTTCGGTTTGAACCGATCAGGTTGTTTAAAATATCTTAATCTGTCATTTAGAGTGTGGTTACCGGTTCTTATCGGTTCTAAAAAAAACGGATTTTATTACGTTTTTTTCCATGACCCGTGACACGGTTGGGAACCGATAAGAGGGTCTTACCTGGCGGATTACCATAAACGGGTAAGTTTGGTTAGGACTGGCACTATGTCTGAGAAACCCAAAAGAAAAACCAGGCCCGCTGGATTTCAACACTGCAGTGTCTGTGGGGAAGTCTTTGCCAAGGCTGACCCCCACACCACCTGTGTTTATTGTGTGGGGTTTGACCACCTCAGTGCAGACTGCCAGATTTGTAAAAATTTTCCTGCAGCTACCCTGGAAAAGAGAGTTGGTAGGCTCAGGGAAAGGGAGGCCAAAAAGTCCGCTGAACCGGATGGCCAGCCCGATTCGGTTCCAATCGAACAGGAGGGAGTGCCCTCTGACCAGGGCGAGACTTCCTTGGGCAAAAGGAGATCCGACTCTGAGGAGTTGGTTCCAGCAAAAAGGACTAGGAAATCAGCTTGTGTAGAGCCAAAACTTTCCTCTCCAACCGCTGAAGAAATAGCCAAAACGATTAAAATTGTGCAGTCGCTTTCCCCAGTTCTGACTGAACCGCACCATCAGGTAGCCGCCTGGCCGGGTTCCACCAGTTCAAGAGTATGATTTAGAGGAATATTATGAACTGGAGGAGGGGAAGAGGAGTATGAGGAGAGTGAATGTGGATTTGAAAGTCTGGATGTGCCCATTGACCCGGACATCTCCCCAGACAGACCTTCAGGAGTGTCTCCTCCTAGGCTTTCTGAGTCCCCTTCTCATTTTATGTTTTATAAAAAAGTGGCTGAAACTCTCCAGCTCCCTATGGAGGAAGCTGTGGATGATCAAGAGGAGCCTGACTATGTGGAAATGATGGATATCCCGGAGTCTAGGAGACTGTCTATTCCCCTGCATAAATCTTTTGGGAAACAGACTTTTAAAATTCTAAAAACTCCTCACACTATACCTCCTGTGGATAAGAGAATGGGCAAGAGGTACACATTGTCAGGCTCTGATACGGAGTTCCTTACACAACAATGCAGCCATGTTGGGGTAGTGCAGGCTGCAGCCTGTGACAAGGCAAATATTCCCTTGGCTTCACACCCCCCCGGACAAGGACTCCAGGAGGATTGATGCCATGGCAAAGAAACAGTACATGGCAGCATCCTTGGGACTCAGACAGGCAAATTATATGGCTTATGTTGCTAGATATCAGAAATCCAGATGGGATACTGTGCTGGCCCTAGCAAAACAAGTCCCTGGCCAGCTTGCCAAGGAGCTGGAGCAGTTGGCTGCTGATGGTATTGAGGCATCCAAGGTGCAATTTCATGCTGCAGTGGACTCAAATGATGTGTCATCAAGAGTCATGGCTACATCTGTGGCACTTCGCAGAATGGCTTGGCTCAGATGTACTAGCCTGTTACAGGATACCCAGACTAAGGCCATGGATTTTCCTGTTGTGGGTAATTCTGTGTTTGGGGAGCAGATAGAGAATTACATGAAGAAAATGGATGCGTATAGGACCACCTATAGGAGTGCACAGGCCAAGGAAAGGCAGCTTCCCAGGGGCAGGGGCAGGCCTTTTCATAGGCCTTTTTACCAAGCCCAGGCCTCCTCTTCTGCTTATGCGCAGAGGGGGTTCTTTAGAGGGAGAGGAAGACGGGGTACAAGCAGGCCTGCTTCCACCCCTCAGCCCAAAGCCCCTGCCAAGCAGGCACCCTGATGGGGTTGCCAGGGCCGATTCTCAGCTACCTGTAGGGGGCAGGCTGGCTTACTTTGTCCAGGACTGGGAGTCTCTGACATCAGACAAGTGGGTCCTGGAAGTAGTAAGCCAGAGACTGGTTCTCAGCTTCAAAAAGTTTCCAAAGATGAGAACCAGATCCTTTCCACCTGCAAATCCACCAGAGGTACTTTCCCTAGAGGCAGAGATCTCTTCCCTCCTGGCTCTCAGAGCTGTGGAGAGGGTTCCACCCCTACACCAGGGCAAAGGGTTGTACTCCAGATACTTCCTTACCTCAAAAAAGACAGGAGAATGGCGGCCCATCCTGGATCTCAGATATTTAAACAAGCACCTTTTAAAACCAAAATTCAAAATGGTGACTCTGGGAATTATTCTACCCTCTCTAAGGCCAGGGGACTGGCTAGTGTCCTTGGACCTCAAGGATGCCTACTTCCATATTGTTATCAGAAGCTCCCATCGAAAGTACCTCAGGTTCGAGCTGCCCTCAGGCCATTACCAGTTCAGAGCAATGCCCTTTGGCCTCACCTCTGCTCCAAGGGTATTCACAAAATGCCTGGCAGTAGCAGTTCCTTCCCTAAGAAGGCAAAAAATTGCCATCTTCCCTTACCTGGACGACTGGCTCATAGTAGGAGAGGCATTCCAGAAGGGATAGCCGCGCCAGGGCCACATGCCAAGATGCCCGGGTAGGTAAGACTGATTGGTGCCAATGCATTAGTAGTAGCCTCTTGGCTACTCCAAGAGTGCCAGTACAAGCCACTCATGGTGGGGTTTAGGCAGGGCGCTCAATGATGAGGTATCCCCCAGTAAAAGTTTAGGATCATCCAAGGAGACTGGAGAACCTAACACACTAGAGCAGTCAGAGGCAACCGAGGTCCAAAAAGGGGTAAGCAGAGGACATGTCCATAGAACGTGAAGGAGATGGGCAGCAGGCTGTAAACAGCACCAACAATTAGAGTGCCCAAGTAGGCCCCATGAATGCAGGGCTGCTGGCGTGCGGTGCCAAAGTAGCAGCACCTTAAGTTGGAGAAAATGACTCTTAGTATCTTTATAGCAAAGGTGAGCCTCCCTCATGTAGCGTGCCCATAGGCTTTCAGGGATATTTACATTGAGATCAGTGCTCCATTTCAGCCTACAGAAGACTGTGGGGTCAGGTTGTGCATCTCTCCATGTCCTATAGAATCTGCCTATCAAGCCCCACGAAAGTGGTGACTTATGCAGGGATTCAAGCCATTTCCACTTACTGTCGGAGCTGTATTGGGTAGAGATATCATTGAGACCACTGCGCACCTGCAAGTAATGCCAGAAATCCCTACTAGGAAGGTGAAATTTGGCACTCAGCTGCTCAAAGGAAAGCAGGATATCTGAGCCAGGGCAGTAAAGGTCTTGTACCCAACTGATTCCTTGAGCTTCCCAGGCTGGCCAGTGTAAAGGGAAACGACCGAAAGAGAGGAGCTTATTATGCCACATGGGAGCCCAGGCCTCCCAGGGAGTATACAAAGTGGCCATAAGCTGGTGCCAGGCCCTCCCAGTCTCCTCCATAATGGGGGGATAAACCTGAGGGGGGTCAGATTCTAGGGGTAAGTAGCGCAGCTAAGGCAAAATCCTTTGCCATGCTAGCCCCCAACCAGACCCAAAGCAGGAGATGAGTGGCTTCGGGAACAAACCATTTAGTGGCTGTGGCTGCCAGGCATGCCAAATGGTACCCTTGCAACCAGGGTACTCCAGGCCCACCTTGTGTCCAATGTGCCCTTAACTTATGCTTGCTCCATCTCGGGGACCATCCTTCCCACTGTTCCAAAGAAGTAATGAGTTTAGGGGATAAACGGATCAGCAAATTATTAAACAGGTACACGACCCGGGACAACAGCAACATACAGACCACAGCAACTTTCCCTGGCAGGGACAGCTGGAGCTTACGTCACCTCTCCACCTCAGAGGACAACTGTGCCAAAGGGGGGGAAAAATTGATTGACTCTAACTCAGCCCATTTAGTGGGAATATGCAACCCAAGACAGGAGAACCCCTGAGCAGCCCAGGACAATTCAGTTCCCTGGAGACAGTCCTTGGAACAGGCTGTATTCAGGGGAGCCAGTATCATTTTCCTTTGATTGGCCTGTAACCCAGACAGGACAGCAAACTGGCATAGAAGTGACACTACCTCCGGTAATGATTGCTGAGGCTGGGACACAGTGAGAAGGAGATCGTCCACATAAGCTGCCACCAGGTATTGGTTTCCGGCTACCTCGATACCAGCAATTTCTTTCAAGGCTATAAATGCACAGACCAGATGGCCCAGGGCTACCAAGAAAAGGAGGGGAGAAAGCAGGGAACCCTGCCGTGTTCCTCTGTGTAATGGGAAAGGAGGAGAAATGGTGGTATTTGTCAAGATCTTGGCCATTGGGGAACTATAAAGCATGACTACCCATTGCCGAATTTGAAGGCTGAAGCCATACAACCGAAGCACCTCGTGCAGGTAATCCCATTCAATGGAATTGAAGGCTTTAGTAAAGTCGATAGCCAGAGCTGCCACAGGTAGGGTCGACCGGGAAGCTATACATGTAAGATTTAACAGCAGCCTGATGTTACCTACCCCAGACTTCCCCTGCGTAAAACCCGCTTGGGCGGGGTGAATTATGGAAGGTAGGACTTCCACCATCCTGGTAGCCAGGATCTTGGCCAAGATCTTAGTATCTACCAACAACAGGGAGATAGGGTGGTAGTTAGCGCAATCAAGGGGATTGTTAGATTTTTTTCGGGAGGAGTGTAATAAGGGCCTCATGCATGGTCGGGAGAGGGTACCTACCTTCTGAGCCTCCTGTAGAGCCAGAAGCAGCAGATGAACTATCGCAGCCCCTAGTGCTTGATAAAGCTCTACTGACATGCCGTTGGGGCCAGGCGCCTTTCCTTTGGCCATGCAGGAAAGAGCAAGGCGAAGCTCCTCGCCAGTAATCAAAGCGTCCAGATGGGCAATCTGAGCAGGTGTGCGGCTAGTCCTGTTAAACCCTTGACAGAAATTTTTGGTTGCCCGCTCCAGCTGAGGTGGAGACAGGGTAGAGTGGGATTTATATAAAGCCTCATAGAATAGCTTCATGGCACTATTGACCCCCTAGGGGTCAGAGACTACGCTCCCAGTATGTGTACGAAGAGCATGGATATGAGAGAAGGCCTGCTGCTTCCATAATCTAAAGGCCAAGAGCCAATCACTTTTCTCACCACCATCTCAGTAGGCATGCTTGGACCTCAGAAGGAGCCATTCAGCCTTTTGATGAAGAATAGTATTGATCTGATACTTCAGACCAACTACATTCTGAGTACGAGAGTTATCTCTGGTACGAGACATGGTGGATTTAAATCGACCCTCCAACACTGCGAGCTCAGCCTGCAGGGATGATAGGGTTGCCTTACAGGCTTTATTTTTCGCTGCTAAGTAGGCAATAACATGCCCCCGGAGAACCCCCTTAAAGGCCTCCCAAATCATACCCGGAGAGACACCATAGTCGGAATTGAGGGAAAAGTAGTCCTTCGCCATTTGGGCTACCACCTGTCGAAACTCAGGGTCCTTGAGCATTAAAGGGTTGCACCTCCAGTGGGTGCCAGAGGGTTGCTGATCAGCCGGGGCATAGGTAGTCAAAACTGGGGTGTGGTCAGAGATCAAGATCTGCCCGATCTTAATATTTGAGATCCCTTGGGCTGCCATAAAATTCGCCAACCAGAAGTCGATCCGGCTGTGGATGAGGTGTGCAGAGGAACAGTAAGTATAATCCCGCCCCATAGGGAAATCCCTCCTCCAAACATCTGCTAGTCCCCACTCATCCTGCAGGTCCCTGCGTGCCTTGGGACAGGCAAGAGGGGTGGGCCCGGATTTATCCAGAAAAATGTCTTGAACTAAACTGAAATCACCCCCTATTAAAATCGGGATCAGAGCGCCACTTGGGGATAGTGAGGAAGAAAAAATTACTCACCTTAGTAATGTTGTTTCTTCTAATGGAGTCTTGCTATATTATAGACATTAGCAGTTTGTCCCACCACTAGAACTGCTCTGGAGGTGAAATGGTTAATACCATTCCAAAATAGAACTTTGAGCACAAGCTCTAAGAAGCAGCTCTATCTGTGTAATTTCAAACCTGAACTGTCAGATCTTTACGAGCAAAACTCACTAAGGTCTGTGGAAGCTGTAACCTACACTAGCCAAATGGCTACCTAAATATTATCAACCATTGCTGGTCCCAACACCTAAGACTCAAGTCAGGGACCAGAACTACTAACACAATTCTAACAACATGAGAATAAAACAACAGTATAATAAAACACACACACCCCAAACTCCCAAAAGGGGAGAAACGCTAAAGGGGCATAAAATAGTGCCCACACTAAGTTGCCCGCACCCCACTCAAGAAGAAGTTCTGAGAGGGCAGGCTGGGGAGGTCAGGCACATAGCAAGACCTATTAGAAGAAACAACATTACTAAGGTGAGTAATTTTTCTTCAAACAACATGAAGTCTTGCTATATTATGACAGTAGCAGACTACACAGCAGTACCTCCATGGAGGAGGGGCAGAACCTACTTAGGAATAGGCTCTGAAGAACAGCTGCCAAACCGAAGCATCTCTCCCGGCCTGACATCCAGGAGTAATGCTTGGCAAAAGTGTGTACCGCTTTCCAAGTAGCAGCCTGGCATATCTCTATAGGGATGTCTCTGGCAGCAGCTAGAGACGCAGCTGTACCCTGGTAGAATGAGCCCTCAAGCCAGAGGGGGATCTCTGCCCAGTTTCTGATAACAAAATTGGATACAAGAGACAATCCACCTGGCAATTGATCTCTTAGTGGCAGGTTTGCCTTTCCCAACTTCACCATAGGTAAGGAAAAGTTGGAGGGATTCGAACCTGTGACCTTTGGTACGCTCTACATAGTAACTAACAGCTCTCTTAACATCCAGGCTGTGCAACCTCGTCTCACCAGAAGAGGAGTGATCAGTGAAAAATACTGGAAGGGAGATAGATTGGTTAAGATGGAAATCTGAAACCACCTTAGGTAAAAACTTCCTATTAGTCCTAAGGACTACCTTATCCCTGTGGAAAGAAATCAAGTCAGTTTCCACTGACAAGGCTTGCAACTCACTTATGCGTCTAGCAGAAGTGATAGCCACCAGAAAAACAGTTTCCCAAGTTAGATACTTAAGCTCTGCAGAAAACAGAGGTTCAAAAGTATTCTCCTATGTATTCCTGCTATCATGCTTATGTATCCTGCCTTATGTATCCTCTTATGTATCATGGTGTTTTGTAATTGTACCTCCTGGGTCGTGCCTGAAAATAGTCACTTGTTGGCTAGCGCACTTACCCGGTTAACAAAAACAAAATAAATAAAAAGGGGGTTGCATTAACTGGGCAATACAAACATTAAGGTCCCAGGCAGGGGCCGGTTCCCGAAAGGGTGGATTAGTATGGAGTAATCCCTTAAAAAACTTGGAAAACACAGGGTGAGTGGAAGAGGGGATGACTTTCCTGCTGACACAAAAGCAGATACAGCTGCCAAATGGACTCTCAGGGTAGCTGGTCTGAGACCCAAGGAATTAAGATGGACCATGTAATCTAATACAATGGGCAAATCAGCAGATTCTGGGGAAATATTTTTCCAGCACACCAAATGGAAAACCTTTTCCATTTAGAACTATAAGTAGCTCTAGTGGAAGGCTTTCTGGAAGCCTTTAGGATTTCAAGAACACCTTGAGAGGTAAATCAGCAACTCTAACTCCTCAAGAGCCAGGCCTTGAGGTTGAGGGATTTGAGGTCCGGATACCAAACCCTTCCTGGGCACAAGTTAACAGGTTGTGAATCCTGGGAGGCAAAGGGAAGATGGATTGTCAGTGACAGGAGGAGGGGTACCAGGGCTGCCTGGCCCAATCCGGGCAATCAGAATCACCCTGCAAGGCTGAGATCTGATTTTGACTAATACTTTGAATAGAGAGGAAGGAGGAAAGCATAAAGAAACTTCCCTCCCAATCCAGGAGAAGGGCATCCAGGGGGACTGAGCCCAACACTGGAGGCCTGCAACAGAACAGAGGACGTTTGTGATTGTCTGGGGCTGCAAAAAGATCTATCTGAGGGGTGCCCCATCTGGCAAAGACTATCCCCAGCACTTGAGGATCCAGGGACCATTCGTGATGGCCCTGGGAAATCCTACTGAGAGCATCCGCTAGGACATTGTCCTTCCCTGGAAGATGAACTGCTATGAGGGAAGTGTTCAGGGAATACACCAGAGACCACAACTTCATTGCCTCGATGCACAAGGCCGAAGACCGAGTGCCCCCCTGTTTGTTGAAGTACCACATTGTTGTGGTGTTGTCTGTTCTGACTTGTATCACCTTGTTGTGGACAGATGCAGAAAATGCTTGAAGAGCTAAAAAGACAGCTCTGAGTTCCAGCAAATTGATGTGGAGCAGAGATTCCTGGGGGGACCACACTCCCTGAGTGGAAAGGTCGCCCACGTGGGCTCCCCAACCCAGAAGGGAAGCATCTGTAGTGAGAGTCAAATTGTGAGCAGGGGAATGAAGGGACCCCAATCTTAAATTGCTCTGATCCTGCCACCACTGGAGGGCCTGGATCAAGGTTGAGTCACTGGGACCAACTTGGAAAGGGGTCTCTTCTCTGAGACCAATAGGTTCTCAAGTGAAACTGAATGTCTCTCATCTGAAATCTTGCTCCTGCACAACAGCTGTGGATGCAGCCATGTCCCAGGAGCTGCAGAAAGTGTCTTGCTGGTCGAGAGACCTGCAGGGTGAAGGAGGAGGCCACAGTCACTAAATTCGTCACCCTTTCTAAGGGAAGAAAAGCTCTGGCTAGCTTTGTGTCCAACTCTGCCCCTATAAAGGTGAGTACCTGGACTGGTTCCAGAACCGACTTTGGTAGATTTAGCAGAAAGCCCAAGGAGGTGAGAAGCTGCTGGGTAACTTGCAGGTGAGATTTTACCTGTTCTGGGGACTGGCCTACAATGAGCCAATCGTCCTAGATAGGGGAAAAACAGCAACCTTTGCCTCCTTAAGTGAGCCACTGCCACTTCAGACACTTTGTGAATACCCTTGGGCAGAGGTAAGGCCTCAAGGGCATTGCTCTGAACTGGTAATGACCTGAGGGTAGTTCGAATCTGAGGTACTTTCGATGGGAGCTCTGATTAGGACATGGAAAAGGCATCCTTGAGGTCCAGGGAGGCTAACCAGTCCCCTGGCCTTAGGGAGGGTAAAATCATTGCCAGAGTTACCATTTTGAACTTTGGTTTCAAAAGATGCTTGTTCAGATATCTGAGGTCTAATATGGGCCGCCATTCTCCTGTCCTTTTTGGGGTAAGGAAGTATCTGGAATACAGACCCCTGCCCTGGTGCAGGGGAGGAACCCTTTCCACTGCTCTGAAAGCCAACAGGGTTGAGACCTCTGCTTCCAGAGCAAGGGTCTCTGAAGCACTTGCAGGTAGAAAAAGTCTGGTTCTCAACTTGGGAAACTTTTTGAAGCTGAGAACCAGACCGTGGCTTACTACTTCCAGAACCCACTTGTCTGAGGTTAAAGAAGCCCAGTTCTGACTGAAGTAAGCCAGCCTGCCCCCAACCGGTAAAGGAGAATCAGCCCTGGGCACCCCATCAGGGTGCCTGCTTAGCAGGAGCTTTAGGCTGAGTGGTGGGAGCAGGCCTGCCCACCCCTCGTCTGCCTCTGCCTCTGAAGAAGCCCCTCTGAGCATAGGCAGAGGAGGCCTGAGTCTGGTAAAAAGGCCTGTGAAAAGGCCGACCCCTACCCCTGGGGGTATGCCTCAGAGGAGTGGCTTGCCGCTCCTTAGCTTGGGCACTTTTGTAAGTAGTCCTATATTCATCCATCTTTTTCATGTAATTTTCTGTCTGCTCCCCAAACAGAGAATTTCCCACCACAGGAAAATCCATAGCCTTAGTCTGGGTATCCTGTGACAGACTAGCACACCTGAGCCAGGCCAACCTACGAAAAGCTACAGATGTGGCCATGACCCTAGAGGAAACATCATTAACATCCACAGCAGCATGAAACTGTACCTTAGAAGCCTCAATGCCATCAGCAGCCACCTGTTCTAGTTCGCTAGCCAGCTGGCCATGGGTTTGCTTGGCTAATTCCATAACAGTATCCCATCTAGATTTCTGATACCTAGCTACATAAGCCATATAATTTGCTTGCCTGAGTCCCAGAGAGGCTGCCATATACTGTTTTTTCGCCATGGCATCAATCTTCCTGGAATCCTTGTCAGGAGGATGTGAAGCCAGGGGATATTAGCTTTATCAAAGGCTGCAGCCTGAACTACCCCAACATGACTGCATTGCTGAGAAAGGAATTCTGTATCAGGACCTGACAATGTGTACCTTCTGTCCATCTTTTTATCTACAGGAGGCACAGAATTAGGAGCTTTTAAAATTTTTATTGTTTGCTTCCTAAAGACTTATGCAAAGGAATAGACAATCTCCTAGACTCTGGAATATCCATCATTTCTACAAAATCAGGCTCCTCTTGCTCATCCACAGCTTCTTCCAAGGGAAGCTGGAGGTTTCAACAACTTTTGTAAAACATAAAATGAGATGGGGACTCAGATAGCATGGGGAGATTCTGAGGTCTGTCTGGGAAATGTCGGTTCAATGGGCACACCAGACCTTCCCAGCCACATTCATACTGTTCATAATCATCCTCCCCCTCCTCTGGTTCATAAAATTCCTCAACATCATATTCCTGAACCACTGGAACCGGACGAACCGACCTTTTCCCAGATAGTGGCGGTCCGGATGGAACCTGAGACAGTGACTGGACAATCTGTATGGCTTTTGCTATCTCTGCAGCAGTTGGAGAAGGGGTTTTGGACTCCAAACCTGCTGACTTTCTTGTTTTCTTTACTGGAATTGGTTCCTCAGAACCAGCTTTCCTTTTGCCCGAGGAAGTCTGGCCCTGGTCAGAGGGCACTCCCTCTGGTTCGGTTGGCACTGAACCGGGCTGGCCATCCGGGTCAGCGGACTTTTTGGCCTCTCGTTCCCTGAGCCTGCCCAATCTCTTTTCCAGGGTGGCTGCAGGGAAATTCTTACATATCTGGCAGTCTGACTGGAGGTGGTCAAACCCCAGACAATAGACACAGGTGTGTGGGTCAGCCTTGGCAAAGACTTCCCACAGACATCACAGTGTTGAAACCCAGTGGGCCGGTTTTCTTTTGGGTTTCTCAGACATAATGCCAGCCTAACCAGAAAAACTGCCCTTTAAGCGGCAGTGCCAGGCAAGACACCCTTATCGGTTCCTAACCGCGTCACAGGTATTGGAAAAAAACGTAATAAAATCCGTTTTTTTTTTTAGAACTGATAAGAACCGGGAACCGCACTCTAAAATGTTAAACTTTAAAGTTAATAAGTTTTAAACCCAGCTGATCGGTTCAAGACCTAACTGATAAACTTACAAGTTCCACACAGACAAAACCTTTAATTTACTTACGATTACCACAGACAGAGCTTGAACCGAATGGTTTTGCGGTTAAAATAAAACTATTCTCGGTTGAATCGAACCGAGAAAACACTGTTTAAACCGAGAAAAGAACCGAGCAGTAGGAGAAATCTCCGGAGCGACTGTTCACTGAGGCGGAGTAAAGAATCTGACAGTTCAGGTTTGAAATTACACAGATAGAGCTGCTTCTTAGAGCTCGTGCTCAAAGTTCTATTTTGGAATGGTATTAACCATTTCACCTCTGGAGCAGTTCTAGTGGTGGGACAAACTGCTACTGTCATAATATAGCAAGACTTCATGTTGTTTGAAATGGCCTGGCTAAGAGCTGGGAAAAAATCAACGTGGTCATCATTGGGGGCATAAACATTGCCTTGAATCAACTGACCTCCCGGGGACTAACCCTGACCTCATTTACGACCCATGGGGAGAAACAACGAATGAGGATAGCAACCCCTTTGGTTTTAGATGCAGCCGAACTGGCCTGGACCTCCCCCACCCAGGATTTCTTTAGCCAGAGCACTGTCTTACTCAGGAGATGTGTTTCTTGAAGGAGTGCAATATCTGTATAAAGAGACCTGAAGTGCTGCAATACCTTGGTCCGTTTGATGGGGTGGTTCAGCCCCTTAACATTCCAGGACACCAGCAGAGTCCCATGGTTAGGGGGAAAAGCCATGCTTGCTGCCCAAAATAGGTAAATTAGAAGGGTACTTGCTCTGACCATGGGAGAAAGTAGGGAGATGTCAGGAAAAGACAGCCTGGAAAAGTGAGGGACGTACCGGGGAATCTCCAGAGCAAATCTGTAGCCTCAAATGTGGGGAAAATGTAAGCACTCTAAAAAGGAGAGGAGCACCGCCCGCAGTCAGTATACTAGCTGCAAGGAAGGAAATATAAAAAAAATGTCAAAAAACTCTAACAATAAAATATACACAGAAATTAAACAGACTAATATTGTAGGGCAAAAAAACCTGCCTTATTGTTAAGCTGTAGAGAACAACAGCAAACAGTAACAGTGAGAGTTCACACAAGCGTAAACATGCTCAGGGTTCGGAGCTAAGGCAAAAGAGGGAACTGAACACAGAAACCCTCGGCTACACAGGCTCCAGAAACCCAATAAGTGAGAGTCCAAAAAGAACCAACCAGGTTCGACCCTTCCAAAACTGGTGACAGTCTCTAGGTCTGGCACTGAGACATCAAGAAGGACAGGGGAAAGGGGATAGTGGGGGTGGAGACAGGGGAATAGGAAGAAAGGGGGGAAGGAGGGGAGAGGGAGAGGAAAGCGGGACGGGGACAAAATGGGGTGAGAAGAGAGTAAACCCTCTAACCAGTAAGACAGTAGACCCACCAGTGGCAGTAAGACTTCAAGGGTGGGAACAAAAAGTTAAGAGGTCCCCTATATGGTAACCAGTAATCAGCAAAAACCTTAACTAAATAACTGGGGTGGCCCCTGGATGCCTCAACCCAGCCCACAAAGTTCTGGGGGAGAGGGGGGCAGCAAAAGACAAAAACCACTGCTGCTCATTAGTTGCGCCCCAGGGGAGCCACAGAACGCAGTGTGAAGCAGCTCAACATCCAGGAGTGCCACCCTAAATTGGCTCGCAACCCACACACACCCCTGAAAATCCTTGGGGCAACTAGATCTGGGGGGGGGGTTAAGAACGGAACATAGAACCCGTCACCACCCCCAGAGTCTCCGTCCCAGCATCTCATTATCTCTGCTAGGTAGGGATAGGAATTTAACAGAGACCCGCAACATGGGCTGAGAGGTCAGTGGCAGCAGCAGTTAAGTTAGCCTAATATACCATCGCCTGAAACATGCACAAAAGGTACAGTGACCATAAAGTCTAAGGATTTATCTGTGGGTCCTTCGCCAGCCCAGGAGGAGCCTGGGGGGATTCAGACTGGCTGGGAACATTCCCGGCAACAGCTGCAGCATAAGTTATGAAGCATAGTCTCACTGGGTTTAGCAGATCCACTGATTCCACCAGCATTGCATTAGGATAGTCAGCCTAATCGGAAGACGGCTCAGTATCCATAGCAGGAGGATCCAACAAAACAGCCTAAGACAGAGCAGGATCAGTGGGGGCATCATCCCAGGGGATCTTAGCCGGAGGGGCATGCAGCCTAAAGTCTGGTGACTTATGGTTACCGCTTCTGGCCCGCTAAGCCTATCTGTGCCGGGGAGTAGAGCTAAAATGGAACAGTGGAATTGGGGGGGTATTTGGGACAGGAGCAGGGGTGGCAGGTGAGTGGCTGTGAGAAACATCTGCTGGAGGTACAGATAACAAGGGGGAATTCAATACAGGAGGTACAGATAACAAGGGGGAATTCAATAAGGGCAGTACAGGTCCTGCTGTAGATCTGCCCTCTGGGGACTTCTGACCAGTATTTTGGTTCCCAGTTGAAGGCGGTGCCCCATTCAGTTCCCAGAACCTTCTGGGATTTGTAGTAGGAACTAGGAGGTCAGGCCAAAATTTGCATAGCCATCTTTCCACTTCGCTAGGGTGCTCCTCCACAAGCTCTCTACCCTCCTTGGAAACAAGCAGGCCAGTAAGTCCTTTGACTTTGAATCAAAAATTGTGCTGGTGCAGGAACCGTTTAAGCAGCCCAAAAGCTCTTCTTCTAGCTGCTGTCTCCTGAGCAGTCCTGAAAGAAGAAGATCTGTACGCCCTACCACTGAACCTCCCCCAGGTCTCTCGCTGCCCTTAAATTCCTCTCCTTGGTTGTAAAGCGCAAGAAATAGACCACAATGGGTCTGGGAGATTGCTTAGATTTGTCCTGCCACACAGAGACCCAGTGGGCCCTTTTAACATCAATGGGCCCCTCCAACGGTCCCCTAGCATAATGGGAATAGTTTCATTAAGGAACCGCTTCATCGACTTCCCTTCAGCCTCCTCAGGCACTCCAATTATGTGCACATTATTGCATCGCCCCTTATTTTCTTGATCTTCAATCCTGGCCCATAAAGTCGCAAGGCTCTCCTCGTGGGACTGGAGATGGTGCCAGAGCTTCTGCTGCTGCTGTTTGCAGGAATCTACCCTCTGCTCTGAAATGTTCATTCTGTCCTGCAATTGTTGCACATCGGCAGCTGTGCCCATCAGGCAAAGGCTAATATCCACACATGTGAGTAGCACCTCCAGCATGCGTGTTATATATTGGAGAGAGTCCCCAACAAATATAGCCTGGGCCTGGGATGAGGCACTGGGGAGCAGCTGGGTGGGAGATTCTTGAGCAGCCATCCTATAGGGACAATAGAGGTTGAAAGACAGCAAATAGGGTACCCCAGGTGTTTGCGGTCAATTAGCGAGGTTAGGTACCAAAGGGGCATCACAGTACACCACAACTGGAATTGGGCCTACGTGGCCTAGATACTTTGGATGAGCTCGTGGATCCTGGCGCTGCTACTTCAGCAAATTGCTTCGGATCCAACTACAAATGGTACTGTCTGGAAAAGGGGTGGTTACCCAAGCATGACTGAGGAGGTGGGAGTCTAGGTATCCCGGGATCGTGGTACCGGAGCTCGGATGTCGACCAGCATGGAGAAAGCTCGAAAATTAAGCAGCTATCACGCTGGTGGCTAAACCATGCCCCCCCCCAAACTTCATCGATTTCATCTGTTTCATATCTTGATTGTATCAATTACTGGTGTATTTAAGGGATGGTGTGTTCCTTGTTTGCCACGCCCCCCTGATGAAGGGTTAATTCCCAAAGTGCTGGGGCAAGCGGTGTTTGTTGCTGCATTTGGCACAACACTGTACTTCAGCAATAAAGCCTGACAAAGTTTCTACTTGACTGCTGTGCCATTTTTTGACTTCGCGGAGTGCAGTCTCCCTTTTTGGGTGTGTATTTTCAATGGGCTGGCTGCCCCTTTGACTGCACTCGCCCCATGGCTTTGAGTGGCAAGGAGTATCATGGTACTCTACTTGGACCTTCCTTAAAGTGGGAAAAATCATAGCCAGAGTTACCATTTTGAACTTTGGTTTTGTAAGGTGCTTGCCGAAGTATCTTGGATCCAGAATGGGTCGCTACTCCCCATTTTTCTTCAAGGTTAGAAAGTACCTTGAATACAACCCTTTTCCCCTGTAAGGTAGACGAACAGGTTCCACTGCTCTGCTTTGTAGTAGAGTGGACACCTCTGCCTCCAGCAGGGCTGTTTCTGAGTTGGTGGCAGGTTTGAATGATCTTGCTCTTGTTTTTGGGAATGATTTGAAGCTTAGAGCAAGACCCTGGCTTATTACCACTTATCTGTGGTAATGGATTGCCATGCTGGAAGTAAGAAGTCAGCCTGCCTCCTACTGGGGTTGGGGAGGCAGACCAGACAATCACCTCAGGGGGTCTGCTTGGCAGGGGTCTTGGGCTGAGGGCTAGATCCAGCACGACTGGCACCTCTTCTGCCCCTACCCCTAAAATAGCCTCTTTGCTGCTGGTAGGCAGGGTAGGCCTGGGCCTGGTAGAAAGGCCTCTGATAAGGTCTCCCCTGCCTCCCCTACTTTGCTGTCTTTGTGGAGTGGCAGCCCTCTCCTTGCCTGCAGCACTCTTGTATGCCACCCTGTATTCATCCAACTTTTTCATATAGACCTCAGTCTGTTTCCAAAACAGCGAGTTCTGCACTAGGGGAAAGTCCAGGGCCTTTGTCTGGGTGTTTTGGGAAAGGTTAGTGCACCTTAGCTATGCAAACCTTCTCTGCAAAACAGCACTGGCCATCACCCTAGAGGCACTATCACTGGCATCTACAGCCATGTGAAACTGGAACTTGGCTGCCTCCACACCATTTTTTGCAATTTCTTCAAGGTGAGCTGCTAGCTGAGGTGAAGCCTTGCTAGCCAATTCCTGGACAGATTCCCAGAGAGACTTCTGATACCTTGAGTCATAAGCCATATAAGAAGCTTGCCTGTTGCCCAGGGCAGCACCCAGGTACCCTTTCTTAGCCAGAGTTAATTCTCCTGGAATCCTTTTCAGGAGGTTGGGAAGCTAAAGGAATGCTTGCTTTCTCACAAGAGCAGCCTGGACCACTCCCTCATGGCTGCAATGGCTAAACAAGCAGTTTTGGAGGCAGTATAGTGCAGTGGTTTAAGGCTCTGAGATGCAAACCTGGAGACCTGGGTTTGAATCTCACAGCCCCAACTTGCATACTGTGTGACCCTGAGCAAGTCATTTAACTTCCTTGTGCTCCTAGGTCACACCTGTAAACAAGCGTTTAGCTTAGTGCCTCTCCTGGTTAAAAAAAAAAAAAACATCAGTGCCATTGCCAGCCAGCAGATACATACTGTCCATCTCTTTATCCACAGGGGGTATTATAGATGGGAGTTTGTAAAATGTTCATGGTCTGCCTCTTGAGAGACTTGTGAATAGGTAGTAAAAGTCACTTAGTAGCAGGCACATCCACCATTTTGACATAATCAGGCCCTTCTTCCTCCTCAGAGGCTTCCTGAGCAGGCAGCTCTAAAGCTTCTGCCACCTTCATTATGAAGGCATAATGAGAGGAAGGGTCCCTAGAAGGGCAGGGTGGGGACTCAGCCTCCAAGTGCTCTGGAGAGACTTCAGGCTCGATGGGTTCACTGAAATCCTCTTCCTCTTTTTCATCATCATTCCACTCCTGGTCATAATATATTTCAGCATTACATGAACCAGAGGGGAGAGAAGTACCCGGTGTTTGAACCTTAGTGATGGCCGGGGGACGTTGACCTGGTTTGCCTGAACCAGTCTGCAAAGACTGAAAAATACGAATGACTTTTGCTATTTCCTCAGTGTTTCTGCGGTTCCAAACTGGCCATTTTTCTTTTCTTTTTTGCTGCAGGCATTTCACGGCCCATATCAGCAGCTCTCTTACCTGTGGAGGTTTTGCCCTGGTCAGAGGGCACCCCTTCCGGTTCCACCGGTTTATCTTTAGTTGTGGAACCGGACCGACCTTCAGTGTCGGTTGAGTTTTCAGCCATTCTCTCCTGCAGTCTATTGAGACGCCTATCCAGCAGAGACTGAGGGAAATCTTTTTCACAGATTTCAGTCTGCCTTAAGGTAGTCAAACCCTAGGCAGAACACACAAACTAGATGCAGATCAGCTTTAGCAAATGGCTCACCGCACTCTGTACAATGCTGAAACCCAGTGGGACCGGTTCTCTTCTTGGGTTTCTGTGACATAACCTCACACACTTTTTTTTTTTTCATTAGTACTTTATCGCTCCCCCTCCCGGTGGATCGCGGCGTGTGTAGGCACACGTACATACACATCTTCGGGACGCTTCCCACCCTACCAGTCACACAGATACCACTCCGCCTGTCACTGGACCTCCATCCGGTGACAACAGGACTACAGGTGCGTGACCCCCGGCCCGGCAGAGGAGAGCCATCACTCAATCCTGCTCCCACCTTCCCCGCCACCCCGAGGTCGCTCCCCGAACCCGGGTTGCCAGCACAGCAGGTAAGGTGTCCGGCATCTCAGCCCTCAGTGCCACCGGGCCGGTTACTTTTTTTTTTTTTGTCCGATGCTTATCCAAGTAGGTTATTTAGACCCGGATAAAAGACAATAAAGATCTTTGGTTAAACAGTCAGTTTACTGACCGGGGGAAAAACTGAGGGAAAAAAAAATCTTTTTTTTTTTTTAACCAAAAATCTACTGGTCCCAAAATAAACTTAAAGAGAGGAAAAACAAAAGTTTTTACCTTAAGGAAATAAGTAAATGTCTTCGGTTTCCTCCAGGTTGTGAAAACCGATCAGAAACAAAAAAACTTACCAGAAAGCTGAAAACCTAGTCTAGTCTAACCTGTAACCGAGGATAGAGGTTTGAAATTTTAAAATGAAATAAACGGTGGTATAAACCGACAAAACTTGAATTTCAGCTGAGGGAGATGAGGAGAAATCTCCGATGCGACTTCGCAGGCAGGTGGAGTAAAGAATCTGGCAGTTACACAGAATGTACTGCAGGCGGTGGTTTGAAAACTGAGCATGAACCTATTGAGCATTCCACTGTTAGCATATAGGCTTTTAACCCTCTAATCTCCGGCACAGTTCAACTGGAAAGGCTAACTGCATTAGTCAGAATACAGTAAGACATCCTGGGGTTTGAATGTAGTACAAAATCAATCTATTGTAGCAGCAAAAAAAGTATAGACTATCAAAGATAAAATAGTGAAATCACAATTCCAGACCCCTAAGCAAAAAACAACACAGCTATTGTAGGACCTCTACAACCAGGATGGTGCCCTGCAGTAGATGCTCTATCTGTGGTTACACCTTTAAAAAAGTCAATCCCATCACCCCCATATCAATCAGAATTTCAATATTCAACAGAATATTTCATGTATATCCGAGGGGGTTATTTACATCATACAATGTCCGTGTGACAAACTACATGTGGGGCAGACCACGAGAGCACTGAAAATAAGAATACAGGAACACAAAGGGGACATTACTGTAGAGGCAGAGATGAGACTTCCCAAATAGCAATCCATTTTATGGAGGCTGGACATACAGGAGCATCCTTAAGTTTCTGGGGTCTGGAACAAGTTAAACCTCCAGACAGAGGAGGTAACTATCAGCAAATGCTTGATTGTGCAGAGCTGCGGTGGATATTTAACCTGCAAACTTTGAACAGAACTATTGGCATGAACACTGACACAAATTGGGCTAAATGCAACTAAAGCATATTAAAGAATGGCATTATCTGTTTGATATTTAAGAAAGCTTATTCTAAAGAGGTTACAATCCCAAACCGTGAGTCTGAACCCTTGAGAAGTTTCATCCCCCGTCGCTTCCATGTCACGGATAAATACTGAGCAGCTGTCTTGCCCCTCCCCAACCCACGCCACTCTCTGAGTGCCCCACCTCCCACACCCCTCACCCCATACTTACCTCCAGAGCCCAACGCGATGATCTTCGTGGACGAAACACGCTCTGCACTCTTCAAAGCCGACACTGAACTGAAGAAATGCTGGTAAGCTGAATAATGGCATAAATAGGTTTTTCAACTTTGGTGCATATCTTCGGCATTTTGGAATTTTTCACCAAATTTTCAACATAAAGTTCTTGGACCCCACCTCATGAACTCAGTCACTGTCATTTTGTTATTTGGTCCCGAAGGTGATTTTGCAGTCACTGCGCGGAACCACCTTCCTCGGACGATTTAAAATGACAGTATCACAGTCATGAGGTAGGCTCTAAAACCCCATGTTGAAAATTTGGTGAAAAAATTCGCAAAAATGACTGTTTTATGAGCGTGCATTGCGTAATTCCTACGCACGCTCATAACTTTGCAAATTTTTAACATTTTCACTCCAGATTTTCAACATTGCCATTTTACCATACCTCCTTATGAACAGTACAGCTGTCATTTTCAAATCTTACTCAAAATGTGTTTCGCTTGCTATGGCACATTAGTAGCAGTCGGCTTAAAGAAATCAATGTTCGGGACACATTAGGAAAATCAAAGTGACACTGTTCATGAGCCGAGGTGTTAAAATGCTATGTTGAAAATTTGGTGACAAAAGTCCATAAAATGATTGTGTTCCATGCGTGCATTGTGCAATTTCCACGCACCGTCGTAAGTTCACGAATTTGTAATATTTTCAGTCGATTTTCAACATTGACATTTTTCCACACCTCCTTATGAACAGTACAGCTGTCATTTTTCACACCCTGGCCGAAATATGTTTTCGCACTTCCAGCGCAGAATAGTGCGGTCGCTGTGGTAAATTAGTCTTCGGGATAGATTAAGAAAATTACAGTGACACTGTAAATGAACGAAAGTCCCAAAATGCCTGTGTTGAAAATCTGCTGTAAAAAATCCTCAAACTAATTACATTACGGGTGTACATTGCGCAGTTTCTACACAGACTCGTGACTTCACCAGTGTTTTTATATTTTCACTCCACATTTTCAACAATGCCATTTTCTACACCTCCTCATGAACAGTACACCTGTCACTTTTCACATCCTATTTGAAATGTATTTTCGAACCTGTGGCACTAAACGGCGCAGTCGCTGTGCAAAATCACCTTTCGCCTAACAAACTGATAGTGTCACTGTGTCACTGTTCATGTGGTGGGGTCACAAAAAGCCCATGTGGAAAACTTGGAGTAAAAATACCAGGAAATGCCCAGGGTGTTAGGGTTTTCTACCATAACGCCCTACCCTGTAGGGCCTGACAGGTGTCAGGGGTGTGACTTGGGATTGTCGACAGTAATGCTCATGCCATTACACCCCCACCCTCCAGCCAGTGACAGGCATCGAGGTGCACCTTGGACCCTTTGCCCCCAGAGTTCACCCCATTCTCCTATACTCCGCCCATTTCAGCGTATTTCCTTATGGAAGGAGGTGAATGTAAGGCCCAAACACCCCAAGGCACACCTCGACACTTGTGTCTGAAGGGTAGAGTGAGGTGAAATGTTGTGACCATCATAGATGACAACCCAAAGGTACATCTCAATGCCTGGCCAGCTCTGCAGGGTGATGGTGGAGTTGGCATCAGTTCAGTACTTCAATGCCATTCCTATACTGCATCTGTCTAACTCCTGCACTTCCAAGGCTAATGCCAGCAAGCAAACATTCGGTATTGACAAATGCTTGTTCTCATTCACTTCATGAACTCTCTTTTCTAGTTTAAAGGCTTCCAGAAGTTCCTTTTTCCATTTGTGTGTGGATGGTGTAATTTTACCTGACCATTTCTTGAGTATTAAGCTTTTAGCTGTGATGGCGAACAATGAAATATGACTCTTTTCACCATGAGACAAAGAAGAAGGAATTGATCACCATGGTAATCTTCTTTTTTCCAAGGTGTCCTTTAGCATCAGTAACAATGTGCAGTTAGCTGACTAGGCTGAACTGCCCTGGAGGTGGAGATTATGTTAATGAGTTCATGAATTAGCCAATCAGGAAAGAGCTTGAGGGTGTGCTGAGCAGAGCCTGCTTAGAAGGCACCAGAATTTTCCCGAAGCTAGATTTGGCACACGCCCACTTAGGTGTTAACCAACAGGATTTAAAAAAACATGCAACAGCATGAACCATATCAATAGAAACATAAAAAAACATTGCTTTAAATGTAATTCATAGTTTAGTACAACACATTTGGTAGAAGGAAAGAGGCAGAGTCCTCTTCTGTAAGGTTATCAGGAGAGGAAGGGTGGGAGCTTACTGATGCTAAAGGACACCGTGGAAGAAAAAAGATTACCACAGTGGGCAATTCCTTCTTCTCACCTCAGGGGTCCTTTAGCATCAGTAACAATGTGTAGACTATAAAGCAGTACAGTTGAGAGGCGGGTAGAGAACCTACCTAGAAAAGAGGCTCTGCAGAACCTCCTTGCCAAATGTGACATTAGATCTAGACTGTACATCCAGGCAGCAATACATAGTAAATGTGTGTACAGTCTTCCAAGTAGCTGCTTTACAGATGACTAGTAAAGGAATGTCCCTTGCAGCTGCCACAGATGCAGCAGTGCTCCTTGTAAAGTGTACCCTGAGGCCCTCAGGGTCTGTCTTCCAGCCTTGTCATGTGGCAATCAAATGCAGGAGACTATCCAGTGAGAGACTGCTCCTTTAGTGGCAGGCCTTCCTCTACCTACCTCCACAGAGGTAAGGAAGAGCTGTGTGGCGGAGCCCCTGAACTGCTTGGTGTGTTCCAAGTAGTGAAGAAAGGCCCTGTTAACATCCAAACTGTGGAGCTTCTGCTCACCTGGGGTGGATTTGTCAGTGAAAAACACTGGTAAGGTAACTGACTGATTAAGGTAAAACTCTAAGACTACCTTAGGCAGGACTCTCCTGTTTGTCCAGAGCTCAATCTTATCCCTGTGAGGGATGATGTAGTTGGGCTCAGTACAGAGTGCCTGTAGCTCAGAAATTCTTCTTGCAGAGGTAATGGCTACTAGAAATACAGTTTTCCAGGTGACATACTTGAGATGAGCCGTAGCCATGGGTTCAAAGGGTGGCTCAATAAGCTTGGCAATACACAGGTTAAGATCCCAAGAGGGGACAGGTTCCTTAATTGGGGGCTGAAGATAAAGGAGGCCTTTGAAAAACTGTTTTAACACAGGTTGAGATAAAACAGATGTGTCTTTTCCAGTAGAAAGGTAGGCCGAAATTGCAGCCAGATGAAGCTTCAGGGAAGAAGGCTTTAGGCCTAAGGCCTGGAGGTGTACAAGATAATCCAGGAGATTAGAGTCTGAGGCTCTAAAAGGATTAATCTGTTTCCCCTTGTACCAGAGGGAAAATCTTTTCCATTTGGCTGTATGGGTCTTTTTTTTGTACTAGTTTTTTTGACCATCCCCAGGATCTTCAGGACTTGGTTGGAGTACTGAGTGGCAGGGAACTCTAACTCCTCAAGAGCCAAGCTTTGAGGTGAAGAGACTACAGGTCTGGATAAGTCACTCCTAACTGAGGAAGAGTCAGGAAAGAGTGACTGAGTGGAAGGTAAATAGGTTTTCTGCAAGAGAGGGTTAGCAGGAGAGGATACCAAGCTTACCGGAATCGTTGTTACTGGCTCAGTTCAGAGTTTCAGTAGAACCCAGAAAATCAAGGGAAGGCATGAAGAAACTCCCTAACCAGTTCAGAGTCAGGGCATCTGCTGGTAGGGTTCCCAGGACTGGAGGCCTGCAGCAATACAGAGGAATTTGATGGTTGAAGTGAGAGGTGAAAAGATCTATTTCTGGTGTGCCCCACCTTCTGAACACTGTGGCCAGCACTTGTTTGTCCAGAGACCATTTGCTTTGTCCTTGGTTGATGTGACTGAGGGCATCTGCCAAGGTGTTGTCCTTGCCAGGTAGGTATATGGCTAAAAGACTGACATTCAGGGAATGAGCCAGACACCAAATTCTCATGACTCCTATACACATGACACTGTACCTTGAGCCACCCTGCTTGTTTGTGTAAAACATGGCAATGGTGTTGTCTCTCCTGATCTGTACTGTGTGACCTTTTGCTTGTGGAGCAAATGCCTTCAGTGCCAAGTAAATAGCTTTGAGTTCTAGCAGACTGATGTGAGCCTGTGGCTTCTTGGAGTCCAGGTGCCACTGACAAGTACTGTCCAGATGAGGTCCCCATCCCAGCAGAGAAGCATCTGTAGTAATGGTTTTTGTGGGAGAGGGAGCTTGGAAGGGAACTCCTACCAAAAGGTTGGCTGTTTCTTTCCACCACTGTAGAGCCCAAAGCAATGTCTTAGTGACTGGAACCTGTTTGGAACCAGTGAGACCGTAGGTGGTACTGTATGTCGCTCATTCTGAATCTGACTCCTGGGACCACAGCAGTCATGGATGCCATGCGACCCCAGAGCTTCAAGAAATGTCTGGCCAGCCTGGGCTGGCCCAGGATGAAAGAATTTGCCACTGACAGGAAGTTTTGGATTCTTTCTGGTGGAAGAAAAGCCCTGCTTTGCTGAGTATCCAACTGTGCTCCTATGAAACTGAGGAGTTGGGTTGGCTCCATGTGAGATTTCTTCTGATTTATAAGAAACCCCAGAGAGTGCAGAGTGTTCTTTGTTAAGGACAGAGCCTCCTCTACTTGTACAGGAGTTTTTCCCACTATAAGCCAGTTGTCCAGGTAAGGAAAGACTGAGATTCCCTGTTTTATCAGATGTGCTGCCACGACAGCCACACATTTGATGAAGACCCTTGGTGCAGATGTCAGGCCGAAGGGCATGGCTGCAAACTGGTAGTGCCCTGGTGGAAGTTTGAACCTCAGAAGCTTTCTGTGGGACTGCCGTATTGGAATGTGAAAGTAGGTGTCCTTGAGGTCTAGGAAGACTAGCCAGTCTCCCTGCTGAAGGGACTGTATCACCATTTTTAAGGTGAGCATTTTGAATTTGGGATTGAGAAGATGCTAGTTTAAGTATCTGAGGTCTAAAATCGGTCGCCAGTCCCCATTTTTCTTTTATGTCAGGAAACACCTGGAGCAGAGACCTTTGCCCCATTGATGGGCAGGTGCTATCTCAACTACCCTTGCTGCCAGGAGGTGTTTCACCTCTAACTCCAAGAGAAGTCTTTCTGTTGGGGTTAGTGATTTGGGCAGCTGGTTTCCCTGAGGGCTGGCATCTTTTGAACTGAAGTGGCAGGCCCTTTTCCACTACCTCCAGGACCCGTTTGTCTGAAGTAATGAGGGTCCAGGACTGGAGGTAGTGGGAGAGACTACCCCCTACTGGTAGAGGGGAGATGATGTGAACCTTGAAGACAGGGCCTTGGCTTAGAGGTAGGAGCAGGGGTAGAGGTAGGCTTTCTCTGACTGCTCCTGCCTTTTCCTCTGTAATATATTCTCATTTGAGAGTAGTCAACTTGGGCAGGAAGGGGAAAATAGGGTCTAGGGCAGTACCCCCTGCCCGTTTCCTTTACTTTGAGGCGTCTGAGCAGCAGGAGTCTTCTCTTTTACTGCATCAGATTAGTAGTCTTCAGCCATGCAAACCACCTGAGGGAGACAGCCTCGCCCACAGCCCTGGAGGCTGCATCATTGTTGTCATCTGCCATATGGAACTGGTACTTAGTGGTTTCCAGGGCAGTTTTAGCAGTCTTCCACCAAGTCCTGTGCCACAGTGTCAGACCCCTGCTGAGTTATAGCCAGAACCGAATTCCAGAGGGCCTTCTGATACTTGCCTGTGTATGCCAAGTAGGAAGACAGAGGGAGGAAAAGAAAGGCTGTGATATAAGGTTTTGGTTTTTTTTAGCCATAAAATCCAGTTCTCTTGAGTCCTTGTCAGGAGGCTGAGAAAAGTAGGGACTCCTGCCTTGTCACATGCAGCCTGTTGTACCACTCCCTTATGGCTGGAGTGTACAGACAGAATGTTGTATCTGTTTTGGACATTTTTTTTGTTTTGTTTCAATTCTTTTGTCAACTTCAGACAAGAATGTACTGTAGGAGTCTGGAGAAGCTTCATGGTGTTCTTCCTAAATGTCTCATAGACAGGAAGTACAATTTTTTTAGGAGGAGAGAAACCTTGTCTTTCTCCTCCTCCTCCTCCTCTTCCTGGGTGGACTCCTGAGAAGGGAGGTCAAGCGTGTCCACTAAGTGTTGCAGAAAAGTCAGCATGGAGGAAGTATCCTCCTGGTCTGTTGGGGATGCTCCAAAATGAAGGTCATGGGACACATCAGACTCTAGAGTGGTTTCCTCTGATGCATTATCTGAAGCATCATAGTATTTCTCCTCCTCATCCCCCACATAGGCTCCTGCATGCGAATGGGCTACAGTGGGGATTTGCCCACATAGGCTCCTGCATGCGAATGGGCTACAGTGGGGGTTTGCCCAGGAAAAGCAGGGGTAGTAAAAAAAAAAAAAAAAAACAGGGACCCCATGCCCTGCAGGGTCTGAAAAACATGCCCAGCTTTAGCCATATCCTCCATATATGGGATTTCTGAAGATACCAATTCACAGAAAACCCCAGAAATACAGTATAAAGCCCAAACAGGGTCAAGTAAAGAAATGTGATCAGTTTCCTCATGGTAAAGAAGAAAAAAATTACTCACCTTAGTAATGTTGTTTCTTCTAATGGAGTCTTGCTATATTATGACATATGCAGTGAGTCCCAACCTTTGAACTGCTCCAGAGGTGAAAGAGTTAACTTTCCATGCCAGGCATGGAACGCTGAGCTCGAGCTCGGTTGAAAACTCTGTCTGTTGTTCTTCAAACTCAAACTGTCAGATCTTTATGAGCTAAACTCACTCAGGTCCTGTGTGGAAGCTGTAAACCTACACTAGCCAACTGGCTACTAAATATAAGAACACATTTTTTGGTCCCAAAACAAAGACTCAAGTCAGGAGACCCAAAAAATGAAAAACACAACACCCAGACACCCCAAAAAAGGGGGTGAAAAACAAGGTGGGCATCTACCAAGTGCCAACACTGCACTGCCCACCCACATCCCAAAAACAGAGGTTCCGAGAGAGGCAGGGGAGGTCATAATATAGCAAGACTCCATTAGAAGAAACAACATTACTAAGGTGAGTAATTTTTTCTTCAAACAACATGAAGTCTTGCTATATTATGACATATGCAGAACTACACAGCAGTACCTCCATGGAGGAGGGACAGAAACCTACTAGGAAATAGGCTCTGAAGCACAGCTGTGTAAACCGAGCATCACTCCTAGCCTGGATGTCCAGAGAGTAATGCTTGGTAAAAGTGTGAACTGTTTTCCAGGTAGCTGCTTGACAAATCTCTAGAATGGGGATGTCCCTGGCAGCAGCCAGGGAAGAAGCTGTACCTCTGGGAGAGTGAGCCCTCAGGCCTGAGGGAGGAACCTTACCCAGCTTTTCATAACAGAACTGGATACAAGAGACAATCCACCTGGCAATGGATCTTTTAGTGGCAGGTTTCCCTTTACCAACCTCACCATAAGTGAGGAACAGTTGGAGGGAGTCAAACCTGTGAGCCTTGGTACGCTCAATGTAGTAACTAAGGGCTCTCTTCACATCTAAGCTGTGCAACCTCCTCTCACCAGAGGAGGAATGGTCAGTGAAGTACACTGGAAGAGAAATAGATTGATTAAGGTGGAAATCTGAAACCACCTTAGGCAAGAACTTCCTGTTAGTCCTGAGGACCACCTTATCTCTATGACAGGAGATAAAATCAGGCTCCACTGACAAAGCTTGTAATTTACTTATGCGTCTGGCAGAAGTGATGGCTACCAGAAACACAGTCTTCCAAGTCACATACTTAAGCTCTGCTGAAGACAAGGGCTCAAAGGGAGGTTGCATAAGCTGAGCAATGCAAACATTAAGATCCCTGGCAGGGGCAGGGTCCCAGAATGGAGGGTTAGTGTGAAGCAATCCTTTGAAAAACTTAGAAAATACAGGATGAGCTGAAAGAGAAGAGGGTTTACCTGCTGAAATAAAAGCAGACACAGCTGCCAAATGCACCTTTAGGGTAGCTGGTCTCAGCCCCAAAGTGTTTAAATGGACCATATAATCCAGGACTGTGGGTAAATCAGCAGAATCTGGGGAAATATGCTTCCCAGAGCACCATATGGAAAACCTCTTCCATTTGGAATTGTAAGTAGTTCCTGGTGGAAGGCTTCCTAGAAGCCTTCAATATGTCCATTACACCTTGGGAGAGGTGTAGATCAGCAGACTCTAACTCTTCAAGAGCCAGGCCTTGAGATTGAGAGATTTGAGGTTCGGGTACCAAACCTTTCCCTGAGCACAGGTTAACAGATTGTGATTCCTGGGAAGACAAAGGGGAAGATGGACTGCTAAGGACAGTAGGAGTGGATACCAGGGTTGTCTGGCCCAATCTGGAGCAATCAGAATTACTTTGCAGGATTGAGATATGATTTTGACTAACACTTTGAACAGGAGAGGGAAGGGGGAAGCATAGAGAAACTTCCCTTCCCAACTGAGAACTAAGGCATCCAGAGGGACTGAGCCCAACACTGGGGACCTGCAGCAAAAAAGGGGAAGCTGGTGATTGCCTGGGGCTGCAAAAAGATCTATCTGCGGGGTGCCCCATCTGGCAAATATTACCCCCAGGACCAGGGGATCCAGTGACCATTCGTGATGGCCCTGGGAAATCCTGCTGAGAGCATCTGCCAGGACATTGTCTTTGCCTGGGAGGTGAACTGCCGTAAGGGAGATGTTCAGGGAGTAAGCCAGAGACCACAACTTCATTGCTTCGGTGCACAAGGCCGTATACCGAGTGCTTCCTTGCTTGTTGCTGTACCACATTGTAGTGGTGTTGTCTGTTCTGGCCTGTACAACTTTGTTCTGAACAGATTTGGAAAAAGCTTGAAGTGCTAGAAAAACTGCTCTGAGCTCCAACAGGTTGATGTGGAGCAGAGATTCCGGAGGGGACCACAGTCCCAGGGTAGTGAGGTCGCCCTTGTGAGCTCCCACCCCAAGAGGGATGCATCTGTAGTAAGGATTAAAGAGTGAGACTGAGTGACAAAGGGAACCCCTTGTCTCAGGTTGTTTTGATCCTGCCACCACTGTAGGGCTTGGATCAGGGTTCGAGTTACTGGGATCAACTTGGTTAGAGGGTCCTTTCTTTGAGACCAAAAGGCTCTCAAATGGAACTGAATGTCCCTCATCTGAAATCTGGCTCCTTGCACTACTGCTGTAGAAGCAGCCATGTGTCCCAGGAACTGCAGAAAATGCCTTGCTGGTCGAAAGACCTGCAGGGTGAATGAGGAGGCCAGAGAGACCAGGGTCCTTGCCCTGTCCAAAGGAAGGAAGGCTCTGGCTTCCTCTGTGTTCAGTTCTGCGCCTATGAAGATGAGAAGCTGGACAGGCTCTAGAACTGACTTTGGAAGATTCAGAAGGAAACCTAGAGAGGTAAGCAGTTGCTGAGTTATCTGAAGATGTAACTTGACTTGGTCTGGAGACTGGCCTACTATGAGCCAGTCGTCCAGGTAAGGAAAGATGGCAATTTTTTGCCTTCTTAGGTAGGCAACTGCTACTGCCAGGCATTTTGTGAATACCCTTGGAGCAGAGGTGAGGCCAAAGGGCATTGCTCTGAACTGGTAATGGCCTGAGGGCAGCTCGAACCTGAGGTACTTTCGATGGAAGCTTTTGATGAGAATATGGAAGTAGGCATCCTTGAGGTCCAGGGACGCAAGCCAGTCCCCTGGCCTTAGAGAGGGTAGGATAATTCCCAGAGTCACCATTCTGAATTTTGGTTTTAAAAGATGCTTGTTTAGGTGTCTGAGATCCAGGATGGGCCGCCATTCTCCTGTCTTTTTTGGGGTAAGGAAGTACCTGGAGTACAATCCTTTGCCCTGGTGTAGGGGTAGAACCCTTTCCATGGCTCTGAGAGCCAGGAGGGTAGAGACTTCTGCCTCTAGGGCAAGTGCCTCTGATGGATTTGCAGGTGGAAAGGATCTGGTTCTCATCTTTGGAAATTTTTTGAAGCTGAGAACCAGTCCCTGGCTTACTACTTCCAGGACCCACTTGTCTGATGTTAGAGACTTCCAGTCCTGGACAAAGTAAGCCAGCCTGCCCCCTAATGGTAGTGGAGAATCGGCCCTGGCCACCCCATCAGGGTGCCTGCTTGGCAGGGGCTTTAGGCTGAGGGGTGGAAGCAGGTCTGCTTGTACCCCGTCTGCCTCTCCCTCTAAAGAACCCCCTCTGGGCATAAGCTGAAGAGGAGGCCTGGGCTTGGTAAAAAGGCCTATGAAAAGGCCTGCCCCTGCCCCTGGAAGGTTGCCTTTGAGGAGTGGCCTGCCTTTCCTTGGCCTGTGCACTCCTATAGGTGGATCTATATGCATCCATTTTCTTCATGTAATTCTCTGTCTGCTCCCCAAACAGAGAATTACCCACAACAGGAAAATCCATGGCCTTAGTCTGGGTATCCCAGACAGGCTAGTACATCTGAGCCAAGCCATTCTATGAGTGCCACAGATGTAGCCATGACTCTTGATGACACATCATTAGAGTCCACTGCAGCATGGAACTGCATCTTAGATGCCTCAATACCATCAGCAGCCACCTGCTCCAGCTCCTTGGCAAGCTGGCCAGGGACCTGTTTTGCTAGAGCCATAACAGTATCCCATCTGGATTTCTGGTATCTAGCAACATAAGCCATATAATTTGCCTGTCTGAGTCCCAAGGATGCTGCCATGTACTGTTTCTTTGCCATGGCATCAATCCTCCTGGAGTCCTTGTCAGGGGATGTGAAGCCAAGAGAATATTTGCCTTGTCACAGGCTGCAGCCTGCACTACCCCAACATGGCTGCATTGTTGTGTAAGGAACTCCGTATCAGAGCCTGACAATGTGTACCTCTTGTCCATTCTCTTATCTACAGGAGGTATCGTGTGAGGAGTTTTTAGAATTTTTACTGTCTGTTTCCCAAAAGATTTATGCAAAGGAATAGACAGTCTCCTAGACTCTGGGATATCCATCATTTCTACATAGTCAGGCTCCTCTTGATCATCCACAGCCTCCTCCATAGGGAGTTGGAGGGTTTCAGCCACTTTTTTATAAAACATAAAATGAGAAGGGGACTCAGAAAGCCTAGGAGGAGACACTCCTGAAGGTCTGTCTGGGGAGATGTCCGGTTCAATGGGCACATCCAGACTTTCAAAGCCACATTCACTCTCCTCATACTCCTCTTCCCCCTCCTCCGGTTCATAAAATTCCTCTAAATCATAGTCTTGAACCGGTGGAACCGACCGAATCATACGCTTACTTGATGGTGCCAGTTCAGTCGGAACTGGGGAAAGCGACTGGACAATTGTAATCGTTTTGGCTATTTCTTCAGCGGTTGGAGAGGAAAGTTTTGGCTCCACACCAGCTGATTTTCTAGTCCTTTTTGCTGGAACCGACTCTTCCGAGTCAGCTCTCCTTTTGCCCGAGGAAGTCTCACCCTGGTCAGAGGGCACTCCCTCCGGTTCCGAACCGGGCTGGCCATCTGGGTCAGCGGACTTTTTGGCCTCCCTTTCCCTGAGCCTACCAACTCTCTTTTCCAGGGTAGCTGCAGGAAAATTTTTGCAAATCTGGCAGTCTGCATTGAGGTGGTCAAACCCCAGACAATAAACACAGGTGATGTGGGGTCAGCCTTAGCAAAGGCTTCCCCACAGACACTGCAGTGTTGAAACCCAGTGGGCCGGTTTTTCTTTTGGGTTTCTCAGACATAGTGCCAGTCCTACCAAACTTGCCCGTTTATGGCAATCCGCTAAACAAGACTCTCTTATCGGTTCCCAACCGTACGCATGGTCGTGGAAAAACGTAATAAAATCGGTTTTTTTTAGAACCGATAAGAACCGGTAACCACACTCTAAAGGACAGATTAATATATTTTAAACAACCTGATCGGTTCAAACCGAACCAATAAACCGTTTACAAATTCCACACAGAAAGTAAATGTAAAACCTATCTAGTACTTACAAATACCACAGACAGAGCTTATACCGACTGGTTGCGGTTTAAATTCGGTCAAAAAACGAGAAAATAATACTTTAACCGACAAAATGAACCGAGCAGAAGGAGAAATCTCCGGAGCGACTGTTCAGTGAGTCGGAGTAAAGAATCTGACAGTTTGAGTTTGAAGAACAACAGACAGAGTTTTCAACCGAGCTCAAGCTCAGCGTTCCATGCCTGGCATGGAAAGTTAACTCTTTCACCTCCGGAGCAGTTCGAAGGTTGGGACTCACTGCTTATGTCATAATATAGCAAGACTTCATGTTGTTTGAAAAGCCTAGGGGAATGGAGTGCGGGAAGGTATTACCTACTGCAAGAGCCTCTCTCGATGATCTACTGTTTACGGTAAGTTCTTACGTAACTGTATTATCTTACTTCGAGAGGGCTCTTGCAGTAGGTAATTACATATAGGACTGAATCCCAAGCAGTCTGGAACAAAGAAAAGGCACCGGGAGGAGGAAAACTACTCCAAGAAGTAGTTCTAGCCATGCAAGTCTCAAGACAGGAGGCCTTGCAAAACAGCCAGCCCGAAGCCTGCTCTACGGTGAGAGGCAATATCCAAACTGTAATGTTTTGTAAAGGTATGGACGGAAGTCCAGGTGGCGGCAGCGCATATGTCTGCCGCAGACACATTCTTGAAGCAAGCTGCAGAGGCAGCTACTCCTCTAGTGGAGTGGCCTCTGACTTGACCCGGGAGGGTCTTGTGGTATTTGTCATAACAGAAAGTGACGCAATGAGCCAACCACTTAGACAGGCATTGCTTGGAAACCGCATTGCCTTCCCTTTTGTGAGCAAGAGAGACGAACAACTGATCAGTCTTTCTGAGATCCTTCGTCCTGTTGGTGTAGAATCTCAGAATCCAGTGAACATCCATAGTATGGAGTAAATATTCCCCTTAATTAGAGTACTGCGTAAAAAAGGCAGGTAGCTCTATGGACTGATTTAAGGTAGACTCTGCTACTACTTTATGTAGAAACTTAGGATTCGTGCGAAGAGCAACTCGTTCCTTGTGAAAAATCAAGTTGGGGATTTTACACATCAGGGCCTGGAGCTCGGAGATTCTTCGAGCTGAAGTAATGGCCACCAAGAAGAGTGTCTTCCATGAAAGAAACTTCAAATCTGCAGAAGCTGCAGGTTCAAAGGGAGGAAGGGTAAGTTTCTCGAGAACAAAATTCAAGTCCCAAGGGGGACAGGAGTATGGATGGGGGGCCTCAGATGGAGAACCCCTCTGAGAAAGGTCTTGGAGACCTCCAGTTGAGTAAAAGCCTTGTTTGCAAAGGGAACATGATAGGCCGAGATGGCCGCCATGTGTACCTTCAAAGAGGAATGGCTGAGACCCAGGTCGAACAGATGACGTAGATACTCCAGCAGAAGCCCCACTGAACAGGAGAAAGGTTCCACGTTCTTGGAAGCGGCCCAAATAGTGAATCTTTTCCACTTCATGGCACAAGTGGATCTGGTGGAAGGTTTTCTGGCCTCCACTAAAATCTCCGCCACTTTGGGAGACACACCTAAACGGGATTGGGCTAGGTCTGCAGGAGCCATGCATGCAGTTGAAGGGATTTGAGGCCTGGATGGACCAGCGTCCCCTGATCCTGGGTCAACAAACCTCGAGATAGAGGAAGAGGATGATCCTCTGAATATTGTTGTAGAAGAGAGAACCAGATTTGCCTGGGCCAGAAAGGAGCGATCAGAATCATTCTCGCTCCTTCTGAAGCTAGTTTCTGCAAGACTCATGGGATAAGAGGAATTGGGGGAAAGGCGTAGACAAATTTGTCCTTCCAGTCTAGAGACAGAGCATCGCTCCAGAAAGCGTCTCGCTCTGGAATGAGCGAGCAGAAAGTGGGAAGCTTTGCGTTCTGGGGGGATGCGAACAGGTCGACCTGTGGTGTTCCCCAAAGATGGAAGATATTGTCTAGGACCCCTTGGTCCAGTTCCCACTCGTGAGTCAGAGCAGAAGAGCAACTTAGCTTGTCTGCCAGGGTGTTGTCGACTCCTGGAACGTGAATCGCCGTGAGGTGAAGGTCGTGTTGTGTTGCCCAATCCCACACCCTCATTGCCTCCCTGCATAGAGGGTAGGACCGAGTTCCTCCCTGCTTGTTGATGTACCACACTACTCACATGTTGTCCGTCTGGACGGCAAGGTGGCCGGGAAGGATGTATTGGTGAAGGGCTTGGAGAGCGTACAACACTGCCCGAAGCTCGAGCACATTGATGTGGACAGCTTGTTCTAGCCTGGACCAGGAGCCCTGGGTCCGATGAGGGCCTAGATGGGCTCCCCAACCTTCACCTGAGGCGTCTGTGGTTAGAGTCTGGGAGGGGGGGAGGATGAAAGAAAGGACCCCCCTGAAACAGGTTCTCTCGAACCATCCACCATTGTAAGTCTTGCATCATCGGTGATGAGATCAGAAGTGAGTGGTCTAGGTCGTCCACTAGTTGATCCCACTGAGAGCGTAGAGTCCACTGAGAGATCCTCATGTGGAGTCGAGCGCGAGGGACTGTCGGGATAGCGGCCACCATGAGCCCGAGAAAGCGAAGGACCGACCTCGCCGAGACCATCCTGCGGTCGGATAACAGACTTATCTGGGTCTGAAGGGAGGCCGCCCTGTCTGGAGGCAGGAAGGCCTTGCCCATGGTCGTATCGAGGATCGCCCCAATAAACTGTAGCCTCTGGGATGGGTCCAGATGAGACTTGGAAAGGTTGATGGTAATACCCAGGCAGGCAAAAACCTGCTGGGTAAGGGAAAGGAATCGCAGGAGTTCCTCCCTGGACGAGGCCGCTAGGAGCCAGTTGTCCAGGTAAGGGAAAACCTGAACTCCCTTGGTACGCAGGTGGGCCGCCACCACTGCCAGGCATTTGCTAAACACTGGGGCCGAGGGTAGACCAAACGGGAGCGCCTTGAACTGGTAGTGGTCCCCTTGGAACGCAAAACGAAGGTATTTGTGATGAGATGGGCAAATGGGAATGTGCAGATAAGCATCCTGCATATCCAGGGCACAAAGCCATTGACCTAGCCAGAGGGGGAGGCAGAAGGCTCTGCAGAGAGAGCATCCTGAACCTTTTGTACTCTACATAAAGATTCAGGGAACTAAGATCTAAAATCGGTCTGAGATCTCCCGTCTTCTTTGGGACCAGGAAGAAATGGGAATAGTAACCCGTCCCCTGAAGATGGAGGGGGATGGGCTCTATCCCTTGCTTCAGCAGAAGAGCCGAGATTTCCTCCTGGACCAAAGGAAGGTGTTCCCATGAATAAGACGACTTCAGAGAGGGGTGACGGGGTGGTTTCTGAAGAAACTCTATGGAGTGTCCTTCTGCTATGAGCTGGAACACCCAAGAATCCGTGGTTATCCTCTCCCATCCCGGAAGGTGGAGGGAAAACCTCCCTCCTACCGGTTCCTCCGGGGAGTCCGGAGGCAGTGGGAGAGGAAAGGAGTCAGGTGGTGTGGGGCAGCGCAGCAGCTGAAGCACCCGCTGCTTTTTGGGCGGGGGGGGGCTTAGCAGCCACGGGGCCCGACGTTTGTGTCCCGCCTTCCTGGGGTTTCCTGGCTTGGCTGATCTCGTCTCGTGAAAGGGACTGCTGCTGCTGATGGGGATGGTACATGAATCAACTGATTTCAGAGCCCCCTTCTCTTGCAAATCGGTAATGATGTCCTTGACATCACCCCTGAAAAGCACCGGCCCCCAGAAAGGTGCTTCCTGGATAGCAGATTGCACCTCCGGGATCAGACCTGACACACGGAGCCAAGCATGATGCCATAGGCCTATGGCAAAAGCTGTGCTCCGCCCAGCAATGTCCACTGCGTCGTATGTCACACGTAGCATGTGGCGACTGGCCGAACGAGCAGAGCAGACGAGATCAGCCAACTCCTGTTTGACTTGGGAGTCAGACAAGGAGTCCAGCTTGGCTTCCACCTGAGTAAGGATGGCCTTCTGGTAGTCCCCCATGTGGCCAACATAGTTCAGGGCCCTAATCCCCAGTGTGGAGGAAGCGTAAATCTTTCTCCCATACTGGTCCAGAAGGCGAGATTCCTTGTCAGGAGGTGACAAGCCAAGATGTTTTGGGTTCGCCGACCGGCCGTGAGCGGCGCTAATCACGACCGAGTCAGCACGAAGGTGAGAATCCAGGAAATCAACACCTTCTGGAGCCTGATATAGCCTGTTCGACTTCCTAGGAAATGGGGCTAAGGCCGACGGCTGTTTCCATATCGTGGTAACAAGGTCAGTGTGAGGCTCTATCCAGGGTGGCACTAATGCAGGAGCTGTCACGGGCAGATCCAGATGTTCAGTGAGTTTCAGACACTGAGGATCTGGTTCCAAAGAGCGCCACTGATGAACCTCCTAAATTTTGCTAAGCAACTCCGTAAAAGAAGGATCCTCCGGAGGAGTCCTTGGCCGGGCCTTTGATGGAGAGCGAGGCTCATCGTCTCTCTCGGAGCAGCCGTCAGAAGAGTCCGAGGAGTCCGAGAATGAAGAGGAGGATGAAGAAGAGTAAGACTCCCTTTCCCGACCCAGGGGAGGTCCCTTGGGGATTCCCCGGAGACGCGTGTCCTGCCCCTCTCTGAATCCAGACAGAAGAACCCTGGAGTCCGGAGGTGGTGAGGGAGTGTGCCGCCTGGGGCATACGGGAACCTGAGAAGGCACTGTCGCCGGAAGGTGGCTCTCGACCGCCTTGGTGAGCTGAGCCTTGGCCTCAGCCCACCAGGAGGCCAGAGTCTCCTGCAGGACCACCGGCGGCCACGAGGGCGGTGGAGGAGGAGGAGGCGGGGGATAAGAATACGGGTTATACCTATTTGGAGTGTATCCAAAACCCAGCTGCGGGTAACCCGGCGTCAGGTATTGAGGCAGGTGTTGAGTACTCGCGATGTCGAAGCCCTGTCGGGTACTGTGTCGCCGGATACGGCGTTCCCGGGTACACCGGCGTCGAATAAGACGGAGGATACCCGGAAGCCGGGGGGGGGCTACCTGATCGGCGGATCCATAGCAGAGAGCCCGGGGGTGGAGGGCCCGATGTGAGCAGAAGATCTCCCTGAGTCGGTAAGACTGACATCAGGGCCGATGGCGGAGGTACCGACGTCGGAGGGGCCGGCGTCAGAGCCGGCATCTGGGGAGCCGATGTCAGGTCCGGTGCTCCAGATGGAGGAAGGACTGACGGAGGCAAAATATCCCCAGCTTCACCCGAGGACAGAGGGAAAAAGTCCCCAGGTTCAGGTTGAGGGGATTCTGGCTCCCCAGATGGCAGCGAAGGCTGCGATGAACCGGGAACAACGGACGTTGTGGGGTCCATCGTCGGTTCCCTTGCCGGCTGGATGTTGGACGAGCTGACGAGAGGCATAGAGGCGAGCTCTCGGCGGGCGCCGGAAGAGCCAACATCCGACTTATGAGAGCCAGCACCGGAGACAGGTTGAGAGGAGGGGTCGGCCTGGTCCGGTGGGGAGGCCACATGTCGCCCCGGAGGGTCAGACGTGTTACCAGCCCTCTCCAGGCGGATGTCAGAGGAGCTGATGCCCAGCTTACCGGAGTCACCCACGATGTTTGGCCGCGAGCCTGCGGCCGAACCAGGGGCGGAGGCCTCCTACTGCCCGGAGGCGCCCGCAAGGCCCGAGCGCAAGCCAGACGGGTGGGCCGACACCACCTCAGAAACCTCCTGGAGGGGATGTTACCTGCGTGCCCACGACTCCCGAGGGAGACACGGTGGAGAAGCCTTTGTCCCAGTGCCTCTCCTTGTCCTTCTTCTTTCGATGGCCTTTGGGGGAAGTGGACGCCTGCCTCAGTTTTTTAAGCTCCTTCTCCATAGAGCTCATTTTCTTCTTAAGAAAATGGGCTTCCAGGGATTGCTGCCGCCTTTTGCGGGTAGCCGCATTAAAGCTGAGGCAATGCTGGCACTTCTTGACCAGATGATCAGGGCCTAGGCAGAACAGGCACAGGGAGTGGCAGTCCTTGTGCGGTAGTTGGGCGCCGCATGACTCACACTTATTCTTGTGCTCGGAGAGTGTAGGGGACGACATACACCGACGTTAGTACCGACAGTCGAAAAAATATAAATTTTTTTTTCGGTAAAAAAACGGCGAAGGAAGGGCTGATGAAGCATGAACTTTTCCGCAAGGCGCTGCATGAGCTAACGGCAGGAAATAACTGGAAGGCGGGCATCCAGGACCACCCCTTTATACCGACGTCTCCTGACGCTGGTCACCTGACGTAGGGGCGGTCCCTCGCCAGGGACTGCTAGCTAGAAATCTTTCCGTGGGGTCCTGCCGCCTGCCGGCATCAGTCCTATATGTAATTACCTACTGCAAGAGCCCTCTTGAAGTAAGATCTAGGGGTTTGGAGGATCTTTAAAGTCTGCTTTTTAAGGGACTTATGAATGGGAATCGAAAGTCCCTGGGACACAGGAAGATCCATCATCTCCCTGTAATCTTCTTCCTCATCATCCTCCTGCCTGGCCTCTTGTACAGAGAGCTGCAGGGTCTCAGCCACCTGCCTCATAAAAGTAAAATGTGAGGTAGCCTCAGAGACAGGCCTGGGAGAGGACTCATACTGGGGATGGTCAGGGGAGACCTCAGGGTCAGTGGGTTCCCCATCATCCTGTTCCTCCTCATCATAGTCAGAAAAGCAATACTCCTCAGGATCAATGTGTCCTGAAGGAGTTGAACCTGTATCTGGAACCGTTTGCCCAGATGGTACCTGCGACGGATCGCCAAACCCAGATCGCAAAGACTGCACTATCCGAATGGCTTTTGCAATTTCGTCCACGGTTGGAACCGAGACATGAAAATTACGTACCTACCGTAATTCTTGATCTTCATGGATGAGTCTCCACCACTCATTCACACTATTGGGATCTGCGCCGGAGGCACTAGGACCCAGCGGGAGCAAACTTTTTGCTGGAGGGCCGGCGCCAGAGATGGAGCCTCGAGGAGCGGCACCGCGAGCCCCAGCTCGTGCGGTAATAACTATCTCAGCGTCGACCCTCCAACCGCCTCAGTACCTTTTTTACCGAGGAGGTGCAGCGTAAATAACCTAGAAGGATAACCTAACCAAAACCGGATATAAGATAGTCCGTACGAACCCGTATAAGAAGGGTCAACAAAGAAGTCTTCACAGCCTAAAGATTTGAGGGAGTGAAGACCAACAATAGAGGTGAGCTCGGGTGATGGAGGGTGGGCGTAGAATGAGTGGAGACTCGTCCAAGAAGATCAAGAATTACGGTAGGTACGTAATTTTCATATCTTCCTGGACATAAGTCTCCACCACTCATTCACACTATTGGGAGAGTACCGAGCTAATAATCCCCCGAGAGGGCGGCAGGAGAGACCAAGAGCTCACGTTTCTAGGACAGAAGTCCACTGAGGATGGCTCTGCCAAAGGAAGAATGTCGTCTGGCATGGACATCCAGTGCATAATGTTTAACAAAAGTATGCACTGAGCTCCAGGTGGCCGCGTTGCAAATATCTGCAATGGGCACATTGCGAATTTCCACCAGGGATGCCACGACCGCTCTAAGAGAGTGAGCGTAAACCCTGCCCTCCAACTTAACCTGCGCCATGGAAAAGCAGTGGCGAAGGCATGCCACTAACCATGCTGAGATACATCTGATAGCGACAAGTTGACCCAGCCGGGTCTCGCTGAAGGCCACAAACAGTTGTTGAGCTTTGAGAAAGTCCTTGGTTCTATCTAGATAGAAACGCAAAGCTCTTTTAACGTCCAAGGAATGAAGGGATCATTCTCCTTCATTTTGGAAGTCCGCGAAAGTAAGAGGGAAGGACCAAAGGTTGGTTTAGATGAAATTCTGACACAACCTTACGAAGAAATTTCGGATGAGTCCTAAGGACTACTTTGTCCTTATGGAACACAGTATACGGAGGGTCTGTGACCAGGGCATGTATCTCAGAGACCCTGCGGGCTGAGGTAATGGCCACTAGGAAGGCCGTCTTCCAGGTGAGAAATTTTAGCTCACAGGTAGCCAGAGGTTCGAAAGGTTTCCGAGTGAGCATGTCTAGCACAAGATTGATGTCCCAGGCTGCAATTGGACGTCTTGTAGGAGGTCTGGTATGCAGAATTCCTTTAAGAAACCTCTTAACCACAGGTAACTGAGCCAGAGATAAGGAAAAAAACAACTCATGATACGCTGAAATGGCACTAAGGTGAACTTTGACTGTAGAGTACTGTAGACCTGAATTTGAGAGGTCTAAGAGGTACTCCAGAACTTTATCTGGTGGGCAGGAGAAACGCTTCCATTTGGCTGTGTAGGTTTTCCTAGTGGCTGGTTTCCGTGCAGCCAGAAGAATATCTGAAACCCTTCGAGACACATTGAACCGGTTTACTTCTACCTCTTCAGGAGCCAAGCGTGAAGGTGAAGCGATCTCAGGTTGGGATGGACTACAGGCCCCTAAGTCAAGAGGTTCGTCTGAAAGGGGGAAGTGGTCTCGGAGGAACTGCCAACATATTGTTGAGTAGTGGAAACCACAGTTGTCGAGGCCAGAAGGGAGCAATGAGGATCATTTTGTCCCCCTGGGATTCGAACTTGAGGAGTACCCTCTGAATTAGAGGAAGAGGTGGAAAAGCGTAAAGAAAGTGTTTTGTCCAATGCAGCCTGAACGCATCCTGACAGAAAATGCCAGGCCCTGGATTTCTGGAGCAGAAGAGAGGCAGTTTTGCGTTGAGTGGGGATGCAAAAAGGTCCAGGTCTGGAGTCCCCACTCTTCGAATAGTGACTGAACTACGGTTGAGTCGAGGGACCATTCGTGAGGGTCTGTCTCTGTTCTGCTGAGACGGTCTGCCAGTTCGTTCTGTATTCCCGGTAGGTAGACCGCTTGAATTAGAGCCTTGTGCTCTAAGCACCATTCCCACACTCTCATCGCTTCCCTACATAAGGGGTAAGAGTGAGTACCGCCCTGCTTGTTGATGTAATACATCACTGCCTTGTTGCCCGTTTGAAGGAGAATGTTCTTGTGACAGAGAATGTCCTTCAACGCTCGGACCGCATAAAGGACGGCTCTCATCTCTAGGACATTTATGTGAAGCTGGGACTCGACTTGAGTCCACGTACCCTGAGTATGGAGAGACTGACAGTGAGCTCCCCACCCCATTAGGGACGTGTCTGTGGTAATGGAAATTTGATGATCCAGAGGAGCAAAGGGGTACCCTTCCAGGAGACTGCTCTCTTGAGTCCACCAGGTGAGGGACCTATTTAGAGGTTCTGTCACTTTGATGGGAAAGGACTGCAGGTGAGTGGTTGGGGACCACTGAGTACTGAGCATCCACTGAGTAGTTCTCATGTGCAGATGTACTAGGGGTACAGCGAACACCGAGGATGCCATGAGGCCTAGCATCCGTTGCATCGAGAGAGCTGGGACTGAGTTGTTTTCCCCGATATGACGGGCCATCTGAAGGATATCGTTCCTTCTGTCCTCTGGAAGAAAAGCCTTCGCACAGGAGGTGTCCAGAGAGTCCCTATAAAAAGGAGTCTCTGGGAGGACTGCAACTATGATTTTTTGAGGTTTAGCAGAATTCCCATGGACATGAGAAAGCGAGAGGCCATCTCTATGGTGTCCAGGGTTCCCTGCCTGGAGGGCTTGCCAGAAGCCAATCGTCCAGATGAGGGAACACTTGTATACCGACCTTTCTGAGGTGCGCTACGAGAACTGCAAAACACTTTGTAAAAACCTGCGGCGCCGAGGATAGCCCAAAGGGCAGGACTCTGAACTGATAATGTTGTCCCAGAGCCACAAACCTCAGGAATTTGTGATGCCTTGGGTGAATAGAAATGTGCTGGTAAGCATCCTGCATGTCTAGGGAGGTTAGCCAGTTGTGTTGATGGAGGAAAGGTAACAAGGTTCCTAGAGAAAGCATTTTGAATTTCTCCTTGGGGAGAAATTTGTTTAGCTTTCTGAGATCCAAAATGGGGCGCATGCCCCCGGACTTCTTTGGAACCAGAAAGTAATGGGAGTAGAACCCTGTGTTCCGTTGATGCAGCAGCACTACTTCTACTGCCCTGTTGTTCAGAAGGCCCTGAATCTCGGCGGCGAGAAGGTCTGACTGAAGGGTTGACAGCCTGGGCTGTCGTTTGGGAGGACGATCCGGAGGGGTCTCCACAAGATTGAGTGAATACCCCTCGCGAATTATCCGGAGGACCCATTTGTCTGAGGTTATGGACTTCCATCGGTTGTAGAAGTGCATCAGACGACCTCCCACCGGAGAGGAAAAGTCCACCTCGGGCAGTTGAGATGGGACTTGGGCCAGCAACTCATAAGGTGGCGCTGGGCGCTTTGGGCCCTTTCGCTTTCTGCTGTGCCTTCTTTTGAGGTTGGGCAGGTTGATTTTTATGGAAACTTCCTTTGCCTCGAAAGGACTGACGGTTATGGAACTGGCATTTATTAACACCCCCTCAAGAGGGGACAGGAGGAGGTCGAGCCAACTTAATGGCCGACCTAGTCTTTTGCGTAGCTTCTAGGGCTTGTTCTACCTGAGTACCGAAAAGGTATGCATCATCAAAAGAAGGCAACGCCATTACCTGCTGCTGCGCGTCGTTCATAAAGCCTGAAGTGCGCAGCCAGGAATGACGGTGGGTACAAATACCAGCAGCCGCCGCACGGGAAGCAGTGTCGAAAGCATCCATAGCTGCCTTAACCTGCTGGTTATTAGATTCGATACCTCTGGTAATGGTTTGAAGGAGCTCTGGCTTTGTATCCGATTCCGGGTAGAGCTTCGACCATCTGTTTGATAGAGTGCCACAGGATATACTCATATTGGCGGAAATAGCCTTGGTAGCTGGCGATACGCATACTTAGGGTGGAAGCAGCAAAGACTTTCTTACCTAAGGTGTCTATCTTACGAGATTCTTTGTTAATAGGTTGAGCTGTAGTAGTTTGGGGAAGAACGACCTTATCATTCTCTGCCAGGACTACAATAGGATCCGCAAAGGCTTGAGATGCCAAAATGGGTCGATCCTTGGGGGCTGAATATTTCCTATCTATGGATTTAGCCACCGAAGGGGTGAGAGCAGGATTATTCCATACCATTTGAGACAGCGTCTCGAAGGAAGGCTGAACCGGAGGAGTCAAATCCGTAGGGATCTCCGGAGCATGAAGGTATTGGAGTCTTAACAATTTCCCAGGATCGATGTCTGTAGTCTGGAAAGAAAGAGTGGAGATCAAATTTTTCAGCAGAGACTTAAAGGACAGGTCCTCGACCAGGCTCTGCAGCAGTAATGGATCCTGCTTCCTCCACTTCATCACCCAGCCGAAGGTCTGGGTCAGGCTCAAAGTCATCTCCTGACAGTCCAGGAGGGACTATATGGACAGGAAAGGAGTGAAAATCGGAGGAAAGGGATGAAGGAAAAGAGTGAAAGGAGGAGTCCTGAAGAGTGGAAGACGCCTGAGAGCCCCCCGCGCAGCTGGAGGCGATGGCGCCGGTTAGCGCAGGCACCGAGAATAGTGCCGGAAAATGGCGAGAGGAGCCAAGGACCCACACGGCAGACCAAAACGGCACCAAAGACGGCCGAGAAGCCACAGCACTGAAATGACCGACGGCGGCGTGCACGGCGCCGACAGATGCACCGGTGCCGAAGACAGCGCCGAGTGCGCCATCGACGCCGAGGGCGCCGAAAACACTCCAAGACTCCGAAAAACAGGATTTGAAGGTAAGGAAGGAAGAAGAGCAGGAGATAAAGGCATTGGTGTGGCCCCCTGCGCCGCAGCCATGTGAGGGGGGGAAACACCTAAATGCGGAGTCGACGGCACCGAAGGAGGTGTTGCGCGACCAGGGAGGCTCAACTGCCCTACCTGGTCTCCCAAGAAGCCTGAAGGCCCCTGAGTGACCGAGCCAGGTAGCTGAACCAACCTCCGAGCCCATTGCTCCATAAGAGCGGCCCACTGATGAAACTGCTCATCTGAAGACCTACCTGCGGGCGGGGTAGGGCTCTGATGTTGAAGACGTCGGCTACCAGAAACAGGAGCTGGCGACTCCGAAGGAGACCGCAACTAGCCTCAATAACCGACCGAGATCTGGCATGAACATATCAGAGGCGACCTCGGTGATGCCTTCTTTTTGACCTGTGGGCTGAAGAAGAGCTCGAAGCCGAACGGTGCCGAGAATGCAAATTGCTCCCCACACTCGGTACAACGCTGAAACCCAGTGGGACGGTTTTTTCTCTTGGGTTTCTGTGACATAACCCTAAAATTTGGAGCTTAACCCAGTGGCTTAGTTAGGCCGGTTGAGCAAAAAAATCAATTATCTAATTTATCTGAAATGGTCGGCCCGGTGGCGCTGAGGTTTGAGGCGCTGGTCGTCACACCTCGTGCTACGCCGGCGGCCCGGGTTCGGGAACGGGCGGCCGGGGGTCGGCGGGGAGAGGGAGGATCGAGCATCCCAACGGATGCTCTCCTCCCTCAGGGGCGGGTTACCAAGAGCGAATTGCACTCTGCATCCCTTCCGTAGCCAGTGGAAGCACCGGCATTGGGAAGGATGGAGGCGGCTCGCTTGTCGGAGCCGGGAGGGGGGACATTGCAGCGCGTGAGGGTTTATGCGCTCAAAGCACGCTACCACTGGACGACGCCCAAGCACTGGCGCCCTAGGGGGAGGGGACGTAAGGGAGAAAAACGGAAAACCCCTCCGGCTGCCTTAGATGAAGACCGCTTTGTCTACCCGGACCACCTACAGGACAGACCCCACTGTGCGAGGGAGAGGAGGAAGGGCACTCTAGGGGCAGATCCCTAAGGTAGGTACGGGGACCATGAGCGGACGGAAGGAGGGGGCACCGGAGGTAGGAAGGAGGATAAAGACGAAAATAAAAAAAAAAAATTTATCTGAAATGGCTTAGTTAGGCCCGGATAAAGAAGTAAAGAAAATTACCCCTGAAGGCTTAGTTAGGCCAGGTAATAGAGAACAAAGTCCAAACCAGCCAACGGTTTAGTATCAGCCAAAAAGGAACCGAGAGCCCCTGGTTCTGGTCAGAACTTTGCACCAGATCCCAATACAAGTGAAAATTCACACAAAAAAGGGAAAAAGAGAAGTTCGTTCCCCTCACGGTCGTGGAACCGATCAGAAACCGAACACTTACCAAACCTAGGAACGTATACTATGCCGATGACAGCATTTTGAGAACGTTTTTAAAATAAAATAATAAAGCGGTTGAAAATGAACCAATGAAACTCAGCTAGACCGAAGGCAGCTAGGAGAAATCTCTGAGGCTTCTTCACTGGTGAGCGGAGTAAAGAATCTGATCAGTTACTAGAATGTACTGAGGACAATGGTTTGAAAACCAAGCTCGAGCTCAACATTCTATGCATTTGCATAGAGTTAACTCTTTGTTGCATTATGGAAGTATGTCTGATGTATTTCTTTGAAACTTGACTTATTGCCAATGCCCTTTGGGGTAATCTTTTTTCCAGTGTTTCTGCATTAAGGTTCTCTGTCTATTGTTTGCTTTGTTTTTTCTTTTGAGCCCCCACTACCCAAGCAAACAAGGCCCACATAGAGATGAAGGGTTTTCACTAAAAATAGATTAGAGATCAGTGTCAGTAGGCACTAGCTAAGTGCAGAAAAAGAACATTCATAGTCTGCTGCTGCAAACTGATGTACTGAAGAAGGAATATGCCATTTCTGAAGGTAATTTCTGTATTTTGAATAAACATCACACAGAGGTTATGTGTTGAACTTCAAGTTCGGTGTCAGGTCCATCTGCTATCCCAAAACCCCTCCACAGGCACTTGTCCCATGTTTGTTTTGGAGTGCCAAGAAGAATGCCAGTGTGCCATAGCACAATAGGATGAGCTGCCCAGAGGCCCCGATTCTTACCTGAGCAGGGAATGGCGGGTGGGCATGTGAATAAATGGTAAAGATATTCTGGAAGATCAACAATTATAGTGAATACATCATTTTCATATCCTCCAAGAATCACTCTTCAGCCTTTATTCACACTCCTTGGTCATACTACCAAGCTTTACCAGAAAAGGGAGGAGTTGGCTTACTTTGAGGAAAGATATCCCTCAGCACTCTGTGTGGGGAGAACCACCTGAGGGCAGGGACACATTACAGGTCTGGAGGGACCCCGATACTGGTCAGGGGCAGGTGGAGGCTCATGTGCCTCGGATGCAGGAGGGTGCCTGACCCTGTGAGAAAAGAATTGAGTCTCCTAGAACTGCAAATTAAGCACCTCACATTGGGACTAGAGGTGCCAACCTGGAAAGGTAAAGCCATGCCATCTGCCGAATGAAGACTGCTTTTCCTACCAACCTGGAGGCTACCACATTAGCATCATATAATGCCCTTGACTGGTGCCTTGCTAGTTCCAGCCCCTGGTCAGAAAAGCAAATGTTTTGCTGGGTTAATTCACAGTCAGGCGCTGCAACTAGGACCTGACCTAGCTGTAACAATAGGTGCATGTTATAAGCTGCTTGATTGACCTGGTGTGCAGCAATGCGCATGAAGATACGTGCCGAGGTGAAAACCCTCTTGCTCCAGGCATCTACCTCTGCAGAATCAGCCTCAGGTGGTCAATCATGCACAAGGTGTTTAGCCCAGTCAGGGTCTACAACACCAGAATCCCTGAAGTGGGATGAGGTATGGCTCCTGCAGACACCGTGTGAGTGCAGTGCCTGCACTGGACATCCTTTGGGGCTGAAACAGGGAGAAAATGGACTGAGATGGACAGTCCTGAATGCATCCACAAAGACCAGAGGTCAAGGAGGGATGACAAAACTATCACCACTGAAATCCCCAAGGAATCACAGCAGTAAGGATGCAGGACTGTGACCTATAAAGGATCCTACATTCAGCTCCTTCAGCATCTCCACGAGGAACCATTAGTACGTAGAGTACTAAACATTTGCTGACATGAGGGAAAAGTCCTTATCTGTGAAGGAGGAAACTGGAGAGGAGTAGCAGGACTTGGAAAGCGGTGGTTCTGGGGCCATGGGTCTAAACTGGACTCAGTCAGACTGCATGTGGAATTGGTGAAGGGCAGCAGTCATCCTCCCCTAATGATGCCAGGTGAGGGGACCAAATGGACCCATGATACTCGGCAATTCAGGGAGGGGTGGCAGAAGTCTGGGAGAGAAAGAAGCCAGAGGTTCCAGGCTCTCTCTCTCTGCCAGGGCTGTGGGAGTGCTCAGGGAACCTCTCTTGGTGGGTGGACTTGGCAAAACCACCCCAGTAAAATCAGCTAACTTCAGTGGCATGACTCAATTGGTGCCCTTGGGCATAGACCCCTAGGTGAGGAGAGTGGAGCCATACATGTCCCACAGGGCAGCTGGTCCTCATCAGTGACAATGTCTGCCAGTTCTGGTGAGAAACTAGACACCAGGCCACTGCCAAAACCCTGGCTGGTGCTGCCTCCGCACCAGTCACAGGGTCAGCAGCAGGCTCAGTGACAGATTCCACCCCCTTACCAGAACAGCACCAGCCCCCAAGCTGGGCACTTCACCAGGAGCACGCATTTTACTCCAGCCCACACAAAACATGGTTGAGGCTGGATTACCATCTCCTCTCCAGGGCCCAATGACATAGGGTGAAAGATGTGGCCCACAGTCCGATATACATCTCGGACCATGCCATGGTCCTTCTAATAATGTATGCTATGGGGGAACTGGAAACAAATCCTAGCCGGAACTTCCCCACTTATATGTTGGCTGGGAAAGAATTTAGGAACTACTTGAGGGAATAGAGGTCCCTGTACTTGGCAATGAATGCGGCAACTTCCCTATCTAAAGTGATCATGTGGAAGTAGTGTGCCAAAGTCTACATGAAAGGCATGATTATAAGTTATGTGGCATGCACTAAGTGAGCCCACAGAAAAAAAGAAAGCAGAATTAGAAACTAGACTTAAGGAGTCATAAAGGCGGGCTGCTGTGGGAAGAGAGGATGTCCTCCGGGATACCATAGTCTCCGGAGAAGCACTGTTCATTGGCAACACTAAATCAAGCTCATTCTTTACCAGGCAGAGACTGCTTGAATGAGGAAAATAGGCCAGGCCCCCTACCGGTGAGAATGGTATAAGGCAGGAGAATGCCAACCGTTGTGACCATGGTGAAGGACAGGAGAGGGCACCTACAGAGGATGGGGGGAGGATCAGAGGAGTAGTCAGAAAATCTATGAAACCCTGCAGCAGGCAGAGTGCAAAAGGATGGGACATTTGGCAGCTAAATTCTTGGAAAGTATTACACTCCCCACAATATCAAAAGAGAAGAGGGAAGACCTAGGAGTGCATATCATGAATGAGGAGGCCATGCGGTCAGTAAACTCTCTTAGAAAGGGGAAGGCAGGGGGGCCCAGATGGATTTGTGGCAGAGTACTACAAAGAACTCCATGGCGCCCTCCTCATGCCATTATGGGACATGTTGAAGGAGGTGAGGAAGACTGCCTACCTGATGCAATGATACTGTTATCTGTGTCCTGCCCAACTGAGTAAGGATACACAATCAATCAATCAATCAATCAATCAAAATCTTTACTTATTCAGGCGAACATCATTGAGCAATGCTCATTTACAAGATGGACCTGATAGGTCAAGATCAAAATAAAGTACAGTATAATACATAAACAAATACAGAGAAGAGGCAAAGATTTTTATATAAATAAATAGGTACAGTAATAAAGAACGTATATACAAGTAAGGTAGCTAATGGTTTGAATGTGCCTCTTACCGACCAACCTCTCTCCACAACTGTGACCTCAAGATACTAGCCAAGGTTATGGCGGGGTGCCTTGAGCAGGTACTTCCCCAGATAGTGCACCCGGATCAGACTAGGTTTGTACAGGAGTGCCTGTAATATGACAACATGCGCAGATATTAATTATAAAGCACTGGGGTTCTTGGCGTCTGGGTACAGCCAGTGTGAGTTGACAAACACTGAGAAGGCCTCTGACAGTATTGAATGGGAGTACATGTTCAAGGTCGGGGAGGTTTGAGCTGAGAGATGGGTATGTAGAAATGGTGTGGCTCTTGTATAAAGCACCTAGGGCACTGATACTGGTAAATGGGGGCCTCTCACAGGAGTTCTATCTGCACAGGGGAACGAGGCAGGGGTGCCCTCGTTCCTCTGTTCTCTATTCGCTGGCCTTAGAGCCACTGGCAATTAAAATCAGGGACACCGGGGAGACTACGGGATTGGTAGGTAAATCAGAGAGGCAACTGACCTCCTCCTCCTGTTTGTCATGGACCCTGAGACGTCCATGCCTGCCCTCCTATGGATTATAGAAGAATTTGCAGCCTTTTCAGGCTATAAACTTAACCTGCACAAGTCAGAGTTCATGTGTGTTGGGGCGCAGGTGGCGGGTAGAGTTACCGCCTTTTCAGAAGCTCAAAGTGGGACATTTCTTACAGAAACATGATTTTTCGCAGGACAGTAAGTAATCTCTTTTTTTTTTTTAAACTCTATTTTATTTTCACTTTGATTTGTTACACTTCATTATTTCATCATCCAAACAAATGAACTTCAGTTATGACATGTTATTACATTCTTAAAGATGTTCCATTCTGTTTAAGAAGTTCTTTATACATTATTTAAAATGACTTATTTTAAAAACAAAACTTTAAAATTATAATATATAACTTTAAAAAACCAACAAAAAATATAGCTGCCTCTCTTTGCCTTTCACCTTCCCTTTAATTATTTACCTTTATTATGTTGATATATAATTTTATGCCCATCTCTTCTTCCTAATTTTCTATTCCTTCATGTAACCTTCTGACTTATTTGTCTATGTCTGGGTCCCTTTTTGAATGACATTAATTAATTCATTTATCCCTGATAAAATGAATTCCAGTGTTTTCAATCTACTTCCATACTAGTAACATACAGTTCCCATCTGTTCCATCTATTGACAGTAAGTAATCTCGACCAATGCAACAGATTTGTTTTCTCGATATAATCAAAACTAAGGCCAAGTATTGTAGTTTCTTAGTTGCTTCAATTGTTTATTCTCATTGTAATGTATTTTAGTTAGGTATTGTAGTTTTCTGCAACATTTAGTGGAAAATTATAAAATATTTACTATAAAATCAGGACGTGTAGTATTTTTCATGTTTTTTTTTCAGGACACAGCTGCCCAAATCAGGACTGTAAAATCAGGACAGGTAGTAACCCTAGTGGTAGGGTAGAAAACAGCTGGGGCATGAAGATAGCAGGACAGTCCCTTATGTATTTAGGTATTAAAGTAGGTGGGATCTAGGAAGTTTATACCACCTCAACTACAAGCCACTATTTACAACCTACTCAATGAACTGGAGAGGTGGCAGGCCCTTCCTATCTCATGGCTTGGTTGCATAAACCTGCTGAAAATGAATACCCTGCCTGGGCTCCTTTATGTGATGCAAATGTTACCTATAGGCCCCACAACAGCAGAATGGAGTGGCTAAGGAGCCATGTCAGTGGTTCCATTCTTACTTGGAAAATAGTTCTCAGGTTGTTAGCATAAATGGAATTAGTTCTCAGCCACTACATGTTACCCGAGGGGTACCGCAAGGATCAATATCAGGCCCCCTTTTATTTATTGTATACATTAACAATGTACCTGACTGTTTAAAAAATACCTCTGTCCATTTATATGCAGATGATACCGTATTGACTGCAGATGGGAATCATCATAAGGAAGTAGAGGGAAAACTACAAGAAGATTTTTTGATTACGTAGAAATATTTTTCTGATTTAGGGTAAATAATAAACAGTAAAAAAAACCTTAAACAATGCTGTTTTCTCCTAAACAAGTTAAAGAACACTTGAATTCCGAGATAACTGTTAAAACTAGGAAGGAAATATTTTAGGACAAACTGAGGTATACAAACACTTGGGAGTTTTCATAGATCAACATCTCAAATTTGACCACCACATAAATGAATTCGGGGAGGGGAAAGTTAACAAGAGACTAGGAGCAGCAAAACGGTTATCGCACTGTACAACCAGGAAAGAATGTCAAACCATGGTAAATCAATTAATATTGCCTACTTTAGACTATGGAAGCCATGTTTATTGTCATGCAAATAAACAGCAAATGGTAAAATTAGATTTGGTCCAAAATAGGCTTGTTAGATTTGTATTGAAGTGTGATTTTAACACGCATCACTGTGTCATGGCTGGAGCCCATCAGAGACCAGAAGAAAACAGGCATGGGCCATACAAGTTCATGGGATTTAAAAAAATAATTTGATATGTCGGTTAGTAGAAAAGTTAGAAAAACCAAAACATGGTTGTAATTTGAGAAAACAAAAACGGCTAGAAAGAGTTGTTTTTTGATTTGATAAAACTTTATTTTTATACAGGAATATATAGATTAGGACCAAAGGCCCTGTTTTCAATCCTGTGTTCTTGTAAAAGATAGTAATTCCTAAATACAAAAATAAATTTACATCCATGACCGTTCAGTATAAAGCAGTTGTTTGTTGGAATCAACTTCCCCTGTATCTTAAAGATCCACACGTGAAATCAGATGTTTTTAAAATGGCTATTTACAGGGAATTTGAGTATTGTTGTACATGTAATAGATACCTTTTAAATTGCATAGGAAGAATAAAAACATGAGAATTGACTTATGAGGTGACCTGTTGGATAGAGTACATGGTAATGTAATAGTATGTATTTTCTCAGTATTTGTCTGTATTTCCCTTGAATGTAAACTGTTTGATTCGAGACATTTTGTCTTTGTGTTTATATTTATTTATTTATTATTTATTTAAAATTTTTACCAGGAAAGACATACTGAGCAGACTACCGCTCTATTCCAGATGCGTCCTGGGGGTAGAGGGAACGGGATAAGTACATACAAGTAAACATACAGAAATTATAGAGCAGCAAAATTTACATAAGTTACATACAATATGTACAATGTTTTATAATTACAATGATAAATAATCTAGAAGTAGTATGTACAGGAGGCAAGAAACGGAGTGAACAGCATAATAGTAGGCAGAATATGTAGACAAGGAAATGGCAAACAAAATTTGATAATTAAGCATTTGAGTGGACAACATAGATTGCATTGGGGGTAGGCCCTTACACTGTGCACACCAATTTGACATGGCCCATGTTAGTGCACGCCAAGTTGACATGAGCAGCTTATGGGGACTTGCCCTTTTAGAAGGGAGATTTGTTGCCGAGGGAAGGGGGACAGCCGGATGTCAGCTGGCAGAGAGTTCCATAGTTTTGGTAGACGGGCTCTAAAAGCCGACTGTCCAGCAGAGGTAGCCATGTGTGGGATTTGTAGTAGATGGGAGTCGAAATTTCTGAGTGAGTATGTTGATGGTGTTTGGGCTGTTAGGGTAGAGGCTAGGTAGGAGGGCAGTAACTGGGTCCAGAATTTGGCTGCGAGTCTGTTGCAGTGGTATAGGCGCCTATTGACGAGGGAGGGTAGGTTAAGGTAACTGTAGAGGTCGCAGTGGTGAGTGGAGGGAGGACAATCCTGTGCAAAGCGACAGAAGAAGTTAAAAAGAGAATCCAGTCTAGCCAGGGTGGATTTAGGGGCAGAACTACAGACTACATCCCGATAGTCGAAAATAGGGAGGATCATTTTCTGTAGTATCTCCTTGCGGGCAGGCAGAGGGATGCAGCTGCGGTTCCGGTATAGTGCCCCCAGCCTAGGGTGGAGTTTTTTGTGGGTTGCTTCGATGTGCATGGAAAAGTCTAGGTGTTGGTCAGCCAGACCCCTAGGTATCTGAAAGAGGTGCAGACTTCTAGAGGGTCCATCAAGTGTTTGAGAATGGGGAAAGTGGGAGGCGGGAGAGTCTTTGTCTCGTGCCAAAAGTCACGGAGATCATTTTTTGGCATTTAGAATAAGTTGATTTCTACGAAACCAGTGCTGGACTTCTGTGAAGTCTTGCTGGATCTTGGATGCAGCTTCCAGTGGGGAGTGTCCTGAGGCATACAGGACTGTATCGTCTGCATACATGTGAATGTCAGCATGCAGGCAGATCGATGGAAGATCATTGAGAAAAATGGAAAATAAGATAGGGCCGAGGACAGAGCCTTGGGGGACACCAATGGAGACAGGCCGGGGGTTTGAGGTGGAGGCACCAATTTTTACCAATTGGGACCTGCCACCCAGGTATGAGTTGAACCAGTGTGTAGCCGCACTGGAGAGGCCTGCCTTAGAGAGTTTTGACAGAAGGAGGGTATGTGAGACTGTGTCAAACGCCTTGGCTAGGTTGATGAAAATGGCAGATGTGATATGGCTTTTATCCATGCCTGTGAGGATGGAATCTGTGAGTCTGAGGAGGGACGTGACAGTGGAGTGGGATTTTCTAAAGCCAGACTGGTAAGGGGTGAAGAAGGAGGAGGAGTCAAGGAAGGTGGTGAGTTGCGAGAGGACAAGATGTTCCTGGATTTTGGCTAGGGTGGGTAGAAGGGAGATTGGGCGGTAGTTGCCAGGGGAGGATGGGTCACCACTTTTCAGGAGGGAGATAAACTGTGGCATGCTTCCATTCTGAAGGTAAAGCAGCAGAGGTGAAAGAAAGGTTGAAAAGAGATGCTAGAGGCATGGAGATAGCAGGTGCAGAAAGGTAGAGCATTTTGGCGTCCATGCCTGTGGTGCATCTACCCTTGAAGGGATTTAGGGCAAGCAGGGCTTTGAGTACTTCTGGTGGGATAACCAGAGAGAAGGAGAAAGCCGGGTGAGGGGTTGGTGTTGGTGGGGATGAGGATGTCGCGTTGTGTGTAGCAGGTGGGGGGTTAGAGTAGTGAGGGGACCCACTGCTAGTAAACACTGAGTTGTAAGCTGTGGCAACTGCTAGTGATTCAGTTATGATGGAGCCTCCCACATTTAGGGCAGCAGTGAGAGGCTGGGCGGGAGGGGAGAAAAGTGATTTTATAGACCTCCAGAACCTGGCTGGATGGTTTAAATTTTTTTGGAGGGATGATGTGAAGTAGTGAGCTTTAGCCTGGCGGATAAGCCTGGTGCAGGCATTTTTAAGCGTTCGATAGTGTAGGTGATCGACGTGCATCCCCGATGTCTTATAGGCTTTCCACGCCTGATCTCTGACAAGGAGGTGCTCCATGAGGTCAGCAGTGATCCATGGCAGATGAGCTCCCCTTAGTCTAACCTTTCTGGGTGGAGCATAGTAGTTCCAGACGGCAAGAAATTTTGACTTAAAGAAGTCAAGGGCATGATCCATGGAAGGGGCCCTGGGTATGTAGGACCAATCCAAGTTTGCTAGGTCAAGTAGGAGACCATCTAGGTTAAGGGATTTATAAGATCTAATAAGGAGAGTTTTTGGAGGGGGTGACTTAGCTTTGAATATTTTAAGTATTATATATATCATATGGTGATCGCTCAGAGAGTCCGGAAGGAGGCCTGAGGTTATAATCCTGTGGGTGAGAAGTGAGGGCCAAGTCGAGCAGGTAGTGGTTTTGAGTTTTGTGGTTTAGCCGCGTGGGCTCAGTGATGAGTTGAGTCAGATTTAAACTAGCTACATGGTTTCAGAGTTTGGTGCTAGCACTAGTGAGCCAGTTTAAGTTGAAATCACCTAGGATGTGGAGTTCCCCACCTGAGGTAATGGTTTTTAGGGTGTCTAGGTGAGTTGCTATGGAATTTAAAAGGGAGTCAGGGGAACAATAGGTCCCTGCTATAAAGATAGGGATGGAATGGGGTAAGGAGATTTTTATTAGTGAGGAGTCAATATTTTCCGGGAAGGCAGGTAGCGAGACAGGTGAGAATTGTACCTGAGAAGATATGTAAATGGCTGTACCACCGCCTCTCTTTGTGCCCGGGCAGTCCTGATGGGTGATGGAGTATCCAGGAAGAGCTACTTCAACATCTGGGTTGTGTGGTTTCAGCCAGGTCTCGGTGATAATTAGGACATCAAGACATGGTGTTAGTACTAGTGTTTGTAGTAGGGGCATTTTTTGTAGGAGGCTGCTTATGTTTAGGTGGGCTATTTTTAGGCCTCTGGGTAGTTGGCCAATGGGGGTTTGGCTAGTGCTGGTGGCAGGTCCGGGATTTAGCTCAATGTCCCCAGCGAGCAGGAGTACTAAAGTTAGTACAGTTTTAGGTTCGGCAGTATTTTTATAGGCTTGCGGTGGGGTAAGGGAGACTGGGGATGCTGTGTGAAAAAGCCTGACGTGTGTAGTTTCAATATGGCCAGCCCAGTGTGGAAGGATGGGGGGATGATGGATGGGCCAGGAATCCAGGAACAGGGTGTCCCCAGGGGGGATTGGCCATTTATGGTGGTGGAGCTGTGACTAGGGTGGCAGTAGAATGGGGAGAGGTTTGGGGAGCCAGGCTGTGGATTAGGGTGGAGCGTGGGTGGTAGGGATGCAAGTGTTGCAAGGAGTGCTATCCCTAGCATTGATTTAAAGGCTATGTGTGGCATGGCGTTTCAAGAGGGGAATTTAATGCAGCAAGAACAAAGAGATTGCTGTAGTGGCCGCTAGTGGTGAGCTCTGATAACCTGCAGATGGAAAAGTAGGCTGATTGGTTAAATCAGTCACCTGATGAATACTATATAATGGAGTGCTCACCAAGGGTGGTGGTGGGGGCGGCGGGGCAGCTGACACGAAGCGTCAGCGGGGAAGCAACACTCGACTACTGTAATCAGAGCAGCATGGTCACTTTGCCATAGTTTGTAGTACCTGGGCACGGTTTCGATGGGTATCCATGGGTGAGGGCAGCTCCGTGTTCCCTCGTGACCACCAACATCGCTATCTCCGTGGGGGCTGCTGAGAAGAAACAAAGACACAGGTATTTATAGGGAGAAAACGTGGACGTTGAGGGGGGGGTTGGGATTGCAGGCAGTCAGTCAGGTAATGCGTTACTCAGTTCGTGATTTTCTTTGGCTTTTTATTTTTTTTTTCCTGTAACTCTGCCTCGTCGATAATTAGCAGCATTTTAGTAATTGCAGGCATGGTGAGGGAGTTTTAAAAATAGGTACAGGCTTGGTAAGGTGCGAGGGTACACTCGCGATCCTTGAATGCAACCTTTTAAATGGTAGTTTGTACAAGCCCCCTGCTGCTTAGCCACAAGCACTTATGTTAAGGTTAGAAAAGCAATTCAAGTGGCACAGTTACCCCCGTTTTTCTTTTTGGACGCCGGACTCTCCAAGCAGCGCTCTGGTACCTTGATTTACTCGTTTCTGGGAGCCAGCAGGTAATAACTATCCAGGGCATGAATATAGAGCAAGGAATCAGACAGAGGACTCAGGGACATTTACAATAAAAAAACAGACACTCCAAGAGCACACGGAAGCCTTAATTAAACTGGCGCAGGGAGTCAGCAGGTAGTAAGCCAAATGGAACACTCCAAGAAGCACTCAGGGACCTTAAATTAAACTAGTACAGGCGGTTGGCAGATAGTAAGCTAATCACGGCAAAAAGTACAGAGCAAGAAAGCAGGCCAGGGACTCGGGGGCTTTTTCAAAATGGGAGACTGCCGCCAAAATGGTAGCTTGCGCACAAAGGCTTCGTCCCCTGCTTATCCTAAGGCAGTATTTAAGAAGCCAGGAACTCGGGACACTTTAAAACTTTAAACTTTACAGGGCTTCATTCACAGCTTCTAGATGCAGAAATACTAATACTGATGCATTAAAAGTGAGACTTGCGCTAAGGCTTTGTCCCCTGCTGCACTAAGGTCACATATTAAAAGTTCCCTACTGCTTCAAACAGAATCACATTGTAAAGCACAGGTAGCGACAGTAATCCAATTAAGGTGATGACACAGTAGCAGCTAGAAAGGCTCAAAAGTTCACAATAATATTCCCCACAAAAACTATTAGCATTCATGTGGGGTCAAACAGTCTTTAAGGCAACACTCGACTACTGTAATCAGAGCAGTGTGGTCACTTTGCCATAGTTTGTAGTACCTGGGCACGGTTTCGATGGGTATCCTTGGGGGAGGGCAGCTCCGTGCTCCCTCGCGACCACCGTCACTATCTCCGTGGGGGCTGCTGGGCACAGTTTTGATGGGTATCCTCGGGGGAGGGCAGCTCCGTGCTCCCTCGCGACCACCAACGTCGCTATCTCCATGGGGGCTGCTGGGCACGGTTTTGATGGGTATCCTCGGGGAGGGCAGCTCCGTGCTCCCTCGCGACCACCAACGTCGCTATCTCCGTGGGGGCTTATGCTACTGTAACTTGACACTTTAAACAGGTGCACCTAGTGAAAAGGGCATATATAGCCCTAATGGTGATATCACTGTATAAATAAAATGTATCTATCTACTACTAGATATCAAACAGCTGGCGAGGGGCTTTACTACCTTTATTTGGCAGAACAAATGCCCAAGGATAAGCCTACAGAGGTTAAAGGGTGGAGTGGAGTGGAGCGGGGGAGGAGGGGTTAGGCTTCCCTGACATAAGGGGATACCATGTGGCAATCCAACAAAGGTACACTCAGGACTGGATGAATGAGCCGGCCAGGTGGCACTGAGGGTTGGGGTAATGAACGCCACACCTCGCGCCACACTGGTGACCTGGGTTCAGGAGCAAGCCCAGGCACCGGGGGTTAGCAGGGGAGGGAGAGGATCAAGCGTCCGGAGGACTGATCCCCTGAGAGGGATCCAGGGCTTCTCCAGCACAGTAGAGACCCCCAGTGGAGACCAGGGGTACTACAAGCACAGGAGTGAGATCAAGGGAGGAGCGCAGCGAACGTCTATGGGCAGCCATGCTGATGTCATTGCACGGCTGCGCTCTTGGGGAAAACCTACAAGAAAATTCCCGGCTCAGGGATAGGTGAAGGCACTGCCTGTGTTCCCAGCCACACTCCCACCATTAGGCTCTCTCTCCAGAGTCCCCCCTCTGACTCTGGTCCAGCACATTAAATTGTAGATAGAGTGCCAGGGCGCAAGGCTATCCCACCTCGGGGGGCTGAGAGCCGAGGGATCCACCAGCCTGGGTCTGCCTGGAAGAGCAGAGTTTCAGACAGGGAGGTAGTGACGAGCATGGGACATAGCTGGAGAGAGTTCCCCGAAGTCCAGTGTACAAACGTGGTCTACAAAAAAAAAAAAAAAGACTGGATGAGTAGAGGGCAGTTGGCTGTATTTGGAGGAAGAGGGGTGCTCAGGAAGGCTCACAGCATAGCTAATGCCAGGAGGGAGGTGCAGTCATCGGTAGGTAGCAGCCCCAAACCCACTAGCAAGATATGCACTAGAGGCATGGGAAAAGGCCATGAAATACAGAGAAGCGAGGGGGGGGGCGGAATGCTGCCTTCCTGGTGCCACTATTTCAGAACCCAGGCTTCCTTCCAGGAACGAAAGATACAGGCTTCAGAGAATGGAAGGAGAAAGGCATTTTATTTTTGGGAGACATGCATACAGGTGATGGAATGTGTTTGGTTGCAGAAGACAAACTGGAAATCTCAAATTCATATCACTATAGATACCTGCAGGCTTGGGCCTGTGGGAGAAGCTTGGACAGGGGACCCAGCAGAGGCCTCACCTTTGGCCCCGATGGAAGAGGCCATCTACCAATCTCGCTTCCCTGGCATCACAACTAAAAGGCTGATAGCAAAACTAGCCAAACAAGATACACAACACTCACCTGACCTATCTAATAAGGTTAAGGCACAGTAGGAAAGAGACTTTGGGATACCAGTAATGGCTGAGAAGAGTGATGTTTTGTGGTTGCATATGGGACTCGTCCTCTGCAACAGATATAAGAAATCCCACCCATAGACTGTACTGCCCACCCAGTGTGGTTCACAGATATAACCCTACAATATCTCCAAACTGTGGTAGGTGCTGGAATGCTATTGACACATATATGCATTACTTCTGAGACTGCACCATGTTGAAGCCTTTTGGGGGGGGGGGCAGCAGCATGGGAACTGTTGGCACTACTGGGAAGGCAGGTACCGGGCATGCCATTGCCTCTGTTGCTGGGGATGAAGGATATGGAAAATGAAGTATCGAAGAGCTTAAGTTGGTTTCCATCTCACAAACAAGGTACCTCATCCAGACTCCACTGTACCTTTTCTACTCGTGATGTTCTATAGAGGACCCTCCGGATTGTCAATCTTTGACTTGAACCGCTAAAGCGTCAATTACGTAAGTCTGAGATTGCTGATGGGGGGCGGGGGTACCTCTTTAGAACATTGTTGCAGGTGGCAAAGGCACAGTGGAGCAGCATGAGGTCCCTTGTTCGTGAGATGGGACCCAACTTAAGCTCTGACTACTGTGCGTAAAGCAAAACAAGCCACCGCTGATGTACAAAAACTGTAAATGAACAGCTACAGGAAAAAAGGCAGCCTTTGCGATAAAGTAGGGAAATGTCGGGAAATCTGTTCCAGTGCCATTTACATCAACGTTGGATCCATGATGACAGTCACCATGATAAGAGAACAGGCACATTCAGATCAAATCAAGAGAAAAGGGTATTGTATGGGGAAAGGGACAGAAAACAGAGAGAGTAGCTCTGCATAAGCAGGTGTTAAAATATACATTGGATTGAGAGAGAGATCACTAAGGGAGAAAAGTCTGAAAACATGGAATAACATGCCATTCCTAAAGGGATACAATTACATAAAAAAACAGCAAGAAGTATGTCAAGTTCAACAAAAACCACCAAAATGGGACCTGGAGAATGCCACAGGTTGTCTGGGGAATCCCAAACCCTGCCCACCATCTGAAGTGCTGCCATAGAAACATAAACGATGGCACATAAGGAGGGCAAGGCCCACCCAGTCTGCCCATTTCTTTTTCTACCCTACGAATGTGCCATCTGCTTTTGCTCTGTCAATGGCCTATCTATTCATACTTATCTGTATCATTTCCTTATGCCTGTCCCATGCCTGTTTGAAGCCCTGCTCTGTATTCATATTCACTGCTTCCTGAGGTAGGCTGTCCCATGCATCTAACACCCTTTCTGTGAAAAAGAACTTCATCACATTACCCCTTAATCGACCTCCCTCTAATCTCATGCTGGGTCCTCTTGTCCTGCTATTTTTCTTATATTGATACATGTTAGACTCTTTCACCTTGTTAATGCCCCTAAGGTGTTTGAATGTTTCAATCATATCACCTCTCTCCCTCCTTTGCTCTAGGGTATACATATTGAGTTCTGTTAATCTGTCGTCATATGTTTTCTGATGCAGTCCCTGCATCATTTTGGTTGCACTTCTCTGGACTGCCCCAATTTGGTTAATGTCTTTGTGAAGGTGTGGCCTCCAGTACTGCACGCAGTACTCCAGATGGGGCCTAACCAGTATCTTATAAAGAGTGATTATTACCTCCCTCTTACGACTTGTGATGCCCCTACTGATACACCCCCAACATCCCCCTAGCCTTACCTACTGCTTTAGTGGTCTGCTTGGATGATTTCAGGTCATCTGTGATGATGATGATGCCCAAGTCTCTTTCTTCCCTTGTGACTGCCAGCAACTTCCCTCCCAACCTATAGGTGGCGTCAGGGTTTCTCTTCCCTATGTGCATGATCTTGCACTTCTTTGCGTTAAACCCCAGTTACCACTCTTCCAACCATTTTGCCAGTTTATCCAGATCTCTTGTCATTCTGCCCACCCCATCTGCATCATCTACTCTGTTGCAGACCTTGGTGTCATCTGCAAACAGACAAACCTTACCCTCCAGTCCATCTGCAATGTCACTGATGAAGATAATGAAGAGGACTGGCCCCAGGACTGATCCCTGCGGTACCCCACTTGTGACTTGCATCTCTTCTGACTGTATACCGTTTAACACCACTCTCTGTTTTCTGCCCGTCAATCAGTTTGCCACCCAGTTGACCCACTTCAGACCCACCCCAATCCTACCCAGCTTATTAATCAATCTTCTATGTGGAACAGTATTGAAAGCTTTGCTGAAGTCAAGGTAGGCAACATCAACTGCACCCTCTTGGTCCACTACTGTGGTTACCCAGTCAAAGAAATCTATGAGATTAGTTTGACAGGACCATCCTTTTGTAAACCCATGCTGTCTTGGATCCTGTGCTCCTATGGATTCCAGGTGTTGCACTATCCTTTCCTTAAGGAGTGACTGCATAATCCTGCCCACTACTGAGGTAAGACTGACTGGTCTGTTGTTCCCTGTCTCCTCCCTGCTACCACTCTTGTGGAGCGGGATCACATGAGCCCTTCTCCAGTCTTCTGGGACCTCTCCTGTGCTCAGACACACACACTAAACAGTTCTGATAATGGCTCTCTAGTTCCACCCTTAGCTCCTTTAGTAGCCTGGGATGTATGCCATCAGGTCCCATTGCCTTGTCCACCCTGAGCTTATCGAGCTCTTGTAGGACCCTTTATTTTGTGAAGGGACTAGTGCACACCTCCCTCCCCGTGTCCATGGTGCTGAGCAGACTTGGCTGACCAGGTTGAATTCTCACTTCAGAGACTTTCTCCATTGCTTTTATGTCCACATTTACTTTTGATAAAGATATGCCCTTACTTGTTTTATGTATCAGTCCCAGATCAGTTGACTGTAATTCTGCCACTCCGTCACTGTCACTGAGCGGCGTCTTTGATTTCTGCCTGCCAAAAGCTTGTGCTAGGGCAGCGGCTTGCTGGAAATAACGTTTGCTACAGCACTCGTTTCTCACAAAGTTGATATTGCCCCTCAGCAGCCCTATCCAAGGTAATTACAATTGCATCTCATCTGCTGTATCCTGGGTAAATGTATAGCAAAATGTATACAAACAAGACCTGGTAGAACAGCAATACCACTGGCGAACATTCAGCATTGACAAATGCTTGTTCTGTATCAATGTAATCATTCCTTTATCTAGAGATGGGGGTAGTATTTTCCTTTTTGCCATGTTTCCAAATAAATCATATGAAGAATGGGTGAGCATTCCACAGGGAGCTTATTGCAGAAATTGAGTGGGAAACCATCTGGTCCTGGGAATTTGATTTAATGAACAAATAGCTGCTCTAATTTTTTCCTCAGTTATAGGTTTTCTAAGTTTCATTGTGTGTTCATCTTTGTCTTTAGAGAGATTAAAAACATCAAAGAAGTTATTGGTATAGATGTTTAAAGTGGAATTCTTTGGCTTGCTACATAACTCTGTAGTATTTTTTAAATATACTGTGAATCCCTTGTGCACCTTTCACCAATCTGAGTTCATATCCTTTATACTTGTAAGATTAATAGAGTTATATGCTTTCCTTAATCGTATGGCCAATACCTTTTGTGCCTTCCTTCGAACCTGTTTCTGTATATCTTATTTTACTTTTACTAGTACTAAAGATTGCTTCCTCCCTTTCTTCATCATATTCAGTTTTTGCTTCGGACCATTCTCTCCATTTATTTTCTGATTGGTTTGTTGCCAGCTCTCTTTCTAGGTCCTTCAGTTCATTCCTTTTCTCCTCTAGCTTACTCTATTTCTTGTTCTTATTTTTTGCTGCTTCCCTTATGTATATATTTCTGAGCATGCACTTGAACAGTTCCCAGTTACCGTATTTCCCTGTTTAGAAGCCACCCCAGAATTAAAGCCAGACCTCCCAAAAAATATATTAACAGAAGCTGCCCTGTTGTGTAGCCACAGCTTCTAAATGGTGACATGCTGGCTTCTAAATAATGAAATGCTGGCACTGTGTTGGCTGTTGATTTCCTGACTGTTAAATAACTTTCTACTCTGTTTTGTGAAAGGCAGTGAACGGGCGGTTGGTAGAGAGAGACACTGTGGGGGTGAGAGAGGAATACTGTGAATGACCTGGTGACCTAAGGGGTGGGAAGGAGAAATGCTATACTCACTGAAAACAAGATTCTGCTTTTGACTCACGTGACTGGTCGGGAAAATATTTGGGTGTTTGACTTCTCTTTCAGAATGGTAAGTTGCCGCAAGTTCCTCTACAATGATTTGATCAGGATTATCAATGGGTTCTGTGTCCTCTACCAGAATGAGTTCAAGTCTTTCAATGTCCTGAGGTGGTTCTATTATTGGAATCCCAACATCCTCTGTGATGGGAGCAAAGTTCATGACTGTGGGTCCAAATTCAGTCAGAAAAAAGGGTGCTGCTGTCAGGTTTAGGGGTCTGGAATGACCCGCATTACTTCCTCCAGGTACTAAAAGATGAAATTCCATGAGGAATGGTGCAGGCAGATATTCACATGCTACTCGACAACTGCAGAGTTCCTCATCCTCAGAGCTAATGTAGACCACATCAGACAGAGTTGCCAGGGAGGCAACTGGCAATTTAAATGGAGCTGCACAGTTTCTCCTTGTCTGGATCTCATTCATGGTGACAGGTCTTCTTGGCAGTGATAGAGGCACTGAGTTGACTGGTTCAGGCAGCAGCTGACCAATTGACAAAAGGTGGTTTTGATGCAAAGTTTTGACCACAATATTTCCTCTTTCCATTCTCAGGTGACAAACTGAAAGACTTGGAAGCTGTTCCACAATTACATATGGATTTAGTTTCTATCAGTCCACAATCTTATGTTTTGCCTGGGATCCCCAAGTTCCAGATTAGTATGCGGAACCCTGGCTGGACAGTTTGCTGTTGGACTCTTTTGTCATATCTGGTCTTGTTGGATAGGTTGGACTTCCCAGCTACTTCTTGGGCCACCCTGTAGACTTCTTTCAGTTCAACTTGTAACCTCTTGGTGTAGTCCAGGTATGTCTCTGGCAAGGTGCCATCAGCTGACTCAAGGAAACATAAGTCTACTGAAAGTCTGGCTTCCCATCCAAGCATTAGGGGAGCAGGGCACCATGCCTGTCTTGGCCAATCTGGTGCCACCAGAATCGATGTTGCAGGTTGATTTTTGAACTTTAACAAGGTTCTGAAATCAGAGAAAAGGGAGGAAAGGCATAAAGAAACTTTCCTGTCCAGTCCAGAGCTAAGACATCTGTTGGAAGAGTTCCCTGTGCTGGGGGCCTGCAACAGAACAGAGGAAGTTGATGGTTCAGGTGAGAGGCAAACAGGTCCACTTCTGGTACGCCCCACCTCCTGAACACTGTGGCCAACACTTGTTTGTTCAGGCACCATTCACTGTGTCCCTGGTTGATGCGACACAGGACATCCGCCAGGGTATTGTCTTTTCCTGGGAGATGTATGGCTGACGGGCTGACTCCCAAGGAACAGGCTAGGCCTCAAATCCTCATGGCCTCCAGGCATAGGATGGTGGACCTTGTGCCACCCCGCTTGTTTACGTAAAACTTAGCAGTAATGTTGTCTGCTCTTATTTACGAACATACGAAATTTGCCAGCAGATAAAGGCCTAGAGGTCTATCAAGTCTGCTCGAATATGCAGCTAGCACCCTTTATTCTGCAGCTGCCCCTCTATTCCACCCTTCCCCTTTATTGACCCTCCCCCTTGTCCTGTCCCATCCCCTTTTGAAGCAGTCCACTGTTCTACTGGATACCACTTCTGCAGGTAACGCATTCCACCCATCCACCACCCTCTCTGTAAAAAAGTGTCTCCTCATCTCCCTCCTGAACCTTCCTCCCTCCAGTCTCATATCATGGCCCCTGGTGTCCCTCCCCTCCCTTACTTTGAACCTGTACCTGTCTTGTTTATTCCTTTCATGTACTTAAAGGTTTCAATCATGTTCCCCCGTCCTTCCTCTCCTCCAGCGAGTACATGTTCAACTCTTTCAGCCTCTTCTTGTATGATAAGTCCCCAGCCCCTTGATCATCTTTGTCACCTTGCGCTGCACCCCCTCCAGTAACTTAATGTCCCTCTTCAGATACGGGCGCAGTACAGCACGCAGTACTCCAGGTGCGGTCCAACCAATGACCTCCACAGTGGCAGAATCACCTCCTCCCTCGAGGATATACCCCTTGCAATACAACCCAGCATTTTGTTGGCTTTTGCAGCTGCCTTCCTACATTGTGCCGAGTTGTTCATTGACCCTGTAATGAGCACCCCCAGATCCTTATTCACCTCTGTCTGAGCTAGCTGCACTCCCCCCAGTTGGTAACTCTTCCTTAGGTTCTTCATCTCAAAATGCAGCACCTTGCACTTTTTGGAATTATACCCCAGTTGCCAGGTGTCTGACCAGGTTTCAAGCTTTGCCAGATCATCCTGCAACCCCCCCCAGGTCATCCATCACTGCTCCTACCTTGGTATCATTAGCAAACAGACTGATCTTGCTCTTGATGTCCAATGATATGTCTGCAATGAATATCCCAAACAACACTGGTCCCAACACCGAGCCTTGTGGAACACTGCTCATCACTACCCTTGGGTGTGAGGCTCCCCACCCACCACCACCCTCTGATGCCTTTCTGAGCCAGTTCCCACCCATCTCCACCAGCTTTGCAACCTCCCTGTGCCTTCTAACTTACCCCAGCCTTCCACGCCGCACCAAGCCCGAATGCCCACTGAAGTCCAGATACAGGACATCCACTGCATGGCCCCTGTCCAGCTGCCTAGTTACCCAGTCATAGAACTCACCAGGTTGGTTTGGCAGGATCTGCCACGTATGAAGCCATGCTGTCTGCTGTCCCAGTCCTCTGGCCTCTAGGAGGGCCACCAGCCTCTCCTTCAGGATAGTCTCCATTAACTTACCCACGATGGATGTGAGGCTCACTGGTCTGTAGATTCCCGGTTCATCCTTGGGGCCACTCTTGTGGAGGGGCACCACATGAGCCATCCTCCAGGCCTGAGGTACACACCCCGAATGTAGTGAGGCATTAAATAGGTCTGCCAAAGGTCCCGCAAGGACCTCTGCCAGCTCCTTCAGTACCCTAGGGTGGATGCCATCTGAGCCTGTCGCCTTGTCCACCCTCAGTGCCTTCAAACCCTCCTGAACTCTGCCCTCCATGATTTCCCCATCTGTCACCCCCTCCCCTGTTTCTGCTATTCCTCCCCCCCTTGGGTGTCACCCCCCCTCTTCTCCTTAGTAAATACCAAGCAGAAGTAATCATTTAGTGTTTCTGCCTTTGCACTCCTCTTCCACCCAACCCTCCTCTTCCTAATCCTTTCTACGTGATCCTTACAGCTCCTTTTCTCCCTGATGTACCTAAAGGAGTCCTTCTCCCCCTTCTTAATGCCTTGTGCCAGCCTGGGTTCCATAGATGCCTTGGCTCCCCTTACTGCCCTTGTCACCTCCTTCGATTCCGTCAAGTACTCCTCCCTGTCCTCCCCTGTTTTATTGTATCTCCTAAAGGAAGCTCTTTTCCTCCTTACCTTTTCCATGACCACCTTACTCAACCAGCTCAGTTTCTTAGCCCTAGTCTTCTTGCTCTGGGCCTTGCAGTAGGTTTTGTTTGCCTCCACTATCCCCAGCTTTATGAGCTCCCACCTCTGGTTAGTGTCCACACTAGATTGAATTCTGGTCAGGTACCCTTTTACCACTTCCCCATCCTCCCAAAGTCGGCCCTCCTGAAGTCCAGCACTCTTGTGCCAGATTCCACTCCTTCCTCGCCCGTATCCAATGTGAGCCGTACTGAGTGGTGGTCACTCCCTGACAGCGGTTCCTCCACTGTAAGTTCTCTCACAAAGTCCCCATTTGCCAACACAAGGTCAAGGATATTCCCTACCCTGGTTGGTTCACTGACCATTTGCAGCAGGAAGCTGTCCTGGAAGGCATCAGCAGTACCTGCTCCCTTCTGTTCCTGGTTGTTGGGTGCTCAGTCCACTTCCAGGCATGTTGAAGTCCCCACAATCACCACACTACCCTTTTTGCAGGTCCTCCTGATCTGTCCCTGCTAGTTCCCTGTCTAACTCCTCCGTCTGAGATGGCGGCCTGTACACCACTCCCATTCTGAGAATCCTATTCTTGGAATCCTGGATTTGCATCCAAAGTGACTCCGTACTACCCTCCTCCCCTTCCTCCCTTACACACTTCAGTCCTTCCTTCACATATAGTGCCACCCCCTTCCTTTCCCAATCACCCTGTCCCTACAAAATAACCTGTACTCTGGTACAGACAGGTCCCAGTCATTGTATTGGGTGGCCCATGTTTCTGTGATGGCTGCAATGTCCACCTCTCCCTCTGCCACGAGCACCTGAAACTCTGCAGTTTTCCTCCCAAGGCTCCTAGCATTACGGTTAACCACCTTCCACCCTCCCCCCCCATACTGCCCTCCTTTCCTAGCATCACCAATAGTACTTGCCATTTGTCCTTTCTCACTGTTATGGGGAGGGTAAGCTCATATGATTTCCCAACCTGTGGTCTCTGCATGTCTCTTGTCCAACTGCCACCCCCCACTTCCTCTATGTACTCCTCCATCCTCTGTTTCAACACTTTCTTTCCCTCCTCACTCAAGTGTAGTCTGTCCTTGGCATAGAGACTACTGTCCTCTCAGGTCCCTCACCACCCCCACCCCCCAACAGCCTATACCCTTTAGCACAACACCAGGTTCTTAGCCATCTGTTAAATTCCTCTGTTCTCAGCTTGCTTGTTGTGCTTGCCTTGGGCACTGGAAGTATCTCTGAAAAAGTTACTAATCTTCCTGCTCCCTCACATAATTGTCCTAGTTCCTCAAACCTCCTCTGGACTATATCTACTGTCTTGTCAGCCAGGTCGTTCGTCCCAAGATGTATAATTAAATGAGGCTTGTCCCTACCCCTTCTAGCATATTTCAGAACAGATTGTCCCACCCTTTCCACTGTCATTCCTGGCATGGCCTCCACCCAGATACGACTATGCCTCTCCCCCTTGCTACCCCACCTGACTCCTCTTAGTATTGAGTCCCCCAGCACTAAGATTCCACCCCTCTTACTCCCTGCTTGCTTCCATTCATCTCCCTCTCTGATTTCCAGCTCCTCTTCTTCCTCCTGCACATTATTTCTCCCTTTTGCCCCGTTGCAATTCTCCCAGCAGAACGTCCCCCCACTCCGGTTTGGTCCAGGCATTTATCAATTACTCCTCTAATTTCATCATTTCCCTCCTCCTCTTTCTTCCTCTCTAGCAGTGCAAAACTATTTTCTGAAGACCCTTCACAAATGCCCGCTCCCTCTCTCTTCATAGTAACCTGTTCTCTCCTTTCCACTCCATGACTTTTGCCACTTCTTCACCTCCCCTCACAAGTCCCTATCTCCTCCTTCCATTTGTCTTTTGTCTCCTGACCTGGTTGCCCAGCAATCGTTCTTCCTGGCCTGGGCCCTTTTGTCTTTGCTTCCTTCTTCTGACCCTCTCCTCACCACTGTTGGCTCAAATCACCCTCCCTCATCTCCCTTCTCTCTCCTCCAGTATTGGGCTAAACCCACCCCAGTCTGCCTTACCTGTCTTAGTTCCTCCTGCAGACCCTCGATCTCCTTTCTAAGTTTTTCTATGTGGTTGCACACTAAACATCCTCCCACACTCCAGGCAATGTTTAGAAAGATTGGTGCACCACAGTTGTTACACCTGCCACCTACCCATTGCTGTCGTTGCCCACCAGTGACCCCCACCCTTCCAGATGCAGGATACCAAACACCCCAAGTCTCCCCTCCCCTCTATCAGTGCAACACATTCTTTCTTAATTCCCTTACCCCTTTGTTGTACACATTTAGATAGGTTGAGCAACTGCTTTTTATATTCCTAGCCTTCCTATCCACACCCAAAAAGAGACTTTAAGTAGCTATTGCACAACCTTCTTCAAACTCCTACTCCTCCTTTCCACAATGCAACAGCAATGCAAAGAAGTAACAATGAAAGCTCCTTGATTTGCAGTTACTTCCCTTCCATTGAGATAGCAGTCACCTCTTCACTCGCTGCTGTTCCTTTCCTGGATGTCTGCTTCTGCTATGACAGGTACATCTCCTTTGCCCATTTGAGGAAGTGATGTCAACTCCCCTGGTATAAAGGAAATCATGGACCATGGCGGGTGGGGTGAGGGTTGGGGGTGGGACCAGCCCAAGTCTTCCAGAAACCATCGGGTAGCTAAGGCCCCTGGTCAGACCATTAGCACCCTTCCCCCACTATGCACTAAACTTTGCAGTTAGTGAAGCCAGCAATAATGAATCACAATTCTACTCAAAGCCCCCAAAATAGGTTTGCTACCAAAAGAAACAGGTCTCCAATTCAAACAGCTTCACCAACAATACATCATAATAGGCTTGAAATTAGAAGATATAGGTCTCCAATTCAAAGAAACAGCCCCAATTAAATCACACCAAATAGGTTTTAAATCAGAAGAAACAGGCCTCCACAAATGCTGCTTGCTACACAGTGAAACATCAAACAAATGAGCTCACTTATAGCCACTAAAACAGGTTTCAAAATTCCAACAGCCCCCAAACAATACCCTGCTAGCCCCTTAGAAGTAGTAAGAAAGAAAAGAAATAACTTTCTACCAAGTAAAATCCACAGAAACAATGTAAAAACAACAAGAAGAAGGTACTATACTGTACTGGAACAGATCTGATCCTTTCCCCTTCTAGTTCCTTGGATGGTATATCACTTTATCTTTGAAGCAAATGCTTTGAGAGTCAAATAAATGGCCCTGAGTTCCAGCAGACTGATGTTGGACTGTGACTCTTGTAGAGTCCAGGAGCCACTGACAGAACAGTCATCCATGTGAGCTCCCCATCCAAGAAGAGAAGCATCTGAGTGATGATTCTGGAGGGGGATGGCACCTGGGAGGGGACCCCTACTGACAGGTTGTCAGTGTCTTTTCACCAGTCCAGAAACTGAAGAAGGTTTTTTGTGACTGAGACAAGCTTGGACAGGGAATTTTTGCTTTGGGACCAGCGAGACCTTAGCTATTGCTGAACGTCCCTCATTCTGAACCTGCCTCATGGGACCACAGCTGTCATGGATGCCATGTGGCCCAGGAGCTGCAAGAAATGTCTGGCTTGTCTGGGCTGGCCCAGGATAAAAGAGTTTGCCACAGACAGAAAAGTTTGAATTCTTTTCCCAGGAAGAAAGGCTCTGCTCTGTACTGTGTCCAACTGTGCTCCTATGAAGGTAAGGTGCTGAGCTGGTACCAAATGGGATTTCTTTTGATTTATAATGAGTCCCAAAGATTGCAGGGTGCCTTTTGTTAGGGAAAGGGCCTGCTCCAGAAGAGGAGAGAGTCTTTGCCACTATGAGCCAGTCATCCAGATATGGATAGACTGATATCCCATTGTGTTGCAGAAAGGAGAACAGGGAGGAAGCATCCTCCTGATCAGGAAATGCCCCAAACTTGGGATCAGAAGACACATTGGGTTCTAGGGCCTTGCCCTCCGAGATGTCATCAGGGACATCACAGAAGTTATCATTGTCATCTCCCTCATCAACCCTTCAGCCATTTGGGAATTTTTTCACCAAATTTTCAACATGGGGTTCTTGGGACCCCACCTCATGAATTCTGGCACTGTCATTTTGTTATTCGGCCCCAAAAGGTGATTTTGCCACCTTTCAGGAACGATTTTACAAAATGACAGTGTCTGATTCATGAGGTAGGCCCCAAAACCCTATGTTGAGAAATTTCAGTGGCTACAAAATGACTGATTTCTGCGAGCGTCGTTCTGCGAGTTCTTACGCACTCTCGTAAGTTCGCGAATTTTTAATATTTTCACTCCAGATTTTCAACATTGCCATTTTACCACACCTCCTTATGAGCAAGTACAGCAGTCATTTTTCACATCTCGCCCAAAATGTGTTTCCGCGCATGTAGTGCTCAGCAGCGCAGTCAGTGTGCGAAATCAATGTTCGGGACAAATTAAGAAAATCATAGTGACACTGTTCATGAGCAGAGGTCTTAAAATCGCTAAATTAAAAATCTGGTGACAAAAGTCCATAAAATGACTGTGTTACGAGCAAGTATTACGCAGTTTCCACGCACCCTCGTAAGTTCATGAATTTGTAATATTTTCAGTCCAGATTTTCACCACTGGCATTTTTCCACACTTCCTTATGAACAGTACAGCTGTCATTTTTCACACCATGGCCGAAATGTGTTTTCGCACTTCCAGCGCAGAAATGCCCCCCCAACAACAGCAGCTGACCATGTGTGCTAGGGTCCACTTTTAGGCAGGCACTAGGACCCAGGAGAATCCTGGAACCCAGGCCATCATATAGATGGTACATGGATTTTTCTCCATGGTGCTGCTGAGTAGCAGCTGCAGTGGTCAGACCCACTTCCCAATGTGGTGACCGAAGCTTTCAATCTGAACTCATGGCAGCATTCTGCACTGCTGCTGGGCTGTAGGGGTGGCCTTTATTCAATGTTTTTATTGTTTTTCTGTAACTGATCACTTGTGAAATAGGTATTTTGCTTATCTCACTTGCTTGTCAGTAAAATAAAAATGAAAAAATGAATTAAAACCTTAGAGGAGGTAGGTCAGGATACCCTAACATCAGGCATGGCAGAATGCATGGAAATGTGAAGGGCAGCTTTTAAAGGTCACTTACAGCTCAAAGTGGGAGTTGTTGAAGTTTTCATAAGGGGCAAAAAGGGCACTTTTCATGTGTGTAAAAAGGGACACGTGTCCCTCCAAACTGTATATGGTTCCTGGACTAACGCCCACAAATTCATTCAGAGAAGTTCTGTATGTCTTGTTCTACAAAGTTGTGAGATCTCTCTTCCCAAGAATAACAGCAAATCAATATTGTGTCACCCACTACATAGTTCTCTTCCACTCAGCAATCATTTATTTATTTATTTATTGGAGAAATCAGTTTTACAACCTTTGAGTCATGGACTCGTCTACAAAGGTACCTCGTCATTTGGGGGAGACAACAATTAAGTGAGTTTGGGACAGGGATGAACATACGAGTGAGATACACAAACACACTTGAAGATTACAGGCAGCATATTTAGTGTGTGCTGCAAACTACTTCCCCCTTGTATTTCATCATTCATCTCTTTAGTTTATGCTCTATATCTCTCATCACCATTGCTTCTGAGCTCTGCCTGCTTGCCCCTCAGACCTGTCCTTACCATCTCTGGTACTTACATCTCTGTCCAGGGAGTCCACAGTGCAAGTCCTGCAGCTGTGGTGGATTCCTTCAGGGGTGTAGGCAGACCCCCTTGGGTCCATGGCATGTGGGACAGAGGCAGGGCCTGACAGGCAGCAGCATCATCCAACCTGGCTCTGGATCTTACCATGTCGTTACCCCTTCCCACAGGAGGCTGGCAGCAGGGGCGCCATGTATGCTTACTCATACAGATGGGTGGCTGCACATGGGTGAGGTGTCTTCTCACCCACAAGCCACACTGACTGCATTGCCACCTGTGGTCACCCACGTGGTGGTTTCACAGAGGAAAGAAGGGCTAACAGTTTCCAACAGTGCTCCAAGAAAAGAGGAGCCTGCCGCCCTCCCTCCCTCCCTGAAGGGCCTCCACCTCTGAAGGAATCGATCCTCTTTCCCAGCCGACCCCCAATGTCCCAGACTCACTTCTGAACCTGAATCACCAGTGTTACAAGCCATAATGCTCCTGTTCCACAAATGGACTTTTCTCATCTTTGTTTTCACAACCTAACTGAGGCACCCTAGAGAAATAGATGTTACATGTTTGACACATGATATGTCCCTATTTTGAGTTTTACACAAACCATGATTCAATATGATACAGACAGAAATGTACATATTGAACTCTACCAGCAAATGATGGAGGTGTTCAGGTGTATAGAATATTGAAACAGGTACCAGGTGCAGGTCTTTCAAGTTATTTTTATTTGACATGGGACAACTCTGTAAACGAGGCTTCAAGCGCTAACAGTTATATCCTGTATAAAAAAATAAAGGTTTTTACTGCTGCTGCTACATATTAACACTAAAAAAATCCTGTACATCTCAGAAAAGTAAATGAAATAAATGATATATAGTTTGTTTTTTTAGTAGGGTACCTAAATAATCCTGATAAAAACTGGCCTTGAAAAACTAAAGTTCACGCATATAAATCTTTCTGTGGCTAAAAAAGGAACAGAAGATCGTCTGGCCCTGCAGACTTACAAACAAGTAATGCTGGAAACAATCCCTGGGCAGAGGACTACTCTTTCACATACAGGGCATGGCCAACAGGCAGGATGATTTCAAAGCGTAAAATATATGTGGTAATTTAAAATAATACTTCATCCAGTAGTATTCAGCATGCTGATCTCTATTGTGCACTTTGACATTTTAAACATATTCGTTGTTGTGTTTACTGGAATATTACGTATTTTTTGTTTGTCTGTATCAGTTCTGGCTGAAAAAGGACATTGTCCCAGTCCACTAACTGGCTAAAAATAAACTAAATGAAATACAGTGTGTGAAGAAATCACCGATGTTACACAGTATCACCACATATTGATGCAGCTGAAAAAGGCGTAAATGCAAATGTACTTGAAACATTTGTAAGGTGATTCATATTTCCCCCAAGTCACTGGGAATGGTTTAGGCGTACTACTGCAATATACCAAAAAAGAAAGGCCATATTCAGTGCAGGCCATCTGGCTGTCACTGTATCAGATAGAATGATAACTCCACAGTCCCTTAGCTGCCTGATGGTGTTCTCCTGTGCAAAGCCTCGTATTGTCGACCCGCAAGTTAATAGATATGTTAGTAGGTGCTTTTGTAACAGGCAAAAACACAAACCTGGATGAATGAGCACCAGAAACTCTTTTGGCTGCGGGCTGCACCCATAGTTGAAATCACTGTTTTTCTTAGGATAGAGGCTGTATTATACAAACCTTGCCCACATCTTCCAAATTTATCTATTACCTAAATGCTGAGGGAAATGAGCGAATCCTAACTGATTTAGTTCCAAGGTATTTTCAGTATTGCTGGGTGTACAGAACGCCCTGAAGCTGCATTTGGAACTAAAGTTCCTGTCAACCTTCTAACACCACTGTATCATCTTTGTGTGTGTTGGGGTCTCCTAAAATCAAACACGCCTCACATTTCACTTATTACATGCCCAGTCCTGTGCTAACCCCGAATCTCCTTCTCGGGAGTCCAGGCTGTGTACATCTGAGGTGCACTTGTGACTTGTTGCAAGCAGTATTTCTTTTAAAAGCTTCAGTGATAATCTGTGTTTTGAATCTCTGACTTGTTCTAGTTGTGGAAGTTCAGGATTACTGCTTTGTACATCACAGCTCTCGGTCATTTCTTCACAGCAGCAGCCCTGCAAAAAGAGATACCGAGCTGCAGAGTATGTCTCGTCTCACCTCACCTTGCCGAGCGGCCTTTCCTCGCACGTCTCAGACAGTTTGCTGAAACCACCGAGTTAGGGATTTCGTTTGAGCTGGCCCCTGACTAATGTGCTGCTGCGCATTGCAGAACTTCCTGTTAACGCTCAGGAAGTGGATCTTGCGGTTTGGGGCTGAACTCTTGGGAGTTACAGACACTGAAGTGTTTTCAAAGTCTGTACTTCAGGCAAGCTCTAAACTTTATCGTTTGCCTCTTACTAGACACTTATACCACTAACCTGCCTTGATACTAGCATCTTTATCTGCAAACTGTCCTGTGTACCTCATGCACTCAGCGGGTAAGCTAATAACTTTTCACATTGTAATGGGTGCTGTGTGTACCATGTAACTAGTAAACTAAACTATAACTGTGTGGGGCAATTTGGAGGTGTAGTTGCGCTCGTTGCCCTCGGGTTGTAGAGCTGCAGATTGTTCTGAGCTGGAACTCACCAGTGAAATTCAATAGATAAACTGGAAATGTGCCAGGGTTAAAATGTGCAAGGCCGGATGTGTCAGACAGCATACACTGAACGCCCTGTTGACAGTGTCTCTAGTAAGCAGCATGGGCAGTATAATGAAAGCACTGGTGTCAGTATCACCCTTGAGCAACACGGCCAATATATTAAATACACTACTTGTCACCAGTGTGATAAGGCTGTCCTATGTGGAAATGTAACTTTAAAAATGAGATATCAGACAGCATAGGTTAGCGTGTGGGTCGCATCCTTCTATATGAGTAGGACGTTGATGCAGGTCGTGACTGGTCCTCTTTAGCTAGCATAGGTCAACACTGCCTGCTGTGAGCAACACGTCTGTCTCATTCTCACACACGGTATATGCCACGTCCCTCTTTTAACGATACATGCATTTCATTTCCGAGATCTGTAGGAAAGGATGGCTTTTTTAAAGAACTCCCTTTTGAATTTCGAATCCCTCGTCTCATATATGCGCAGGTAAAAAGAACTCAGGATGTATATTTTGTTATCAATACTTTAATTTACTGTAACCACAAAACTATGTAATAATCAAACTGTTTCAATTTTTGTTGCAATCATGCACTACAATTAGAAGTGTAATAAATAACAATAAAAACAAGTACATGACGAATGAGGCGCCATAATCCTCAACAAAAGTTTTCCACTGAGTGATCCCTACTGCCTTTCAAGTTACAGGTTTTGTGTTGCATGGATTATAACCATGATCACACATAGGCCCTGGAAGATTTTTTTGGGGGTCAGTGGAGCCGACAGGGATTGGGCAGCCCTGGTGGCTATACAGACGCTTGCCACACCGGGTGGGCTCCCAGCATGGCACCCAGAAGTCTGGCGGGGGCGTGGAGCTGATGGGATTGGCCCCCATCAGCCAGACCGTGTGTGGTTGTGGGGAGCATGAGCACGTGTGGTGGCTCCTGCCGTGCTACTTGAGTGTTTGGGGAGGGGGGAGTAGACAAAGGAAGCTGTCTATGACAGCTGTTCAGGATGCAGTGCTGAGTGTAGGCGGTATGTAAATTACCTGCCAATGCCAGTATACCGTGCCTGCGTTACAACGCTGACTGCAGCGATTTTTCGCTTTCAGCTGTATGCCACTGCATTCTGAACGGCTGTCATAGACAGCTGGGACACTCATTGGTGCGGTGCGGCCGTGCCTGCAAAAGGGAGCAGGGCATTGGAAGTGGGGGAGGCACACCTACGAAAACTCGTATGGTGGCACTATGTTTCTTGCACATGCGTGCAAGCAAACATAAAAATGAGGAAGGGCATTCATTCATAATGTATCAACGTTTCCCATCAATGAAAGCTGTAAGACTTCCCAACCTTTGAGGTCTGTTTGCACTGTTTTGATTACATTCCCATCATTTAATTGATATAACTAATCTAATTGAACAGGAAAACGCACCCCTAAATATCAAACTTTCTCCATGCTCCAACAGTGTAGTACAAGGGCCCACATGCAGGGATCCATTACCCAAATTACCAGAATAAATTAAGTTACAGCTTTGAATCTAGACACCAAATCATAATCTCCTTTCTTTCTTGAGGGTTTCAAATTCTATTTACTTTCTACCCTCCAGGTGTTCTCCCCAACCTAATAGGGATGACCCTGTGGTCAGAACTGTTAAAGGCAAGGACTGAAGAAAGGGAATACCCTCTCTGAGGTTACCTGCTTCTCTTCACCACTCCAGTGCTTGTATCAGTCTGTGTGATACTGGTACTTCCTGTTGCAGTGTTGCACTTCTCTGATGACAGTGCCTTCTGAGGTGGTACTGGACATCCATAATTTAAAATCTTACCTATGGAACCAGTGGCTTAGGCATCTCAAGAATTCCTGTGCAGTCTTTTTCTGATCCACCTGGAATTTTCTAGCACACTGTTTCAGAGCTTCTGCCCTTTGCAGAGGAAGGCCCTTCCCAGTTCTGTGTTCAACTCTGGGTCCATGAACTCCAGAATCTGTCTGGGTTCTAGGAGTGACTTTTCTAAGTTTAGAAGGAAACTTAATCTCCGCAGAGTGTTCCTAACTATCTGAACTGAGCACACTGCTTCCTCTTCTGTCCTTCCACACATTAGTCAGCCATCTAGGTAAGTAAAACATTGGTATGCCCTGCCTGCACAGGTAAGCTGCCACCATTGACAGGCACTTTGGGAATACTCTGGGTACTGTGACCAAGAGGCATTGCTCTGAACTGAAACGAAACATACCAATCTCTGAACTCCACAGACTTTCTGTTGCAGGGGTTTATTGGGATGTGGAACTATGCATCCTTCCAGTGACCCCAGTCAGTTACATTACCTTGTTGTAGGAAGGGAAATAAAAATTACTTACCACAGTAATCTTGTTTCTTCCAAGGGAATCTTACTGTAGTCTGACTTCTGCAGTATGGTCTCACCATAAGACTGCCCCGGAGCCGAAATGGTTAATAGAACCTATACTAATCATGGAATGTTAGGCACAAGCTCGGTTTTCAAACCACTGTCCCTGGTACACATTCTACAACCGTCAGATTCTTACGGAGCAGCATAATAACAAGCTATCTAATCTATACTAATAATTAAATAGTCAATTAACAACACCCAACACCAAATAATCCCCTTTATTTAAAAATGTGGGCAACACTAAGACTTAAGTCACTAAGCCCAGTAAAGAAATGCCCACAGATCTCCCACAGCATTGATGGCTGTGCTGCAGTGCCCATAGGTTCCAGCAGGGGAGGAAGGGTGGGAGCTCAGAATACAGTAAGATTCCCTTGGAAGAAACCAGATTACTATGGTAAGTATTTTTCCTTCAAACCCCAGGAAATCTTACTGTATTCTGACTTCTGCAGATTACCCAAGCAGTACCTTTGGAGGAGGGTCGAGAACCTATTTAAGGAAACCAGCTCTGCAGTACTGCTGTGCCGAACCTAGCATCACTTCTGGCCTGGATATCCGGGCTGTAATGCTTGGTAAAGGTGTGAACTTTTTTCCAGGTAGCTGCAACAAGGGAACATTTCTTGCAGCTGCTATGGAAGAAGCTATGCCCCTTGTAGAGTGGGCCCAGAGGCCCACAGGAGGTTCATTACCCACTTTACTATAGCAAAATTGGATACAGGCCACAATCCAATGGGCAATAGTCCTCTTTGAGGCAGGCATGCCCTTCCCTACTTCTCCGTAGGTCAGGAAGAGCTGGGTTCTGTCCTGCCTATATCCCTTCATGTGATCCAAGTAATAGCTTATAGATCTCTTGACATTAAGACTATTTAGTCTTCGTTCCCCTGCACTGAAGTGGTGAGTGAAGAAGACTGGTGAAGTCATGGACTGGTTAAGGTGGAAATCTGAGACCACCTTGGAAAGGCATTTCCTATTGGTCCTAAGGACCACCTTTTCCCTGTGAATTGCTATATAGCCTGGCTCTGTGGACAAGGCCTGAAGCTCACTGATCCATCTAGCTGAGGTGAGGGCCATTAAGAATGCCGTTTTCCATGTCATATACTTTAGGTCAGCTGAGGACATGGGTTCAAAAGGAGGCTGCAATAGCTGGCCAATGCAAATATTGAGGTCCCATGCAGGGGTGGGTTCCCTGTGAGGGAGATGTAAATGCAACAGGCCCTTGAAAAAATTCCTGAACACCTGGTTAGAACCCAGGGATGCTCCCTATCCCACAGAAAGGTATGAGGAGACAGCTGCTAAGTGCACCTTTAGGGTGGAAGGCCACAGGGCCCAAGGAATGCAGATGTGCCAAGTAGCCCAGAACTATTGGCAAGTCAGCTTGGTGGTGATCCATCTGTTCTGCCCACACTAGATAAAGAATCATTTCCATTTGGACAAATAGGTCTTTCTAGTGGAAGGCTTTCTGGACACTCTGAGGACCTCTAATACCGCTTTTGAGAGGTGAAGGTCAGCATACTCTAAGTCCTTGAGAGCCAAGCTCGGAGACTGAGGGCTATAGGTTGGGGTACAGGACTCTGCCCCCGGAGGAAATCAGAAGACTGTGCCTTCTGGGGAGGGAGACTGGCTTGGAGACTGATAGGGTCAGTAGCAGTGAGTACCAGGGTTGCCTGGCCCAGTCTGGAGCAATGAGTATCATTGTTGTTGGTTGAACCCTGAGCTTGTTCAGTACTCTGAGCAGTAAGGGGGAATGGTGGAAAGGCATACAGGAACCTCCCTGTCCAATCCAACAGTAGTGCATCTACAGGCTCTGTGCCCAGTGCAGAAGGTCTGCAACAGAACAGTGGCAACTGGTGGTTGTCTGGGGCTGCGAAGAGGTCCACCTCTGGGGTGCCCCATCTTTTGAACTCTACCTGTAGGACCTGCCTGTTCAGTGACCACTCGTGGTGATTCTGATTGATCCTGTTGAGGGCATCTGCGATGACACTGACCATCCCAGGAAGATGGAATGCTGAGAAGGAGATTTCTAGTGAGTACGCTAGGTTCCATAGCTTCATGGCCTCTGTGCACGGGGGGGGGGGAGATCTTGTGCCCCCCTTGCTTATGTAGTACATTGTGGTTGTATTGTCCATTCTGACTTGAACCACTTTGCCCTGCAGCATTGCAGTGAAGGACTGGATGCCCAGGTAAACTGCCTCGAGTTCAAGCAGATTTATGTGGAGCAGGGACTCCTGCTGGAGCCATGTATCACGGGCAGTATGCTCCCCAGGTGAGCACTCCATCCTAGGAGGGATGCATCTCTTGTCAAGACTGCTAACAGAGGTCTTCGGATGAAAGGCACCCCATCAATGAGGTTGGCCTTTTCCTGCCACCACTGTAGTGCTTGAAGAAGGGTTCTCATGACTGGTACCATCTTTGACAGTGAATCCCTCTTTTGAGACCAGTGAGCTCTGAGGTGGAACTGAATGGCTCATCTGGAATCTTGATCCACACACTGTTGCTGTTGATGCAGCCATGTGACCCAACAACTGTAGGACATGTCTTGCTGGTCTGCGGGTATGCAGCTGGAAAGAGTTTGCCAACAGTACCAGATTATCCACTCTTCCCTGAGGTTGAAATGCCCTGCCTCTGAGGGTGTCTAGTTCTGCTCCTATGAACTTCAGAAGCTGCACAGGGTTGAGCACCGACTTCTTTTGGTGTACCAAAAACCCCAGTGCCTTCAGTGTGTCTTGAGTGGTGGACAGTGCCTCTTGTACCTGTTGAGGAGACTGACCTACCACCATCCAGTAATCCAAATATGGGAAGACTGAGAACCCCCCCCCCCCAGCTCCTTAGGTGTGCCACCACCACTGCTAGGCACTTGGTGAACTTCCTTGGAGCAGAGGTCAGGCTGAAAGGCATGGTCCTGAAATGGTAGTGTCCTGATGGCAGTCTGAACCTGAGGTACTTTCTGTGTGATTGCCTGATGGGAATGTGGAAATAGGCATCCTTTAGATCCAGGGATGCCAACCAGTCTCCCTGTCTTAGTGTGGGGAGGATGGTAGCCAGAGTGACCCTCTTGAACTTTGGTTTTGTCAAGTCTTTGTTTAAAAATCTGAGATCCAGAATGGGTTGCCACTCTCCTGTTTTCTTTAGAGTGAGGAAGTATCTTGAGTAGAGACCCTTACCCCTCTGGGGCAATGGAACAGGTTCTACTGCGTGGTCCTGAATGAGCTTTGCTACTTCCTCCTCTAACAGAGATGCCTCTGATGGGTTGTCAGGTCTGAACAGTCTTGCTCTTAACTTGGGCAGAAACTTGAAACTGAGAGCAAGACCCTACAGCTTACTATCTCCAGGACCTACTTGTCTGTGGTGATAGATTCCCAGGCCTGGAGGTAGAGAGCCAACCAGCGCCCTACTGGGAGTGGGAAGGCGACCCTGGCAGACTTCTCAGGGAGTCTGCTTAACCTGAGCACTAGCCTGAGTGCTGGGGCCAGCCCTGCTGCTTCCCTTCTACCTTTGCCTCTTAAATACCCCCTCTGGGGCTAGTAGGAAGGCAGTGCCTGTGCTTGGATGAAGGGTCTATAAAGGGTTCTACCCCTCCCTCCCTCTTCCTTGGAATTTCTGAGGTGTTGTTGCTTTCTCCTTGGCAGCAGCACTTTTGTAAGCTACCTTGTAGTCATCCATTTTTTTCATGTAAGCCTCAGTTTGCTCCCCGAACAGGGATGTGAGCTCACAGGAAAAATCCAGTGCTTTTGTCTGGGTATCCTGAGACAAATTTCTTGCTCTCAGCCAAGCAAATCTCCTCAGGGACACTGAGGTAGCCATCTGTCTGACTGCAATATCATTGGCATCCACTGCCATGCAAAATTGAAACTTAGAGGCTTCAATGCCCCTCTTAGCTGCCCCTGATAGGTCAGATGCCATAGTTCCAGGACATGCCTTGGCTATCTCAAGCACTGTGTTCCAAAGGCTTTTCTGACACCAGAACACATAGGCCATGTAGGTAGCCTGCCTGATAGCTAAAGAAGCCCACAGGTATGATTTTTTGGCTATGGAAGAAAACATTACTCACCTTGGTAATGTTGTTTCTTCTAATGGAGTTTTGCTGTATTCTGACAAGAGCAGTGAGTCCCAACCTTCGAACTGCCCCGGAGATGAAAGAGTTAACTTTCCATGCCAGGCATGGAATGTTGAGCTCGAGCTCGGTTGAGACTCTGTCTGCTGTTCTTCAAACTCAAACCGTCATATCTTTACGAGCTAAACTCACTAAGGCCCTGTGTGGAAGCTGTAAACCTACACTAGCCAACTGGCTACTAAACATAAAAACACATTTTGTGGTCCCAAAACAAAGACTCAAGTCAGGAGACCCCAAAAATGAAAACACAACACCCACTCACCCCAAGAAAAGGGGGTGAAAACAACAAGGTGGGCACCTACTGAGTGCCAACACTGCACTGCCCACCCACATCCCAAAAACAGAGGTTCTGAGAGGGGCAGGCGGGGGAGGTCAGAATACAGCAAAACTCCATTAGAAGAAACAACATTACTAAGGTGAGTAATTTTTCCTTCAAACAACATGAAGTCTTGCTGTATTCTGACAATAGCAGACTACAAAGCAGTAACTCCATGGAGGAGGGACAGAACCTACTTAGGGAATAGGCTCTGAAGCACAGCTGTGCCAAACTGAGCATCACTCCTAGCCTGGATATCCAGGGAGTAATGCTTGCTAAAAGTGTGAACTGTTTTCCAGGTAGCTGCTTGACATATCTCTAGAATATGAATGTCCCTGGCAGCAGCCAGGGAAGCAGCTGTACCTCTGGTAGAGTGAGCCCTCAGGCCTGAGGGACTGTGCAGCCTCCTCTCGCCAGAGGAGGAATGGTCAGTGAACTACACTGGAAGAGACATAGACTGATTAAGGTGGAAATCTGAAACCACCTTAGGCAAGAACTTCCTGTTAGTCCTGAGGACCACCTTATCTCTATGAAAGGAGATAAAATCAGGCTCCACTGACAAAGCTTGTAATTCATTTATGCATCTCGCAGAAGTGATGGCTACCAGAAACACAGTTTTCCAAGTCAAGTACTTAAGCTCTGCTGAAGACAAAGGCTCAAAAGGGGGTTGCATAAGCTGAGCAATGCAAACATTAAGATCCCAGGCAGGGGCAGGGTCCCTGAATGGAGGGTTGGTGTGAAGCAATCCCTTGAAAAACTTGGAGAATACAAGGTGAGCTGAAAGAGAAGAGGGCTTACCTGCTGAAATAAAGGCAGACACAGCTGCCAGATGCACTTTCAGAGTAGCTGGTCTCAGCCCCAAGCTATTTAAGTGGACCATATAATGAAGGACTGTGGGCAAATCAGCATATTCTGGGGAAATATGCTTCCCAGAGCACCATATGGAAAACCTTTTCCATTTGGAATTATAAGTAGCCCTGGTGGAAGGTTTTCTAGAAGCCTTCAAGATATCCATTACACCTTGGGAGAGGTGTAAATCAGCAAACTGTAACTCTTCAAGAACCAGGCCTTGAGACTGAGAGATCTGAGGTTTGGGTACCAAACCCTCCCCTGGGCACAAGTTAACAGGTTGTAATTCCTGGGAAGACACAGGGGAAGATGGACTGCTAAGGACAGAAGGAGTGGATACCAGGGCTGTCTGGCCCAGTCTGGAGCATTCAGGATCATCTTGCAGGGTTGAGATCTGATTTTGATTAGCACTTTGAACAGGAGAGGGAACAGGGGAAAAGTATAGAGAAACTTCCCTTCCCAATTGAGAACTAAGGCATCCAGGGGGACTGAGCCCAACACTGGGGGCCTGCAGCAAAAAAGGGGAAGTTGGTGATTGTCTGGGGCTGCAAAAAGATCTATCTGCGGGGTGCCCCATCTGGAAAATATCACCTCCAAGACCAGGGGGTCCAGTGACCATTCGTGATGGCCATGGGAAATCCTGCTGAGAGCATCTGCCAGGACATTGTCCTTGCCTGGGAGGTGAACTGCCATGAGGGAGGTATTCAGGGAGTAAGCCAGAGACCACAACTTCATTGCTTCGGTGCACAAGGCTGTAAACCAAGTGCCTCCTTGCTTGTTGATGTACCACATTGTGGTGGTGTTGTCTGTTCTGACCTGTACAACTTTGTTCTGAACAGATTTGGAAAAAGCTTGAAATGCTAGAAATACTGCTCTGAGTTCCAACAGGTTGATGTGGAGCAGAGATTCCTGAGGGGACCACAACCCCTGGGTGGTGAGATCGCCCATGTGAGCCCCCACCCCAAGAGGGAGGCATCTGTAGTAAGGATTAAAGAGTGAGACTGAGTGACAAAGGGAACCCCTTGTCTCAGACTGTTCTGATCCTGCCACCACTGTAGGGCCTGGATCAGGGTTCGAGTTACTGGGATCAATTTGGTCAGAGGGTCCTTCCTTTGAGACCAAAAGGCTCTCAAATGGAACTGAATGTCCCTCGTCTGAAATCTTGCTCACTGCACTACTGCTGTAGAAGCAGCCATGTGCCCCAGGAGCTGAAGAAAATGTCTTGCTGGTCGAGACACCTGCAGGGTGAAAGAGGAGGCCAGAGAGGCCAAGGTCCTTGCCCTGTCCAGGGGAAGGAAGGATCTGGCCTCCTCTGTGTCTAGCTCTGCACCTATGAAGGTGAGGAGCTGGACAGGCTCTAGAACTGACTTTGGAAGGTTTAGAAGGAAACCCAAGGAAGTGAGAAGTTGCTGAGTTATTTGTAAGTGTAACTTGACTTGGTCTGGGGACTGGCCTACTATGAGCCAGTCGTCCAGGTAAGGGAAGATGGCAATTTTCTGCCTTCTTAGAGAAGCAACTACCACTGCCAGGCATTTTGTGAATACCCTTGGAGCAGAGGTGAGGCCAAAGGGCATTGCTCTGAACAGGTAATGGCCTGAGGGCAGCTCGAACCTGAGGTACTTTCGATGGGAGCTTCTGACGAGAATATGGAAGTAGGCATTCTTGAGGTCCAGGGACACTAGCCAGTCCCCTGGTCTTAGAGAGGGTAGAATAATTCCCAGAGTCACCATTTTGAATTTTGGTTTTAAAAGGTGCTTGTTTAAATATCTGAGATCCAGGATGGGCCGCCATTCTCCTGTCTTTTTTGGGGTAAAGAAGTACCTGGAGTACAACCCTTGCCCTGGTGTAGGGTGGAACCCTTCCACAGCTCTGAGAGCTAAGAGGAAGAGACCTCTGCCTCCAAGGCAAGTGCCTCTGATGGACTTGCAGGTGGAAAGGATCTGGTTCTCATCTTTGGAAACTTTTTGAAGCTGAGAACCAGTCCCTGGCTTACTACTTCCAGGACCCATTTGTCTGATGTCAGAGACTCCCAGTCCTGGACAAAGTAAGCCAGCCTGCCCCCTACAGGTAGCTGAGAATCGGCCCTGGCAACCCCATCAGGGTGCCTGTTTGGTAGGGGCTTTGGGCTGAGGGGTGGAAGCAGGCCTGCTTGTATCCCGTCTGCCTCTCCCTCTAAAGAACCCCCTCTGGACATAACCAGAAGAGGAGGCCTGGGCTTGGTGAAAAGGCCTATGAAAAGGCCTGCCCCTGCCCCTGCCCCTGGGAAGCTGCCTTTGAGGAGTGGCCTGCCTTTCCTTGGCCTGTGCACTCCTATAGGTTGGTCCTATACTCATCCATTTTCTTCATATAATTCTCTGTTTGCTCCCCAAACAGAGAATTACCCACAACAGGAAAATCCATGGCCTTAGTCTGGGTATCCTATGACAGGCTAGTACATCTGAGCCAAGCCATTCTTCGAAGTGCCACAGATGTAGCCATGACTCTAGAAGACACATCATTGGAGTCTACTGCAGCATGGAATTGCACCTTGGATGCCTCAATACCATCAGCAGCCACCTGCTCCAGCTCCTTGGCAAGCTGGCCAGGGACCTGTTTTGCTAGGGCCATAACAGTGTCCCATCTGGATTTTTGATACCTAGCAGTATAGGCCATATAATTGGCCTGTCTGAGTCCCAAGGATGCTGCCATGTACTGTTTCTTTGCCATGGCATCAATCCTCCTGGAGTCCTTGTCCGGGGGGTGTGAAGCCAAGGGAATGTTTGCCTTATCACAGGCTGCAGCCTGCACTACCCCAACATGGCTGCATTGTTGTGTAAGGAACTCCATGTCAGAGCCTGACAATGTATACCTCTTGTACATTCTCTTATCCACAGGAGGTATAGTGTTAGGAGTCTTTAAAATCTTAAATGTCTGTTTCCCAAAAGATTTGTGCAAGGGAATATACAGCCTCCTAGACTCTGGGATATCCATCATTTCCACATAGTCAGGCTCCTCCTGGTCATCCACAGCTTCTACCATAGGAAGCTGGAGGATTTCAGCCACTTTTTTATAAAAGATGAAATGGGAGGGGGACTCAGAAAGCCTAGGAGGGAGACACTCCTGAAGGTCTGTCTGGGGAGATGTCCGGGTCAATGGGCACATCCAGACTTTCAAATCCACATTCACTTTCCTCATACTCCTCTTCCTCCTCCTCCGGTTCATAAAATTCCTCTAAATCATACTCTTGAACCGGTGGAACTGGCCGAACCGGAAGCCTGCCTGATGGTGCCGGTTTCGGTCGGAACCGGGGAAAGCAACTGGACAATTCTGATCGCTTTGGCTATTTCTTCAGCGGTTGGAGAGGAAAGTTTTGGCTCCACACCAGATGATTTTTCTTTTCTAGTTCTTTTAGCCGGAACCGACTCCTCAGAATCGGCTCTCCTTTTGCCCGAAGAAGTCTCACCCTGGTCAGAGGGCAATCCTTCTGGTTCGGTTTGAACCGAACCGGGCTGGCCATCCGGTTCAGTGGACTTTTTGGCCTCCCTATCCCTGAGCCTACCAGCTCTCTTTTCTAGGTAGCTGCAGGGAAATTTTTGAAAATCTGGCAGTCTGCATTGAGGTGGTCAAACCCCAGACAATAAACACAGGTGGTGTGGGGGTCAGCCTTGGCAAAGACTTCCTCACACACACTGCAGTGTTGAAACCCAGTGGGTCCAGTTTTTCTTTTGGGTTTCTCAGACATAGTGCCAGTCCTAACCAAACTTACCCTTTTATGGCAATCTGCCAGGCAAGACCCTCTTATCAGTTCCCAACTGTGTCACGGGTCGTGGAAAAAACCATAATAAAATCAGTTTTTTTTTTAGAACCGATAAGAACCGGTAACCACACTCTAAAGCACAATTTAAGATTTTCTAAACAACTTGATCAGTTCAAACCAAACCGATAAACCGTTTACAAGTTCCACACAGAATAGAATAAAATAAAACCTATCTAGTACTCACGAATACCACAGACAGAGACAGAACTGACAGGTTACGGTTTAAATTCGGTCGAAAACCGAGAAAAGCGGTACTTTAACCGACAAATTGAACCGAGCAGAAGGAGAAATCTCCGGAGCGACTGTTCAGTGAGGCGGAGTAAAGAATCTGACGGTTTGAGTCTGAAGAACAACAGACAGAGTCTCAACCGAGCTCCAGCTCAGCGTTCCATGCCTGGCATGGAAAGTTAACTCTTTCATCTCCGGGGCAGTTCGAAGGTTGGGACTCACTGCTATTGTCAGAATACAGCAAGACTTCATGTTGTTTGAATCAAATTTCCTGAAATCCTTCTCAGGGGGATCTGATGCCAAAGGGATGCCTGCCTTGTCACAAGCAGCAGCCTGCACCACTCCCTCATGGCTAGGATGCCCAAAAAGGAACTCCGCTTCTGATTTAGCCACCCAATACTTCCTGTCCATCCTCTTGTCCACTGGAGGAATGGACGTTGATGTCTGCAAGATTTTTGTGGCTTGTCTTTTTAGGGATTTGTGGATGGGCAACGAGAGCCTCTTTGTTGCTGGAACATCCATCATTTCCATATAATCTGGTTTCTCCTCCTCTGTGGACTCCTGAGTGGAGATGTCCAGGGTCTGTGCCATCTGCTTCATAAAGGCAAAGTGGGTAGAATAATCTTCCACTGCCTTATCCGGTGAATCAGCACCATGGGGATCAGAAGAAACCTCTGGTTCTATGGGTTTTCTAAAGTCATCCTCTTCATCGGCATAATCATCGTCTTCCTCAGGGAAAACATCAGTTGACATTCCAATGAACTGGGAACCGAGAGGGAACCCAAATCCGGAACTGACAGCTGAGAACTGGGGCTCTGAACCAATACCGCAGTACCGGTTTGCAATACCTGGTAAAGGATTATGGCACTAGCTATAGCCTCTTCGGTAGAAACCACTGGAACCGTCAATTGCAGTTCCTTAGCTGAGTGCTTTTCTATTCTCTTCTTTTTCGTAGAGCTTACCGGTTCAGTAGCAGTTTCTTCGGTACTCTTATTTTCTTGAGGAACCATAACCCTGGTCAGAGGGCTGCTCACTCGGTTCATTAGACTTCCCCTTCTGAGAAGTAGAAGCTTTTCCGTAGCTGGGACAGCAGCTTTCTCTGACATTTTTTCCTTCAGTCAGCTCAAGCGCCAATCCAGCGTCAAATGAGGAAAATTTTTGCAAATATCACAATCTGCCTTTAAGTGACTAAATCCCAGGCAGAGAACACAAATTAAGTGAGGATTCGCTTTAGCAAATGGTTCCCCCCAGTCTCTCTGTATAATGCTGAAAACCCACTGGTCTGGTTCTTTTCTTGGATAGTGACATACCAACCAAACCCCCTAACAGTGCGATCTAATGAGTCTAAGGCCACCACACAAACAATAATATCTTTTTTATGTTGTTGACGGTCGGTTTAGCGACTGAAGAAAAAAACAACAGTTACCCCGGTTTCTCCAAAATATAATCAACTGGACCCAAAAAGGGTTTAGACGTAAAACATAAAGTGTTAAATTACGAACAAATAATAGGTTTCCTCCCGGTTAAAAGAACAGAGAAGAAACCGAGAAAACATACCGGAATAACACTAAATCTAGACTAATCTACCGGTAAACTCAAGCACGGTGCTTTAAAATCAAACAGAAAATAAATTTTCATTCAGAAAACCGACAAAATAAAATCTTCAAGAAAGATGAAGGAGGGCTCTCCAAGGCGTCTGTACTAGGCAAGCGGAGTAAATAATCTGACGGTTGTAGAATGTTTGCCAGGGACAGAGGTTTGAAAACCGAGCTTGAGCCTAACATTCCATGATTAGCATAGGTTCTTTTAACCATTTTGGATCTGGGGCAGTCTTATGGTGAGACCATACTGCAGAAGTCAGAATACAGTAAGATTTCCTGGGGTTTGAATCGCTGTTTAGTGTTACCGCTCTGAACTTCTCCTTTTTCAGGTGCCTATTTAGGACCCAAGTGAAACAAAGTTCATCAGCTTATGAACTCTGATGAATGGTTCATGAACACCCATCAAAGTTCACCAAGTGCTCTTCAAGTCACTTCATCAACACAGAATTCATGAACTTGCTGAGCCTTTATAGGATCATGGTGAACCGAGAAAAAAATAACTTTGTACAACTAATTTGCATATCAGAATGTCCAGTTCACAAGCATTACAAAATCTGAACTTTTTCAGTTTAGAAGTGGCAAATATGCTCTACAAGGCAATTAGCTATTTGACTACCCAAAAGAATTAACATTTAAACTCACCACATTTTCAAATAATTTCAGATTGGGCCTTTTCATTTATGAAAGAAAGGTGAGCCGTGTTTCATTTGAAAGAAGAACAGAAAAAAGTAAGCATAAGGTACGTTACAAATTCTAAAATGTATGGTAAGAAAAGCTGTTCATTAGAAATTTGAGTTTGTTAGAGAATTCAGTTGTCATGTTTACTTAATTAGATTGCCTTAAAAACAACTAAGGGTTGAACGAGTCAGCCTTCGATTCGTACATAGGGCAACAATCTTATGAGAACAAGGCTAAAACGCGGTTGCCTGATGAATTAAACCAAAAATATAAAAGCAGGGTATTTCTGGTCACCGAAAATACTCATGGTCTTTGTCCACAAATGTTCAACTGAGGAGTTTCATGAACATTCATAGACTTTTGTGAACCTCAGTCACTTGGAGATTGGGCACTCACCAGATTGGTAAATCAAGGACTCCACCAGGTAGTAAATACAGGTTACTCACCTGTAACAGGAGTTCTAGGAATGGTATATGTTGTTCATCCACACTGTCTGACAGGTTCCTTGCCGCTTTAAATCTTGCCGGAAGGTCTTCAAGCTGGCTCCTCCCACCCACCCGGGTGGTAAAACTCTCGGCTCCGCCCCATGATGCCAGATCTGGCCCGCTGGAAGCTCAGGTTGTGCGTCGAGGCCGGGGAGGTCGGATGGGTGGTGGATGAACAACATATACCATTCCTAGAACTCCTGTTACAGGTGAGTAACCTGTATTTCTAGGGTCATGGATATGTTGTTCATCCACACTGTCTGGCAGACTCCTAGCAGTTCTTCGGGAGGAGAGAGGCAAGGCGCACACACCCTACTTAGGGAATAAAGACTGGAGAACCGAGGCCCCAAAACCAGCATCCCGGGTGACTCAAGGTCGATGCGGTAATGGGTAATGAAGGTGTGTGCTGACTTCCAGGTAGCAGCCCTGCAGATTTCCTGGATAGGGACGTCCCTGGAAGCAGCCACCGATGCAGCAGTATGACGGGTAGAATGAGCTCTTATCCCTCTGGGAGGCTCCATGCCCGCCAACTTATAGCAGAGATCTATGCAGGAGGTGACCCACCTGCTTATCGTCCGCTTGGCTGCAGGTCTGCCAGGTGCGGCTTCAGCGTAGGTGACAAACAGCTGGCGAACCTCTCCCATTTCAGCTGTGCGCCCTTATAATAAGCGAGCCTCTAGGGTCCAAAGTATGGAGCCTGTATTCGCCTCCGAGGTGTGATTGGGTAGAACACCGCAGAGTCAACACCTGGTTAAGGTGAAACTCCGACACCACCTTCGGAAGGAATTTCAGGTGGGGGCGCAGGACAACCTTGTCCCTGTGGAAGACCAGGTAAGGAGACTCGATGCAGAGCGCCTGGAGTTCTCCCATCCTTCTGGCTGACGTGATGGCCACGAAGAAGGCGGTCTTCCATGACAGGTGAGAGAGTTCACACCTGTGCATTGGTTCGAATGGCTTGCCCATGAGCTTTGCCAGTACCAGCAGTAAATCCCACGGAGGTGGAGGTTCTCGCACCGGAGGGGAAATGTGATCAAGGCCTTTGAAAAAGCGCCAGACCACCTTCTCCTGCGCCACTGACTGCTCCCCAGCCCGCGCCCGGTAAGCAGAGATGGCTGCCAGGTGCACCCTTAGGGTCGTCGACCTAAGCCCTTGACTAGAAAGGGACCATAAATAGTCCAAGATGCTTGCCAAAGGACAGGAGGAAGGGTCCAAGCCCTTGCCCTGACACCAAATGGAAAATCTCTTCCATTTGAAGGCATAGCATTTCCTGGTCGACTCCTTATGGGACGCCTCAACAACATTGAGGACCTCGTCGGAAAGACCCAAGGCCTGGAACTCTAGCCACTCAGGAACCAGGCCATCAGGTGCAGGAATTGAAGGTCCGGATGGAACACCTTCCCCTGATTGACTGAGAGCAGGTCCAGGCGAGCTGAAAGCTGCCTCGGGAGCCTGGAGCCGAGGCTGAGGAGATCTGGGTACCAGAACTGGCAGGGCCAGTCTGGGGCTATCAGAATCACCTGCGCCTTGTCCCTCCTTGCCTTGAGAAGCACCTTGTGAATCAAGGGAAATGGGGGAAAGGAGTAAAAGAGGCCCGGGGTCCACAGCCTCAAGAAGGCATCCCCTTGCAGCGAGCCCTGCTGAGGAAGGCGGGCATGAAACAGCCTCAGCTTCGCGTTCTCCCTGGAGGCAAACAGGTCCACCTGAGGTGTGCCCCAGTGGGAGAACAGATCTTGTACTACCTCCGGCAGGAGAGACCACTCGTGAGATGCAGCCCCTATCTGGCTCAGGGCATCGGCCAGGGTGTTGGAGGCTCCTGCCACATGAATGGCTAGGAGATCGGCCTCCAGGCTGCGCACGAGTGACCAAATGCGGAGCTTCTGGCATGGAACGCGTCCGCCCCTGGCGGTTTAGGTAGTACATGGTCGTGGTATTGTCCGCCTGACTCGGACCACTTGACCCGGAGAAACGGAGCAAAGGCGGTGAGAGCTAGGCGGGACTGCCGGAGCTCCAGCAGGTTGATGTGGCATCGGGACTCCCGTGGGACCAGAGGCCGCGGCGCCGGGTGTTCTCCCCCAGATGGGCACCCCAACCCATCAGAGAGGCATCGGTCGATAGAGAGACCGCCGGGCTCGCGGACAAACGGGATGCCCTCCTGCAGATGAGATGGAACGGTCCACCACCGGACAGCGTTCCACATCTCCTGGGTCACCATCACTAGCTGGTCCAATGGATCGCAGCACTGTGACCACTGGCTGGCCAGACCCCACTGAAGGGTGCGCATGTGCCAGCGTGCCCAACGGACCATGCTGGTACAGGCCGCCATGAGATCCAGGAGGCGCAGGAAGTCCCGGGCAGGGCGCGATTGCCCAACCAGAAATGATTGGGCAAAGGAGGTAAGAACCTCGGCCTCATGTCCGCCGGGCCGTGCTCTGGCTCAAGAGAGTCGAGCTCTGCCCCGATAAACAGAATCACCTGCTCGCCCGAGTTCACTTGGCCTCGCTGATGAGAAGGCCGACTTGAGAGCAAACCTGAGGGCCAGATCTCTGACCGCCCCACCTCCTGTCTGGAGGGGCTGCTATCAGCCAATCGTCCAGGTAAGGCACACCGGACCCCCGGCGTCAGAGGAAAGCTGTCACCACTGCAATGCATTTGGTGAAGACCCTGGGAGCTGAAGACAGGCGACGGCATGGCTCGAATCAAGAGGGATCCTCCGCCGAAAGCTAAGGAATCTCCTGACGGACGGATAGGGACGGAAAGAACGCTGGCCCTGCAGGTCCAGAGAGCAGAACCACACGCGGTGTTCCAGAGATGGTATTATCTGCGCCAGAGTGACCATCCTGAAGGTTCGAGACCTTAGGAACTTGTTCAGGTCGTGGTTGGAGAATGGGGCGCTAGCCCCGTCCGCTTCGAACCAGGAAGTACCTGGACACAAACCCCGGTCTGAGGGGGATCCGCTACCTCCTGATCACCTCCTTTGGAGGAGGAGGCGATGTCAGTCCGACGAGCCGACAGTGAGGCTCTGGGACCCGAGGCCCCAGGTGCGACGCTCTGAAGGGCGGGCCTGCTCGAATTCTAGAGGCAGGCCTTTTCCCACCACCTCCAGTACCCACCTGTCCATGGTAATAATGGACCAGGCGGAAAGGAAGTGTCGGAGCCGTCCCCCCACTGGGGGGAACCAGGGGTGAGGTGACGGGGATGGGGGGGCGACACCACTCAGCTCGTCACTGGGCAGGCTTGGAGGAGGGACCGACCGAGGGACCTCCAGGGCCTTTACCTCCCTGCTTCCTGTTGGAGGAAGCCGACGGCTTGGTTTGGGATGCCAAGCCGAGCCTGCTGGCCCTGACGTTGCTGGGCCGGGCGCGCCTGGGGCGCAGAAGGACGAAAGGGCTTAGGCTGAGGCTTGCGGCCTTTGTCCTTCTGAGCGGAAGAGACCGAGTCCAAGGTAGCATTGGACTTCTCGATCCTCTGCAGGTGACCTTCCACCCCAGGGCCAAAGAGGTCAGTCCCCAAAAGGAACATCCGCCAACTTGTGCTGGGTATCCGAGGTAAAGGTGGATATCCTCAGCTGCTTCCGACGACACATGGCCACTGGCGTGCCGCCACAGACCTGGCACATGAGTCCCCAATGTCTAAAGCAGTCTGGAGCTGCTGTTTGGCCACTGCCCTGGTCCCGCACCTGCCTGACCGTAGTCTGCAGATCCGCGGGAAGATGAGGGATGACCTCATCCAGGGAGCCCAACAGGGCATGAGAAAAATGTGCCATGAGGACGGCCGAACTGGCCTGACGAAGGCAGAGAGACGACGCAGCATAGACTTTTCACCCGGCATAATCCAATTTCTTGGATTCCTTGTCGGGAGGTTTGTCCACATCCCTGGCGTTCCCGGCGTGCCGGAAAACGCTGTCGGTAACCAACCCCTCAGCAGAGGGGTGTTCCGAAAAACCGGACAGGGAACCGGTAGGGACCGCATACTTCCTGGCCATCCTGGCCGAAGGCGCAGGGCAGGAAGCAGGGCGCTGCCAAAGCTCCAAGGCCGGGCCCACTATGGCCTCGGCCACCGGAAAGGCCTCCGTAGGGGAATCCCCTCGGTCCAGAATCTCCGTGAGGGGATACCTGGCCCATTTAGAAACGGGTTCGAGCTTCATCCCGGTGGACTCCAAGATGAGCCGAAGCAATCCTAGGAAGGACGAAGGGCTATCGTCCACCGACTGTCCTCCTGAGGACTCCAAGTCCATTCGCTTGGAGAAAAGGGAGGAATCATCCTCGGACTCGGAAGAGTCCTCAAAGAGCTGCCTCGGGCCTGAGCCACCTCCACCTGCCGAGGCTTATCGGGAGTGAGGGTGACAGACAGCCTATGGGGCAGTCCCTGAGCCGACGAATTTTGGTCGGAGCCCCAAACAATGGCTGTGGAGGCGGAGGTTCCACCAGAATCGGTGGGCAGCTGGAATTGGTCAACAACCGCCTGGGAACAGGCCTCGCTACAACGAGGGGTTGTTTCGGCCGCCCGTGACAGCCAGTTAATGGCCGGGCAAGACGACTGGGTCGGCTTATTCTCGGTCAGAAGGAGCTGCTGCACATGAGTTCTCATACCTCCGACGAACTTGCGTCAAGTCTCCCCGCCCCAGGAGGGAGAAGAGCGGGCAAAGGCTAAGCCGCGGGCAAGTCGACCGAGACCGCCATGGTGGCGGGATCGGCTGACCGCCAAGACGCCCGAGATCGAGAACCTCGCTAGGCCGAGGACGCAGTGGAGGTGTCAGGAATCGGCACTCCCCTCGGTTCGGAAGATTCCACCGAAGGCTCCGGAACCGGAGGCACAGACGAGCCGACGGGACCCTCAACTCCCACCGGGGGAACCGGGGAGAGGGGATTCTCAGCTTCTCCAGCCGACAACCCAGTCCAACGGGTCGAGAAAATCTCACCGCTGCGACGGAGTCTGGTCAACTGGCCTGACAGGGACACCGTGAAGCCAGTGGCCGAAGCCGAGGGGTCGACCGAAGTCGACTGTCGACTACTGGGGAAGGGGGATCTTTCCCGCTCCCAAGAGCATCGACGGTGAAACTTACTTTTGCTCTTTTTGGACTGAGAAAAGGTCCAGAAGAAGTTGGACCCTCACCTTTCGTCGAGAGGGTCAGACAAAGCTCCTTAAAAGAAGCCGAATACGAGGCACCGAGAGAGAGTGGGAGAAATGCCACAGCCGGGGTAGAAGCGGCCCGCGCCGCCTCCTCTTCGAGGGCGATCATCTGCTCGAGCTGATCCGCCGAGCCCGCCGCCACGGACACCGCCAACCGGGCCTCTTTAGACTTAACCGGAGGAAATCTTTTCTCGGGATGCCCCAACTGTAAACGGGCAGCACGGTCTTCAAGGACGTAGGCCAAAAAAGAAGAGCACAGGTCGCAAGCCTGCGGGTCGTGCTCAAGGCCTAAGCAGTAGACGCACGTGGAGTGCGGATCCGTCCGAGACATCTTTTGCCCGCAAGGGCATCTCCAGAAACCGGGAGTCGATTTGTCCATCGCAGCCGCGAGGGAGAGAAGACCAAAGTCTTTTTAGCAAAAAACTTTTAATTTCGAAGATTCGAAGAATTAGGAACCAGTCTTATACGCAGAGCGTTAAGGAGGGAACCTGAGCTTCCAAGCGGTAAGGAAAATCTGGCGTCATGGGGCGGAACCGAGAGTTTTACCACCCAGGTGGGTGGGAGGAGCCAGCTTGAAGACCTTCCGGCAAGATTTAAAGCGGCAAGGAACCTGCCAGACAGTGTGGATGAACAACATATCCATGTCCCTAGAACTTATTTATTTCAGTTATTGCACATCTTAGAAAGACACCACAACATATATGCTTTTGAGAAAGGATTCATGGGGATCTGAAACATGTCAAGCATACCACAAACCATGTATGGTGTGGTGTCTTTCTAAGGTGTGCAATAAATGAAGTAAATAAGTTACTCCCTGGTGGAGTCCTTGATTTACCAAGCTGGTGAGTAACTGTGTTTGACTATTATTGCGAGCACCACCAACCCAGGTGCACTGTTCTTTGTTCTGTATGACCTTTATGAACCTTTATGTGCATGAAAGTTCTTGAACCCAGGACTGCCAGTTAATGTTTATGCACAATTCATGAACATTCATGAAGAATTTGATGCACGCTTGATGAAAATTCACATGTTCAAGTCATTAAATGTTCATGAATCATTCATGAACGATTCATGATGGGCATTTCAATTGGGGAGCCTCTGTTCCAGAATGGATTGCCATTCTCCATTTTTCTTCAATGTGAGAAAGTGCCTGGAGAAAAAAAAACTTCCAAGCTGGGAAAAAGGGATGCAGTCCATTGCGGTTAACATAAGTTTCTTACCTCCAATTCCAGCAAGAGTTTTTGCTCTGGTATCTGAGCTGAAAATAATGTAAATTTGCTTAACTTTGAAACTTTTACAAATTGAAGGGTTATGCCCTGACTTATCAGTTACAAAACCTACTTATTTGTGGTAATTTTTTTCCAGTCTTTGAGGCAGTAAGACATGCTCTCTCCTACTGGCAATGGGTCTATGGTGACATGGGCAAAATTGTCAGGGGTTGGACTTTGCCAGGCTAGAGGACCTGTGACAGATTTCTGATTGGCTCCTCTTCCACCCCGCCTCTCTATCTCTGTGCATCCTTGAACTGTTTGTTCATGGTGCACATAGAGTCTGCTGTAATAAGCCCTTCCCACATCTCCCCTTCTGTACGGCATATAAGGCACAGAGGAGCTCTCTTTCAGTCAAAATTTTAAAAGCTGCTTTTTGTTCATCAACATTTTTCATGTACACTTCAGTTTTGTCACCAACTAAGGAGGTGGGTGGGGAGGAGGGGAGGGACACCTGAGGTCATGATATGAGATTAGAGGGTGGAAGGTTTATGAAGGAATTGAGAAGGCACTTTTTTACAGAGAGGGTGGTGGCAGAGTGGAATGTGCTACCAGCAGAGGTGGCTGCCTGTAAAACAGTGGGGTACTTCAAGAGGGGCTGGGACAGGACAAAAGGGAAAGTCAAGGGAGGGGGGGTGCAAGGAGGAAGGGGCAGCTGCAGAATAGGGTTTCTAGCTGCATAATCAAGCAGCCTCGATAGACCAAATGACCTTTTTCTGCTGGCAGTTTTTGTATGTTCGTAGGTAATGTACCTTCAAATGGGAAATCAACTGCTTATTTTGTATGCTCTATGACAACTCCGTTGTTCTGAGCTATGCAAATCTCCTAAAGGAGAGTGAATTTGCTAGAGCACTGGATGCAGTGCCATTTTCATCAACAGCCATCTGAAACTGGCATCTGGCAGCTTTAAACATGATTTCACTGAATGTGCAAGGTGATGCCTTCTCTTGGTAAGGCCAGTTCTCACATAGTGAGAGGACCATATTCCACAGGGCCTGCTAGTACTGTGCAGAGTAACTTAAGCAGATGGACTGCCTCAACAACAGAGCTGAGGTAGTGTATGCCTGTTTAGTCATTAGGTCAATTCTTCTGGAATCTTTATCAGGAGGTGCTGCTAAGAAATTAACTTTTGCTTTCTCGGAAGCAGCTGCCTGAGTAACTCCCTCAGGGTCAGGATGAGCATAAATGAACTCAAACCCTTACCTGGTTACCACATATCTATTTTGATCCTCTTGTCTATGGCTGTAGAGGCATAGTAAGAAGCTTTTTATTGGCATTCTGAAAAGCCCTATGGATGGGTGTGGACATCCTTTTTGTTGAGGTCAGAGCCAGCACAAATTCTGCTTCCTCCATGGCCATTTCTGACTCAGGACAAAAGATTCAGCACTGCAGCTATTTGATTCACAAATGCTTTACAGGAGGAACAGTCCTTATTTACCCTGGGTGGGGAACCAAATTCCACCTTAGCCCCATCCTCTGGGGAAATCAGTTTCTCTGCCTCCTTTTCCTCAAAGACTTCCATCCAAGGGAGACTAGGAGGGGTAACAGAGGCAAGTTTTTCAAAGCTTTGTACAGTTTTGAAAAATTGCTACAATAGTTTCATGCCCTCCATGAAGGGTTTTTTTTTCTCTTACACAGATTCCTCTATTTGCTTTGCAGGCAGGGAGACCTGACAGTGCTTATCCTTCTGCTTTTCTTTGTAGGCTGCAGTGTCAGGCTGCTGTTTGGAAAGACGTTTTTGCTTTTTATGGCTGCCAGTTAAGGCATAAGTGTGTTCTCGACAGGGAGCCCTGTGTTCCTTACTGGAAGCGGGCTCAGCCATCTTTTCCGTCTCCTCGGGTGCCAGAGATAACGGCTCCTTACAGAGCTCCTTGCAGATTTTTCCAGTCTCCTTTGATGCCAGAGACCACTGCAGAGAAGAAGAGCCATCGGAAGCGTACTTCCTACATTCAGTGGTACCCTTCTCCTTGTTTTTATAGATATGTTTTGAGGGCGAGCACTCATGCGAAGCTGTGAAGTCCAATTTAAACAAAATAATTTTTATTTTTGTGTAATTTTGTGTATATTTCCCCGACTGATAATTTACTGTTGCTTGTACCTGACCAGGCTCTTCTTGAGCTGGTGACTGTATGTTGTATTTTTCGTTCATTGTACTAGTCAGACGTGGAACCTTTGCAAAAGAGCACTTGTGCTCAAAGGTGTTTTCCGAATTATAAATAAATAAATAAATAAATAAAATAATTTACAACCAGAAACCCGAATTGAGAACCAGTTAAAATAATGGATATCCTGGTTCCAGGAACCACCAACGGAACTCATACAAAAGTGATAAAATATTAAAAAAACTAAACTAATGCAGAGCATCAAATGAGTCATAAAATAAAATGTTAGTCAAAAGTAGGATAACTTAGTCACAATGACTGAAAAAGAACTCTGGGGCAACTGATCTCTTCAGCAAGGAAGTACTGTGCATCTGTCATTAGTACATCAAGGAGAGTGTCGCCACACTGCAGAGTATGAACTTTAACATTCTAACGTTCTATCTCTGGGGCAAAACCTCAGGGCTGAGACAGAGGTGGGCAAGCCAGGAATCTTTCACCTAGAGCCAAGCCAGAGCCGAGCCAGGGGTCTGGCTTGACTCAATGAGCCAAAACATGAGCTGAGCCCTGGCTACTGCAGGCTGTTCTCCACATGGGAGCTGAACGTTTCAGACACTACCCTAACTACTAAGGCTGGGAAAAATGCTTATGTTGACCATAACTGGCTTGGCTTGACTTTGGCTCTCAGTTGCTTACAGAGGTTGAGTTGAGCTGAGCCAGGCACTAAGCTCAAGCCAGGCTCGGGCCTGCTCTGTTTTGCCCACCTCTAGGCTGAGATGCTGCTATTTGTCTGCCATAAAAAAATACACTTTTGATGCTAAAAATGTAATGCTGATGATGCAGTTGGTGAAATATCTTAGTCAAAACCACAAAGAAGGACTGAGGTTGCCAATGGGAAAAGCTCAGTAAAGCAGTGATAAACACTGGAAGTACATAGGCCATAAACACAAAGAACCTTAGTGCGCAAGCACTGAGGCAAGGGTTACCCCAAAGGGCATTGGCCAGGAAGAAAAAATTACTCACCTTAGTCATGTTGTTTCTTCTAATGGAGTCTTGCTATATTATAGACATTAGCAGTTTGATCCAGCTCTAGAACTGCCCCGGAGTGAAATGGTTAAAACCATTCCAAAATAGAATTTTGGCACGAGAGCAGCTCTATCTGTGTCATTTCAAACTTGAACTGTCAGATCTTTACGAGCCAAACTCACTAAGGTCTGTGTGGAAGCTGTAACTACACTAGCCAAATGGCTACCTAAATAATAACAACCATTGATGGTCCCAACACCCAAGACTCAAGTCAGGGGACCAGAAATACTAACACCATTCTAATAATATGAAAATGGAACATAAGTATAATAAAACACACACAGCGACACATACACACCCCAAAGTCCCAAAGGGACAAAATGCTAACAGGACATAAGTAGTGCCCACACTAAGTTGCCGCACCCCACCAAGTAGAGGTTCTGAGAGGGGCAGGTTGGGAGGTTCTATAATATAGCAAGACTCCATTAGAAGAAACAACATTACTAAGGTGAGTAATTTTTCTTCAAACAACATGAAGTCTTGCTATATTATAGACATTAGCAGAATACACAGCAGTACCTCCATGGAGCAGGGCAGAACCTACTTAGGAATAGGCTCTGAAGAACAGTTGTGCTAAACCTGAGCATCTCTCCTGGCCTGGACATCCAGGGAGTAATGCTGGTAAAGTGTACCGTTTTCCAAGTAGCAGCCTGGCAAATCTCTAATAAAGGGATATCTCTGGCAGCAGCTAGAGACGAGCTGTACCCCTGGTAGAATGAGCCCTCAAACTGGGGGCTCTGCCCACTTTCTGATAACAAAATTGGATACAAGAGACAATCCACCTGGCTATTGATCTCTTAGTGGCAGGTTTGCCTTCCCAACATCACCATAGGTAAGGAAAAGTTGGAGGGATTCAACCTGTGACCTTTAGTACGCCTATATAATAACTAAGAGCTCTCTTAACATCCAGGCTGTGCAACCTCCTCTCACCAAGAGGAGTGATCAGTAAAAATACTGGAAGGGAGATAGATTGATTAAGATGGAAATCGGAAACCACCTTAGGCTAAAACTTCCTATTAGTCCTAAGGACTACCTTATCCCTGTGGAAAGAAATAAAGTCAGTCTCCACTGACAAGGCTTGCAATTCACTTATGCAGGCCTGGCAGAAGTGACAGCCACTAGAAAACAGTTTTCCAAGTTAGGTACTTAAGCTCTGCAGAAGACAGAGGTTCAAAAGGGGTTGCATTAACTGGGCAATGCAAACATTAAGGTCCCAAGCAGGGGCCGGTTCCCGAAAAGGAGGATTAGTATGGAGTAATCCCTAAAAAACTTGGAAAACACAGGATGAGAGGAAAGAGGGGATGACTTTCCTGCTGACACAAAAGCAGACACAGCTGCCAAATGAACTCTCAGGGTAGCTGGTCTGAGACCCAAGGAATTAAGATGTACCATGTAATCTAACAAAATGGGCAATTCAGCAGATTCTGGGGAAATATTTTTCCCAGCACACCAAATGGAAAACCTTTTCCATTTAGAACTATAAGTAGCCCTAGTGGAAGGCTTTCTGGAAGCCTTTAGGATCTCAAGAACACCCTGAGAGAGGTGTAAATCAGCAAACTCTAACTCCTCAAGAGCCAGGCCTTGAGGTTGAGGGATTTGAGGTCCGGATACCAAACCCTTCCCTGGGCACAAGTCAACAGATTGTGATTCCTGGGGAGGCACAGGGAAGATGGACTGTCAGAGACAGAAGGAGGGGTACCAGGGCTGCCTGGCCCAATCCGGGGCAATCAGAATCACCCTGCAAGGCTGAGATCTGATTTTGACTAGTACTTTGAATAGGAGAGGAAAGGGGGAAAGCATAGAGGAACTTCCCCTCCCAATCCAGAAGAAGGGCATCCAGGGGAACTGAGCCCAGCACTGGAGGCCTACAACAGAACAGAGGAAGTTTGTGATTGTCTGGGGCTGCAAAAAGATCTATCTGAGGGATGCCCCACCTGGCAAAAACTATCCCCAGCACTTGAGGATCCAGGGACCATTAGTGATGGCCCTGGGAAATCCTGCTGAGGGCATCCGCTAGGACATTGTCCTTCCCTGGAAGATGAACTGCTATGAGGGAAGTGTTCAGGGAATAGGCCAGAGACCACAACTTCATTGCCTCGGTGCACAAGGCCGAAGACCGAGTGCCCCTGTTTGTTGATGTACCACATTGTTGTGGTGTTGTCTGTTCTGACTTGTATCACCTTGTCGTGGACAGATGCAGAAAAGCTTGAAGAGCTAAAAAGACAGCTCTGAGTTCCAGCAAATTGATGTGGAGCAGAGATTCCTGGGGACCAAACTCCTGAGTGGAAAGGTCGCCCATGTGGGCTCCCAACCCAGAAGGGAAGCATCTGTAGTGAGAGTCAAGTCGTGAGAAGGGGAAATGAAGGGACCCCGGCTCTAAATTGCTCTGATCCTGCCACCACTGGAGAGCTAGGATCAAGGTTCGAGTCACTGGGACCAACTTGAAAGGGGGTCTCTCTGAGACCAAAAGGTTCTCAAGTGAAACTGAATGTCTCTCATCTGAAATCTGGCTCCCTGCACAACAGCTGTGGATGCAGCCATGTGCCCCAGGAGCTGCAGAAAGTGTCTTGCTGGTCGAGACACTGCAGAGTGAAGGAAGAGGCCAGAGCACTAAATTCTTACCCTTTCTGGGGAAGAAAGGCTCTGGCTAGCTTTGTGTCCAATTCTGCCCCTATAAAGGTGAGTACCTGGACTGGTTCCAGAACCGACTTTGGTAGGTTTAGCAGAAAACCCAGGGAGGTGAGAAGCTGCTGGGTGACCTGCAGGTGAGATTTACCTGTTCTGGGGACTGGCCTACAATGAGCCAGTCGTCTAGATAGGGAAAAACAGCAATCTCTGCCTCCTTAAGTGGGCCACTGCCACTGCTAGACACTTTGTGAATACCCTTGGAGCAGAGGTAGGCAAGGGCATTGCTCTGAACTGGTAATGACCTGAGGGCAGTTCGAATCTAAGGTACTTTCGATGGGCTCTTCTGATTAGGACATGGAAATAGGCATCCTTGAGGTCCAGGGAGGCTAGCCAGTCCCCTGGCCTTAGGGAAGGTAAAATCATTGCCAGAGTTACCATTTTGAACTTTGGTTTCAAAAGATGCTTGTTCAGATATCTGAGATCTAAAATGGTCCGCCACTCTCCTGTCTTTTTTGGGGTAAGGAAGTATCTGAATACAGACCCCTGCCCTGATGCAGGAGGAACCCTTTCACTGCTCTGAGAGCTAACAGGAATGAGACCTCTGTTTCCTGAGCGAGGGTCTCTGAAGCACTTGCAGGTAGAAAAGTCTGCTTCTCAACTTGGGAAACTTTTGAAGCTGAGAACCAGACCCTGGCTTACTACTCCGAACCCACTTGTCTGAGGTTAAAGAAGCCCAATTCTGACTGAAGTAAGCCAGCCTGCCCCCACTGGTACAGGAGAATCGGCCCTGGGCACCCCATCAGGGTGCCTGTTTCGAGGAGCTTTTAGGCTGGGGTGGGAGCAGGTCTGCCCACCCCTCGTCTGCCCTGCCTCTGAAGAAGCCCCTCTGAGCATAGGCAGAGGAGGCCTGAGTCTGGTAGAAAGGCCTGTGAAAAGGCCTACCCCTACCCTGGGGACATGCCTTTGAGGAGTGGCTTGCCGCCTCCTTAGCCTGGGCACTCTTGTAAGTAGTCCTATATTCATCCATCTTTCATGTAGTTCTCTGTCTGCTCTCCAAACAGAGAATTTCCCACCACAGGAAAATCCATAGCCTTAGTCTGGGTATCCTGTGACAAACTAGTACACCTGAGCCAGGCCAACCTACAAAGCTACAGATGTGGCCATGACCCTAGAGGAAACATCATTAACATCCACAGCAGCATGAAACTGAACCTTAGAGGCTTCAATTCCATCAGCAGCCACCTGTTCTAGTTCACTAGCCAGCTGGCCATGGGCCTGCTTGGCCAATTGCATAACAGTATCCCATCTAGATTTCTGATACCTAGCTACATAAGCCATATAATTTGCTTGCCTGAGTCCCAGAGAGGCTGCCATATACTGTTTTTTTGCCATGGCATCAATCTTCCTGGAATCCTTGTCAGGAGGATGTGAAGCCAAGGGAATATTAGCTTTATCACAGGCAGCAGCCTGAACTACCCCAACATGACTGCATTGCTGAGAAAGGAATTCTGTATCAGGGCCTGACAATGTATACCTTCTGTCCATCTTTTTATCTACAGGAGGCACAGAATTATGAGCTTTTAAAATTTTAATTGTTTGTGTAACCCCCCTGCAAATGGGGGTTCCCAAAAGACTTCCAGGAGCTTGCTTGAATGCTCCAAGCCTGAATGGTGTTTGGCGTTTAAGCCATTTATCAGTGAGTGTTTTTAGAGCCTCTGGTACTGTCTCTTTAAGAGCTGTCTGCTTGCAGACATAATTAGTTTATATGGGGGGACTGTGTGTTTCTCTGTTTGAGTACCACTCGAACTGCTGCCAATTCACTCCATTTTTGCAGTCACTGGGAGTACAAAGGGAACCTATCTGAAAGATGTAACTGTTTGCCAGAAATCATTTAGAGTAATAATGAAAATACAGTTTGTCTAACCTGCTTTTTTGCAGTCAGAACTGTGTTTGCCTAGTTCCCATTCTAGTTTTGAACTGCTGAACAGGACCAATCAGTGTGGGTTAACTGGACTAACAGAACTTGGACTCGTAATCTGAGCCAGCCACAAGAGGATTGTATGGGCAGTGACTCTGGGAGATGTAGTTTGGACTTCGGCGCCTTTTTGGACCAACAGGAGCAGTCTATTGTGAGTGACAGCCAATCCAGCCAAGAACTGGGAGGAACTCAAAGGAAGTGCCCGGTTTTGTCTGCTGGAGAGTCAGTTGAGCTCTGGCAGTGAAGAGGGAAGGAGCCCTGTGCTTTTTCGGTGTGCAGTTTTAGTCGGGAAACGTGTGTAAGGCCCTGAGTTCTGGTCTGCAGCTTGTGTAACTGCTTGTTAGGACTGAATCCGTCCTGTGAAGAGAATCAAAGGATATCTGAAGAGTAGAAACCAGGCTCACCCTGTAGAAGACAGGAGAAATTGCTGAATTGCACTCGGTCTGTCAGGAACTGAATCTGCTGTGTGTTCTCCCGGGTATTGTGCAGTAATTGAGATCGGGATAGAGAAGCAGCCTGCCTGGTATAGTACTTTCTTTTTTACCATATAAATGTGTGAGAAGGCTTGTGCAGCTCAAGTGAATCCTGCTGCCATTAAAGGACTTTGCCTGTTACTGTTCACCATATAAATGTGTGAGAAGGCTTGTGCAGCTCAAGTGAATCCTGCTGCCATTAAAGGACTTTTGCCTGTTGCAGTTTGCCATATAAATGTGTGAGGAGTCTCGTGGAGCTCAAGAGTAGCCCTGCTGACGCTGAAGGACCCTATCTTGTTTGGAGGTCGTGAGTACTAATTCAGGTCGCTTCCCGTTGAATTGCCACATTAAATCCAAATGGAATCACTGTACTGCTGACTGTTTAAACTAATTTTTCTTTTCTCTGTGTGAAAGGGCCCCTACCAGCTGCCACGGTTTGGACTAGCCACTAGGGCTTGGGTACCCAGGGACAGTAACTGGTAGGGATAGGCCTGTGCACAGAGCCATAGGTAGATGAGTAAAGTGATAAGCTAATTAATCTGATTTCACCCTGTCCTTGTTATATCCCCCTAAATAAATCAGAGCTGCTTGTTTCAGCAAAGTTATACTGCCTGAGGTATTTGTCTATGTTAAAATATTGTACTGTGATTGTTGCACTGTATCTTATTTTACAGGGGGTCCCAGTGCCTGAACCAGTCCTGGGGGTAAGTGTATACTGTGAAGGTAATTCTGATATACTGTGTGGGCCACTAGTGGGAAGAAAGGGGGGTTGCAGTGTCCCAGAGGGCTGTGACCAAGTAAGTTTAACTATTGCAAACCCTGACCTCTGGGTGGAGGCACCCGCCATTGGATCCAGGCCCCTCAACCTGTTAGTGGCAAATCAGGCAGGGGTAGTAGCCCCTGGGATAGCGCCATCTAGGGGTTACATTTGTTTCCTAAAAGACTTATGTAAAGGAATAGACAATCTCCTAGACTCTGGAATATCCATCATTTCTACAAAATCAGGCTCCTCTTGCTCATCCACAGACTCTTCTAAAGGAAGCTGGAGGGTTTCAGCAACTTTTTTTATAAAACATAAAATGAGATGGGGACTCAGACAGCATAGGGGGAGATTCTAAAGGTCTGTCTGGGGAGATGTCCGGTTCAATGGGCACACCCAGACCTTCCCAGCCACATTCATACTGTTCATAATCCTCCACCTCCTCTGGTTCATAAAATTCCTCAATATCATAATCCTGAACCACTGGGACCGGACGAACCGACCTTTTACCAGATAGTGGTGGTTCGGACGGACCCTGAGACAGTGACTGGACAATTTGTATGGCTTTTGCTATCTCTGCAGCAGTTGGAGAAGGAATTTTGGACTCCACACCTGCTGATTTTCTTGTTTTCTTTACTGGAATTGGTTCCTCAGAACCAGCTTTTCTTTTGCCCGAGGAAGTCTGGCCCTGGTCAGAGGGCACTCCCTCTGGTTCGGTTGGCATCGAACCGGGCTGGCCATCCGGGTCAGCGGACTTTTTGGCCTCTCGTTCCCTGAGCCTGCCCAATCTTTTTTTCCAGGGTGGCTGCAGGGAAATTCTTACATACCTGGCAGTCTGACTGGAGGTGGTCAAACCCCAGACAATAAACACATGTGGTGTGTGGGTCAGCCTTGGCAAAGACTTCCCCACAAACATCACAGTGTTGAAACCCAGTGGGCCGGTTTTCTTTTGGGTTTCTCAGACATAATGCCAGCCTAACCAAAAACTTGCCCTTTTAACGGCAATGCCAGGCAAGACACCCTTATCGGTTCCTAACCGTGTCACGGGTATTGGAAAACGTAATAAATCCGTTTTTTTTAGAACCGATAAGAACCGGACCCGCACTCTAAAATAGTAACTTTTAGTTTTAAATGAGTTTTAAACCACCGATTGGTTCAAAACCGAACCGATAATCTCAAGTTCCACACAGACAAAACCTTCATTTACTTACGGTTACCACAGATAGAGCTTGAACCGAACGGTTTTGCGGTTAAAATAAAACTATTCTCGGTTAAATCCAACCGAGAAAACACTTTTTAAACCGAGAAATGAACCGAGCAGAAGGAGAAATCTCAGGAGCGACTGTTCACTGAGGCGGAGTAAAGAATCTGACAGTTCAAGTTTGAAATGACACAGATAGAGCTGCTCTCGTGCCAAAATTCTATTTTGGAATGGTTTTAACCATTTCACTCCAGGGCAGTTCTAGAGCTGGATCAAACTGCTAATGTCTATAATATAGCAAGACTTCATGTTGTTTGAAGCCAAGTTTCAAAGAAATACAAAATCACACATACCCCCATAATGCAAAGCATCGTGGGCTGTATATGCAAATCACCACAAAATATTATGCTGGTTCAACTTTAAGCAAAAATGCATGGTGCCGAAAGGTCTCTCACACAGTCTACAAAGAGTGCCAATAGAAAACACAGACACGTGTTTCATCCTACCAGGACTCATCGGTGTGTCTCATCTGTATTACACCCAAGGGGAATGAACCAGCTACCCTAAGTTGGTTTATCTGGGTTGGGTTGTGGTGAGCCCAATAAAACCAAAAAACAAGCTAGGCCATAGCTGTGCAGTTGTAAACAGCTCTAGCTAAATGGTACAGAGGGTAAAACCACAGGCCTACAAATCAGTGGATTGCAAATTCAATTCTCCTCAGGGATATAAACCATCTAGCTCAATTAAGTCTGAGATGTCGGCCCGGTGGCGCTGAGGGTTGAGGCGCTGGATGCCACACTTCGCACCACGCCGGTGACCCGAGTTCAGGAGGAACCTCGGGCGCCGGGGGTCAGCAGGGGAGGGATCGGATAGAGCGCCCGGCAGGCAGCTCTCCTGTCCCGGGGGGAGGGTACTGGGATGTCCGGTGCTCCGGTGACTCCTGGTGGAGACTGGGCATACCGCAGAAGCACGGGCAACACGTTACAGCGTGCCCAACGCTGGCAGGGTTGCCGTGTGCCAAGCATCGGGGGTGTGCATGCAAGGAAGGGTGGGGAAGAACAGAAAAGAGGAAACACCCGGCTTGTGGGGATAGGCGACTGTACCATTCCTCCATGCTCAGCGCTGGATCTGACTGGGCCGAGCCTCATCGCTCCTCCACCTGGGCCCTACCCACTTGCCAGAGTCTGTCTCTTAAGGAGCCCAAGTAAGTGGTCGGGCACCTCTCCCGGGTGGGTCAAACAGGGGGTACTGGCAGCGGGGGGGGGAGAGAAGGGCACAAGACCGCAGCGGATCTCAGGTGGGCAGGCACAGGGGAAAAAGGATACCTGAGAGAGTTCCCCCAAGCCATGACAGGAGGAAATAAAGTAAAAAAAAAAATTAAGTCTGAGATAATCTTAGCAAACTTTTTAACAAGCTACTACCAAAGCCTGGCACAGCTTAGACTAAGACAAATGATCCAACTTTTTCCTGAAAAATCGGAGTGCAATACCATTGTAGCTTTCTAAGCTTTTTCTTCTATCTGTGTTCAAGTAAAACATCAAACCTACTAAAAGTTCTCAGCCTTTCCATGCCAAACTTTTCCCTGATGTTCTAAGCATTTCCCACCTTAAATTGACACAGGTGTCATCAAAGTTGCTAAATATAAGGCAGTCTTTTGATTTCTGGCAACAGCCGTTATCTCTTTGCCCTGCTAAGAGGATGGTCTGAGGCAAATGAGTGGATGAGACACTCAAGGACATGACCAAGGTAGTAACCCTGGGTATACCAGCCATGATAAAACATTCCGAACAAAAAGTAGCTAAAGGTCAAATCCACATCTGGAGCTGCACACCAGTTATAAGTAAAACATCTTCCTCGTCAGCATATAACTTTCAGTCTCTGATAATATAACTCACCACTGGAAAATTGTAGTTGCTCAAAAAATATTTTGTAAGGACAAGTATTTAACCCCGCCCCCCAAAGTGTGGGGATTACCTTTTTCTCCTGGGAGCACAATCAGACTTCTGTCTTTTTGCCCTTTTTTGGCCAGTGAGGACTTCAACACTGCGGAGGGGGACCAGAGGAGAGCCGCAGACAGGAACTGCAGCAAGGATTTCTTCAGCGCCTGCTGCACCAGCATGACTGTGGCTCCCGTTGCACATGAAAGGCGGCTGCCTGCCACCAACTGGTGAGCATGGCTGGTGCTCATGACTGGATTGGGGATTCCCCAACTACCACGCTGACAGCACCTGACAATTACCAAACTGCAAAACAACCACGGGGCACCAGTAGTACTATTTAAAGGTAGAAGCCCTCTTAAAAATAAACATTTGGAGCCAGTACCCTTCAGCCACATTGGCTGCCACCATCTTTGTGCACCCTGATCCCATCAGCATGGCAACAGGGATCAGAGGTTGCAACATCAGCCAAGTCAGCTGCAGAGCTGGAAGGGGAGCCACAAGGAGCTCCTGGAAAACCGGAGGACCGCAGGATTGCTGGGGTGAATTTCTAGTTAATCGACTACCATGACACAGACCTCCAGCTGGCCTCAGAGTGACTGATAGCCTAGTGGACCAATGGTAAAGCTGACATTCCTCGGTGAACAGCAGAGCCTGTTCCACGAACCTTTCAGTCTGTGTGTGAGTGCAGTGAAAAGTACAGTGGTACTTGTGTGCTGCAAAGACAGACTGTGCATTGTCCTGGAACAACCAGAGTGAAAAGCAGAGATCCTGTTACTAAGGAGAAAGAGGAGGTAATCACATGCTAAGCACCACACAAACCCAAAGCTGAAAGCTGCAGCAATAAAGAGAAACTTTTGCTATGCTCCAGCCGGAGATTGCGACTGAAGCTGCTTGATCAGTACCCCAGCCAGGTACTGGTTATTGTCACCTCTTGGGACTGGATGCCAGGACATGCTAGAAGGGGCAGTTTAAGATCAAGTTTCATCAGAAGAGCTGGCCTTTGATGAGGAGGAAGATTTGGCTACCAACTGCTAGAGCACAGAGAGGCCTGACTTGCCACAGAGGGACAGCTGGAGTACTGCGATGCCAAACACTGTCACAGGGAGGAGAAAGAGAGAGTGAAATCAACCAGAGAGGGATTTGTGGCAAACCTCACCATTGCCCCTGCACACTGAAGGAGATCCCCTGGTTTGGGAGATCCACGAGTACTGTAAATCAGGGCTTGCCTTGCCAAACCCACCTATGTGTATCATAGTTTTGGGAATTAGTTAATGGACTAGGCCAGCTAGACAGGAGGGATCTGCTCCCTGCTGGAGTGAGCAGGACTAGTTCCGTTCTGGAAAAAATGGAGATGGAGAAATTGCTGAAGTTCCTTGTGGAACAACAACAACAGACTTTCATGCAGCTGGCACAGCAGCAGCAGGAGGTACAACAACGGTCGCAACGAGCACAACAGGTTCTCACCCAGCTGACTCAGCAGCAGCAGGAGGCACAAGAGCAGTCTCTTGTACAGCTGGAACAACAACAACAACAGCTCCTGCAGCACCTGGTGCAACAGCCGCAACAAGACCCTACTGTTGAGGCTGGTCCAGCTATTGTGGGGCCAGTAGTTCCCAGGATGAACGCCATGCTGACCAAAATGACATCTGAGGATGATCCAGAGACCTTCCTGGTAACATTCGAGTGAGTGGCGGAAGCAGCTGGATGGCCCAGACACCAGTGGGCTGTCCGACTTGCCCCCTGTCTGACCGGGGAAGCTCAAGCGGCCTATGGAACTCTGGACAGTACCACAGCCGGGAAGTACACAGAGGTGAAAGTGGCAATCCTGAACTGCCTAGGCATCAACTCGGAAAGTTACCGATGGAGGTTCAGGAGCTTCAAATTTGCAGCAGGTGCACGACGCAGAGCAGTGGGACAACAATTGCGGGACCTGTGTTGGTGCTGTCTCAAACCCAAAGGGTGTAGTGGTCCTGAGGTGGCCGAGTTAATTGTACTGGAACTAATTCTGAACATCCTGCCCCCGGGAATTCAGAGCTAGGTCTGCAAACAGAAGATCACCACACTAGCAGAGGCCATGCGTATCTCAGAACAAGTGTTGGATGCTAAACTATCCTCTCGCCCAGTGACCCAGCTTACGAGGCTACCTGGTAAAATGGGGAATCATCCCGGGAGCCAGACTGAAGAAATATTGTCTGGAACTGTGATGGGACCTTGGGCATTTAGGGAGGGGGGTTATGGGCCAAATAAGGGTCAGACTCTGGGAAGGACAGCAACCCAGCAGCCAAGGGAGACATTTCCTGAGGGCCCACTGCCTAAACCTGGAGGCTCGCCCCATAGCCGAGACACAGGGGCATGTTTCTCATGTGGACAGAAGGTCACTTTGCAAAGAACTGCCCCCACATGGACTGTACCTTCATAGACTGCACATTTACAGATGTGTATTCACTTGGCATTGGGGTGGGGGCTCTGAGTTTGTGATCCCTGTCGAGGTAGAAGGGATGGAGACGGAGGCTCTGGTGGACTCAGGAAGCCGCCAGACCCTAGTCAGAGTAGCCCTTGTGAACCCCCGACACTGGCAGTACCAGAGCCCGATCCCTATCTGATGTATGCATGGAGATGTAAAGGCCTACCCTAATGCTATGGTTACTCTTACTCTGGGGGGGCCAAACAGATGCTATAAAGGTGGGGGTTACCCCGGGGTTACCCTATCCAGTGTTACTGGGGAGAGATTGGAAATGGTTTGAAGACTTATAGAAAGCAGACTTATCAATGGTAACTACCGGGTCTAGGGATCGTGAGGGGTGGGGGGTCAGTCACCCGAAGCCGGGGGAAATCTTTCCCTTCCTGGACCCAGGGATTTTTAACCCCCAGATGAGAACCCGCAAATCTAAGCAAGAGCGTAGGGCAGCAAAAGAAAGGGGACCCGAAGGGGCCGGTGTACAGGAGGGAGGTGAAGTTAAGGCCATAGTGGGTCCAGACCCACAACCTGGCCCTAACCCTGACCCACCTAACCAAAGTCCCAGAGGGCCATCCTTATCAGAACAAGATGTGTTGAAGCACTGCCCAGACATCGCCAAAGAACAACGGGCCAATGGTATACTCAGCCAGGTATACACCCAGTTGGCTATTAGAGAAGCGGAAGTGACAGATGAGAATTGGGCAGCACGTTATCCTCATTTGGAGTTGCAAGGGGGTATCTTGTATCATGTTAGCAAGGAGGCCCAGTCGGGGAAGTCCGGCATCAGTTGCTAATCCCTCGAGCCTTTCAGAGGGAATTACTACTCTTCGCCCACTCCATTCCTGTGGCAGGGCACTGTGGGGTAGAGAATACACTAGCCCAACTGTTACCCCAATTTTATTGGCCAGGCATCTATCAACATGTTAAAGATTATTCTGCATCCTGCCCCAAGTGCCAGCTGGTAGCCTCAAAGGGCAGTCAAAAGGCCCCTTTAGTGCCCCTACCCATTAGGGAGGCACCATTTAACTGGATTGGGGTAGATATAGTGGGACCCCTTGAAAAGAGCGTAGGGGGGCATCAGTACATTCTGGTGATTGTAGACTATGCTACCCAGTACCCTGAGGCCATACTGTTATGAACCATTTCAGCCAAAATTGTAGCCTGGGAACCATTAAAGGTCTTTAGTCATATGGTGATACCGAAGGAAATGTTGACTGACCAGGGAACTAGCTTCATGTCCCGCTTGACTCAGGAGGTTTGTACTTTATTGGGAATCAGGACCATAAGGACCTCCATTTACCATCCCCAGACAGATGGCCTCATGGAGCAATTCAATAAAACCCTCAAAACGATGCTTTGAAAGTTTATAACCACTGAGGTCAGGGACTGGGACAAGTGACTTCCCTTACTGATGTTCGCAATGCAGGAGGTTCCTCAAGCATCCACGGGATTTGCTCCTTTTGAACTCCTTTACGGGCGCCATCCACAAGGTGTTCTTGACGTAGTAAAGGAGATATGGGAGAAACCAGACCCCAAGACTGAAAATGTGGTACAATATGTCCTGCAATTGAGGGAAAGATTAGATTGGGTTGGGAAATTTGCCCAAGATAATCTGGTGAAAGCTCAACAAAGACAAGAGTACTATTATAATCAGGGAGCCTGGTTGAGTGAATATAAACCAGGGGATCAGGTACTAATTTTGTTACCGAGCAGCCAGAATAAACTTCTAGCCAAATGGAAGGGGCCTTACGAAGTTACCCGGAGGGTGGGCCCAGTTGACTATGAAGTTTGCCAGCCAGATAGGCGAAAAGAGACCCAGATCTACCATGTCAATTTGCTGAAACCCTGGAACCAGCATGACAGCCTATTGATTTCCGCTGGACCAGACATAGTGGATCTGGGACCCCAAGTGCCCGATGAGACTCTGAGGATACAAGTCCCAATGGGAGAACAGCTGTCTCACGCACAGACACAGCAACTGGGAGAATTGGTAAGCCAGTTTTTGGATGTTTTTTCCTCCCTCCCAGGGACAACCCATATGATAGCTCATCATATAGAAACAGAGCCTGGGGAGAAGGTGCGGCAGCGACCTTATCACTTGCCAGAAGCCACATGAGACTCCGTTAAGAAGGAGTTACAAGACATGTTCAAGTTGGGGGTGACTTGAGGAATCCAGCAGTGACTGGTGTAGCCCCATAGTGTTAGTACCACAATAAGGTGGGGCTACCCAATTCTGTATTGATTTTCACAAGGTCAATGCCATCTTGAAGTTCGATGCTTACCCCATGCCCTGGGTAGATGAACTGTTGGCTAGACATGGGGAAGCCAAATACATCACGACTTTGGACCTAATGAAGGGGTACTGGAAAATCCCTTTGACCCTGGAGTCTCGGGAAAAGACAGTGTTTGCTACCCCCTTCAGGCTATATGATTTTCGTACAATGCCTCTCGGCTTACATGGGGCACCCGCGTCCTTTCAAAGGCTCATGAATCACCTTCTGCGACCCCATGCCCACTGTGCAGCTGCTTACCTAGATAACATGGTGATCCACATCGCTGACTAATAGTCTCACGTACTGCAGTCTTTATGAGAAGCAGGGCTGACGGCCAATCCAGCAAAGTGTGCTTTGGCCAAAGTCGAAACGAAGTACTTACTGCATAGGCAACGGATGGGTGAAACCCTTGGTCAGTAAGATCCACGCCGTAGCCGAGTGCCTGATATCCACTACAAAAACCCAGGTGAGGGCCTTCCTAGGACTAGAAGGGTATTACCGCAGGTTCATACTGAACTTCTCCACCCTTGCCAGCCCCCTTACGGATCTCACCCAGAAATCTGCCCCCAATAAGGTCCAGTGGTCATAGGAGTGTGACCAGTCCTTCATACAGCTCAAAGCAACTCTGTGCAGAGATCCAGTGTTACGCAGTCCCGATTTTAACAGGACCTTTATCCTGCAGATAGATGCCTCTGAAGTAGGGCTAGGAGCCGTGCTCTCCCAGAAGATTGAGCGGGAGGAACATCCTATCCTCTATCTCAGTCGGAAACTCTTCCCCGGGGGCAGAAATTATGCGGTAATAGCGAAAGAGTGTCTCACGGTCAAGTGGGCTGTGGACGCCCTCTGCTGCTACCTGTGGCCGGCAGTTTATCCTGGTCACAGATCATGCCCTTCTTAGGTGGCTACAGGTGATGAAGGATGACAACTCCCACATCACCATGTGGTACCTGGCCCTGCAGCCATTCTCATTTACGGTGCACCACCGGGCCGTGACCCATAATGGAAATGCGGACTTCCTGTCCCAGGAGTGGAATGGTCAGGGGCCGACTGACTGTGCCTTCGCACAAAGGGGGGTGATATGTGACGGGGTAAACCCTACACTGAGAGGCAAGGGGTTAACCTCCAGGCTGAGGAAATGCAAGGAATGCAACATGAACAGGCGGGGACCCTCCTCAGGTGTTGCTGATTAGAGGGACTGCTGAAGGGCAGGCTGAATCCAGCAAGCAGTTGGTTGGAAGCTGGAAAAACTGCTGTAGAGAGGAGAAGCCCCCAGGCAGAGAGTTCTGCAAGTCAGAGGCTGAAATTTCAGAAAGGAAACAGAGCAGCATGCCCAAGGAGAAGGGTCAATTGCTGGAGAGAGCAGTTGGTGGGGGGGGGGGGGAAACAAGCTTAAATCTTTTGCTAAGAAAGAGACTGTTTCTAGAACAGGGAACCTTGAAGCAAAGAAGCAGCCCAGCCAGCTTGAGCCATGAATAGTGAGTAGAATGTACTGATATTATCAGCCTGCAAGTAAGGCTAAAGAGAAAACTGTTCGTTTGTGTTTTGTTTGAGACTGTGCATTCAGAAGCTGCTGGCCCACGTAGGTGGTTCAAAGACTCATTTGGTCAAACCAGCCTGTGAAAAGCTGTTTATGTTAAGCATTTATGTTTCCTGACCAGGCTGGAAAAGTTGAACTGACTGTTTATGATTTTTCTGGAGCAATAAACTACATTGTTATTGGAGAACTTTAAACGCAGTGTGTTGCCTCTCCATCCACCGTAGGCCACCTTGTCACACTTGGATACAAACCTCCCAGTCTGGAGTTCTTAGACCCAGGCCCCTCAGCTTTATTTGAGCCCCCACGGCAGGGGTAGAAAATACAGGTTACTCACCTGTAACAGGAGTTCTAGGAATGGTATATGTTGTTCATCCACACTGTCTGGCAGGTATCCTTGCCACTTTAAATCTTGACGGAAGGTCTTCAAGCTGGCTCCTCCCACCCACCCGGGTGGTAAAACTCTCGGCTCCGCCCCATGACGCCAGATCTGGCCCGCTGGAAGCTCAGGTTGTGCGTCGAAGCCGGGAGGTCGGGTGGGTCGTGTGGATGAACAACATATACCATTCCTAGAACTCCTGTTACAGGTGAGTAACCTGTATTTCTAGGGACATTGATATGTTGTTCATCCACACTGTCTGGCAGACTCCTAGCAGTTCTCCGGGAGGAGGGAGGCAAGGCGCACACCCCCTACTTAGGGAATAGAGACTGGAGAACCGAGGCCCCAAAACCAGCATCCCGGCGTGACTCAAGGTCGATGTGGTAATGGGTAATAAAGGTGTGTGCTGACTTCCAGGTAGCAGCCCTGCAGATTTCCTGGATAGGGACGTCCCTGAAGCAGCCACCGATGCAGCAGTATGACGGGTAGAATGAGCTCTTATCCCTCTGGGAGGCTCCATGCCCGCCAACTTATAGCAGAGATCTATGCAGGAGGTAACCCACCTGCCTATCGTCCGCTTGGCTGCAGGTCTGCCAGGTGTGGCTTCAGCGTAGGTGACAAACAGCTGGCGAACCTCTCCCCGAATTTCAGCCGCACGCCTTATAATAAGCGAGCGCCCTTCTAGGGTCCAAAGTATGGAGCCTGTATTCGGCCTCCGAGGTGTGATTGGGGTAGAACACCGGCAGAGTCAACACCTGGTTAAGGTGAAACTCCACACCACCTTCGAAGGAATTTCGGGTGGGGCGAGGGACAACCTTGTCCCTGTGGAAGACCAGGTAAGGAGACTCGATGCAGAGCGCCTGGAGTTCTCCCATCCTTCTGGCTGACGGATAGCCACCAAGAAGGTGGTCTTCCACGACAGGTGAGAGAGATCACACCTGCATTGGTTCGAATGGCTTGCCCATGAGCTTTGCCAGTACCAGCAGTAAATCCCATGGAGGTGGAGGTTCTCGACCGAGGGAAATGTGATCAAGACCTTTGAAAAGCGCCAGACCACCTTCTCCTGCGCCACCGACTGCTCCCCGGCCTGCGCCCGGTAAGCAGAGATGGCTGCCATGTGCACCCTTAGGGTCGTCGACCTAAGCCCTTGACTAGAAAGGGACCATAAATAGTCCAAAATGCTTGCCACAGAACAGGAGGAAGAGTCCAAGCCCTTGCCCTGACACCAAATGGAAAATCTCTTCCATTTGAAGGCGTAGCATTTTCTGGTAGACTCCTTACGGGACGCCTCAACAACATTGAGGACCTCGTTGGAAAGACCCAAGGCCTGGAACTCTAGCCGCTCAGGAACCAGGCCGTCAGGTGCAGGGATTGAAGGTCCGAATGGAACACCTTCCCCTGACTGACTGAGAGCAGGTCCGGGCGAGCTGGAAGCTGCCTCGAGCCTGGAGCTGAGGCTGAGGAGATCTGGGTACCAGAACTGGCGGGGCCAGTCTGGGGCTATCAGAATCACCTGCGCCTTGTCCCTCCTTGCCTTGAGAAGCACCTTGTGAATCAAGGGAAATGGGGAAAGGTGTAAAGAGGCCCGGGTCCAGAGCCTCGAGAAGGCATCCCCTGCAGCGAGCCCTGCTGAGGGGGCGGCATGAAACAGCCTCAGCTTCCTGCTCTCCCTGAGGCAAACAGGTCCACCTGAGGTGTGCCCCAGTGGGAGAACAGATCTTGTACCACCTCCGGCAGGAGAGACCACTCGTGAGATGCAGCCCCTATCCGGCTCAGGGCATCGGCCAGGGTGTTGGAGGCTCCTGCCACATGAATGGCTAGGAGATCCGCCTCCAGGCTGCGCACGAGTGACCAAATGCGGAGAGCTTCCTTGCATAGAAGCATGGAGCGCGTCCCGCCCTGGCGGTTCAGGTAGTACATGGTCGTGGTATTGTCCGTCTGGACTCGGACCGCTTGACCCCGGAGAAACGGAGCAAAGGCGGTGAGAGCTAGGCGGACCGCCCGGAGCTCCAGCAGGTTGATGTGGCATCGGGACTCCCGCGGGGACCAGAGGCCATGCACTCGGTGTTCCCCCAGATGGGCACCCCAACCCATCAGAGAGGCATCGGTCGATAGAGAGAGAGACCGTCAGCTCGGGGCGGACAAACGGGACGCCCTGCTGCAGATGAGATGGAACGGTCCACCACTGCAGAGCGCTCCACATCTCCTGGGTCACTATCACTAGCTGGTCCAATGGATCGCTGCATTGTGACCACTGGCTGGCCAGTCCCCACTGAAGGGGCAATGTGCCAGCGTGCCCAACGGACCACGCTGGTACAGGCCGCCATGAGACCCAGGAAGTCCCGGTCAGGGCGCGATTGCCCAACCAGAAATGATTGGGCAAAGGAGGTAAGAACCTCGGCCCTGTCTGCCGGGAGCCGTGCTCTGGCTCGAAGAGAGTCGAGCTCTGCCCCGATGAACAGGATCACCTGCTTCGGCTCGAGTTCCGACTTGGCCTCGTTGATGAGAAGGCCGACTTGAGAGCAAACCTGGAGGGCCAGATCTCTGGACCGCTCCACCTCCTGTCTGGAGGGGGCTGCTATCAGCCAATCGTCCAGGTAAGGGTACACCCGGACCCCTCGGCGCCGCAGGAATGCTGTCACCACTGCCATGCATTTGGTGAAGACCCTGGGAGCTGGAGATAAGCCGAAGGGCATGGCTTGGAACTCGACGAGGGATCCCTCCGCTCGAAAGCGAAGGAATCTCCGATGTGACGGACAGATAGGGACATGAAAGAACGCATCCTGTAGGTCCAGAGAGCAGAACCACACGCCGTGTCCAGAGATGGTATTATCTGCGCCAGAGTGACCATCCTGAAGGTTCGAGACCTTAGGAACTTGTTCAGGTCGTGCAGGTCGAGAATGGGGCGCCAGCCCCCCGTCCGTTTCGGAACCAGGAAATACCTGGAAACGAACCCCAGGTCTGAGGGGGGGTCCTCTACCTCCCTGATCACCTCCTTTTAGAGGAGGAGAGCGATGTCGGCTCGACGAGCCGCCAGTGAGGCTGCGGACCCCGAGGCCCCCCGAGGTGCGACGGCTCTGAAGGGCGGGGCCTGCTCAAATTCTAGAGGCAGGCTTTTCCCACCACCTCCAGTACCCACCTGTCCATGGTAACAGCGGACCAGGCAGAAAGGAAGTGTCGGAGCCGCCCCCCCACGGGGGGAACCAGGGGTAAGGTGAAGGGGATGGGGCGACACCCCTCAGCCCGTCACTGGGCAGGCTTGGAGGAGGGACTGGCTGAGGGACCTCCTGGGCCTTTTCCTCCCTGCTTCCTGTTGGAGGAAGCCGACGGCTTGGGTTTGGGATGCCAAGCTCGAGCCTGCTGGCCCTGACGTTGCTGGGCCGGGTGCGCCGCGGGCGCAGAAGGACAAAAGGGCTTAGGGCTGTGGCTTGCGGCCTTGTCCTTCTGAGCGGAAGAGACCGAGTCCAAGGTAGCATTGGACTTCTCGATCCTCTGCAGGTGACCTTCCACCCCAGGGCCGAAGAGGTCAGTCCCCAAAAAGGGAACATCCGCCAACTTGTGCTGGGTATCTGAGGTAAAGGTGGATATCCTCAGCCAAGCCCGATGACGCATGGCCACTGCGGCCGCCACCGACCTGGCACATGAGTCCCCGATGTCTAAAGCAGTCTGGAGCTGCTGTTTGGCCACTACCCTGCCCTGGTCCCGCACCTGCCTGACCGTAGTCTGCAGATCCGCGGGAAGATGAGGGACGACCTCATCCAGGGAGCCCAACAAGGCATGAAAAAAATGTGCCATGAGGACGGCCAAACTGGTCTGACGAAGGCCGAGAGAGGACGCAGCATAGACTTTTCGCCCGGCATAATCCAATTTCTTAGATTCCTTGTTGGGAGGTTTGTCCACATCCCTGGCGTTCCCGGCATGCCGGAAAACGCTGTCGGTAACCAACCCCTCAGCAGAGGGGTGTTCCGAAAAACCGGACAGGGAACCAGTAGGGACCGCATACTTCCTGGCCATTCTGGCTGAAGGCGCAGGGCAGGAAGCAGGGCGCTGCCAAAGCTCCAAGGCCGGACCCACTATGGCCTCGGCCACCGGAAAGGCCTCCGTAGGAGAATCCCCTCGGTCCAGAATCTCCGTGAGGGGATACCTGGCCCATTTAGAAATGGGTTCGAGCTTCATCCCGGTGGACTCCGAGATGAGCCGAAGCAACCCTAAGAAGGACGAAGGGCTATCGTCCACTGACTGTCCTCCCGAGGACTCCAAGTCCATGCGCTTGGAGAAAAGGGAGGAATCATCCTCGGACTCGGAAGAGTCCTCAAAGAGCTGCCTCGGGCCTGAGCCACCCTCCACCTGCCGAGGTTTATCGGGAGTGAGGGTGACAGACAGCCTATGGGGCAAACCCATAGCCGACCGAGAATTTTTGGTCGGAGCCCCAACTAATGGCTGTGGAGGCGGAGGTTCCACCGGAATCGGTGGGGCAGCTGGAATTGGCCAAACAACCAGCCTGGGAACAGGCCCTCGGCTACAACGAGGGGTTGTTTCGCTGGCGCCCGTGACAGCCACTTAATGGCCGGGAAGATGACTGGGTCGGCTTATTCCCCGGTCAAAGGAGCTGCTACATGAGTTCCTCATACCTCCGACGCAACTTGCGCTTGAAGCCTCTCGTCCGAGGAGAGGAAGAGGAAGAGCGGGCGCGTCACGGTCGTGGTGCCGAGACCGACCGCCTATGACAGCGGAATCGGCTGACCGCGAGGGATGTCCGAGACCGAGACCAAGAGTCTCGGCTAGGCCGAGGACGGCGAGGGGAAGTGTCGGGAATCGGCACTCCCCTCGGCTCGGACGATTCCACCGAAGGCTCCGGAACCGGAGGCATGGACGAGCCGACGGGATCCTCAACTCCCACCAGGGGAACCGGGGAGGGGATTCTCAGCTTCTCCAGCCGACAACCTGTCTAACGGGTCGAGAAAAATCTCGACCATGTCGACGGGAGTCTCGGTCAACTGGCCTGACGGGGACACCGTGAAGCCAGTGGCCGAAGCTGAGGGGTCGACCGAAGTCGACTGTCGACAAGGGGGAGGGGGACCTTTCCCGCTCCCAAGAGCGTCGATGGACAGACTTACTTTTGCTCTTTTTGGACCTGGAAAAGGGTCCAGAAGAAGTTGGACCCTCACCTTTCGTCGAGAGGGTCAGACAAAGCTCCTTAAAAAGAAGCAGTACTAGGCACCGAGAGAGCAGGACAAATGCACTTGGCCGAGGGTAGGCGGCCACGCATGGCCTCCTCTTCGAGACGATCATCTGCTCGAGCTGATCCACCGAAAGCCCGCACCGCTGACACCGCCAACCGGCCGCTTTTAGATTTAACCGGTGGAATTCTTTTTCTCAGGGCGCCCAGTTGTAATCGGCAGCAATTTGCCCCGCGATGAAGGTCAAAAGGAAGAGCACAAGTCGCAGGGCCCGCGGTCGTGCTCAAGGCCCACAGTAGACGACGTGGAGTGCAGATCCGTCCTAGACATCTTCTGCCCGCAAGGGCACCTCCGAAACTGGGAGTCGATTTGTCCATCGCTACACGAGAAAGAAGACCAAAGTCTTTTAGCAAAAACTTTTGATTTCGAACTTTCAAGAATTAGGAACCAGTCTTATACACAGAGCGTTATGAGGAACCTGAGCTCCAAGCCGTAAGGAAGATCTGGTGTCATGGGTCGGAGCCGAGAGTTTTACCACCCGGGTGGGTGGGAGGAGCCAGCTTGAAGACCTTCCGGCAAGATTTAAAGCGGCAAGGATACCTGCCAGACAGTGTGGATGAACAACATATCCATGTCCCTAGAACTGCATTATCCATGGCAACCGAGTTACACATACAACAGCGAAATAGGACCAGGTCACAACACTGCACAATTATATATCCTTAATGAAGATTTGTTGAGCAACTACAACTGCTCCATGCTGAGTTATAGTATCAAATACTGCAAGTTATGTGCTGACAAGGAAAAGGTTTTACAATACGTACAGCATAACTGGTGTGCAGTTCTGGAATCAGACTTATTGTTACTGCTCATAGTGATTTCAGTCTTCATAATATGAAGCTTTTGGCACTTAGGAGATATACAGTATGTAGACACAGAATTGACTCTTTTAGTAAAGTACCATTTCTTTTATATAACTTTCCATCTACAGTGTATGGTGATTTTTATGTCATGCTACCACATTTGTTCCTGTTGTATGTCAATCGCATTTTCATTTTAGTCCACATAATATTATTACAAAAAAACAAAATGCAAACTTGCAAAAGACTGGTCAGGGTACTATGGGTCCGAATTGGTCCATGACAGCACCACATGCACCCCTGTATTGAGGTGGCACAAAAGGACTTTTCTGAGTAAATGTAACCAGCTCTTCTCTTCTCCCAGCTCGAGGCAGGTAACCAGGGAGCACTCGAAGGGTTAACTTGGTCCCAGAAAGTTGTTTCCTGCTGGGGTGCAGCTAGAAGATAGGGTGTCTGAATGTTTGTGCCCCGTGCTTCATGGCTTAGCCAGTGTGGATTAGACAAATATGAATATGCATGGCAGTGGCCCAGTTAAGGTGTGTATCGGAGTATTTTACACCCAGTTTTGCCCTTTTTATACCCTGTGTAGAGTCCTGGGTAGTATCACTACCAGGTGTTTCCACAGACTTCGCGCATTCACACTTCAGTTCACCAGAACAGTGTGACTGCATCGCAAAATATTACCTGGCATACCGAAATACTACCAGCTTGGAAAATTAAGAGGTTTTTACTTCCTGGCCTAAAAAGTTATCTGGAGCACTGATGCATGGCTCTGCCTTTTCCTCTTTGTACTATAAAGGAAGATGGCTAGCTAAACCTAGTAGTCTAGAGTGGTTCAGGATAAGAAAACCAGAGGATTCTAGAGAACCAGTAGCATCTCAGAGAGGAAAAGAGGGAGAAGCCTTGAGGGGAATCTGTTTCTCCTCATCCCTCCAAGGTTGGGGAGGGCCTCCCTCTGGTTGTGGGAGGTCCCAGGAGAGAAGACAGTGTAACCTTGTCAGAGGAGGGGGCACCCCAGTCAGCCCAACTTGAGAGGCACCTGGGAGTAGTGTTGGGTCTCCCTCTCAAAGGAAGCCATCGGGATCAATGTGGATCCACTCTCAGCAGGAATGCATGAATAGGCAGCAAGATGAGACTCTACCACATGGTGCCGACCTCTCCCTTTTTTTTTTTTTTTTTTTTATAAAAGGAAGGAGGTTAGCAGAAAGCTTGGACTTACTTAGGGTTTGGGATTTTTGTGGACAGCAGAGGACCAACTGAGAGAAGAAGAGAAGGGGGGCTTTAAAGGTAACCCTGCCTCTTCTCACCCCTCTGGTTGTAGGAAGCCCCAGGAGAAGATCTGCGTAACTTTGCCTGGATGGGGGCATACCATGCAGTCAACCTTAAAGGCACAAGGGAGTAGTGGGGGGGGCCTCCTCAAAGGAGGTCACGGGGGGGGGGCATGGGGATCCACTACCAGTAAGAACACAAAGGAGAGAGTACGATGAGAGTCCACCTCTATAAGAAGCTCCAGGAGTCATAAAATGGTACCATAGTAAGTAGACCACCTCTGTAGAACTCCTCTGAAAGTAACTGAGTATGTAATTTTCACACCAGGGTGAGATGCCTAACAAGAGTCAAGGTCAGTTTAATGTCACACTGAGGCTACGTCAGGCAACAGAATCCATTGTAAGAAAATGGCCACTAGGACCTATTAAACACGACAAAGGAAGGCATAGCTATCTGAGCTGATGGGTACGAATATTTAAGAGTCATAACCTGGTTCTAGAATTAAATGTGACACCAAGACCTGGCACAAATGCTATGCACCAGCATATGCAACACCTCATAGTAATGTCTCACCCCGCCTGGGAAGAGTGCCGCTGCACACCATTCTTGTGGGAAGTAGCACCCACAGTACCTAATCCAATCAATAGAAGCACTCAGGATAGGAGGGTTGATACTCAGAAAGAACTGGAAGGGACAGGATCAGTTGTGTTCCAGGACAGTAGCTGCTGCTTGTTGTTTTCACAAGGTTCTTGTGGATTTTACTTGGTAGAAGGTTAGTTCTTTTCTTTCTTACTTCTAAGGGGCTAGCAGGGTATTGTTTTGGGGGCTGCTGGAGGTTTGAAAACTGGTTTGGTGGCTGTAAGTGGGCTCATTTTGTGGATGTTTCACTGTGTAACAGGCTGTGCTGGTGGAGGCCTATTTCTTCTGATTTAAAACCTATTTGGTGGGATTTGCTTGGGCCTGGTTCTTTGGCTGCTGGGCTTGGAGGGAGACACAGGGCTGATACATTCTCTCTCAGTCAGGTGTCTGCCCAAGACCCCCCTCCCACCCCTCCCTCCCTAGAATTCTGCTAATTTATAGGGAACACCTACCCTGCAATTGGAGGAAAAGGCTGCAGGTGCAGCTCATGTAGTTCTAGCCACTGGGGTTGGATTTAAAGGCTGGGAGAGAGGAGCTTTAGGAGTTGTTCATTTCCCTCATAAGTTTAATGTTGTACTGCACCTAGTAACAGGGTTTCTGTGTACAGTGGACTGTCTCTAAGATTAGTGGGTGACCTGATTAGGCAGTAGGGTGTATCTTGGACTGGGGGGAACCTGGTGGCTCACCTAAGGAAACCTACTTGGAAGGGGATGGAACCACATGTCATTAGGGCCGGCATCTTTGGGAGGGTGGTGGGGTGCATAGGGTGTGGAGCAGCCATGATACTGGACTGGGCTTGGAAGTTCGGTGGTTGCCCAGTGTGCTACCAGCTGGCACAGCTTAGGGAGGAGGTTGCGGGGATTAGGAGACAGCTGGGGGAGGGGGGTGTATGGTTGGGGAAGGGGGCTGGGGATCTCCCACAGGGTTGCACCAAGCACTGGGGGGGGGCATAGGGAAAGGAGTGCAGGAGAATACTAAGGGGTCACATAGGGACCCTGGCAGAGGGGGTCCAAAAGGACACTACCAAGGAAGCAGGCAGGTAACTGGGGACCCTCACAAAGGAGGGACGGAGGGACACCATTCTCAGGGAAATAGGCAGATGGCCAGGGCTGGACAGAAGGAAGCAAGGCGGGGAGGTGGATCAGACCTTACACTCAGTAACTGCTTCAAATCTCTTCTTCTGCTCGAGGATGAGGGGGGTGATGTAGCCACGACAGGGGTGGCTAGAGACGGAAAGGGAGGGGGGCAGGAGGCAGGGGCCAGATAGCAGGAAGAACGGGGGACCTGGAATGCAGGAAAATGGGGGAGCAGTGAATCAGAGCAGGAGGGGCAGGGGAAGAGGGAGAAAGCGCAAGGAGAAGGACCAGTTGGGAGGAAAGGTAAAGGAGAAGGACCAGAAGTACAAGGAGGATTCAGTAAAGGGAGCTGAGGGTTTAGCTAGGGAGCACGACGAGGCAAGGAGGGAACTAAATGGAGACAGGAAGGAAGGGAGGACAAGCCAGGCTAGTTTAGCAGATGGGGAGAAGGACCAGTTACGAGCAGTGAGGGGGGAATTAGCAAGGTACAGAAGGATACTCAGGAGGAGAAGAGGCATAGGATTAGAGGGGAGGGGTGAAATATGGTAATAAGGAGGGGTGGCATGGCACCCAGATAGGGGAAGGAACAAGGAGCCGGCTGGGTGGAGGGGCCGGGAGAAAGATGATGAGGACATGGAAGGGGGAAATGGAGGAAAAGAAGGTCAGAGTGCTCCTGTTGGGGGATTCTATGATCAGGGGTATCAAATGGGATAGGGAGGGAGAAGCGCAGTTACAACAAGATGCTCCTGGAATAATGGTGCACAGGGCTAAGCATCAGGTATATCAGCTGGCAAGGATTGTGGGGGTTCCCCAGACATACTGGTCCACCTGGGTACAAATGACATTGAGGGAAAAGCGTAGTTAGAGATACAGGCAAGATTCAGGGAGCTTGCCAGGGTCTGTCATGACACAGGATGCACAGTTTCCTTCTCAGAAATCCTGCAGTGCAAGGGCTGTGGGGAGCACAAAAGGAAGATTAGGAGATAAACCAGTGGCTCAGGGACTGGTGTGAGGCCAGAGGGTATGGGTTGATGGGGATTGGGGGAGACCTGGGAAGATAAGGCTGTATGCTAGAGATAGACTACATCTCAATTTGGAGGAGGGAATCCTAAGTTGAAAAATAGAGGGTTCATTGGTGAAAAGTGGGGTTTAAACTTGTGAAGGGGAGGATGGGAGAAAAAGGCTGTCAGGGGTGCTGATAAAGGAGGGACTTCTGTCTCCACTCCCTGGGGAGCTGGAGGATTGATGGAAAAGGCCCTGGCAAAGTGCAGACCAGGGAAAACAGAATCCCCATGGAACACCAGCAGGGAAAAGGAACTATAGGAAAGGGTGGAAGGTAGTCCTGCTAAATGCTAGGAGCTTGGGCAACAAATGCCTGAGCTCCAGGCGATGCTAACTGAGGGAGCAGGGATGGGCAGCGGTCACTGAGACTTGGGCCACTGCAGGACACGGACTGGGACCTGAACCTGGAGGGTTACACTATGTTCAGGAAGGACGGGGGAGGAAGGAGGAGGGTAGCAATGATAGTCAAAACTGCATTGGCATGGGGGGGTAGAGGAGGCGGAGGGAACCGTGGAGGTGATTTGGGTCACCTTGATAACAAGGGGGGGCAAGAGAGTAAAAATAGGAGTGGTGTATAGACCCCCTGCCCTGGCGAAGGAGCTGGAGGACAGTCTGGTGGCAGATGTTGGGAGACACTGCAGACTGGGCAGAGGAACGGTGGTGGTGTTGGGGGACTTAAACATGCCAGGAACAGACTGGAGATTATGACATCCTCTGTGACCAGGGAACAGAGGTTGTTGGATGTCTTTCAAGACGCTGCTCCTAACTCAGCAGGTGAGGGAACCACCAGGAGGCGCTGGTACTGGATGTGGTCCTGGCAGACAGTGACCAGATTGGGGCCTGGAGGAAGAGACCCATTGGCGGGGAGTGACCATGCCACGGTCTGGTTCTGCCTGGACCTAGGAGGGTAGAAGGCTGCACAAAGACGGAAGTAACCGACTTTAGGGGGGCGGATTTTAAGGAAATGGGAAGGATCCTTAAGGAGCATTTGGATGGGATTGGGTCAGACATGGACGCTGATAGTAGGTAGGAAATCATCAGGAGAGGGGTGCAGGATGCTACCAGCATCTGTGCAAGAGTAAGACGAAAATGCGGTAGGGCCCAAAAACCCTGCTGGTGGACCAGGGAGGTCCAGGAGGTGGTGCGTGAAAGAAGGTAGCCTATAAGCAATTCAAGTGCTCAAGGAGTGAAAGGGATCGAGGGGAGTACGAGCTGATGGCTAGAAGGGCCACTAGGGTGGTGAGGGCGGCTAAGGCAAGGAAGGAGCAGAACCTGGCCAGTGAAATTAGGAGAGGGAACAAGGGGTTCTTTAGATACATTGGGGAAAACGAAGGGTGAAGGGGCAGATTAGCAGGATTAAATCAGGGGAGAGATGGGCACAAGACCCGGGGAGCAGGCTGAGGTACTAAATGAGTACTTCACCTCAGTTTTCACCAAGGAAAATGGGGGTGCTGCATCATACATGGGAGGAGACAGAGATACTGAGGAGGGGGGGACCCTTACCGATCGGCGGGTCTGGGGAGAGGGGGAGGCATCACTGGCAGGAGGGGGGAGGGCAAAGCAGGGAGAAGAGGTACCGGAAGTGGAAATCACAGCAGAGAGAGTGAGGGAAGCCCTCAGCTCCCTTAAGACGGAGAAAGCACTGGGGCTGGATAAATTACATCCCAGAGTGCTGAAGAACTTATGGATGTCCTGGCAAAACCCTCATGGAGCTTTCACCATCTCTATGAGGACAGGGTGGGTGCCCCAGGACTGGAAGGTGGCGACATAGTGCCCATCCACAAGGGGGATCAAGGAGGTGGCAGAGGAACTACAGGCCTGTCAGCCTGACATCGGTGGTGACAAGGTGATGGAGGGCATTGTCAAGAAGAGGCTGGGGGGACCTGGATAAGTCAGGGTGCCTGGATGATAGACAGCATGGATTCATCCGGGAAATCATGTCAGACAAACCTGGTGGAGTTCTATGACTGGGTGACGAGTGCCCTTGGACCTGGGTAGACCAGTGGACGCCCTCTTTCTAGACTTCAGCAAGGCATTTGACTCTGTTCCTCCATGGGCCTGTTGGATAAACTGGGAGAAATGGGGTGGGGAACCAGATGATCAGATGGATAGGCAATTGCTCCAGGTCATAGTTGGCGTGGATAGTCTCATCCCCAAGGAGGGTCATGAGTGGGGTCCCACAGGATCAGTCCTTGGGCCCTTCTGTTCAACGCCTACGTCTCTGACATAAGGACAGGAATCAGGAATGAGATGAGTCTCTTTGGATGACTAAACTGGGGCGGCCGTGAATGGGGAGGAGGGGAGGGTGGCCCCTACAGGGGACCTGGAGGCTCTGGAAAGATGGTCTAGAAAGTGGAAGCTGGAGGTTCAATGCAGGAAATGCAAGTACTCCACCTGGGGGCCAGAAACTTGGGCCAAGTGTACACCCTGGGGAATGCTACAAGTCTCGATGGCTGAGAGGACCTGGGGTGGTGGTGGATGTCAAGATGAACAACTCTGAGACTTGTGGAGGCAGCAGCCAAGGCCAACAGGATGCTGGGATGCATTGCTAGGGGATCACCTCCAGAAGGAGGAAGTGATACCCCTCTGTATAACTGCTTGGTGAGGCCGCACCTTGAGTACTGCGTGCAGTTTTGGAGGCCACACTTAAAGAGGGACATTAACCTCCTGGAGAGGGTCCAAAGGAGGGCAACCAAAATGATTTGGGGCTTGGGGGATAGGACCTATGAGGAGAGGCTCAAAAGCTAAATATGTACACATTGGAAGAGAGAAGGGACCGAGGGGACATGATAGAGGTCTTCAGGTACATGAAGAGGGTACATAGGGGAGGAACAGTCAGGGTGCTTCGAAGGAAGGAGGAGGGGCCACTAGAGGGCATGGGTGGAAGCTGGAGGTGGGAAGATTCAGGGGAGAAAGGAGGAGGTGCTACTTCACTGAGAGGGTTGTGGAGCCATGAAATGCGCTGCCTAGGGGGCTGGTGGAGGCAGAGACAGTGGAGGGGTTCAAGAGGGGGTGGGACAGGGGAAGGGTTCTGGAAGCAAAATCCAATGCAGCAAGACTATCCAGAACTGGGAAGGGAGAAGCCAGAGAAGGCAAGGGGGCCAGCAAGGTCAGCACCCAGGGTGGGGGCTGACCAAACGAGCAGACACGAAAGACCGTTAGGCCTATTCTGCTGGCATTTTAGTATGTTAGTATGATACCAGTCCTTTCACGGAAGAAAGGGTTCTGAAAGAACTCCTAAAACTAAAGGTGGACAAAGCAAAGGGGCCTGATGGGATTCACCCCAGAATTCTAAAAGAACTAAGGGGAGAACCAGTGACACCACTGACTACCCTTTTTAACAAGTCATGGGAGGGTGGTGTGGTACCTGAGGACTGGAGGAGGGCGGATGTGATTCCCCTTCACAAAAGTGGGAGCAAGACAGAGGCAGGAAACTACAGACCTGTCAGTTTGACCTCAGTGGTAGGGAAAATGATGGAATCACTTCTGAAGGAAAGAATTGTTGAGTACCGTGAGGACATTGGGGCACAGGACCCAAGGCAGCATGGATTCACAGCAGGACAGTCATGTCAGACAAATCTAATCAATTTCTTTGACTGGGTGACCAAAGTAGTAGACCAGGGAGGGGCTGTGGGCCTGGCCTATCTAGACTTCAGCAAGGCATTTGACACAATCCCACACAAAAGATTAATAAACAAATTAGCCAGCCTGGGAGTGTGTCCCAGGGTGGTAGCCTGGGTAAAACATTGGCTGGACAACAGAACACAGAGGGTAATACTAAACGGAGTCCACTCCGAAGAAAGGGGGGGTTACTGCTGGGGTACCGCAGAGTTCAGTACTGGGTCCGGTCCTTTTTAATGTCTTTACAAGTGACATTGCAGAGGGACTGGAAGGAAAAGCATGCCTCTTTGCAGACAAAACAAAGATCTGCAACAGGGTTGATACACAAGGGCGGGGGGTGGAAAGGATGAGAAGGGACTTGGCAAGGTTGGAGGAATGGTCAGACGTATGGCAGCTTAGAGTCAATACAAAGAAGTGCAAAGCAATGCACGTGGGAAACAAAAACCCAGGGGAAGAGTACACAATGGGGGGGAGGGGTGGTAGTAACAATGACAAAAATGGAAAGGGACCTGGGGGTAGTCATATCAGATGGCCTAAAGATTAGCAAGCAATGTGGGAAAGCAGTAGGGATGGCTGGGGGGATACTGTCTGGGATGTATAGGGACAGGCATCACCAGTAGAAAACAGAGAAGTTGTTATCCCTCTGTACAGACAGTTGGTGAGACCTCATCTTGCGTACTGCATGCAGTTCTGGAGACCCATCTCTGCAAGGACATAAACAGGATGGAGGCAGTCCAGAGGAGGGCAACTAAAATGGTGCAGGGTCTGCAACAGAAGCCATACAAAGAGAGACTAAAGGAGCTTAATATGTACACCTTGAGGAAAGGAGGGAGAGGGGACATGATAGAAACTTTTAAGTACCTCAAGGGAATCAACAAAGTCCAAAAGGGTAGCATCTTTCAGAAAAGAGATGTGTAAGAACAAGGGATACAATCTGAAGATGGGGGATGGCTCAGGGCAATATGAGGAAGTATTTTTTCACAGAGAGGGTGGTGGAAGCATGGAACGGCCTTCCTGAGGAGGTTCTGGGGTCAAAAACAGTGGGGGAATTCAAGAATGCATGGGACAGACTTAAGGCAATTCTTGGGGGGGAGGGGTAGGAAGAAGTAGGCGGTTAGTTAACTAGGATCTGCAGCTTATCCAATAGGTAGAGAAGAAAAAATTACTCACCTTAGTAATGTTGTTTCTTCTAATGGAGTCTTGTTGTATTCTGACAATAGCAGTGAGTCCCAACCTTTGAACTGCCCCGGAGATGAAAGAGTTAAATTTCCATGCCAGGCATGGAACGCTGAGCTCGAGCTCGGTTGAGACTCTGTCTGTTGCTATTTAAACTCAAACCGTCAGATCGTTATGAGCTAAACTCACTAAGGTCCTGTGTAGAAGCTGTAAACCTACACTAGCCAACTCGCTACTAAACATAAAACACATTTTTTGGTCCCAAAACAAAGACTCAAGTCAGGAGACCCCAAAAATGAAAAACACAACACACACTCACCACAAGAAAAAGGGGGTGAAAACAACAAGGTGGGCACCTACTGAGTGCCAACACTGCACTGCCCACCCATATCCCAAAAATACAGGTTACTCACCTGTAACAGGAGTTCTAGGAATGGTATATGTTGTTCATCCACACTGTCTGGCAGGTTTCTTGCCGCTTTAAATCTTGCCGGAAGGTCTTCAAGCTGGCTCCTCCCACCCACCCGGGTGGTAAAATTCTCGGCTCCGCCCCATGACGCCAGATCTGGCCTGCTGGAAGCTCAGGTTGTGCGTCGAAGCCGGGAGGTCGGAGAGTCAGGATGAACAACATATACCATTCCTAGAACTCCTGTTACAGGTGAGTAACCTGTATTTAGGACATGGATATGTTGTTCATCCACACTGTCTGGCAGACTCCTAGCAGTTCTCCGGGAGGAGGGGGCAAGGCGCACACCCCTACTTAGGGAATAAAGACTGGAGAACCGAGGCCCCAAAACCAGCATCCCGGCGTGACTCAAGGTCGATGTGGTAATGGGTAATGAGGTGTGTGCTGACTTCAGGTAGCAGCCTGCAGATTTCCTGGATAGGGACGTCCCTGGAAGCAGCCACCGATGCAGCAGTATGTGGGTAGAATGAGCTCTTATCCTCTGGCAGGCTCCATGCCCGCCAACTTGTAGCAGAGATCTATGGAGACGTGACCACCTGCTTCTCGTCCGCTTGGCTGCAGGTCTGCCAGGTGCGGCTTCAGCGTGGGTGACAAACAGCTGGTGAACCTCTCCAATTTCAGCCATCGCTCCTTATAATAAGCGCGCCTTCTAGGGTCCAAAGTATGGAGCCTGTATTCGCCTCCGAGGTGATTGGGGTAGAAAACCAGCGAGTCAACACCTGGTTAGGTGAAACTCCGACACCACCTTGGAAGGAATTTCGGTGGGCGAGGACTGCGGTTCTGTCCTGTGGAAGACCAGGTAAGGAGACTCGATGCAGAGCCTGAGTTCTCCCATCCTTCTGGCTGGACGGATAGCCACCAAGAAGGCGGTCTTCCACGACAGGTGAGAGAGTTACACCTGTCCATTGGTTCGAATGGCTTGCCCATGAGCTTTGCCAGTACCAGCAGTAAATCCCACGAAGGTGGAGGTTCTCGCACCGGAGGGGAAATGTGATCAAGGCCTTGAAAAGCCAGACCACCTTCTCCTGCGCCTACCGACTGCTCGGCCCGCGCCCGGTAAGCAGAGATGGCTGCCATGTGCACCCTTGGGTAGTCGACCTAAGCCCCTTGACTAGAAAGGGACCATAAATAGTCAAGATGCTTGCCAAAGGACAGGAAGAAGGGTCCAAGCCTTGCCTTGACACTAAATGGAAAATCTCTTCCATTTGAGAAGGCATAGCATTTTCTGGTCGACTTCACGGGACGCTCAACAACATTGAGGACCTCGTCAGAAGGCCCAAGGCCTGGAACTCTGGCCGTCTCAGGAACCAGGCATGCCAGGTGCAGGGATTGAAGGTCTGGATGGAACACCTTCCCTGATTGACTGAGAGCAGGTCCGGGCGAGCTGGAAGCTGCCTCGGGAGCCTGGAGCTGAGGCTGAGGAGATCTGGGTACCAGAACTGGCGGGCCAGTCTGGGGCTATCAGAATCACCTGCGCCTTGTCCCTCCTTGGTTTAGGAGAACCACCTTGTGAATCAAGGGAAATGGGGAAGGCGTAGAAGAGCCCGGGGTCCACAGCCTCGAAGGCATCCCCTGCAGCGAGCCCTGCTGAGGGGGCGGGCATGAAACAGCCTCAACCCGCTTCTTCCTGGAGGCAAACAGGTCCACCTGAGGTGTGCCCCAATGGGAGAACAGATCTTTGACTACCTCCAGGAGAGAGACCACTCGTGAGATGCAGCCCTATCTGGCTCAGGGCATCGGCCAGGGTGTTGGAGGCTCCTGCCATGCATGAATGGCTAGGAGATCCGCCTCCAGGCTGCGCACGAGTGACCAAATGCGAGAGCTTCCTTGCATAGAAGCATGGGAAGTCAGCCCCGCCTAGGTTTAGGTAGTACATGGTCGGGTATTATCCGCCTGGACTCGGACCACTTGACCCTCAAGAAACGGAGCACAAAGGCGGTGAGAGCTAGGCAGAACGCCCGAGCTCCAGCAGGTTGATGTGGCATCGACTCACTGGGGACCAGAGGCCGCAGCCTGATGTTCCCCAGATGGGCACCCCAACCCATCAGAGAGGCATCAGTCGATAGAGGGACCGGTCGGCTCGGGCGGACAAGCAGGATGCTCCTCCCTGCAGATGAGATGGAGCAGTCCACCACGGGAGGGCGTTCACATCTCCTGGGTCACCATCACTAGCTGGTCCAGCTGGATCGCAGCATTGTGACCACTGGCTGGCCAGACCCCACTGAAGGGGCGCATGTGCCAGCGTGCCCAACGGACCACGCTGGTACAGGTCACTATGAGACCCAGGAGGCGCAGGAAGTCCCGGGTAGGCGCGATTGCCCAACCAGAAATGATTGGGCAAGGAGGTAGAACCTCGGCCTGTCCGGCCGAGCCATGCTCTGGCTCGAAGAGAGTCGAGCTCTGCCCGATAAACAGAATCATCTGTTTCGGCTCGAGTTCGACTCTGGCCTCGTTGATGAGAAGGCCGACTTGAGAGCAAACCTGGAGGCTCAGATCTCTGGACGCTCCACTCCTCCTGTCTGGAGGGGCAGCTATCAACCAATCATCCAGGTAAGGGTACACCCGGACCCCTCGGGCGCGAGGAAGGGTGACACCACTGCAATGCATTTGGTGAAGACCCTGGGAGCTGGAGACAGGCCGAAGGGCATGGCTCGAACTTCGAAGAGGATCCCTCCGCTCAAGCGAAGGAATCTCCGGTGTGGACGACTTGATAGGGATGTTAAGAACACGCTCCTGCAGGTCCAGAGAGCAGAACCACACGCCGTGGTTCCAGGGATGGTATTATCTGAGCCAGAGTGACCATCCTGAAGGTTCGGGACCTTAGGAACTTGTTTCAGGTCGTGTAGGTCGAGAATGGTAGCCAGCCCCCGTCTGTTTTGGAACCAGGAAGTACCTGGACACAAACCTGGGTCTGAGGGAGGGTCCGCCACCTCCCTGATCACCTCCTTTTGGAGGAGGAGAGCGATGTCGGCCCGACGAGCCAACAGTGAGGCAGCGGACCCCGAGGTGCGACGGCTCTGAAGGGCGGGGCCTGCTCGAATTCTAGAGGCAGGCCTTTTCCCACCACCTCCAGAACCCACCTGTCCATGGTAATAACGGACCAGGCGGAAAGGAAGTGCCGGAGCCGTCCCCCCACAGAGGGAACCTGGGGTGAGGTGATGGGGTTGGGGGCGACACCCCTCAGCCCATCACTGGGCAGGCTTGGAGGAGGGACTGCCGAGGGCCTCCTGGGCCTTCTACCTCCCTGCTTCCTGTTGGAGGAAGCCCCGGGCTAGGTTTGGGATGCCAAGCCGAGAGCCTGCCCTAGCCCTGGCGTTGCTGGGCGGACGCGCCCAGCATGGCGCAGGAAGAACGAAATGGCTTAGGCTGTGGTTTGCGGCCTTTGTCATCTGAGCGGAAGAGACGAGTCAAGGTAGCACTGGACTTCTCGATCCTCTGCAGGTGACCTACCACCCCAGGGCCTAAGAGGTCGTCCCTAAAAGGAACATCCGCCAACTTGTGCTGGGTATCCGAAGTAAAGGTGGATATCCTCAGCAAGCCCAATGACGATAGCCACTCGGCGTCGCCACAGACCTGGCACATGAGTCTCAATGTCTAAACAGTCTGGAGCTGCTGTTTGACCACTGCCCTGCCCTGGTCCGCACCTGCCTGACCGTGGTCTGCAGATCCCGCGGAAGTATGAGATGATGACCTTATCCAGGGAGCCCAACAGGGCATGAGAAAAAAATGTGCCATGAGGATCGGCCGAATTGGTCGGGCGAAGGCCGAGGGAGGACGCGAGCATAGACTTTCACCGGGCATAGTCCAATTTCTTGACCCCTTGTCGGAGAGGTTTGTCCACATACCCTAGCGCTCCGGCACGCCAGAAAACGCTGTCGGTAGACCAAACCTCAGCCGAGGTGTTCGTAAAATGGACAGGGAACGGTCGGGACCGCGATACTTCCTGGCCATCCTGGCCGGGCGCAGGACAGGAAGTAGGGCTGCCAGAGCTCCAAGGCCGACCCACTATGGCCTCGCCACGGAAGAGCCTCGCGGGGAATCCCTCGGTCCAGAATCTCCGTGACGGGATATCTGGCCCGCTAGAAACGGGGTTCGAGCTTCATCCCGTGGACTCTGGAGATGAGTCGGGCAATCCTAGAAAGGACGGTATTGTCGCCCACCGACTGTCCTCCTGAGGACTCCAAGTCCATTCGCATGGAGAAAAGGGAGGACTGGTCTCGGACTGGAAGAAGTCCTCAAAGAGCTACCTCGGGCCTGAGCCACCCCTCCACCCTGCCGGGGAGCCGGCCGGAGTGGTGATAGACAGCCTATGGAGCAGTCCCTGAGCCGAACCGAGAATATTTGGTCGGAGCCCCAACCAACGGCTGTGGAGGCGGAGGTTCCACCGAATCGGTGGGGCAGCTGGATTTGTCGAACAACGGCCTGGGAACAGGCTCCCGGCTAAAGCGAGGGGTTGTTTGCCGCCCGTGACAGGCCACTTAATGGTCGGGAAGACGACGGCGTCGGCTTATTCCCTCGGGTCAGAAGGAGTTGTTGCCACATGAGTTCCTTTATACCTCCGACGCAACTTGCGCCGAAGCCTCCTCGCCGAGGAGGAGGTAGAGGACGGAAGCGGCGCGCGCTGCCGTGAGCCGCCGAGACCGACCTATGACGGGCGGGATCAGCTGGACCGCCAAGACGACGAGACCGAGAACTCGGTTAGCCGAGGACGGTGCGGGGAAGGTGTCGCGGGAATCGGCACTCCCGGTTCGGACGATTCAACCAAAGGCTCCGGAACCAGAGGCACAGACGGCGCCGACGCGATCCTCAACTCCCACTGGGGAATTGGAGAGGGGATCTCTCGCTCGACAACCCATCTAACGGTAGAGAAAAATCTCGACCTGCGCCGACAGGAGTCTCGGTCAGCTGGCCTGACGGGGACACCGTGACCAGTGGCCAAGCTGAGAGGCTTCACCAGTCGACGGCCGACAACCAGGAGAGGGATCTTTCCTGGCCCCAAGAGCGCCGACAGGAGACTTACCCTTGTCTCTCTTTGGACTGAGAAAACGGTTCAGAAGTTGGACCCTCACCTTTGCTCTAGAGGGTCAGACAAAGCTCCCTTAAAAAGAAGCCGACAAGAGGCACCGAGGAGAGATAGCGGGACAATGCCGCAGTCGAGGTAGAAGCGGCCTGCGCCGGCCCCTCTTCGAGGGCGATCATCTGCTCGAGCTGATCCGCCGAGCCCGCCGCCGCGGACACCGCCGACCGGGCCTCTTTTGACTTTACCGGAGGAAATCTCTTCTTGGGACGCCCCAGTTGTAAACGGGCAGCACGGTTCCCGAGGACGTGAGGCGAGAAAGAAGAGCACAGGTGCAGGCCCGCGGGTCGTGGCTCAAGGCCCAAGCAGTAGATGCACGTGGAGTACGGATCCTTCCGAGACATCTTCTGCCCGCAAGGGCACCTCCGGAAACCGGGAGTCGATTTGTCCATCGCAGCCGCGAGGGAGAGAAGACCGAAGTCTTTTTAGCAAAAACTTTTTAATTTCGAAAATTCAAAGAATTAGGAACCAGTCTTATACGCAGAGCGTTAAGGAGGGAACCTGAGCTTCCAAGCGGTAAGGAAGATCTGGCGTCATGGGGCGGAGCCAAGAGTTTTACCACCCGGCACATGAGTCCCCAATGTCTAAAGCAGTCTGGAGCTGTTCTAGAGATATGTCAAGCAGCTACCTGGAATACAGTTCACAGTTCACGGGTGGGTGGGTGGGAGGAGCCAGCTTGAAGACCTTCCGCAAGATTTAAAGCAGCAAGGAACCTGCCAGACAGTGTGGATGAACAACATATCCATGTCCCTAGAAACAGAGGTTCTGAGAGGGGCAGGCGGGGGGGTCAGAATACAGCAAGACTCCATTAGAAGAAACAACATTACTAAGGTGAGTAATTTTTTCTTCAAACAACATGAAGTCTTGCTGTATTCTGACAATAGCAGACTACAAAGCAGTAACTCCATGTAGGAGGGACAGAACCTACTTAGGGAATAGGCTCTGAAGCACAGCTGTGTCAAACTGGAGCATCACTCCTAGCCTGGATATCCAGGGGTAATGCTTGTAAAGTGTGAACTGTATTCCAGGTAGCTGTTGACATATCTCTAGAACAGGAATGTCCCTGGCAGCAGCCAGGGAAGCAGCTATACCTCTGGTAGAGTGAGCCCTCAGGCCTGAGGGTGGAACATTACCCAGTTTTTTATAACAAAATTGGATACAAGAGACAATCCACCTGGCAATGGATCTTTTAGTGGCAGGCTTCCCTTTACCAACCTCGCCATAAGTGAGGAACAGTTGGAGGGAGTCAAACCTGTGACCGTTGGTACGCTCTATGTAGTACCTAAGGGCCATTTTCACATCTGAACTGTGCAGCCTCCTCTCGCCAGAGGAGGAATGGTCAGTGAAGTACACAGGAAGAGACAGATTGATTTAGTGTGGAAATCTGAAACCACCTTAGGCAAGAAATTCCTAGTTAGATCCTGAGGACCACCTTATCTCTATGAAAGGAGAATAAAATCAGGCTCCACTGACAAAAGCTTGTAATTCTCTATGCGTCTGGCAGAAGTGATGGCTACCAGAAACACACAGTTTTCCAAGTCAGTACTTAGCTCTGCTGAAGACAAAGGCTCAAAGGGGTTGCATAAGCTGAGCAATGCAAACATTAAGGTCCCAAGCAGGGCAGGGTCCCTGAATGGAGGGCTGGTGTGAAGCAATCCCTTGAAAAACTTGGAGAATACAGGGTGAGCTGAAAGAGGAGAGGGCTTACCTGCTGAAATAAAAGCAGAAACAGCTGCCAGGTGCACCTTCAGTGTAGCTGGTCTCAGCCCCAAGCTATTTAAATGGACCGTATAATCAAGGACCGTGGGCAGATCAGCAGACTCTGGGGAAATATGCTTCCCAGAGCACCATATGGAAAATCTTTTCCATTTGGAATTATAAGTAGCCCTGGTAGAAGGTTTCATCGAAGCCTTCAGAATATCCATTACACCTTGAGAGAGGTGTAAATCAGCAAACTCTAACTCTTCAAGAGCCAGGCCTTGAGATAGAGAGATTTGAGATTCGGGTACCAAACCCTCCCCTGAGCATAGGTTAACAGGTTGTAATTCCTGGGAAGACACAGGGGAAGATGGACTGCTAAGGACAGTAGGAGTGGATATCAGGGCTGCCTGGCCCAGTCTGGAGCAATCAGGATCATCTTGCAGGGTTGAGATCTGATTTTGACTAGCACGTTGAACAGGAGAGGGAAGGGGGGAAAAGCATACAGGAACTTCCCTTCCCAACTGAGAACTAAGGCATCCAGGGGGACTGAGCCCAACACTGGGGGCCTGTAGCAAAAAAGGGGAAGTTGGTGATTGTCTGGGGCAGCAAAAAGATCCATCTGCGGGGTGCCCCATCTGGAAAATATCGCCTCCAAGACCAAGGGATCCAGTGACCATTCGTGATGGCCCTGGGATATCCTGCTGAGAGCATCTGCCAGGACATTGTCCTTGCCTGGGAGGTGAACTGCCGTGAGGGAGGTGTTCTGAGAGTAAGCCAGAGACCACAACTTCATTGCTTCTGTGCAAAAGGCCGTAGACCGAGTGCCTCCTTGCTTGTTGATGTACCACATTGTGGTGGTGTTGTCTGTTCTGACCTGGATAACCTTGTTCTGAACAGATAAGGAAAAAGCTTGAAGTGCTAGAAATACTGCTCTGAGTTCCAACAGATTGATGTGAAGCAGAGATTCCTGAGGGGACCACAACCCCTGGGTGGTGAGATCGCCCATGTGAGCCCCCCACCCCAAGAGGGAGGCATCTGTAGTAAGGATTAAAGAGTGAGACTGAGAGACAAAGGGAACCCCTTGTCTCAGATTGTTCTGATCCTGCCACCACTGTAGGGCCTGGATCAAGGTTCGAGTTACTGGGATCAGTTTGGTCAGAGGGTCCTTCCTTTGAGACCAGAAGGCTCTCAAATGGAACTGAATGTCCCTCATCTGAAATCTTGCTCCCTGCACTACTGCTGTGGAAGCAGCCATGTGCCCCAGGAGCTGTAGAAAATGCCTTGCTGGTCGAGACACCTGCAGGGTGAATGAGGAGGCCAGAGATACAAGGGTCCTTGCCCTGTCCAGGGGAAGGAAGCTCTGGCCTTTTCTGTGTCTAGCTCTGCGCCTATAAAGGTGAGGAGCTAAACAGGCTCTAGAACTGACTTTGAAAGATTCAGAAGGAAATCCAAAGAGGTGAGCAGTTGTTGGGTTATCTGTAAGTGTAACTTGACTTGGTCTGGGAACTGGCCTACTATGAGCCAGTCGTCCAGGTATGGGAAGATGGCAATCTTTTGCCTTCTTAGAGAAGCAACTACTACTGCCAGGCATTTTGTGAATACCCTTGGAGCAGAGGTCAGACCAAAGGGCATTGCTCTGAACTGGTAATGGCCTAAGGGCAGCTCGAACCTGAGGTACTTTCGATGGGAGCTTCTGATGAGAATATGGAAGTAGGCATCCTTGAGGTCCGGGGACACTAGCCAGTCCCCTGGCCTTAGAGGGGGTAGAATAATTCCCAGAGTCACCATTTTGAATTTTGGTTTTAAAGGTGCTTGTTTAAGTATCTGAGATCCAGGATGGGCATCCATTCTCCTGTCTTTTGGGGTAATGAAGTACCTGGAGTACAACCCTTTGCCCTGGTGTAGGGGTGGAACCCTTTCCACAGCTCTGACAGCTAGGAGAAAGAGACCTCTGCCTCTAGGGCAAGTGTCTCTGAGGGATTTGCAGGTGGAAAGGATCTGGTTCTCATCTTTGGAAACTTTTGAGCTGAGAACCAGTCCTGACTTACTACTTCCAGGACCCATTTGTCTGATGTCAGAGACTCCCAGTCCTGGACAAAGTAAACCAGCCTGCCCCCTATGGAAGGCCTGCCCCTGCCCTGGGATGCTGCCTTTGAGGAGTGGCCTGCCTTTCCTTGGCCTGTGCACTCCTATAGGTGGTCCTATATTTGTCCATTTTCTTCATGTAATTCTCTGTCTGCTCCCCAAACAGAGAATTATCCACAACAGGAAAATCCATGGCCTTAGTCTGGGTATCCTGTGACAAGCTAGTACATCTGAGCCAAGCCATTCTTCGAAGTGCCACAGATGTAGCCATGACTCTAGATGACACATCACTGGAGTCCACTGCAGCATGGAATTGCACCTTGGATGCCTCAATACCATCAGCAGCCGCCTGCTCCAGCTCCTTGGCAAGCTGGCCAGGGACCTGTTTTGCTAAAGCCATAACAGTGTCCCATCTGGATTTTGATACCTAGCAGTATAGGCCATATAATTGGCCTGTCTGAGTCCCAAGGATGCTGCCATGTACTTTTCTTTGCCATGGCATCAATCCTCCTGGAGTCCTTGTCCAGGGGGTGAAGCCAAGGAATATTTGCCTTATCACAGGCTGCAGCCTGCACTACCCAAACATGGCTGAATTGTTGTGTAAGGAACTCCGTATCTGAGCCTGACAATGTATACCTCTTGTCCATTCTTTTATCCACAGGAGCTACAGTGTTAGGAGTCTTTAAAATCTTAAATGTCTGTTTCCCAAAAGATTTGTGCAAGGGAATAGACAGCCTCCTAGACTCTGGGATATCCATCATTTCCACATAGCCAGGCTCCTCCTGGTCATCTACAGCTTCTTCCATAGGAAGCCGGAGGGTTTCAGCCACTTTTTTATAAAACATGAAATGAGAGGGAGGCTCAGAAAGCCTAGGAGGAGACACTCCTGAAGGTCTGTCTGGGGAGATGTCCAGGTCAATAGGCACATCCAGACTCTCAAAACCACATTCACCTTCCTCAAACTCCTCTTCCTCCTCCTCCGGTTCATAAAATTCCTCTAAATCATACTCTTGAACCGGTGGAACTGGCCGAACCGAGCGCCTGCCTGATGGTGCCGGTTCGGTCGGGACCGGGGAAAGCGACTGCACAATTTTGATCGCTTTGGTTATTTCTTCAGCGGTTGGAGAGGAAAGTTTTGGCTCTACACCAGCTGATTTTTCTTTTCTAGTTCTCTTAGCCGGAACCGACTCCTCAGAATTGGCTCTCCTTTTGCCCGAAGAAGTCTCGCCCTGGTCAGAGGGCACTCCTGATTCGGTTTGAACCGAACCGGGCTGGCCATCCGGTTCAGTGGACTTTTTGGCCTCCCTTTCCCTGAGCCTACCAACTCTCTTTTCCAGGGTAGCTGCAGGGAAATTTTTACAAATCTGGCAGTCTGCATTGAGGTGGTCAAACCCCAGACAATAAACACAGGTGGTGTAGGGATCAGCCTTAGCAAAGACTTCACCATACACACTACAGTGTTGAAACCCAGTGGGCCCGGTTTTTCTTTTGGGTTTCTCAGACATTGTGCCAGTCCTAACCAAACTTACCCTTTTAATGGCAATCCGCCAGGTAAGACCCTCTTATCAGTTCCTGACCGTGTCACGGGTCGTGGAAAAAAATGTAATAAAATCCGTTTTTTTTTTAGAACCGATAAGAACCGGTAACCACACTCTAAAAGTACAAATTAAGATTTTAAACAACTTGATCGGTTCAAACCGAACCGATGAACCGTTTACAAGTTCCACACAGAATAAAATAAAATATAACCTATCTAGTACTCACAAATACCACAGACAGAGACTGAACCGACAGGTTACAGTTTAAATTTGGTCGAAAACCGAGAAAAGCGGTACTTTAACCGACAAATTGAACCAAACAGAAGGAGAAATCTTCGGAGCGACTGTTCAGTGAGGCGGAGTAAAGAATCTGACGGTTTGAGTTTAAACAGCAACAGACAGAGTCTCAATCGAGCTCGAGCTCAGCGTTCCCTGCCTGGCATGGAAAGTTAACTCTTTCATCTCCGGGGCAGTTCGAAGGTTGGGACTCACTGCTATTGTCAGAATACAGCAAGACTTCATGTTGTTTGAAATGGGCAGACTAGGTGGGCCAAGCGGTCCTTATCTGCCATCAAAGTCTATGGAGATAGGCACAATTAGTTGTAACTATATGTGATGCAGCAGTGCCTGACAAGGGTCAAGATGTGTGGAACCCTCCCAGACTTAGGAGACTGAGCTTGTAAAAAAGAATAAGCCCTTAATACATGTGTGCAATCTGCAACAAAAAACAAAACAAAACCTGATCTTCCTGATCCCAGCTCCTGGCATGGGTAATCTGTTTGTGAGTGGTCTCCTGTTAGTGATGCCCCTGTGGTTGTTGCTGCCACTGTTGCCCATACCCCAGACCTGTGGCGAAGTGGAGAGAGGTGCATGTTTGTGGTGCAAGCAACCCCCCCCCCCGAATGACAGTACCAGCATATGCCACTAGACATGGTGTCCATCCGTCCTTCCTTCCTTCCTTCCTTCTTTCTTTCCCATAAATGGTTTTAAAATGTTACCTGTAACAGCAGCTCTTTCTCCACCACTTCTTCTGTCTTGCCAATAAGCCGTTTCTGCAACGTATGAATCTTCTGGATGAGTTCATATGTACTCGGATCACTAGCCTGCACAAGACCATGAACAAGGATTAAATCATTGTGGTCAACTTTGATATACAGCAGCAACTCTTGTAAATAGAGTCAGAGCTTTTTTTAAGAAATGTAAGGAAATCATCCAATCACAGGACTTCACGTTTTCCATCATGTTTATTGAGCTAATTCCTACTCTATCTTGTCCTTGAGTAATGAGGATTTTATTTCAGTGCAAACTAGAGCAAACGGAAGAGGGTATTTACCTGATCCCATCAGGACTAACATTCGTATAGCATGTTGACCAGTGAACAAGCTCACCACTGAAATAATTTCAACGGATGGCAGAGTCCACATCATTGAAAACAACAGTGAATCCCTACGATGCAAATGACTGAATGCGGAACTGATATAGCCTTGCTGTGAAACAATCTGGCTGAGAGTGGCTTCATCAAGAAATAATACAACAGTTAGAAAAAGATATTTATAGCCCAGAAGAAAAAATTATTCACCTTAGTAATATTGTTTCTTCTAATGTATTCTTTCATAGTCATAACTCTCTACAGTCTGCCTGCTCAGTAGAACTGCCCGGAGCAAATGGAACTATATGCTAATGATGGAATCATTATTGGCTCGTGACACACATTCAAACTGCTGCCCTCATCTGCTGCACATTCTATCAGTGTCTCTCAGATTTCTAAGATGCCTACAAGGCAATCTGTCCTACACTACTTAACTATTAAAGCTGTCTAATACAGCTTAACTACATGTTGTATACTAAAGCTGTAGCAATATCAGTATTAATAATGATAACAATAATTATATCACAAAATACCTTCCTGAAGTGCCAGAATCACCTGGAAAGAGAAAGGATAACGTAAAACCCCACAGGATTAAAATATGTCTGCCTGTGTTTGGGACTAGCAACCAAAAAGACTCATATAACAATGCAGAGGCTCTGGTTCTGGAAGGGGGGGAGGGAGAGTTATGAATATAGAAGAATACATTGGAAGAAACAATATTTTCATTTATTTATTTATTTAATCTAGGATTACAAATACCTTTGAGCCAAGGCTCTTTTACAAAGGTTCCACGTCAGAGACAGGACAATACAGTGGTACACAGTGGAGCAAATGCAATAAACAATAAGACAGGTGTTAACAAGGCAGATAAAACAACAGATTTAACATACAGTTACATAATATTAATTATAAGTAGAGCTTGCCAGAGGCAGTTGTCAATCAGGACAGAAGTGCAGGAAGAGAAGCGGGGTGGAGTGGTAGTGGGGTGGGTGGGTAGGGTAAGGGAGGGAGTGGAAGGGAGTGGTGCAACGAGTGGCTAGGTGGTTAAGGTGAGTAATTTTTTTCTTGTAACCCCATGTATTCTTCATATTCATAACTCTCTGCAGACTTCAAAGCGGTACTTTTGGAGGTGGGCAGAGAACCTACTTAGGAAAGAGGCTCTGCAGAACTGCTGTGCCAAACCTGGCATCACTTCAGATTGTATGTCCAAGCTATAATGTTTGGTAAAGGTGTGTACTGTTCTCCAGGTAGCTGCTTTACAGATTTCCACTAAAGGAATATCCCTTGAAGCTGCTATAGAAGCAGCTGTGCACCTAGTCGAATGGGCCCTGAGGCCTACTGGGGCCTGTTTTCCAGATTTTGAATAACAAAACTGAATGCACTGAACTATCCAGCGAGAGAGAGATCTCTTGGAGGCTAGAGTGCCTTTTCCGACATCCCCATAAGTGAGAAAAAGTTGTTTGTCACCTCTATGATCCTTGGTGTGGGTCAAATAGTAACTCAATGCCCTTTTCACATCCAGACTATGGAGTCTGCACTCCCCTGATCTGGCATGTTCTGCAAAGACTGGTAGCGTTATGGACTGATTTAAGTGGAAATCAGAGACCACTTTAGGAAGAAACCTCCTATTCTTCCGAAGCACTACCTTATCATTATGAAAGGATAAATAATCCTTCTCTACACATAGTGCTTGCAATTCACTTATCCTCCTTGCAGAAGTAACTGCAATCAAAAACACAGTTTTCCATGTGACATATTGTAAGTGAGCAGAAGACATGGGCTCAAAGAAAAAATTACTCACCTTAGTAATGTTGTTTCTTCTAATGGAGTCTTGCTGTATTCTGACTATTGCAGTTAGGTCCTGCCTTTCAACTGCCCCAGAGAACAAAGAGTTAACTTTCCATGGCCAGCATGGAATGTTCAGCGCGAGCTCGGTTGAAGCCCCTGTCTGCTGTTGTTTAAACTCCAACCGTCAGATCTTTACGAGCAATACTCACTAGAAGTTCTGTGTGGAAACTGTAAAACTCACACTAGCCAACTGGCAACTAAATTTATTAAAAAGGGTTTTTGGTTTCAAAGCAAAGACTCAAGTCAGGAAACCCAAAAAACAAAACACAACACACACCCAAAATAAAGGAGGGTGAAAAAGGGCACCTCTAGGGTGCCAACACTGCTCCTGCCCACCCACATCCCAAAAACCAGGTTCTGAGAGGGGAGGCGGGGAGGAGGTCAGAATACAGCAAGACTCCATTAGAAGAAACAACATTACTAAGGTGAGTAATTTTTTCTTCAAACAACATGAAGTCTTGCTGTATTCTGACTATTGCAGACTACCAAGCAGTACCTCCATGGAGGAGGGACAGAACCTACACTTTGGGAATAGGCTCTGAAGTACTGCTGTGCCAAACCGAGCATCACTCCTAGCCTGGATATCCAGAGAGTAATGCTTGGTGAATGTATGGACTGTTTTCCAGGTGGCTGCTTGACAAATTTCTAAGATAGGAATATCCCTGGCAGCAGCCAGGGAAGCAGCTGTACCTCTAGTAGAGTGAGCCCTCAGGCCTGAGGGTGGGGTTCTACCCAGTTTTTCATAGCAGAATTGTATACAAGAGACAATCCACCTGGCATTAGATCTTTTAGTGGCAGGTTTGCCCTTACCGACCTCTCCATATGTGAGGAACAACTGGAGGGACTCAAACCTGTGACCCTCGGTGCGCTCTGTGTAATAGCTGAGGGCCCTTTTAACATCCAAGCTGTGCAGCCTCCTCTCTCCAGAGGAGGAATGGTCAGTGAAGAAAACAGGGAGAGACATAGACTGATTGAGGTGGAAATCTGAAACCACCTTAGGCAAAAACTTCCTGTTAGTTCTTAGGACTACTTTATCTCTGTGTAAAGAGATGAAATCAGGCTCCACTGACAGGGCTTGCAATTCACTGATACGCCTGGCAGAGGTAATGGCTACCAAAAACACAGTTTTCCAAGTCAAGTACTTAAGCTCTGCTGAGGACAAAGGCTCAAAGGGTGGTTGCATAAGCTGAGCAATGCAAACATTAAGGTCCCAAGCAGGAGCAGGGTCCCTAAAGGGGGGGTTGGTGTGCATCAATCCCTTGAAGAACTTACAAAACACAGGATGGGCTGACAGAGGAGAGGACTTCCCTACTGACAAGAAGGCAGAAACAGCTGCCAGATGCACTTTAAGTGTAGCTGGCCTAAGTCCCAAGACATTAAGATGAACCATATAGTCCAGGACTGTAGGCAACCCAGCAGATCCTGGAGAAATATGCTTATTAGAGCACCAAATAGTGAACCTTTTCCATTTGGAGTTGTAAGTCTTTCTGGTGGAAGGCTTTCGAGAAGCCTTAAGGATATCCAGAACCCCTTGAGAAAGGTGTAGATCAGCAAACTCTAACTCTTCAAGAGCCATGCCTTGAGATTGAGAGATTTGAGGTTTGGATACCAAATCCTCCCCTGAGAGGATGTCAACAGGTTGTAATTCCTGGGAAGAGACAGGAGAAGGTGGACTGCTAAGGACAGCAACAGTGGGTACCAGGGCTGTCTGGCCCAGTCTGGAGCAATCAGAATCACTTTGCATGGTTGAGACCTGATCTTGACTAACACTTTGAACAGGAGAGGGAAGGGGGGAAAAGCATACAGGAATTTCCCTTCCCAATTCAGGATCAGAGCATCTGGGGGACTGAGCCCAAGACTAGGGGTCTCCAACAAAAGAGAAGAAGTTGGTGATTGTCTGGGGCTGCAAAAAGATCTATCTGTGGAGTGCCCCATCTCGAGAAAATCACTTTCAAAATGAGGGGATCTAGGGTCCATTCGTGATGGCCCTGGGATATCCTGCATGAGCATCTGCTAGGACATTGTCCTTCCTTGGGAGGTGAACTGCTATCAGAGAGATTTGCAGGGAATAAGTCAGAGACCACAACTTCATTGCTTCTGTGCACAAGGCCGCAGACCGAGTGCCTCCTTGCTTGTTGATGTACCACATTGTGGTGGTAATGTCTGTTCTGATCTGGACCACCTTGTTCTGTACAGATTTGGAAAAGGCTTGCAGTGCCAAAAACACTGCTCTGAGTTCCAAGAGATTGATGTGAAGCAGAGATTCTTGAGGTGACTACAGGCCTTGGGTGGTAAGATCCCCCAAGTGAGCTCCCCAGCCCAGCAGGGAGGCATCTGTGGTGGGTATCACTGAATGAGACTGAGTGACAAAAGGAACTCCCTGTCTCAAATTGTCTTGATCCTGCCACCATTGCAAAGCCTGGATCAGGGTTCGAGTGACTGGGACTAGTTTGGTAAGGGAATCCTTTCTTTGGGACCAGAAGGCTCTTAAGTGGAACTGAATGTCCCTCATCTGAAATCTTGCCCCCTGGACCACTGCTGTAGAGGCTGCCATGTGGTCCAGGAGCTGAAGGAAATGCCTTGCTGGTCGAGACACATGAAGGGTGAATGAAGAGGCCAGTTCTATAAGGGTCCTTGCCCTGTCCAGGGGAAGGAAGGCTCTTGCCCTTATTGTATCCAGCTCTGCCCCTATATAAAGGTGAGGAGCTGTACTGGCTCGAGAACTGACTTTGGAAGGCTGAGGAGGAATCCTAAGGAAGTGAGCACTTGCTGAGTTATTTGCAGATGTGACTTGACTTGGTCTGGAGACTGACCCACTATGAGCCAGTCGTCCAAGTATGGAAAGATGGAGATCTTTTTTCTCCTTAGGAAAGCAACCACTACTGCCAGGCACTTTGTGAACACCCTTGGGGCTGATGTTAGGCCAAAGGGCATTGCTCTGAATTGATACTGGCCTAAGAGCAACTCGAACCTGAGGTACTTTCTGTGGGAGCACATGATGGGAATGTGAAAATAGGCATCTTTGAGGTCCAGGGAGGCTAGCCAGTTCCCTGGCCTTAGAGAGGGCAGAATTATTCCCAGAGTCACCATTTTGAATTTTGGTTTTAAAAGGTGCTTATTCAGATATCTTAGATCCAGGATGGGCCGCCTTTCTCCTGTTTTTTGGGGGTTAGGAAGTACCTGGAGAACAATCCTTTTCCCCTGTGTAGGGTAGGAACCCTTTCTATGGCTCTGAGAGCCAGGAGGGAAGAAACCTCTGCCTCTAGGGCAAGGGTCTCTGATGGATTTGTAGGTGGAAAGAATCTGGTTCTCATCTTGGGAAATTTTTTGAAGCTGAGAACCAGTCCCTGGCTTACTACTTCCAGGACCCACTTGTCTGATGTCAGAGACTTCCAGTCCTGGACAAAGTAAGCCAGCCTGCCCCCTACAGGTACTGGAGAATCGGCCCGGGCAGACCCATCAGGGTGTCTGCTTGGCAGGGGCTTTAGGCAAAGGGGTGGAAGCAGGCCTGCTCATTCCCTGTCTGCCTCTCCTTCTGAAGAACCCCCTGTGAGCATAAGCAGAAGAGGAGGCCTGGGCTTGGTAAAACGGCCTTTGAAAGGGCCTGCCCCTGCCCCTGGAATGCTGTCTCTGAGGAGTGGCTTGCCTTTCTTTGGCCTGAGCACTCCTGTAGGTGGTCTTGTACTCGTCCATCTCTTTCATGTAGTTCTCTGTCTGCTCCCCAAACAGAGAATTACCAATGACAGGGAAATCCATGGCCTTAGCCTGGGTATCCTGTGATAGGCTAGTACATCTGAGCCAAGCCATCCTCCGAAGGACCACAGATGTAGCCATGACTCTAGATGAAACATCATTGGAGTCCACAGCAGCATGAAATTGCACCTTGGATGCCTCAATCCCATCCGCAGCTACCTGCTCCAGCTCCTTGGCAAGCTGGTCAGGGGCCTGTTTAGCCAGAGCCAACACAGTGTCCCACCTGGACTTCTGGTATCTAGCTGTGTAGGCCATATAGTTAGCCTGCCTGAGTCCCAAAGATGCTGCCATGTACTGCTTCTTTGCCATGGCATCAATCCTCCTGGAGTCCTTATCTGGGGGGTGTGATGCCAAGGGAATATTTGCCTTATCACAGGCAGCAGCCTGCACTACCTCAACATGGCTGCATTGCTGGGAAAGGAACTCCGTGTCCGAGCCTGAAAGGGTATACCTCTTGTCCATTTGTCTGTCCACAGGAGGTATGGAATTAGGAGTCTTTAGAATTTTAAACGTCTGTTTCTCAAAAGATTTATGGAGTAGAATAGACAATCTCCTGGACTCTGGGATGTCCATCATCTCAACAAAATCAAGCTCCTCCTGATCCTCTACTGCTTCTTCCATTGGAAGCTGGAGGATTTCAGCCACTTTCTTGTAAAACATAAAGTGGGAAGGGGACTCAGAAAGCCTAGGAGGAGAAACACCTTAAGGTCTGTCTGGGGAGATATCCGGGTCAATAGGCACATCCAGACTTTCATAATCACCATCATCATCATTATCCTCATACTCTCCCTCCTCCTCCTCCGGTTCATAAAATTCTTCTAAAGTATAATCCGGAACCGGGGGAACCGACCGAACCGAGCTCCTGCCAGATGGTGCTGGTTTGGCCGGAACCGAGGTTAGCGATTGAACTATCCTTATCGCTTTGGCTATTTCATCAGCGGTTGGAGAAAGAATTTGTGGATCCGAACTGGATAATTTTTCTTTTCTCTGTCTTTTAACCGGAACTGACTCCTCAGAATTGGCTGTCCTTTTGCCCAAAGAAGTTTTGCCCTGGTCAGAGGGCACTCCTTCTGGTTCGATCGGAACTGAACCGGGCTGGCCATCTGGGTCAGCGGACTTCTCGGCCTCCCTTTCCCTCAGTCTACCTACTCTCTTATCCAGGGTAGCTTTGGGAAAACTTTTACAAATTTGGCAGTCTGAATCGAGATGGTCAAACCCCAGACAATAAACACAGGTGGTGTGGGGATCAGCCTTAGCAAAGGCTTCCCAACACACACTACAGTGTTGAAACCCAGTGGACCCGGTTTTTTTCTTGGGTTTCTCAGACATGGCCAATCCTATCCAAAACGTACCCTTTTTTCGGCAATCCGCCAGGCAAGACACTCCTATCGGTTCCTGACCGTGTTACGGGTCTTGGAAAAAAACGTAATTAAATCCGTTTTTTTTTTAGAACCAATACGGACCGGTTACCACACTCTAAAAAATTCAAAACTTTTTTAAGACCAATCTGATTGGTTTGAACCGAACCGATCCAATATTTACAAGTTCCACACAGAAACTAAATGCAAAACCTATCTAGTACTCACGGTACCACAGAAAAAGACTTAAATCGACAGGTTCAGTAGCAGAAATTTGATAGAAACCGAGCGAAAAAACGACACTTTAACCAACTTTTTTGAACCGAGCAAAGGAGAAATCTCCGGAGCGACTGTTCAGTGAGGTGGAGTAAAGAATCTGACGGTTGGAGTTTAAACAACAGCAGACAGGGGCTTCAACCGAGCTTGCGCTGAATGTTCCATGCTGGCCATGGAAAGTTAACTCTTTGTTCTCCAGGGCAGTTGAAAGGCAGGACCTAACTGAAATAGTCAGAATACAGCAATACTTCATGTTGTTTGAAGGGAGGTTTCATAAACTGAGCAATGCAAATGTTCAGATCCCACACTGGATGCTAGTGACATAAACCTTTAAAGAACTTTTTGAAAATGGGATTAGATGCAATGGAAACATTTTTTCTAGCAGAAATAAAAGCTGAGACTGATGCCAAATGTACCTCTAAGGATGTGTATTTCAATCCTTGTGAATGCAAATAAGTGAGGTACTCCAATAAGACTGGGATTTCTGCCAGAGAAGAAGTCTGTTTGGCATCACACCAAATTGAAAACCTTTTCCGTTTTGCATTGTAGGTTTTCTTGGTAGAAGGCTTCCTATAGCCTTTCAGGATATCCAAAACCGCTTGAGAAAGTTTGATTTGAAAATTCTAAGTCCTCAAGAGCCAGGCCTTGAGCCTGAGAGACTTGAGGTTCAGGTACAAGATTTTCCCTTGATAGGAGGTTAGGAGATTGCGCCTCCTGGGGAAGTGTATCGGTTTGGACACTGACATGGACAGCAGAAGGGAATACCATGGCTGGCTGTCCCAGTCTGATTCTTTCAGAATCATGGACGCAGGCTGTGACCTGAGTTTGATCAGCACTCTGAAGATGAGAGGAAAAGGAGAGAAGGCATACAAATGTCTCCCTGACCAATCCAGAGCCAGGATATCCAGTGAAATTGTACTCTTGGCTGGTGGCCTGCAACAAAATAGAGGCAATAGGTGATTCTCGTGGGAGGCGAAGAGATCTACCTCTGGAGTGCCCCATCTCCTGAACAGTGAGTACAGTACCTGTCTGTTTAGAGACCATTTGTGATGTGCCTGGTTGATTCTGCTTTAGGCATCTGCCAGGGTATTGTCCTTGCCTGGGACATGAATGGCCTGCAGGGAAGCTTTTAGTGAGTAGGCCAGTTCCCATATTCTCATGGCCTCAGGGGATCTGACCTTGTTCCCCCTTGCTTGTTTATGTAATACATTGTAGTGGTGTTGTCTGTTCTGACCTGCACCACTTTGCCTTGTATCAGTTGAGAGAAATTTTTTAGGGCCAGAAATACTGCTCAGAGCTCCAGCAGATTTACGTGAAGGACAGATTCCACACTTGACCAAGTGCTATTGGTAGTGTGATCTCCTAGGTGAGCACCCCATCCTAACAGAGAAGCGTCTGTTGTAAGGATAACTGAAGGATTTCCCCTCTGAAAGGGAACTCCTGCTCTTAGGTTGTATGCCTCTGTCCACCACTCTAGGGACTCGAGCACAGATTTTGTTACTGGAATCAATTTTGACATTTTGTCTTTTCTTTGGCTCCAATGTGCCCTGAGATTAAACTGAATATACCTCATTCGAAATCTTGCTCCCAAGCCAACTCCTGTTGCTGCAGCCATGTGTCCCAGCATCTGCAAGTATCTCTTTGCTGGACATGGCTTGCCCCACTTGAATGAGGTAATCAGTTGCAGGATACTTTAAACCCTATCTTCTGGAAGAAAGGCTCTTCCCTTTAAAGTATCCAGTTCTGCTCCAATGAAGTGCAGGACTTGTACTGGTGTGAGAATGGATTTTTCCTGGTTTAACAGGAATCCTAGAGATTGTGACAGGTTTTTTGTTATTGACAGGTGTTCTACCACCTGCTGTGATGACTTTCCCATGACTAGCCAGTCGAGATATGGAAAAAATGAAATTCCCAACCTTTGTAGGTCTGCTACTACCACTGCCAGGCATTTTGTAAACACCCTTGGCGCTGAGGAGAGACCGAAGAGCAGGGCTGAAAACTGGTAGTGACATGAAGGGAGTCTGAACCTGAGATACTTTCTGTGAGACTCCCTTATAGGGATGTGGAAATAGGCATCCTTTGAATCCAGAGATACCAGCCAATCTCCTTTCTGAATGACTGGCAAGATCTGAGACAGTGTAACCATTTTGAATCTTGGTTTTACAAGATACTTGTTCAGATGCTCTAGAATAGGCCGCCACTCCCCATTTTTCTTTTTGGTGAGGAAGTATCGAGAATAAAAGCCTCTTCCTCTCTGAAGCTTTGGTACAGGCTCCACTGCTTTTATGTGGAGCAAGGTTTGAACCTCTTTTTCCAGAAGCTGTTTCTCCATTAGACAAGCTGGTTTGAACAGCCTTGATTTTAGAGGAGGAAGACACTTGAAGCTCAGGGACAGTCCTTGACTCACTAGTTCCAAAACCCACTTGCCTGTGGTAATGGCCAGCCAGGCCTGGAAAAAGTGGGTCAGTCTGCCCCCAACTTGTACCAGGGAGGCGGCCTTGACAATGAAGTCAGGGATTTTGTTTAGGCTGTGCTTGAGCCTGGGTGGAGAGGGAACCTCTCCTGGAACCCCTCCAACCTCTGGCCCTGTAATACCCAGTCTGTTGTGGGTAGGGCTGTAACTGTGGGACAGCTTGAGCCTGATAGAAGTGCCTACCATATGGGGACCTTCCTCTGCCTCCCCTTCCATAAGGCCTGTATGAGGTGGAAGGCCTTTCCTTGGATGAATTACTCTTATAGGTGGCTTTATATTCATCCACCTTTTTCATATAATCTTCAGTATGCTTGTCGAAGAGTGAGTGGGCTTGCACAGGAAAATCCATGGCCTTAGTCTGGGTATCCTGTGTCAAATTAGTAGCCCTTAGCCATGCCAACCTTCTCATGGCTACAGTTAGAGCCATCCACCTAGAAGCATTATCACTGGCATCTGCTGCCATTTGGAACTGGTATTTGGATGCTTCCAATCTAAATCTTGCTGTTTCTGCTAGGTTCATCAGAGGTAGGGGAGGGAACCTTCTCTGACATTGCCAAAACCGACTGCCACAGTGTTTTCTGATACCGTGCAGCATAAGCCTGGTAATTAGCTTGTCTGACCCCCAGAGAGGCAGCTAAATACCCTTTCTTAGACATACTGTCTATTTTCCTGGACTCCTTCTCAGGTGGATGAGATGATAGAGGAACCCTTGCCTTCTCACAGGCTGCCTGCTGTACTATACCCTGATGCTCAGGGTGAGAATAAAGGAATTCAGCCCCTTGTCTGTCCAGCTGATACTTCTTTTCCGCCTTCTTATCCAGAGGCAGGACAGAATTTTGGTTGTGCAGGATAGTAAATAAATCTTTTTTAAATAATTTATTTATAGGGAGAAGAATTTTCTTAGTGGATGTTAACCCCATCATCTCCATGTATTCGGCCTCCTCCTCATCTTCTATAACTTCAGTGGTAGCCAGATCAAGGGCATCCACTATTTTCCTTACAAAGGAAAAATGTGAGGAAAAATCCTCAGGTCTAGGAGGAGAGCCAAATTCCTGCTCTGGTGAGATCTCCGGCTCAATGGGCTCACCATTATCAGCCTCTGGTGCATCATAATCCCCATAATCCATATTCTGGGAGGGGAAATCAAAGGAAGGAGTATGCTCCTGAACCCTTGGAGGGGGGAGGGAGGGGTGGAGAAGGTATAAAACCCTGTATTGCCTGAATGACCTTCATGGCCTAGGCAATCTCCTCAGCGGTTGGCAGACTGTGAGGCACAGAAGAATATCCTTTTGTTTTTTTCCTGGGGTTCAACGTGCTTGGTCTTTTTGGTTTTCTTGGAGGGGACCAGAGAGTCAGCCAGACCACTCATCCTTTTCAAGGTGCCTGAATCACCCTTTTCAGGGGTGTGTAGAGAAGAGACAGCAGTTTCACCCGCAGATTTTGAAGGTGTTGGCTGGTCAGAGCCTGAAGCACCTTTATCCAGTCTCTTTTGCAACCTTTCCAATCTTTTTTCCACTGTCTTTTGTGAAAAAGATTTGCAAATTTCACAATTAGAAGACAAATGCTCAGTTCCCAGACAAGACTACATAGCATTCATTAGTGTCTGCTCTGGCAAACACATCCTCACATTTAATACAGTTTTTAAACCCTGGGTGACCAGTCTTTTTCTTAGGTTTTTCTGACGGTTCCATTTCCAGGAGAGAAAAGCAAACCGCAAACAGGTAAAACTTTTTTTTTTTTTTGCGGTTGGTTCAGGAACCGATCAGGTTCCGAAAATGAACCGAGAGTTTTTTAAATTTGAACCGGGTTAGTGGTTCACAGCAACCGGGTTAGCGGTTGAAAAGAAACCGGGTCAGCGGTTTCAAAATATAGTTTTAAACAATTTCAACAGTAAAATATACATTAAAATGTTGCAGAAAAGTTTCGCAACTAAAGATAAACTACCCAGTTCCTCAACGGCTATCCCGAACCGTGAGGAACTGAGAAAATGACACTAAAACTAAAATAAACTAAATAAACATTAGAATAAGAAATACAATAAATGAAGGCAGCAGTAAGAATATTTAAGTATAACAAATTATACTTTACGAATAGCCAACGAACGACCTAAGGGAAGTCTCCTGGGTGACCTGACTTGTAAGGCAGAGTAAGAAATCTGAGACACTGATAGAATGTGCAGCAGATGAGGGCAGCAGTTCCATCATTAGCATGTAGTTCCATTTGCTCTGAGCAGTTCTACTGAGCAGGCAGACTGCAGAGAGTTATGAATATGAAGAATACATGGAGTCAGAATATACAACTGTATTCTAGTTCTAATAAAAAAGGAGGGCACTCACCACTATGAATGAACAGACGCCAAGCTCCTGGTGTATAGCTATGGTGGTCATTTATTAAAAGTGGCAATCACATAAAGCAGAGAGTTGCCCACCTGACGCATTTCACACCTTATGGTGCAAAACACGTCAGGCAGGCAAATGTCTGCGTCACGTGATTGTCACTTTTAATAAATGCTAACTGGAGCTATACACCAGGAGCCTGGTGTCTGTTCATTCATGGTGGTGAGTGCCTGACTTTTATGTTTCACCAGCTGTTGATGTGTCAAGGAGCATCACCAGCCCAGCGCATGCTATTTCTGTTTAAACTATTCTAGGTCTAAACAATGATCAAAAGATACACCTATCAGTGTATGCATTGTAAAGTCAATATTGTATACACTGCATTGTTTAATTTTGTATTGTAGCCTCTATACATGTAGTTCTGTGTTGTTACTTTGCTCCAACCTTGTTGCCTTAATTTTCCCCACCCACAGACTGTATCACCTAACGAGATTCTTGCTGTATCTCTGTATGTCTACCTAGTGAAACAATCACAATAAATCAGTTACAGTGTACGCTTACTACACCACCACTAGACCACAGAAACAAGTTAATGTTTTCCAGTCTGAGATCAGCAGGCAGATAGTCACAAGGGGAGAGGGGACTTGATATAAAGAGCCATTTTTGCCCAGCTCAGTGATGCTAGGGTGGCAAAGTCATGCCTCCATACAGGGGAACTGATTCACACTGAGGACCAACCTCCTACCAAAACCTGGAGGTGTCTCGGCTGAGCAGTGCAGGAGCCATTGTGCCCATGCTCTAAGAAGATACATAGCTCCCCCCGCTTCACAAGCACCTCCATCTTTGTGTTAAAAGAACCACAACTGATGCCCCGTAACCAAAAGTCAAGTGTGAAAGAGCGGACTCAAACAGTGGAGGTGTGAGGGATACACAGCAGATAAAATCCTGGAACAAGCATGGCAGCTATAAGTCTCCAACTGCCCACATTCCAATGATCTGGCTGCCCCCAACACAATGGATCCCTGTGAATGTAGTGAAAAATGAAAATGATGTACTCACCATAATTCTTGATCTTCCAGAATATCTTCACCATTCATCACTGATAGGTTTGTGGCGGAGGTGCTAGGGCCCCATGGGAGCATACAGCTTTAAGATTTTTGGAGTGGGGGAGCCGACACTGGGAACGGCACTGCCCACGAGGCAGATGTGTGACTTGGCACTCATGGACTGGCCAGTAACTGATGCCAGCTCCCTCCCTCCTCAGTGCTGTCTACCTAGTAGAGGAAAAAGGGGTAAGAAGATAGAAAGGGTGGGGCAAGGGAGCCCAAGGGATAGGGAAAAGGATATAGGATATAAAATTAACAAAGTAATAAAAAGCAACCGGAGAGTGAGAATTCTTCAGGGTGGAGGGACTTTAAGGTAGTCAAGCATGACCAGGATAACTCGGCAGCTGTAGAAGAAAAAGGGGGAGGGAGAGAGAGAGAGACAGGGCACCCAGTTCTCAGTCTGAACTAAAGAGAGTCAGAAGAGCTTACTTGATCTCAGAGTATAGGGAACTATGTCCGACACTGCTTAAAATGCTGATGCCAAAAAGGTATGTAGTCCAAGTAGGACTAGCTATGGAAGATTTACAAGGAAAAGAGAGATGCTCTGGGCTGATAAAGTAGGCATAGGAGCCCTGATAGGAGCTAGCTGGTCTGAGGTGTTCAACTGATAAAACGACCAGAAGTGATAATAGTAAGCCCCACATGACCAAGATGATCTGGAGAGAAGCCTTGATTCCAAAGGAATGAAGGCTAACCCAGGACTCCAAAATCTTAAAACTGCTCAGAAAAGCAAACAGCCTGGAAAAGGCAGAGAAAAAAATTTAATGAATTTCCCCCTAGGAAAAGGCCGAGAACAGAGGGTACGCAACCAGAAGAGGTAGGAGTAGGGAATTCCAAGAAATCCCCTTCCTATGTTCTCTCTATCGCCAGAGGGAACTACTAAGAGGCGCTCAGAGAAAGAGATGTAGCAGGCACAGCTAAGGGCTATAAGAGGCAAGCTAAACTAGAACAAAATTGGCTGGGTGTCAATATCTGGCCCTTGTGATATGTCCCTCTAAGCTCTGCCCTAAGAGGAGTCAGGAGAAGTAGGGGAACAGCAAAGAAACATTCCCCCTAGTAGGAATGGGGAAGGGGTAGACCACCAAGACAAGAACTCTCTTTCTCCAAGTCCCTCTTTCCTAGGAAAGAAAATTTTTTTTTTCACGAGGTGCTGAAAAAGGTGGAGCAAAGATGTCAAGAAGGTAGAGGTGCCATCTCCCTAAAAGTTAAATTTTTTTCCAAATATGTTTTTTTTGGGGGTTGCACATGGGCGACCAATGTAACAAATTCCCGAACATGTTTGCCTCGTGATGCCCTTCCCCTCTTTTTTTTTTTTAAACACCAAAGAAAGGGGGAAGGCAGAAGAGGAAGGAGGCTGCCCAGAACTTAGCCATCAAGGGGGATGTTGGGTGGGTTGCAGTGATGAATGTGAAGATATTCTGGAAGATCACGAATTATGGTGTTATGTAATTTTAGTATCTTCCAAGAATCAGTCGTCACCATTCATCACTGGTGGGTCAGAGTCCCAAGTCACCACCGGATGGTGGGGTCAGAAAACCCTGTGGGAAATGATTGTTCCTTCATCCTCTTGTGGGGGAGATACAAGGAGGCAGGGGCCCCTCACAGGTCTGGTGAGGCCCGAGACTGGTCACAGGCAGGTGGAAGCTCCCTGAGAGCAGGAAGGCATTCTGCAAGCTCATGCCTGACCCAGCAGGAAAAAAAAAAATGGGTCCCCTGGTAACATGAAGCAAACACCCTATGCTGGGCCACGGGTGACAACCTGGAAAGGCAAAGCCGTGCTGTCTGCCTAATACAGACTGCAGTTCCTACCAGACTGGAGGCTACCTTGTTGGTGTCATAAGACACCCTTGACTGGTGTCTCACCAGTTCCAGACCCTGGCCAGAAAGGCGAATGGCTTGCCTGGGTGCCTCACAGTCTGGCATGGATGCTAGAAGCTGTCCTAGCATTGCTCAAAGGTGTCTACCATAGGTAGCCTGGTGTGCAGCAATGCACAGCATAGTGCGCGCCATTGAGAAAACTCTTCTACTGCAATGGTCAAACTCGGCTGAGTCTGACTTAGGGGGATGGTCATATTATGGGTGACAAGGCCCAGAAGGGGTCTCCAGGATCTGTACTCCAGAAGTTGGATCAGGCACGGCACCTGGAGACCCCCCAGGGTGTGCAGTACCTGCGCTGGCAGTCCCTTGGGGCTAGAGAGGGGGGCAGAGGGATGAAGCCAGACATTCTCAGATGCCTATGTAAATGGCTGTGGCCATGGAGGTATGACAGTAATGTCAGAACTGTACTCCCCATTAAAGGACAGTGTTGTCAAGCAGGATTGCAGCCAGGAAAGTGGGAAATGTGCAGCTCCTCCATCATCCCCGAAAGAGGGGAACTGGTAGAAAAAGATTGCGAGAAAACAGAAGGCTTAAACCAGTACTTCTGATCTGTGTTCACAAAAAGGAAGGCAGGGGGGATGGGCCAAGCCTGCATAGCAGCAACACCCAGGGACCAGGGTTTGACACAAGCCCCTTCACAGAGGCTCAAGTTTTGGAAGTTTTAAATAAACTAAAGGTGGACAAAGCCATGGGACCGGATGGGATTCACCCTAGAGTTCTCAGTGAGCTGGACAGTGTACTAGCAGCACCCCTAGCAGAACTATTCACCAAATCACTAACGAGTGGGACCGTACTGGAGGACTGAAAAAGGGCAACAGGGTTCCGGCTCCAAAAACAGGGAGCAGGCTTAGGTTAGCCCGGCCCTTCTACAATTACTAAGAAATCGGGATAACCTCTGGCACCTTGCCACTGAAACGGGTCATCTGTCTGATAGGCAGGCTTACAATGCAGCCCGGAATAAGTGCTCATGGGCCATCAGGAAAGTCAAGGCCGACCATTACCAGGCCTCCCTTACCTCCTCCTGGGGCTTGGCCCGGACTTTCTGGGATAATATTAAGCAACTTAACGGAAAAGCTCGCTCCCCTGCCCCATCCCAGCTCACTAGAAATGGCACTACCACCACCACCGAGCCTGCCACCATAGCTAACTGGTTCAACACCGCTTTCACTGACCTTAGCTCAGTCCTCCCTAGTAATTTCTTTGACCCTCCCCCCAACCAACCTCCCCCTGTCCTCCAGCGCCCCAGCTTCCACCTGCGCAAGATTTCCACCCGGGAAGCCAGACCCATCCTAATCAAAGCTTTGAATGGCAACAGTCCCGGCAGTGACTCACTGGACCCCAGTATTCTCAGACTGGTGCTAGATGAAGTCCTTGCCCCACTCACCAGCCTACTTAACCAGTCACTCTGCCTGGGACAATTTCCTACAGCTTGGAAAACAGCCATTATCACGCCAATTCATAAAGGGGGCGACAGGTCATCGGCCAACAACTACCAGCCAATCTCCATCCTCCCCCCCCCATCTCTAAAGCCCTGTAGAAAGTGGTGGCCATTCAAATCGCTGATTATCTGGCTAAGCATAACATCCTATGCCCAGAGCAACATGGCTTCCGTGCTGGTCACAGTACCAGCACTGCCCTAATTGAATTCTCCAACTTCCTACACTCCTCCTTGGATACCAGCTCCCTAGCTGGTGCAGTGTTCATCGACCTCTCAAAGGCCTTCGACACCGTCTCCCATCCACTTCTGCTGAATGCACTCTGCCACACTGGTCTCTCGGCTGGCCCCCTAGCATGGTGCACAAGCTATCTTGACGCTCGATCACAGTGTGTAAAAATCAATAGCACAGTCTCCGATACCCGTCCCATTCACTCTGGGGTCCCCCAAGGCTCCATCCTGGGCCCCTTCTCTTCTCGCTCTATCTGAACACCCTGCCCAGTGCATGCCCTGGCAAAATTCTACTGTATGCAGATGCGCTGTCCTTTTGCCACCCACATAATCCCGTCTCCCTCAGGGCACCCTACAGCAGTCTTTCAACAGTGCGAAGCTTGGTTTAAGGGCGCAGACTCGTCATCAATCTTAAAAAGACCAAAGCTATGCTCTTCTTCCACCCCAAAACAAAGCTAGCAACCACCCACTCTATATCCTTCCAAGTACCAATCAGCCACTGGAACAAGTCTGCTCCTACAAATACCTTGGGGTTACCTTCGACTCAGCCCTCACATTTCACAACCACATCAATGCCCTAACATCCGCCACTAACACACGACTTGGCATACTCTTCCGTCATAGAACCTGCCTTCCCCCAAATGCTCTCCGGCTCGCTGTTACATCATCCGTTCTGTCCCTTGTAGACTATGGTCTACCAGTCTATGGTGCTGCCGACACCACTGCACTCAAAAAAATTCACTTAACCCTGAACAAAGCCTGCAGATTGATTACTGGTACCCCCAGGCTCACACACACCTGTCAGCTGTATGTCGAGGCTAAATTGCTTACCCTGGATGAACGGCTCCAATACCAAACCTGTCTCCTCACAAAAACCCACTCGGGCTCTCCCCCCCTGGGGTAACGGCATCCATCCACCAGAGCCCTCCCACTATTGCAACACGGTCTTCCAACAAGACCACTCTAATGGTCCCCAGATCAAGAACCAGCCGTGGCCAGAGGTCCTTCTGCTATAGAGCCCCAACCTGGTTTAACTCTCTCCCTGCCCCCATCACCAATGCCACCACCATCTCCAAGTTCAAAACCACCCTTCGAAACCACATCATCAACACTGTGAATCGCTCCTGTCTCTGGAAAGTAGCCTCCACCGCATTTTCTGACAACGCCCGGCGGCTCTCCACCTAGCCATCCCCACCACCACTTCCCTGTACACCGTGCCTATGTTTAACCTGGCCAGTACCAGCTGTTTCAGTGTTTACCTATTAGATTGCTCACTATTTATACCAACTTGTGTAACACCTGTTCTCAATTACATGTACCCTGTAACCCAAATGTATTTGTCTGACCACAGTGTGACGTGGCGCCTCTGTTGAACGCCTATTGTTTTGCTAACCTACGCTATGTAACCAAAAACACAATGTATGTCTTTATGTGACGGAAGTACCTTTGGAAACGAGCCTCTGGCTCAAAGGTTGTAAACTGATTTTACAAATAAATAAATAAATAAAAAAGGCTGGCAATTACTGTCCAGTAAGTCTCATGACAATGGTAGGGAAGTTGGAGACACTACTCAAACAGAGAATCATAACATATTTGGAATCCAGTGGGCAGCAAGACCTAAAACAGCATGGGTTCATGGCAAGTATGTCTTGCTAAACTAACCTGGTTGACTTCTTTGACTGGGTTACAAGGATAGTAGATCAAGGAGTGGTGGTAGATGTTGTCTATCTAGACATTAGCAAAGCATTCGACTATTCAACACAGAAGGCTGGTAAGGAAGCTGGATTATGTGGGGGTGGGCAGCGAGGTGGCTGAGTGGATGAGTGACTGGCTGAGAGGAAGAACACAGAGTGTTCAGGTAATCGGGGCATTTTCAGCTGAGAGGGAGGTGACCAGTGGGGTACCACAGCGTTCTGTACTGGGTCCCCTACTCTTCAATGTGTTCATAGCAGACATTGCAAATGGACTGGAAGGTAAAGTGTGTCTATTTGCTGATGACACCAAGATTTGCAACAGAGTGGACTGCTCTGATGGTGTGAGGAATATGACTTCAGACCTAGGGGTCATTATATAAGAAGACTTGAAAGTGGGTAAATAGTGTGAAAAGGCAGCACTAAAGGCAAGTGGCATGCTGGGCTGCATCGGGAGAAGAATCACAAGTCGCAGGAGGAAGGTATCCAGGAGGCTGCTGCTTGACGAAATATACTGTGCCTGAGGCATTTGAATATACCGCTGTGGAGGTGGCTCGGCAGCGAGCCAATCAAGTGCAGGGTTGTCTCAAGAGGCGGGGATAACTCTCCCTTTAAATTTAACCACTCGCAGCACAGCTGATATTAGCGAGCGTTTCATATTCCATCTGTTCTGAGTGTGGCGTGCTGGAGGAGTGACGATAGGAAAATTACGCACCTACCGTAATTCTTGATCTTCTTGGACGAGTCTCCACCACTCATTCACACTAGTGGGATTGGCGCCGGAGGCACTAAGACCCATCGGGAGCAAACTTTTTGCTGGAGGGTCGGCGCGAGAGACGGCGCCGCGAGACACGGCGCCGCGAGCAGCGGCTCGAGCGGTAATGACCATCTCGCCGACGACCCTCCAACCGCCCTCAGTACCTTTTTACCAAGGAGGTGCAGCGAACTTAACGAAAAGGGTAAACCTAATATTAAAAACGGACATAAGATAGTCCGTATGACCCGTGTAAGAAGGGTCAGCAAAGAAGTCCTCACGGCCTAAAGATTTGAGGGAGTGAAGACCAATACAGCGGTGAGCTCGGGGGATGGAGGGTGGGCGTGTGAATGAGTGGTGGAGACTCGTCCAAGAAGATCAAGAATTACGGTAGGTACGTAATTTTCCTATCTTCCTGGACATAAGTCTCCACCACTCATTCACACTAGTGGGAGAGTACCAAGCTGATAATCCCCCAAAAGGGCGGCAGGAAAGCCAGAGCTCACGCGTCTAAGATAGAAGCCCATTAAGGATAGTTCTGCCGAATGCGGAATGCCGCCTGGCATGAACATCCAGTGCATAGTGCTTAACGAAAGTATGCACTGAGCTCCAGGTAGCGGCGTTGCATATATCTGCAATTGGAACATTGCGACTTCCGCTTAGGATGTCATGACTTCTAGTAGAGTGAGCGTACACTCTACCTTCTAATTTGACTTGAGCCATGGAATAGCAATGACGAAGGCATGCCACTAACCATGAAGAGATACATCTAATAGCGACAGGTTGACCCAGCCGGTGTCGCTGAAAGAAACGAACAGTTGCTGAGTCTTGCGAACATCCTTGGTTCTATCTAAATAGAACATCAGAGCTCTCTTAACATCCAAGGAATGAAGAGCTCGTTCCCCTTCATTTTGGAAATTAGCGAAGTGCGGGAAGTACCAGAGGTTGGTTCAGATGGAATTCTGACACAACCTTGGGAAGAATTTAGGATGAGTGGGAGAACTACCTTGTCCTTATGGAATACAGTATCGGAGGTCCGTAACCAGTGCATGTATCTCAGAGACCCTGCGGGCTGAGGTAATGGCCACCAGGAAGGCAGTCTTCCAGGTAAGAAATTTTAGCTCACAGGTAGCTAAGGGTTCAAAGGCTTCGAGTGAGCATGTCCAGCACCAGGTTAATGTCCCAGGCTGCAACTGGACGCTTAACAGGGGTCTGGTATGGAGAATCCCTTAAGAAATCTCTTCACTATAGGTAACTGAGCCAGAGTTAAGGAAGAAACCGCTCATGGAACGCTGAGATGGCACTAAGGTGAACTTTAACTGTGGAGTATTGAAGACCTAAGTTTGATAGGTCCAAAAGATACTCCAGAACCTTGCCAGGAGGACAGGAAAGGGATTCCAAGGATTTTGCACAACAGAGAAAAACGTTTCCATTTGGGCGTGCGTTTTCGGTGGCTGGCTTCGAGCAGCCAGAAGGATGTCTGAGACTCTACGAGACGTTGAACCGATTCACTTCTATCTCTTCAGGAGCCAAGCATGAAGGTGAAGTGATTTCAGGTTGGGATGGACCAACGAACCCTGAGTCAGAAGACTGATTTGCAAAGGAAGTGGTCTCGAGAGGCTGCCAACATACTGTTGAGTAGAGAAACCATAGTTGCCGAGGCCAGGAAGGAGCAATGAGAATCATCTTGGTCCCCTGAGACTCGAACTTGAGGTACTCTCTGGATTAGAGGAAGTGGTGGAAAGGCGTAAGAAGCGCTTTGTCCACCGCAGCCTGAACGCATCCTGACAGAAAATGCCAGGCCCTGGATTTCTGGAGCAGAGAGAGGCAGTTTTGCTTGAGTGGGGATGCAAAAGGTCCAGGTCTGGAGTCCCCACTCTTTGAACAGGGACCGAGCTACGGCTGGATCGAGAGACCACTCGTGAGGGTCTGCCTCCGTTCTGCTGAGGTGATCTGCTAGGTCGCTTTGTATACCTGGCAGATAAACCGCTTGAATCAGAGACTTGTGCTCCAAGCACCACTCCCACACCCTCATTGCTTCCTGCAAAGGGATAAGAATGAGCACCGCCTTGCTTGTTGATGTAATACATCACTGCTTTGTTGTCCGCTTGAAGGAGAATGTTCTTGTGACAAAGGACATCCTTCAGAGCTCGGATTGCATAGAGGACCGCCTCATCTCCAGGACATTTATGTGGAGATGAGTTTCAGACTGAGTCCATACACCTTGAGTGTGGAGGAGAGACAGTGAGCTCCCATCCCATTAGCGATGCATCTGTGGTGATGGAGATCTGATGATCCGGGGGAGCAAAGGGGAATCCTTCCAGGAGATTGCTCTCTTGAGACCACCAGGTGAGAGACCTTCAAAGGGGCTCCGTCACCTTGATGGGATAAGACTGGGGGTGAGAGGTCGGGGACCACTGAGTGGAGAGCATCCACTGGGTGGTTCTCATGTGCAGTCGGGCCAGAGGGACAGTGAAGACCGAGGACGCCATGAGACCCAACATGCGTTGCATCGAGAGAGCTGTAACCGATTGGTTCTCCCTGATGTAACGGGCCATACGAAGGATGTCGAGTCTTCTGTCCTCTGGAAGGAAAGCCTTCGCTGAAGAGGTGTCTAGAAGCGTCCCTATGAAAAGGAGCCTCTGGGAGGGTTGCAGTTGAGATTTTTTCAAATTCAGCAGAACTCCCATGGACGTGAGAAGACGAAGTCGTTGCCGACTTCCAAAGTCCCTTGGCCGAAGGGCTTGCTAGAAGCCAATCGTCCAGGTAGGGAAACACTGAGTCCAACTTTCCTGAGATGCGCCCATGAGAACTGCACAACACTTTGTAAAACTCATGGCGCCGAGGATAGCCCAAAGGGCAGGACTCTGAACTGATAATGCTGACCCAAAGCTACAAACCTGAGGAATTTGGTGGGTCGGGTGGACGGGATATGCTGGTAAGCATCCTGCATATCCAGAGAGGCCAGCCAGTCGTGCTGATGCAGCAAGGGTAACAGAGGTACCTAGGAAATCATCTTGAATTTCTCCTGGGGAGGAATTTGTTTAACTTTCTGAGATTCGGGGTTCCAAGAAATTGAGAGAGTAACCCTCGCGAATTATCCGAAGAACCCATTTGTCTGAGGTTATGGACTTCCACTGGTTGTAGAAGTACATCAGACGACCTCCCACCGGAGGAGAAAGTTCCACCTCGGGCAGAGTGGATGGAACTTGGGCCAACGACTCATAAGGTAGCGCTGGGAGCTTTAGGTCCCTGCGCTTTCTGCTGCGTCTTCTTTTGAGGTTGGGCAGGTTGGCTTTTATGGAAGCTTCCCCTGCCTCTGCCTCGAAAGGACTGACGACTATGAAACTGACGTCTGTTCACATGTCCCCGAGAGGGGGCAGGCGGAGGTCTGGCCAACTTAATGGCCGATCTAGTCTCTGAGTGGCCTCTAAGGCTTGCTCCACCTGAGGGCCAAAAAGAAAGGAGCCATCAAAGGCAGCGCCATCACCTGCTGCTGAGCATCATTCAGGAAGCCAGAAGTACGCAGCCAGGAATGGCGCCCAGTACAAATCGCCGGCTGCTGAGGCGAGAAGCAGTGTCAAAGCATCCATGGCGGCTTTGACCTGTTGGTTATTGGACTCAATACCTCTAATAACGGTCAGAAGAAGCTCTGACTTGGAATCCGAATCTGGAAGAGCTTCAACCATTCTTTTCATAGAGTGCCACAGGATATACTCATACTGAGAAAATAGCCTTGATAACTGTAATACGATACTTAGAGTGGAGGCAGCAAAGACTCTCTTACCTAATGTATCAATCTTACGAGACTCTTTGTTAATAGGTCGAGCTGTAGTAGTTTGAGGAAGAACGACCTTGTCATTCTCTGCCAGGACTACAATAGGATCCGCAAAGGCTTGGGATGCCAAAATGGGACGATCCTTGGGAGCTGAATACTTCTTATCAATGGATCTAGCCACTGAGGGAATAAGAGCAGGGTTATTCCATACCATTTGAGACAGCGTCTCGAAGGAAGGCTGAATCGGAGGAGTCAAATCCGTAGGGATCTCCGAAGCATGAAGATACTGGAGTCTTAATATCTTCCCAGGATCGATGTCTGTAGTCTGGAGAGAAAGAGTGGATCCCAGGTTCTTCAACAGAGACTTAAAGGACAGGTCCTCGACCACAGGCTCTGTAGCAAAGAAAGATCCTGTTTCCTCCACTTCATCACCCAACCGAAGGTCTGGGTCAGGCTCAACATCATCTCCTGATGGTCCAGAAAGGACTGTTTGGACAGGAAAGGAGTGAAAATTAGGAGAGGAGGAAATGGCAGAAAAACAGGAGAGTCCCAAGGGCTGCAGGCGCCACGGGAGACGGCAAAAGCAGATGAAAGGCAGCACCGAGGCGCCTGGCGCCCGAAGAAACCTGTGCAGCGGCCCCGCCGCGCCCCAGCGGCGCCCGGGCGGCGCCTTCGCGCCGCAGCGCGGCAGCAGCGCCCGCAGACGGCGCCCGCGGGCGGCGCCGCGGCGGCATCGCAGAGCAGCGCGCCCCTTGAGCAGCGCACGCCCGATCAACGGCACCACCGGCGGGCGCGCGAATAGCAGCGCCTGCAACCGAGACCTGTAGCGCCCGCCAGCAGCGCCCATAGCTCCAGCGGCCCAGCAGCGCCCGACACGGCCTGAGCCCTGCAAGGCGCCGAGAAGCCGGAACCTGGAAAACAAGAAGGAAAAATACCAGGAGATAAGAGGCATCGGTGAGGGCCCCTGCGCCGCAACCATGTGAGGGAAACACCTAAGCATGGAGTCGCATAGCACGAAGAGCCCGGCGCGACTAGGAAGGTCCAACCACCTACCTGATCGCCGGAGGAGCCCGAGGGCTCCGAGGTAACCGAGCCAGGCAGAAGAACCAACCTCCGAGCCCATCGCTCCATAAGAGCGGCCCACTGATGAAACTGCTCATCTGGAGCCCTACCTATAGGCGGGAAGGGGCTCCGATGTCGAGGACGACGATTATCGGAAGCTGGCGACTCCGAAGAAGGAGACCGGCAACTAGCAACGATAACCGACCGTCGACGCGCAGACATACCAGAGGGCGACCTCGAGTGATGCCTTCTCTTTTTTGACCTGTGGGCCGAAGAAGAGCTCGAGGCCGAACGGCGCCGAGAATGCGACCGTTTATTTTTATGCCGGCGGGGGGACCGCCCATCCCCCCGGGCATCGGACTGACCGTAGTCGGAACCCCGCTGAGGAGAAGGAGGCTGACCGGACCCAGCCCGGCTGACTGAACAGCTTTCATACGAAGTCTCCCTACCGTCACCTGACCTGCTCATGGTCGACTCCGTCCAGTAGGCCGAGACTTCTTCAAGTAAGTTAAATTTAAATATTAGAAAAATTTTACGAAAAATAGAATAAAACTAAGCGATACTACTATCGTGATAATGTTACAAAAAAACAAACTGAAAACTATGCGCTAGTTTGAAGTTTGACTCCCGACAGGCGAGCGACGTCGTCACTGAAGCGCACTCGACGGCGGGAAAAAAGGAACTGAGGCGGTTGGAGGGTCGTCGCCGAGATGGTCATTACCGCCGAGGCTGCTGCTCGCGGGCGCCGTGTCTCGCGGCGCCGTCTCTCGCGCCGACCCTCCAGCAAAAAGTTTGCTCCCGATGGGTCTTAGTGCCTCCGGCGCCAATCCCACTAGTGTGAATGAGTGGTGGAGACTTATGTCCAGGAAGATCTAACTGTGTGCTGTTTGTAGTCCCTCTCAGCCTCTTCAGCCTTTCTGAACGTGACCATCTGCTGAACTGCCTGAAGCTGTGGCTGAAACGCTAATAAGTATTTTTTTAAAACTCTCCTTGTGTGGACATTGTGTATATTTCAGTGACTGAATTAGTGTTTGTTATTTATCCAGGAGGCCGCTGCTTGACGAAATATACTGTGCCCGAGGCATTTGAATAATATGCTGTGGAGGGGGCTCGGCGGCGAGCCAATCAAGTGCAGGGTTGTCTCAAGAGGCGGGGATAACTCTCCCTTTAAATTTAACCACTCGCAGCATGGCGCAAGCGTGAGTGGCTGTGCCACTCGGTAGAGAAAATTTGTTTTTAGATTCTGTTAAGAAAGGAAATTGATTTGTGTCAAAGCAATATTAGTTAAATATTGAAGTTAAAAAAGGTAGGTTTTGCAAATAGATTTTATATTACGTGTAAGGGTTAGACCTTTTTAAGTAGCTGAAATAATGTATATAAGTAGTAAGCAAACAATTATTGTTTGCTCACAGATATTTTGTATTGTAGGTTTGTTTGGTGTTTTGAATTTGCCTTATTTGGGTATGGAGGAGGGGGGTTTGAATGATGTTTGTTTGACTTCCCCTGTAGATAACTATTATCATGACTCTTGGCCTTATCCCTGGGATTATGGTTACAGAATAGCTTCACTTTCTAGGGGATTTGAATGTGTTTATTATTTGTTTTTAAATTTACTTTTAGATTTGGTTAGGAAACAGATATATTTATGTTTAAGGAAATTTATTAATCTGGATTTATTTTTTCTAAGGTTTTTTGATTTTGGAAAGACTCGGCTAAAAGGGAGAATGGTTAAGTCAGTTTTTCTGTTTTTATGTTTATTACAGTGTGGGGATATTAATCCCAATCCAGGCCCTGACATTAGACATAATTTAGGAAAAGGTATTTTGTTTATTCATTCTAATATCAGGAGTCTTGTACCCAAAATTGATTTGGTATGGGATTTTATTAATGAAAATCATCCTGATTTTATGATATATACTGAAACATGGTTAAGTGATAAAGTGGAAGATGGGGATATTTTGGTTGAGGGTTACAATGTGTACTGGGCTGATAGGAATAAAAGGGGAGGTGGGGTTTTAATTTACACTTTGGATAAATATTCTTTAAATCAAATTCATTTGGGAGTTAGTGCAGACATTTGTGAGTATTTAGCACTTGAAATTAAATTTCCAGTGGGAAAACCAATATTACTTATTTGAGTTTATCGTCCCCCGAAGAAGGTAAAGAGTAGAATGCAACAACTTACTGATGCACTTTCTTCCTTTACTGATACTCATGAAATTCTTCTTATGAGAGACCTAAATGATAATTGGTTGCATTCAGCTGATGTAGGAGTGCTGAAAAATATGGCACTGTCATTGGGCCTAGAACAATTAATAAAAGAACCCACTCTTGTTAATATTAAAAATCTAGCCGAATCAACCTTGCTAGATCTCATTTTGACAAATGCTCCTTTTCAATATGTTAATGCAGGGGTATTAGAAGATTTAAACAGTGATCACAATGTTATATTTTGTGTCAGAGGTAAAGCTCCTTTGTCAAAGCAACCTAAGCTTATCTCTTATCGAGCTACTAGAAAGTTTGATTATTTAGCTTTTATAGAAGACTTAGAATTAATTGGGATAGAATGTTTATGATTCCTGAAATTGATCTGGCTTGGAATTATTTCCTTTCAGAGTTAATGCAGATTATAGATTATCATATGCCTATGAAATTAAGGAAGGTAAAACAATCTTCTGCGCCATGGTATTCATCTACTCTGAGAAAGTTAAAAAGAAAAAAGGGTCAAGCTTGGGCAAAGGCACGCAGTTCAAATTCTTTGAGGGATTGGCAATATTATATAAGTCTTAGGAATTCTTATGTAACTGCTGTTAGAGAAAGTAAAAGATTATATTATCATTCTAAATTAGAAAATTCTGTAGGGAATGTTAACATTTTTGGGGATATAATTAAAGAGATTAATGGTCACCATAAACAAGGTGGGAAATGTAAAATTGAGATTTCAGGTTATGGGGGGGAGGAGTCCCTTGCAGATGGATTTAATAATTATTTTGTGAACTCAGGAAATTTTTTTGGTACCCCTGACCCATGTATTACTAATGATAACTCCCAATTGCATATAGATTCATCTAAGATGTTTTCACTTAAAAAAATTGGAGGAGTATGAGGTTATTGAGGCTTTGTTGGGTTTAAAGACATCAAAGAGTGGTGGCCCTGATGGACTGACCCCTTATCTACTAAAAATCTCAGCTCTGAAGATAGCTGCTCCCCTTACCTATTTGTATAACTGGTCCATTAAGGAGGGAGTAATGCCCTCCGATTGGAAAATAGCTATGGTTGTTCCGAATTTTAAACGTGCGAGTCGGGATCAGTTTAATAACTATCGACCAATTTCATTATTGCCCCAAGTGTCAAAGTTATTGGAGAGATTTGTGGCTAGACAATTGATTGAATTTTTGAATCAGAATGATTTATTTGATAAATATCAGTCAGGCTTTCGCAAATCACATAGTACAATTTCAGCCATGTCGAGGGTCTTGGATGATGTCAACAAAGCTACGGATAAGGGCCTTTTGATGGGTGCCATCTTTGCTGACCTCTCCAAGGCCTTCGACACGGTGGATCACCAAATCCTTATTTTCAGTTTGAAGGATACTGGACTATCGGGTAGTGCCCTTAAGTGGTTTTCTTCTTATTTAGAAGGTAGGATACAGTCAACTGTTGTTAACAAGATTATTTAATCACTGCTGCCGGTGGTTCAAAGGGTCCCTCAGGGATCCATGCTTGGACCCTTGCTTTTTTTGATCTATCTCAGAGAGCTTGGATGCCATGGGCAGGATATTCAAAAGGGTTGCACCATGCGCAATAGGGTTGCGCCTGCACAAGTCCGAAATTGCACCATTCTGCCATATTCAGCAGGAGGCAGTTGCGCCCCCCCAAGTCATGCTGAGCAACAGCGCAATGCTAATGAAGGTATGCTCAACCAGAGGGGGAGGAACCATGAATAAACTGCACAGCCCGATATTCAGCCAGGCTGTGCAGAGTTGTGCAGGCGCAACCCCCAACCTGCGCCTGCATGACTTTGAGCCCAAAAAAAAAGGATCAAGTCGAGGGCCACCCACAGGTGAGCTGCCGCATTGCAGGGCACAACACAGCAGCTGCCACCTGTGGGTGGCCCTCACTGTTCCCTGTGCCCCCCGCAGCCGATCACAGGCAGATCTCACTCCCCACTGGCCCGATCAGGGCATAACTGTACTGAACCCCCGACTGGCCCACCATGGGCATAACAGCAACCCCCAAGTCCAATATCCCTGGTGGTCCAGTGGACCAAGAAGCCCAATCGCGAGCATAAGGTCAACCCCCAGTCCAATTTCCCTGGTAATCTAGTGGCCCCCACCCACCCACCACGCGCCCCGTCAGCCGCTGCCACCCCGCCTCCTGCCGACTGACTGCTCAGTAGGGCTGCCGCCCATTTGTTCAGAGCAAGGCCAGTGGGCGTGCAGCCCATACCGTATAAGGCAGTCCAGATTTGTGAATGAATCCGGCTGGACGGGGGCGGAGGTGGTGGAGCTCCGTGGGTGGGTGGGTGGGGACCACTAGATCACCAGAAATTGGACTTGGGTTGACCCATGCCCGCGATCGGGCTGCGGTCCACTGGACCAGGATATTGGACTTGGGGTTGCTCTTATGCCCGTGATCGGCCCAGTCGAGGGTTCAGTAAGAGTTATGCGATCGGGCCAGTGAAGGAATTCTCTGTTATGCCCGCGATCGGGCCAGTGGGGGTTTCATTACAATTCCGCCGCGATCGGGCCAGTCGGGAGGGGGTTTACTTCATACCCACGATCGGGCTGCAGGGGGCGTCGGTCCCCAACGGCTGCTGCCTGGCAGGGCGCCAGGCGCAAGTTGTCGGGGATTGGCGCACCTGCATGCTAATGGCATGCAAATGGGGCCGTAAGTAGATGCAAATGGCCCCCGTGCCTTGCATGAATTATGGCCCCATTTGCATGTCACCTTTTGAATATCGGAAAGTTGCGCATGGCGCAATGGAACTTGCGCCACTGCATCTTGAATGCTCCACTCTGACCACTTGCGGTGGCACAAGTTCCAGTGCACCATGCACAGTGGCTGTGGCCAGGGGCGATATTCAAAGGAGTTGCTCAATAGCGCAACTCCATTGAATATCGCCCCGGCCACATCCCAGCGCAACTTTTTTGAGCAGCGCAAGGGCTTGCGCCACAGAATGGCGCAGTTTGAATATCCTGCCCCATGTGAATAATATGGCCTACCAACTGTACGCAGATGATACTATAATTTACACCTCTGCTTCTTCTGTGGATGAGATCCAAACAAATTTACAGTTAAGTTTTGATACATTATATGGGTGTTTGACAAAACGGAAACTTAAAATTAATGTGAGTAAGACAAAATGTATGATATTTGGTTCCACTGTGAAACTTAGAACTTGTACCAAACTATCAGTGTTAGATCCTGAGGGAACAAAATTAGATCAAGTGATGACTTATAAGTATTTGGGTTTTTGGATGGACCCCTCGGCTACTGGTAATTCGCATATTGATGAGTTAGTTAGATCAGTGGGTATAAGGGTGGGTTTATTATATCGAAATAAAAATTGTTTGGGTGGATATATGATAAAGAAAATTGTTGAATCACAGATTTTTCCTCTTTTTGATTATGGTGATACACTTTATGATTATTCTCAGTCTGGAAGATTATACAGATTGGATGTACTGTATAATTGTCTTGCAAGACTGATCCTACAGTGTCCTAGGGATACCCATCATTGCCTAATGTACCATAGATTAGGATGGATTTCATTATCAGAGAGAAGGCAGTTACATAAATATCTTTTGGCCTTTAAAAGTATTACTACAGTAATTCCAGAATATTTGGCTGAAAGGTTAGAAGTTAGGGAAGTTAAGCCTTCCTTAAGAAATGCGAATTATCGAGAATTGGTAATACCTAGGTCAAAAACTAAACATTCTGATGTGTTTTTTAGTCAGCTAGTCCCTAGATTTTGGAATATGATGCCTGTGAAATTTCATTTGCACAATGGAAAAATTCCGTCATGAAAAGTTGTTAAAACCTGGTATTTGGAATCACTTCTTGGACAAAAAAAGGTTTGCCGTGGCTAAATTGTTAACTATTGTTATTGTATGTCAATGTATGTATTTTGTATGTTTGTATTTTTGTAATTGTTGTAACTATAATTTTGTATAACCAAGGGTCACCATTTTAAATGAGTTTTACTCAATGGTCTAACCCATTTAATAAAAATGAATGAATGAATGAATGGGAGGTGGTGTTACCACTCTACAGGGCGCTGATGTTCCCCCACTTGGAGTATTGCATACAGTACTGGAGACTGCACTTCAAAAGGAACGTAGACAGAATCGAGATGGTACAGAGGAGGGCCACGAAAATGATTCAGGGACTGCACCATATGGCTTACCAGGACAGGCTGAGGGAACTCAACATGTACTCCCTGGAACAGAGGGAGAGGGGACAACATGACTGAGACTTTTAAATATATGAGGGGTATAAATAAGGTTAATGTTCAGGTGCATTTCCAAATGAAAGAGAAAGGGAGAATGAGAGAGTATGACATGAGGCTAAAGGGAGGGAGGTTCAGGAGTAATACAAGGAAGTTCTTCTTTACAGAGAGGGTGGTGGACCCATGGAATAGCCTACCCAAGGAGGCAGTGGGGGCCAAAACGTTAAGTGAGTTCAGGAATGCATAGGGTAGACATAAAGGTAGCATACGGAATGGCAAAGGAGGAGAGGGGGGGAATAGCACCAGCTAGGTTCTTGGGTAGACTAGATGGACCTTTCGGTCCCCTTCTGCCATCACTTTCTATGTTTAGAGGGGCTGTGCAACTCACCCAACCAAGAATGCCTGAATGTGGTGGGGTGAGCAGAGTGGTGCCCTTGGGGAGAAACCACCAGGAGGGGAGGTCAGAGCCGCACAGGTCCCACAGAGCGGCCCTTTTCCCCACCTACCACAAGCCCAGATGGGTCCGGGGGGGGGACAGAAGACCCTAGTCGATGCTACGACTCCTGCCAGAGCCCCAAGCCACTCTGGATACGGAGCACAGCACTGACCGAGACCTCCCACCCCTACCTCACCAGAAAGGGCTCTACCCCTCGAAGAAAGTCTAACAGCAATTTGCAATGACAGGGATTACAACGTATGAAACCGGTACATATGTCTTAAATGGAAATAGGGAGACAGAAGAGTTTAATATTCCAGTAATAATCAACAGAGAGAGAAAGAAAGAGACAAGCAGAAAGGAATTTTTCTAACTTAGCAAATTTGTATCAGATAAAAAACACTGAATGAAAAGGAAAAAAATGAGTATAATAACCCGGTTAGGACTTCGGAAAGAAAGGGGATGCAAAGAATTTGTAAACAAAACATGCAGAAATAATTTAACAACTATCCAAATTGAAAAAAGATGGGTACCAACACAATTAAATACAAATATAAGAGTTTTGACAATGAAGGTCAATGAGCTTGCTGTAATAATGAGACAAAATGAGGCCCAGATGGGTTTGATGAATGAAACCTGGTGTAGTGCGAATATTCCCACCCAGGTTGTTGCAATCAAAGATTGCCAGATGGAAAGGAAAGACAGACAAGAATGAAGTGGGGGAGGGATTGTAATGCATATTCATAATAGTGTTTCATACAAAAGGTTGGTGGAATTAGGAGTAGATGGTTTGGAAATGATGTGGATATAATTAAATATTCTAGATCTCCCAAAACAATGTCAACCATTGATTGTGGGTGGGTTTTATCACCCTCCAACAAATAATAAACAACATATGGTGGAATATTTAATTCAGTGTTTGGATAAAATTGGGGAGCAGCATGATAGATGTGGCACTGTCATTATGGGAGATACCAACAGAATGCCACTTGGGGAAAATATTAAGTGAAAAAGAGTTAAATAGTGTAAGAAGCTACTAGGAGGATAATATTTTAAATATTATCTTGACAAATTTAGGTGATGTCTTTGGCAAACCAAAGACTATGCCATCTATAGGGTCATCAGACCATAGGGTAATATTGATAAATAATTCGGAAGGATATAAAAAACTAAGAGGAGAGGAATGTAAATTTAGTTGTACGAAGGTAAATGAGGTAGGGAAAAGTAGGACTTTGGATGCAACAGCAGGGAAGTTACAGGGGATGAGATTTGGAAGTGGAGATGTGGATGAAACATGGAATATGGTAACATCTGTAATAAATGAATCATTAGATCAAGTTATGTTTATGAGGGAAAAATGCTGTTTAGAGGAGATGAACCACGGATCACTGAAGAATTTAAAAAGTTGATTACTGACAGGCAAGCAGCTTTTAAATGAAATGACAATGTAGTATATAAAATAATATGAAATTAGGTAAATCACAAAGGAAAGTGGCTAAGAAGGAATTATTATGAAAGAAAAGTGGAGGGTTTACGGAAATCAGAGCCCAATAAGTGGTGGAAAATACAAAATAATTTTTGGGTTCAGGCAAGCAAGTAAATCAAATAGATAAATGGAAACAAACTTGTGGGTATTGCAATTCAGATGGTAGCGTCCCCTTTTTAACAGCTTTAAATAAGATGTTGAGTGAAGTCATCAAGGAATTATTCCCATTAGAAATGACAGATGGATTAGAGGTGGTTGTCCCAGATAGATTGCTGGTAACCACTGAGGAAATGTCAAAAGAACCGAAAAAAAAATGAACATTAATAAAGCTGTGGGTCCTGATGCTATTCCATAGAAACATAGAAATTGACGGTAGATGAGGAGCGCTAGGCCCATGCAGTCTGCCCATTTCCCCTGCCTACTATAAAAGCTGCAGACCCTATTTGATCTCCAGATTTACCTCCTCGTTCCTATTGCTAGGGTTCCCCTATGCCTGTCCCATGCATGTTTGAATTCCCCCAGTGTGTTTTCCCCCACCACCTCCACTGGGAGTCTATTCCACGCATTCACCACCCTTTCTGTGAATAAATATTTCCTCACAATACCCCTTAGTCTACCCCCTTCCAACCTAATGTCATGCCCCCTGATTCCGGGACATCTCCTTTTCTGAAAGATGCTACCCTCTGGTACCCTGTTTATGCCTTTTAGATATTTGTAGGTTTCTATCATATCTCCCTTGTCTCTCAACTCTTCCAGGTTATACATATTGAAGTCTCAGAGTCTCTCCTCATATGACTTTTGGTGCAGGCCCTGCACCATCTTTGTTGCACTTCTCTGAACTGCCTCCACCCTGTCTATGTCCTTACAGAGATGTGGCCTCCAGAACTAGGCTCAGTATTCCAAATGAGGCCTCACCAACGATCTGTACAGTGGCATCACCACCTCCTTTCTTCTGCTGGTGATACCTTTCCCTATGCACCCCAGTATCACACAGGCTCTCTCCACAGCCTTGTCACATTTTTTGGCCACCTTTAGGTCATCAGATATGATTATCCCCAAATCCCTTTCCTGTTTTGGTGACCATCAGTATCTCCCCCATTCATGTAATTCTCCCTTGGGTTCTTGCACCCCAAATGCATGATTTTGCACTTTTTCGCACTGAATCTCAGCTGTCACACTCTAGACCATTCCTCCAGTTCACACAGGTCCCTCCTCAATTCCCCCCCCCCCCAGCATGTCCACTCTGTTGCAGATCTTAGTATTATCCACAAAGAGGCACACCTTCCTTTCCAGCCCCTCCATAATGTCACTTATGAAGACATTAAACAGGACTGGCCCCAGGACTGATCCCTGTGGCATCCCGCTGATCATCCTCCTTTCCTCAAACTGAGCTCTATTTACCACAACCCTCTGTCGTTTATCACTTATCCAGATCCTAACCCAGTTTACCACCTTGTGACCCACTCCCAGGCTGCCCAGCTTGTTCACCAGTCTTCTATGTAGAATGGAATCAAAGGTCTTACTGAATTCCAGGTAGGCCACATCAACCACTCCCCTGGTCAACTACCCTAGTCACCTACACAAAGAAATCAATTAGGTTTCTTTGACATAACCTTCCTGCTGTGAATGCATGCTGTCTCAGATCCTGTGCTCTGCTTGATTCAAGGCATTCCACAATCCTTTCTTTAAGTAGTGATTCCACAATTTTCCCCACTATTGAGGTGAGGCTGACTACTCTATAGTGTCCAGCCTCCTCCCTACTCCAACTTTTGTGAAGAGGGACTACTTCTGCCCTCCTCCTGTTCTCTGGAATGACTTCCGTATCGAATGACTCATTGAACAGGGCTGCCAGTGGTGCTGCCAGCACCTCCCGTAGTTCCCTTAATATTCTAGGATGTGTCCCATCTAGTCCCAGTGCCTTGTCCACTTTCAGTTTTGTGAGTTCATTTAGGACTCTCTGTTCCATAAATGGAATGGTGTCCATCTCCCTCCCATATCTGTTCATACTGCCTAACTGCGGACCCTCACTTTTCTTCTTCTTCTGTGAATACAGAACACAAATATTTGTTCAGTAGTGATGCTTTTTCTAGGTCCCCCTCCACACACTCCCCTTCTTTCCCTTTTAGCCTCACTATCCCACCCCTGGTTTTTCTCCTTTCAGTAATGTACCTGCAAAAATGTCTTGTCCCCTTTTTGTACCTGCTGTGCTATTTTTTCCTCAGTTTGTGCCTTTGCTTTGCCTGCCTCTGTTTATCCAGGTGCACAACCCTGTCCTCCTCCTGCTGTGTTTCCTTGTATTTCCTGAAAGTCATTTTTTCACCCTCACCATCCCGGCCACTTCCTCTGAGAACCATAGTGACTTTCTCCTCCCTTGTTTACTTGCCTAATGCAAATGTTTGTCACCTCCACTATGGCTCATTTCAGATAGGTCCACTGCTTCTTCACTCTCCTCCATTTGTCCCTCCCTGCAAAAGCATGATGGAGACATATCCCCTTCTTAGTAAAGTCTGCCCTCCTGAAATCCAGTACCCTCGCCTTTGTGTGGCATGACAGCCATTGTACTAATGTTGAACCACACCGTGTGGTGATCACTTGATCCCAGGTGTCCGCCCACTCTGACTTCCTCAATTCTGTCCCCATTTGTGAGTACAAGGTCTAAAATTGCATCCTCCCTGGTGGGCTCTAGCACTAGCTACCTGAGGCCTGCCCCTTGCACAGAGTACAGGATGCCCCTGTTCCTGGCTGAGGCAGCAGCTGGGATGCTCCAATCCACATCTGGCAGACTAAAATCACCTACCAGCAGCACTTCCCCTTTAGCTGCCATCATGTGGATGGATTACACTAGAACCTTGTCCCCCCTCCTACCCCTGTGCTGCAGGTCTGTATATCACCCCAAGTAAATAGCAGTGTCATTGCCCATCTCAAGGGTGATCCATAGTACCTCTGCCCCCTCCCCCGCATTCCCTGTATTCCAAACTGGATATGGAAAGAAGGAGCAGATTTATTGGTACCATGGGTGTGTTATATTTTTAATAGATCTATTATAGCTGGGAAAATTCCTTTACAATGGAAACAAGAAAAAATTGCCCCTCTTCCTAAGATTATGATACCAAAGAATTTGACAACAAATTTTATACCAATAGCTTTAGCTTGTACAGTATCCAAAGCATGTGAACTTTTTATTTGTAAATGGATTATGGAAATTGTAGAAGGTTTGCTGGACAAAAAACAATTTGGATCCCTGTGAGAAAGTTCAACTTCTGACACCTCCCTGAAATTCTTAGAATTACGAATGAGGGCCTGGGATAAAGAAATGAATGCGAGGGCGGTATTGGTTGATTATAAAAATGCCTTTGATCTTATTGACCACAGAACAGTAATCAAGAAATTGGATGGTTCAAACATTCCTGAGTGTATTATAAATTGGGTGTATGGATTTTCTGCAGGACAGGTCACAATGGCTTGAGATGGAAGGCATGAAATCTGGGTAGCAGGGGTCAGTGGAGGAGTCCCGCAAGGAACCAGATTGGGGCCTTTGTTGTTTATGATGATGATAAACGATTTGGATACTAAGGGTCTACGTATAAAGTATGTGGATGATACCACAATGTTGGATATTTGGGAACATGTTGAAGATAGTACAATGCAATGTGATTTGGATTATATAGGACAACAGTCAAAAGGAAAAAATTACTCACCATAGTAATGTTTCTTCTAATGGAGTCTTGCTGTATTCTGACTATATGCAGTTAACCCCAGCACTTGAACTGCTCCGGAGAGTAAAGGGTTAACTCTATGCCAAGGCACAGAACGCTGAGCTCGAGCTCGTTTTTCAAACCTCTGTCTGTGGTACTCTGAAGTCTAACCATCAGATTCTTATGAGCACCAAACTAACTAACTCAATAGTTAGAAATTGCTTCGAAAATTGTTATGCCAAAAGGCACCAAACAGATTTTTAGGGTCAAAAGGACTCAAGTAGAGAACCACAAAAAGAATATAAACAGGTAGTGAAAACAATCAAAGCATTTACAATAAAAAACAGAAAAACCCTTAATAAGATAAAGCATGCCAAGTACACCTCTGAGGTGCAGCATTGTGCCTGCCAGACCACATCCCAAAACTACTAGGTTCCAGGAGGGGAGGCAGGGAGGGAGGTCAGAATACAGCAAGACTCCATTAGAAGAAACAACATTACTATGGTGAGTCATTTTTTTCTTCAAACAACATGAAGTCTTGCTGTATTCTGACTATATGCAGACTACCAAGCAGTACCCCCTTGGAGGAGGGAGTCACAGAACCTATTTTGGGAACAGGTTCTGCAGCACAGCCATGCCAAACCTAGCATCACTTCTTGACTGAATGTCCAGAGAGTAATGCTTGGTAAATGTGTGAACAGTTTTCCAGGTGGCTGCTTTACAGATTTCCTCTAATGGTATGTCTCTAGCTGCTGTGACCGAAGCAGATGTACCTCTGGTGGACTGAGCCCTCACGCCTGAGGAAGGCTTCTCCCCCAACTTTGAATAGCAGAACTGGATACAGGAGACAATCCACCTGGCAACAGTTCTCTTAGTGGCAGGGTTGCCCTTTCCCACTTCCCCATAAGTGAGAAACAACTGAGAACAGCCATTTCTATGGGCCTTAGTGTATTCCACATAGTAACTAAGAGCCCTCTTTACATCAAGACTATGTAATCTTCTCTCCCCAGAGGAAGAACGCTCAGTGAAAAATACAGGCAATGACATAGACTGATTCAAATGAAAGTCTGATACCACCTTGGGGAGAAACTTCCTGTTGGTTCGAAGGACCACCTTATCCCTGTGAAATGAAATGAAGTCAGGTTCCACTGATAAAACCTGCAAATCACTGATTCTCCTGGCAGAGGTAATGGCTACCAGGAATACAGTTTTCCAAGTCAAGTACTTTAGCTCAGTTGAGGATAGAGGCTCAAAAGGGGCCTGCATAAGCTGTGCGATACAGATATTCAGGTCCCAAGAAGGGGTAGGCTACCGAAAGGGAGGATTAACATGTACCAGACCCTAGAAAATTTTCTTGAAAACTGGATGAGATAATAATAATAATAATAATTTTATTTACAAGGTGCCTTTCAATGTATCAAGATGCCAGGGAAGAGCCCTTACCAGCAGAAAGGAAGGCAGACACAGCTGCCAAATGCACCTTGAGAGTAGTAGGCTGGAGGCCTAAACTGTTAAGATGCACCAAATAGTCCATTACAGTAGCAATATCAGCCAGCTCTGGCAAGACATGCTGCTGGGAACACCAAAAACCAAACCTTTTCCATTTGGAGTTGTAAGTCTTTCTAGTAGCAGGTTTCCTGCTAACCTTTAAAATGTCCAAGACTGACTGAGAAAGATGCAGGCTTGCACATTCTAGCTCTTCAAGAGCCAGACCTTGAGCCTGAGAATCTGAAGGCTGGGGTAAAGAATCCTCCCCTGAGAGGAGGTAAGGAGATTGAACTGTCTGGGAAGAAACAGAGGCACTGATAGTGACAAGAGAAGGGGATACCAAGGCTGTCTGGCCCAGTCTGGAGCCACTAGAATCACCTTGCAGGGCTGAGACCTGATCTTGATCAGGACCCTGAATATCAGAGAAAAAGGAGGAAATGCATAGAGAAACCTGCTTGTCCAATCCAACAAGAAAGCATCCTGAGGGACAGGGCCCAAAAAGAGGGAGTTGGTGATTGTCCAGGGCTGCAAAGAGATCTACGTCTGGAGTGCCCAACCTCTTGAAAATGACCTGAAGAATTAGAGGGTTCGGGGTCCATTTGTGGTGGCCCTGGGAAATCCTGCTGAGAGCATCTGCTAGAATGTTGTCCTTCCCTGGGAGATGCACAGCCATCAGGGGAGCCTGAAGGGAATAAGCTAGAGACCATATTCTCATGGCCTCTGTGCACAAGGCCGGAGACCGAGTGCCTCCCTGCTTGTTGATGTACCACATGGTTGTGGTATTGACTGTCCTGATCTGCACCACTTCCCCCGAACAGCAGTTGAGAATGTCTGAAGTGCTAGAAAGTCAGCTCTCAGTTCGAGAAGGTTTATGTGCAGTAGAGACTCCTGGTGAGACCAGGTTCCCTGAGCTGTAAGCTGATCCAGGTGAGCCCCCACCCCAGTAAAGAGGCATCTGTGGTGAGAATCACTGAAGGAGCCTAATTGATAAAGGGGACACCTTGTCGAAGACTGTACTCCTCCAGCCACCACTGGAGGGCCTGAACTAGGGTTTCAGACACAGGAACCAATTTGGAGACAGGGTCCTTTTTCTGAGACCAATAAGATTTGAAATGAAACTGAATATCTCTCATCTGAAACCTTGCTCCCTGGACCACTGCTGTGGATGCTGCCATGTGACACAGCAGCTGTAGAAAGTGTCTGGCTGGACGAGAAACTGGAGAATGAAAAGAGGAAACCAGAGTGACAAACAACTGAACCCTTGAGAGAGGGAGAAATGCTCTTGCCTGAATAGTGTCTAGTTCCACCCCTATGAAAGTGAGGATCTGGGCTGGTTCCAGAAGAACAGGTTACTCACCTGTAACAGTAGTTCTAGGAGTGGTATATGTTGTTCATCCACACTGTCTGGCATGTCTCTTTCCCCTTTAAATTCACCCGGAAAGTCTTCAAGCTGGCTCCTCCAACCCACCCGGGTGGTAAATACCTCGGCTCCACCCCATGACGCCGGATCTTAGTCCGCTGGAAGCAAGGTGGTGCGCCGAAAGCCGGGGAGGTAGGGTGGGTGTGTGTGTGGATGGACAACATATACCACTCCTAGAAGAAAAAATTACTCACCTTAGTAATGTTGTTTCTTCTAATGGAGTCTTGCTGTATTCTGACTATTGCAGTTAGGTCCTGCCTTTCAACTGCCCCGGAGAACAAAGAGTTAACTTTCCATGGCCAGCATAGAACGTTCAGCGCAAGCTCAGTTGAAGCCCCTGTCTGCTGTTGTTTAAACTCCAACCCGTCAGATCTTTACGAGCAATACTCACTAGAAGTTCTGTGTGGAAACTGTAAAACTCACACTAGCCAACTGGCAACTACATTTATTAAAAAGGGTTTTTTGGTTTCAAAGCAAAGACTCAAGTCAGGAAACCCAAAAAACAAAACACAACGCACACCCAAAATAAAGCAGGGTGAAAAGGGCACCCCTAGGGTGCCAACACTGCTCCTGCCCACCCACATCCCAAAAACCAGGTTCTGAGAGGGGAGGCGGGGGGGGAGGTCAGAATACAGCAAGACTCCATTAGAAGAAACAACATTACTATGGTGAGTATTTTTTTCTTCAAACAACATGAAGTCTTGCTGTATTCTGACTATTGCAGACTACCAAGCAGTACCTCCATGGAGGAGGGACAGAACCTACTTTGGGAATAGGCTCTGAAGTACTGCTGTGCCAAACCGAGCATCACTCCTAGCCTGGATATCCAGAGAGTACTGCTTGGTGAATGTATGGGCTGTTTTCCAGGTGGCTGCTTGACAAATTTCTAAGATAGGAATATCCCTGGCAGCAGCCAGGGAAGCAGCTGTTACCTCTAGTAGAGTGAGCCCTCAGGCCTGAGGGAGGGGTTCTACCCAGTTTTTCATAGCAGAATTGTATCCGAGAGACAATCCACCTGGCAATAGATCTCTTAGTGGCAGATTTGCCCTCACCGACCTCTCCATATGTGAGGAACAACTGGAGGGACTCAAACCTGTGACCCTTGGTGCGCTCTACGTAGTAGCTAAGGGCCCTTTTAACATCCAAGCTGTGCAGCCTCCTCTCTCCAGAGGAGGAATGGTCCATGAAGAAAACAGGAAGAGACATAGACTGATTAAGGTGGAAATCTGAAACCACCTTAGGCAAAAACTTCCTGTTAGTTCTTAGGACCACTTTATCTCTATGGAAAAAGATGAAATCAGGCTCCACTGACAGGGCTTGCAATTTACTGATATGCCTGGCAGAGGTAATGGCTACCAAAAACACAGTTTTCCAAGTCAAGTACTTAAGCTCTGCAGAGGACAAAGGCTCAAAGGGTGGTTGCATAAGCTGAGCAATGCAAACATTAAGGTCCCAAGCAGGACCAGGGTCCCTAAAGGGGGGATTGGTGTGCAGCAATCCCTTGAAGAACTTACCAAACACAGGATGGGCTGACAGAGGAGAGGGCTTGCCTACTGACAAGAAGGCAGAAACAGCTGCCAAATGCACTTTAAGTGTAGCTGGCCTAAGTCCTAAGCCATTAAGATGGCCCATATAGTCCAGAACTGTAGGCAACCCAGCAGATTCTGGGGAAATATGCTTATTAGAGCACCAAATAGTGAACCTTTTCTATTTGGAGTTGTAAGTCTTCCTGGTGGTAGGCTTTCGAGAAGCCTTAAGGATATCCAGAACCCCTTGAGAAAGGTGCAGATCAGCAAACTCTAACTCTTCAAGAGCCATGCCTTGAGATTGAGAGACTTGAGGTTCGGATACCAAATCCTCCCCTGAGAGGATGTCAACAGGTTGTAATTCCTGGGAAGAGACAGGAGAAAGTGGACTGCTAAGGACAGCAACAGGGAGTACCAGGGCTGTCTGGCCCAGTCTGGAGCAATCAGAATCACTTTGCATGGTTGTGACCTGATCTTGACTAACACTTTGAACAGGAGAGGGAAGGGGGGAAAGCATACAGACATTTCCCTTCCCAATTCAGAATCAGTGATTGTCTGGGGCTGCAAAAAGATCTATCTGTGGAGTGCCCCATCTCGAGAAAATCACTTTCAAAACTAGGGGATCTAGGGTCCATTCGTGATGGCCCTGGATATCCTGCTGAGAGCATCTGCTAGGACATTGTCCTTCCCTGGGAGGTGAACTGCTATCAGAGAGGTTTGCAGGGAATAGGCCAGGCATACCTCTCAAGTGTCCCTGATTTTCAGGGACGTCCCTGATTTTGCCTCAAAATTTTACTCTGTCCCTCCTAAAACTTGTGTTTCCATGACCAAACAGTGGGAGTTGTAAGCACAAAATAATGTCAACCATTAAAGTTACAGACTTGTTCTTCCTTAGAAAATGCATTCTACACTAAGTCCCTTACTCTGTCAGCTTTCTGAGTGGATACCATGTATTTTGAAGATGTGTCCCTGAATTTGGTCATTTGTCCCTGATTTTTTTAAGCCTTGTCCCTGATTTATGAGACAGGAGGTTGAGAGGTATGAGGCCAGGGACCACAACTTCATTGCTTCTGTGCACAAGGCCGTAGACCGAGTGCCTCCTTGCTTGTTGATGTACCACATGGTGGTGGTATTGTCTGTTCTGATCTGGACCACCTTGTTCTGTACAGATTTGGAAAAGGCTTGCAGTGCCAGAAACACTGCTCTGAGTTCCAAGAGATTGATGTGAAGCAGAGATTCTTGAGGTGACCACAGCCCTTGGGTGGTAAGATCCCCCAGGTGGGCTCCCCAACCCAGCAGGGAGGCATCTGTGGTGAGTATCACTGAATGAGACTGGATGACAAAAGGAACTCCTTGTCTCAAATTGTCCTGATCCTGCCACCACTGCAAAGCCTGGATCAGGGTTTGAGCCACTGGGACTACTTTGGTAAGGGAATCCTTTCTTTGGGACCAGAAGGTTCTTAAGTGGAACTGAATGTCCCTCATCTGAAATCTTGCTCCCTGGACCACTGCTGTAGAGGCTGCCATGTGGCCCAGAAGCTGCAGGAAATGCCTTGCTGGTTGAGACACCTGAAGGGTGAATGAAGAGGCCAGTTCCATAAGGGTCCTTACCCTGTCCTGGGGAAGGAAGGCTCTTGCCCTTATTGTATCCAGCTCCGCCCCTATGAAGGTGAGGAGCTGTACTGGCTCGAGAACTGACTTTGGAAGGTTGAGGAGGAATCCTAAGGAAGTGAACGCTTGGTGAGTTATTTGCAGACGTGACTTGACTTGGTCTGGAGACTGACCCACTATGAGCCAGTCGTCCAAGTATGGCTAGATGGAGATCTTTTTTTCTCCTTAGGAAAGCAACCACTTCTGCCAGGCACTTTGTGAACACCCTTGGGGCTGATGTTAGGCCAAAGGGCATTGCTCTGAACAGATAGTGGCCTGAGGGCAACTCGAACCTGAGGTACTTTCTGTGGGAGCACCTGATGGGAATGTGAAAATAGGCATCTTTGAGGTCCAGGGAGGCTAGCCAGTCCCCTGGCCTTAGAGAGGGCAGAATTATTCCCAGAGTCACCTTTTGAACTTTGGTTTTAAAAGGTGCTTGTTCAGATATCTTAGATCCAAGATGGGCCGCTATTCTCCTGTTTTTGGGGGTTAGGAAGTACCTGGAGTACAATCCTTTGCCCTTGTGTAGGGTAGGAACCCTCTCTATGGCTCTGAGAGCCAGGAGGGAAGAAACCTCTGCCTCTAGGGCAAGGGTCTCTGATGGATTTGCAGGTGGAAAGGATGTGGTTCTCATCTTGGGAAATTTTTTGAAGCTGAGAACCAGTCCCTGGCTTACTACTTCCAGGACCCACTTGTCTGATGTCAGAGACTTCCAGTCCTGGACAAAGTAAGCCAGCCTGCCCGCTACAGGTATTGGAGAATCGGCCCGGGCAGACCCATCAGGGTGTCTGCTTGGCAGGGGCTTTAGGCTGAGGGGTGGAAGCAGGCTTGCTCATTTCCTGTCTGCCTCTCCCTCTGAAGAACCCCCTCTGAGCATAGGAAGAAGAGGAGGCCTGGGCTTGGTAAAAAGGCCTTTGAAAAGGCCTGCCCCTGCCCCTGGACTGCTGCCTTTGAGGAGTGGCTTGCCTTTCTTTGGCCTGAGCACTCCTGTAGGTGGTCCTGTACTCATCTATCTTTTTCATGTAGTTCTCTGTCTGCTCCCCAAACAGAGAATTCCCAATGACAGGGAAATCCATGGCCTTAGCCTGGGTATCCTGTGATAGGCTAGTACATCTGAACCAAGCCATCCTCCGAAGTGCCACAGATGTAGCCATCACTCTAGATGAAACATCACTGGAGTCCACAGCAGCATGAAATTGCACCTTGGATGCCTCAATCCCATCTGCAGCCACCTGCTCCAGCTCCTTGGCAAGCTGGTCATGGGCCTGTTTAGCTAGAGCCAGCATAGTGTCCCATCTGGACTTCTGGTATCTGGCTGTGTAGGCCATATAGTTAGCCTGCCTGAGTCCCAAAGATGCTGCCATGTACTGCTTCTTTGCCATGGCATCATCCTCCTGGAGTCCTTATCTGGGGGTGTGATGCCAAGGAATATTCCTTATCACAGGCAGCAGCCTGCACTACCCCAACATGGCTGCATTTCTGAGAAAGGAACTCCGTGTCTGAGCCTGAAAGGGTGTACCTCCTGTCCATTCGTCTGTCCACAGGAGGTATGGAGTTAGGAGTCTTTAGAATTTGAATTGTCTGTTTCCCAAAAGATTTATGGAGGGGAACAGACAGTCTCCTGGACTCTGGGATGTCCATCATTTCAACAAAATCAGGCTCCTCCTGATCCTCTACTGCTTCTTCCATTGGAAGCTGGAGGGTTTCAGACACTTTTTTGTAAAACATAAAGCGGGAAGGGGACTCAGAAAGCCTAGGAGGAGAAACACCTGAAGGTCTGTCTGGGGAGATGTCCGGGTCAATAGGCACATCCAGACTTTCATAATCACCATCATCATCCTCATACTCTCCCCTCCTCCTCCTCCTCCGGTTCATAAAATTCTTCTGAAATGTAATCCGGAACCGGGGTAAAACTCAGACACCACCTTCAGAAGGAATTTCGGGTGGGAGTGCAGGACAACTTTGTCCCTGTGAAAGACCAGATAAGGGAGTCCACCGAAAGGGCCTGGAGTTCCCCTGTCCTCCTGGTTGACGTGATAGCCACCAGGAAGGCCGTCTTCCATGACAAGTGTGAGAGCTCACACTTGTGCATGGGTTCAAATGGCTTGCCCATGAGCTTTGCCAAAACCAGCAAGAGATCCCACGGAGGTGGAGGTTCACACACTGGAGGGGATGAAAAAATTACTCACCTTAGTAATTGCTTTTCTTCTCATGGAGTCTTGCTATATTAGGACTTCTGCAGTTAGGCTCAGCCTCTGAACTGCCCCGGAGAGGAAATAGTTAACTCCAGTGAAACCTGGAGTTCCACAGCGCGAGGGCGCTGTTCAAAGCTCTATCTGGCCAGTTTCAAATGAAACTGCCAGGTTCTTTACGAAGCCAAACTAACATAGCAAGTCTGTGTGGAAAAGCTCTACACTAGCCACTGGCTACCTACCAGTAGTAGAACAACAAAAACCCAACAACAATCACAGAATAATAACAATATTACATATTATTATTAGTATCACCCATGACAAGCACTAATAGACCCCCTCTCCCCAAAAGACTCAAGTCCAGGAAGGGGACCATATACCACTTAACAAAAACAGAATTACCTAGTTCCCTAACCCAAATGAAAACGGGGGACTAGAGACTAAAATGGCATGACACAGTGCTTGCACTAACTTGACAACCCCATACCCAAGTAGGAGTTCTGAGAGGGTAGGAGGGAGGGTGGTCTAATATAGCAAGACTCCATGAGAAGAAAAGCAATTACTAAGGTGAGTAATTTTTCTTCAAACACCATGAAGTCTTGCTATATTAGGACTTCTGCAGATTACACAGCAGTACCTCCATGGAGGAGGGCCAGAACCTACTTAGGGAATAGGCTCTGAAGCACAGCTGTGCCAAAACGAGCATCTCTCCTGGACTGGACATCCAGGGAATAATGCTTGGTAAAGGTGTGGACTGTTTTCCAGGTAGCAGCTTGGCAAATTTCCAAAATGGGAATATCTCTAGCAGCCGCTGGTGGAGTGAGCCCTCAGTCCTGAGGGAGGTTCTCTACCTAGTTTTTGGTAACAGAACTGGATACAAGAGACAATCCACCTTGCAATTGTCCTCTTAGTGGCAGGTCTCCCTTTGCCAACTTCTCCATAGGTAAGGAAGAGTTGGAGGGATTCGAACCTGTGACCCTTGCTGCGTTCCAAATAGTAGCTTAGGGCTCTTTTGACGTCCAGACTATGCAATCTCCTCTCCCCTGAGGAGGAATACTCAGTGAAAAATACTGGAAGAGAGATGGATTGGTTTAGATGAAAATCTGAAACCACTTTAGGTAAAAACTTTCTGTTAGTCCTGAGGACTACCTTATCTCTGTGAAAAGAAATAAAATCTTTTCCACTGACAAGGCTTGTAATTCACTTATACGTCTAGCAGAAGTGATAGCCACTAGAAAACAGTCTTCAAGTTAAAACTTGAGATCTGCGAAGACAGAGGCTCAAAGGGGGTTGCATTAGCTGAGCAATGCAAACATTCAGGTCCCAGGCAGGAGCTGGTTCCGAAAGGGAGGGTTAGTGTGAAGTAACCCTTAAAATCTTGGAAAACACAGGGTGAGAAGAGAGGAAACAGGTTTCCTGCAGACACAAAAGCAGAAACAGCTGCCAGATGAACCTTCAAGGTAGCTGGTTTGAGGCCTAGGAATTTAGATGGACCAAATAGTCCAATAAAATGGCCAAGTCAGCAGATTCTGGTACAATTTGTTTCTCAGAACACCAGAAGGAAAACCTCTTCCACTTAGAATTGTAAGTGGCCCTAGTGGAAGGCTTCCTAGAAGCCTTTAAAATGTCCAAGACACCTTGAGAAAGGTGTAAATCAGCAAATTCTAGCTCCTCAAGAACCAAGCCTTGAGGTGGAGGGAATTGAGGTCCGGGTACCACACTCTCCCCTGTGCACAGGTCAGCAGGTCATGGATCCTGGGCAAGCTCAGGGAGGGTGGAATGTCAGGACAGGAGAGAGGGTACCAGGGCTGTCTGGCCCAGTCTGGAGCAATCAGAATCACTTTGCAGGGCTGAGTTCTGATTTTCACTAGTACCCTGAAGAGGAGAGGAAGGGGAAAGGCATACAGGAATTTCCCTTCCCAATCCAACAGAAAGGCGTCAGGGGACTGAGCCCAACACTGGAGGCCTGCAACAAAATAGAGGAAGTTGGTGGTTGTCTGGGGCTGCGAAGAGATCTATCTGAGGGTGCCCCATCTGGCAAAGACCCGACCCCAGAACCTGGGGATTCAGAGTCCATTCGTGATGACCCTGGAAATCCTGCTGAGGGCATCCGCCAGGACATTGTCCTTCCCTGGAAGGTGAACTGCTATCAGGGAGGTGTTCAGGGGTAAGCCAGACCACAACTTCATTGCTTCGGGTGCACAAGGCTGAAGACCGATGCCCCTTGCTTGTTGATGTACCACATTGTTGTGGTGTTGTCTGTCCTGACTTGAACTACCTTGTTCTGGACAGTAGCTGAAAAGCCTGGAGAGCTAAGAGGACAGCTCTGAGTTCCAAAAGATTGATGTGGAGCAGAGATTCCTGAGGGACCACACTCCCTGAGTGGAAAGGTCGCTCAAGTGAGCCCCCCACCCTAACTGGAGGACCCCTGAGTTAATTGCTTTGATCCTGCCACCACTGAAGGGCCAGGATCAGGGTTTTAGTCACTGGGACTAATTTGGTAAAGGCTCCTTCCTTTGAGACCAGTAGGACCTCAAGTGGAACTGAATGTCTCTCATCTGAAATCTTGCTCCCTGCACGACAGCTGTGGAAGCAGCCATGTGCCCTAGGAGTTGCAGAAAGTGCCTTGCTGGTCAAGAGACCCGCAGGGTAAAGGAGGATGCCAGGGCAATGAGTCTGTCCACTCTTTCCAAGGGAAGAAATGCCCTGGCTGACTTTGTGTTCAATTCTGCACCTATGAAAGTTAGTACCTGAACTGGTTCCAGAACTGACTTTGGAAAATTCAACAGGAATCCCAGAGAAGTGAGAAGCTGCTGGGTGACTTGCAAGTGGGATTTTACCTGATCTGGAGACTGACCCACTATGAGCCAGTCGTCCAGGTAGGAAACACAGCAACCCCTTGCCTTCTTAAATGAGCCACTACCACAGCTAGACATTTGTGAAAACCCTTGGAGCAGAGGTGAGGCGAAGGGCATTGCTCTGAACTGGTAGTGGCCAGAGGGCAGTTCGAACCTGAGGTACTTTCGGTGAGAAGGCCTGATCAAGATATGAAAATAGGCATCCTTGAGGTCCAGGGAAGCTAGCCAGTCCCTGGCCTTAGGGAAGCAAAATCATTGCCAGAGTTAACATTTTGAACTTTGGTTTCAAAAGATGCTTGTTCAGGAACCTTAAATCTAGGATGGGCCGCCATTCTCCTGTCTTTTGGGGTAAGGAAGTATCGTGAGTACAGCCCTTGCCCTGATGGCAGGAGGAACCCTTTCCACTGCTTTGCAGCCTAGAAGAAGAAAACCTCTGCTTCCAAAGCAAGGGCTTCTGAAGGATTTGCAGGTGGAAAATGTCTGGCTCTCATCTTTGGGAACTGTTTGAAGCTGAGAACCAGACCTTAGCTACCACCTCCAGAACCCATTTGTCCGAAGTTAGGGACAACCAGTTCTGGCTGAAATAAACCAACCTGCCCCACGGTACAGGAGAATGGCCCTGGGCACCCCATCAGGGTGCCTGCTTGCAGCAGCTTTAGGCTGAGGAGAGGAGACAGTCTGCCTGTGCCCGTCTACCTCTGCCTCTGAAAAACCTCTGTGCAAAGGCTGAAGAGGCCTGAACTTGATAAAAGGCCTGTGGAAAGGCCTGCCCCTACCCCTGGGGCATGCCTTTGTGGAGTGGCATGCCTCTCCTTAGCTTGGGCACTTTTGTAGGTAGTTCTGTATTCATCCATCTTTTCATGTAATTTTCTGTTTGATCCCCAAACAGAAATTTCCTACTACAGGAAAATCCATAGCCTTTGACTGAGTATCTTGGGACAGATTAGTGCATCTGAGCCATGCCAACCTACGGAGAGCTACAGAAGTGGCCATGACCCTAGAGGAAACATCATTAACATCAACAGCAGCATGAAATTGAACTTTAGAGGCTTCAATGCCATCAGCAGCCGCTTGTTCCAACTCACTAGCCAGCTGGCCCTGGGCCTGCTTGGCTAACTGCAATATAGTGTCCCATCTAGATTTCTAATATCTAGCCACATAAGCCATATAATTAGCCTGCCTGAGTCCCAACGAAGCTGCCATATATTGTTTTTTCGCCATGGCATCAATCTTCCTGGAATCCTTATCAGGAGGATGTGAGGCCAGGGGAATATTAGCCTTGTCACAGGCTGCAGCTTGAACAACACCTACATGACTACACTGCTCAGTAAGGAAGTCAGTATCAGGACCTGATAAAGTATACCTTCTGTCCATTTTTTTATCTACAGGAGGAACAGAATGAGGATTTTTTAAAATCTTTGTTGTTTGCTTCCTAAATGACTTATGCAAAGGAATAGACAACCTCCTAGACTCTGGAATATCCATCATTTCAACATAATCAGGCTCCTCTTGCTCATCCACAGCCTCCTTTAAAGGAAGCTGGAGGGTTTCTGCAACCTTTTTGTAAAACATAAAATGAGAAGGGGACTCAGAAGCATAGGGGGAGATTCTAAAGGTCTGTCTGGAGAAATGTCCGGTTCAATGGGCACGTCCAGACCTTCCCAGTCACAAACATACTGATCAAATTACTCCTCCCCCTCCTGTGGTTCATAAAAATCCTCAACATCATAATCCTGAACCACTGGGACTGAACAGACCACCTTTTTCCAGTTGTAGGGGTTCGACAGATCCTGAGACAAAGACTGAACAATCTGTGTGGCTTTAGCTATCTCTGCAGCAGTTGGAGAGACAATTTTGGACTCCAGACCTGCTGATTTCTTTGTCTTTTTGCTGGGACTGGTTCCTCTGAACCAGCCTTCCTTTGCCGAGAAGTCTCGCCTGGTCAGAGGGCACTCCTCTGGTCCAGTGGGTACTGAACCGGGCTGGCCATCCGGGTCAGCGGACTTTTGGCCTCTCGTTCCCTGAGCTGGCCCAATCTCTTTCCAGGGTGGCTGCAGGAGAATTTTTACACACCTGGCAGTCTGACAGGAGGTGGTCAGCCCCAGACAATAAACACAAGTGGTGTGTGGGTCAGCCTCAAGGCTTCCCCACAAACATCACAGTGTTGAAACCAGTGGGCCCGGTTTTTTCTTTTGGTTTCTCAGACATATGCCAGCCAACCAACAACACTTGTCCTTTAATGGCAGTGCATAGGCAAGACACCCTTATCGGTTCCTAACCGTGTCACGGGTATTTGAAAAAACCCTTTTAAAATTCAAGGTTTTTTTAGAACCGATAAGAACCGGGAACCGCACTCTAAAAGCCCCAAAACACTTTTAAAACGTTAAATTAAGCAAACCGATCGGTTCAAAACCGAACCGATAATTGGATTTCCACAGACTTTCAATATTGTACTTATGGTTTACCAGATAGAGCTTTAACCGAAATGCGGTAAAATAAATACTTTTTGCCGGTTCAAATGAACCGAAAAATACTCGCTTGAACCGAGAATGAACCGAGCTGAAGGAGCTGATCTCCGGAGCGACTGTTCAGTGAAGTGGAGTAAAGAATCTGGCAGTTTCATTTGAAACTGGCCAGATAGAGCTTTGAACAGCGCCCTCGCGCTGTGGAACTCCAGGTTTCACTGGAGTTAACTATTTCCTCTCCGGGGCAGTTCAGAGGCTGAGCCTAACTGCAGAAGTCCTAATATAGCAAGACTTCATGGTGTTTGAAATGTGATCCAGGCCTTTGAAAAAGCGCCCGACCACTGTCTCCTGTGCCAATGTTGGCTGACCGGCCCGCGCCCGGTAAGCAGAAATCGCTGCCAGGTGCACCCTAAGGGTCGATGACCATAGACCCCCTTTGGAGAGAGACCAAAGGTAGTTTAAAATGTTAGCCACAGAGCAGGATAAGGGGTCCAGACTCTTACCCTGACACCAAATGGAAAACCTTTTCCATTTGAAGGCATAACATTTCCTGGTCGATTCCTTACGAGATGCCTCCACCACAGTGTAGACATCCTCGGAAAGACCCAGAGCCCGGAACTCTAGCTGCTCAGGTACCAGGCTGTGAGGTGCAGGGATTGAAGGTCCGGATGGAATACCTTCCCCTGGTTCAATGATATCAGTTCCGGGCGTGTACAAAGCCGCTCCGGGGCCCTGCAGCTGAGGCTGAGGAGATCTGGATACCAGGACTGGTGAGGCCAATCTGGGGCTACCAGAATCACCTTTGCCTTGTCCCTCCTCACCTTGAGTAGCACCTTGTGGATCAAGGGAAATGGGGGGAAAGTGTAGAGGAGGCCTGTGGTCCATGGCCTCAAGAAGGTGCCGTGCTGAGGGGGGCGGGTATGGTACAGTCTCAGCTTGGTGTTCTCCCTGGAGGCAAACAGGTCCACCAACGGTTTTCCCCAATGGGAGAATAGATTGTAAGCTACTTCTGGATGGAGAGACCACTCGTGGGATGTCTGGCCTATGCGGCTGAGAGCATCCGCCAGTTGGTTCGAGACTCCTGCCACATGGATTGCTAGGAGGTCTGCCTCCAACCGGCTGACGAGGGTCCAGATCCGGAGCGCCTCCTTGCATAGCAGACAGGAGTGGATGCCGCCCTATTTGTTTAGGAAGTACATGGTTGTGGTATTGTCTGTCTGGACTTGAACCACTTGACCCCGGAGCTGAGGAGCAGAAGCTGACAGGGCCAGTCTGACTGCTCTGAGCTCCAACAGGTTGATGTTGCATCAGGACTCCTCAGGGGTCCAGAACCCGTGGGCCCTGCAGTCCCCCATGTGGGCTCCCCAGCCCATGAGAGAGGCATCGGTCGTCAGGACAACCGTTGGCTCTGGGCGGACAAACAGGATTCCTTCCTGCAATCGGTCTGGGACGGTCCACCATTGGAGAGCATCCCACATCTTCTGAGTTACAGAGATCAGCTGGTCGAAGTGACCATGACGCTGAGTCCACTGGGCGGCCAGCTCCCATTAGAGGGGTCGCATGTGCCACCTGGCCCAATGGACCACCGAGGTGCATGCCGCCATGTAACCCAGAAGACGCAGAAAGTCCCAGGCAGGGCGCAAGTGCCCAACCAGAAATGACTGGGCAAAGGAGGAGAGAACCTCCACCCTGTCCGCCGGGAGCTGAGCTCTGGCTTGATGAGAGTCGAGCTCTGCCCCAATAAAACCCATCACCTGAGAGGGCACAAGTTCCGATTTGGCCTCGTTGATCAGGAGGCCTAAATGGGAAAAGGTTCAGAGGGCCAGATCCCTGGACCTCTCCACCTCCTGAAGGGAGGAACCCGCCAGGAGCCAGTCGTCGAGATAGGGGTATATTCATACCCCCCCGATGCCAAAGATGGGCTGCCACCACTGCAATGCACTGGGTGAAGACCCGAGGGGCTGGTGACAGGCCAAATGGCATGGCTTGGAACTCGTACAGGGTCCCCTCGACCCTGAAGTGGAGGAACCGCTGATGGGATGGACGGATTGGGACGTGAAAGAACGCATCCTGTAGATCCAGTGAACAGAACCACATGTTTTGCTCCAGGGGTGGTATGATCTGGTTCAGAGTTACCATCTGGAAGGTGCAAGACTTGAGATATTGATTCAGGTCGTGAAGATCTAGGATGGGGCGCCAACCCCCCATCCGCTTGGGCACCAGGAAGTACCTGGACATGAAGCCTGGGTCTGTAGGAGGATCCGGCCCTGGAGCTACCACCTCCTTGCGGAGGAGCTGAGCAATGTCGTCCTGAAGGGCCGACTGAGTGCGAACTGAGATCCTTTCCTCCCGAGGGGGTGCGGGCTCGGCTGTGAGGGTACTGGTCGAATTCTAGAGGCAGACCCTGGCCGACCACTTCCAGAACCCACCTGTCCGGAGGGATACCGGACCAGGCGGAAAGAAAGTGACCGAGCCGGACCCCCATGGGAGGACCCAGAGCTGGCATGACGGGTGTAGGGGTGGCAACCCCTGACCCATCACGAGGAGGAGGAGGAGGCTCCTGGACCAGCACCTCGGCCTCCTTTTCGGGGCTGTTGAGGACCCTGCTTGGGCCTGGGGTGCCAAGCTTGAGCCTGCTGTTGCTGCTGACCTCCTTGATAGGAGGGCTGTCTAACCGCAGGGGAAGCGTGCTGAAAGGGCTTCTTCTTGCACTTCTGCTGGTTCTTGCTCGAAGAACCCTTAGCAAAGGTAGCATCCAAGGTGGCACTGGACTGCTCTATATGCTGGAGGTGACCTGCCACTCCCAGACCGAAGAGGTCGGTGCCAAGGAAGGGCACATCAGCTAACTTGTGCTGAGTATCCACTGGAAAGGAGGATAACCTCAGCCAGGCCCTGCGCCGAGTGGCCACTGCGGCTGCTAAGGAGCGGGCACAGGAATCTCCAATGTCCATGGCCGTCTGGAGCTGCTGTTTGGCAACAGCACGACCCTGGTCGCGGACCTGCTTCACCATCGTCTGCATGTCCGCTGGGAGATGAGGGAGGACTTTATCTAGTGACCCCAACAGGGCATGAGAGAAGTGTGCCATAATCACAGCCGAGCTGGCCTGACGAAGGCCCAAGGATGAAGCCGCATAAACCTTCCGGGCAGAATGGTCCATATGCTTGGACTCCTTGTCCGGAGGGCGGTCATTGTCAGCTGAGCTACCCATGCATCTAAACACAGAAGCAGTCACAAGGCTCTCGGCTGAGGGATGCTCTGTGAAACCCACTAGGGACCCCATGGGTACCGTATACTTGCGGGCCATAAGGGCAGATGGAGCCGGGCAGGAGGCAGGCATTGCTATAGCTCAAGGGCCGGACCAACAATGGCTTTGGCCACTTGAAAGGCCTCCATCGGGGTATCCCCCCACTTGAGGATATCCGTGAGGGGGTATTCCGCCTTCTTTTGGATAGGCTCCAAGGGCATTCCTGTTGATTCGGAAATGAGGCGGAAGATGCCCTGAAAAGAGGAAGGACATTCCTCTAAGCCTGCCACTGATGACTCGTCATCCCCCGGATGCAAGTGCAGACCAGTGGCATGCAAGTCCGAAGAGTCGGGATATAAAGGTCTCCTGCCTATGTCTCCCTCGATACACCGAGGGTGATCAGGGACCACAGTAATGGACAAACGACGTGGGAGGCCGGTGTCTGTCCTATCCTCTTTCGAGGGAGCCCCTCCCTGAGGCTGCTAAGGAAGTGGTTCCACCAAAATCGGTGGGGAGACCGAAACAGGCCGAGCTGGAATGCATGCCGGCCCTACGGGTGGAGGAACTGGAATCTTCGGTTCCGGAGGGGTCGGTGTCGGCCTAAGAGGCTGGGGCCAAATAATGGCCGGTGTCACCGGCGGAGCCGGCTTCTGACCGGTCAGAAACAGCTGTTGCCATATGAGATCCTCATAACGTCGACGGAACTTCCGTCGAAGTCTCTCCTCATCCGAGAAGGATGAGGATCGGTGGCGACGCCTCTTCCTAGACTGCTTGTGATCTTTCTTCGGTTTTTCGACCGAAGGGGTCCTGGTCCTTGATCAAGACCAACGGGGTTGGCTCGTTCAATTGGGAGAAGCCAGAGTCGGGGAGAACCGAGGTTCCGGCACCTTTCCCTCGATCGGGACACCCGAGGGCTGGGTCTCCTCGTCGGGTAAAGAAAGGATAAGTGTCCTTTCCAAGGAGTCATCGACTGGAGTCGTCGACAACGGCTCGATCGGGTCGAGAGAAATCTCGGCCAGTTCAGCCGTTTCCTCGGCCTCAGTGCCTTGGCCTGACAGAAGGTCCGAGAGGCCGGCAGCCAAGGAAGCGATCTCGACCAAGGTCAAGACCGCAAGGTCCTGGGACTCGGACTGCTCTCGGTCCCAGGAACATCTTCTTCGGGATGAAGATGATTTAGGGTCCTTGTCCCTTTTCCTAGGGCGGGAGGAGTGCGAGCCTGAGGGCTCCCTCACCCCTGGTGGGGAGAGATTGGCACAGCTCCCGAAAGGACCCAGTGAAGGTAGCACCCAGGTTAAGCGGCACAAAAAAACTTTGGCTGGCCAAAGCTTGAGCAGCGTCCTCTTCAAAAGCTGCCATCTGGTCGAGCTGCTCAGCAGATCCCGTGGCCGTGGAAACCGCCCACCTGGCCTGCTTCGATTTCACCGGTGGATTGTGAAGCTCCAGTCTGCCCAGTTTTAGGCGCGCCTTGCGGTCGTCCAGAATGTTGGGATGGAAGGCCAGGCAGATGGTGCAAGAGGTGGTGTCATGTACGACACCCAAGCAGTAGACACACGAGAGGTGGGGATCGGTGCGCGACATTTTCTGTCCGCAAGGACACCGTAGAAATCCGGGGGATGACTTGTCCTCCATGTCCGATGCGCTCGGATCGATATCGTAAACTCTGCTGAGTTTTAAAGAAAGCGATGGCGGTGAAAACTGTTGTTGAGAATCCAGGGCCTACGAACTGCAGAAGTAGCACAACGGAACCAGAATCTTACAGTGGAAAGGAAGATCTGGCATCATGGGGCGGAGCCGAGGTATTTACCACCCGGGTGGGTGGGAGGACCCAGCTTGAAGACTTTCCGGTGAATTTAAAGGGGAAAGGGACATGCCAGAGAGTGTGGATGAACAACATATCCACGCTCCTAGAACAGACTTTTCTAGGTTCAGAATGAAACCTAAGGAGTCTAGAAGTTTTTGAGTGACCTCTAGGGCTGTCTTGACTTGGTCTGATTACTGGCCTACAATGAGCTAGTCATCCAGGTATGGGAACAGAAGGATACCCTGTCTCCTGAGGAATGCCACCACTACTGCAAGACACTTGGTGAACACCCTTGGAGCAGATGTTAGGCCGAAAGGCATAGCCCTGAATTGGTAATGGCCTGAGGGCAACTCGAACCTGAGGTACGTTCTGTGGGAATGTATGATAGGTATGTGGAAGTAGGCATCTTTGAGATCCAGAGAGGCTAGCCGGTCTCCTTGTCTCAGAGAGGGAAGAATTACTCCCACAGTCACCAACTTGAATTTTGGTTTTGTTAAGTGCTTGTTCGGGTACCTTAAATCTAGGATGGGTCACCACTCTCTTGTCTTTTTTGGGGTAAGGAAGTATCTGGAGTACAGTCCTTTTCCCCTGTGACAATGGGGTACCTTCTCTACTGCTTGCAGAAGAGAGGGGACTTCTGCCTCTAAGGCTTTTGTCTCCAAGGGAGAGGGAGGACTGAAGGACCTTGCTCTAATTTTTGGGAACCTTTTGAAACTGAGAACAAGTCCCTGGCTCTCTACTTCCAGGACCCATTTGTCTGAAGTAATAGACTCCCAGGCCTGGGAGTAGTGAGCAAACCTGCCCCCTACTGGAACTGGGGTGGCGACCCTGACTGACACCTCAGGGTGTCTGTTTGGCAGGAGGCTTAGGCAGCATAGATGATGGGGTCCTGGTCATCCCACACCTGCCTCTTCCCCTAGAGGCCTGAGCTTGGTAGAAAGGCCTGTGAAAAGGCCTACCCCTGCCAGCCCTGAATTGCTGCTTCCGAGGAGTGGCCCACTTTTCCTTGGCTGCAGCACTTCTATAGGTGGTCCTATACTCATCTATCTTCATGTTGTTCTCTGTTTGCTCACCAAACAGAGAATTACCAGTTACAGGGAAATCCATGGCCTTAGTCTGGGTATCCTGCGAAAGATTGGTACATTTAAGCCAAGCAAACCACCTCAAGGAGATAGATGTAGCCATGACTCTGGAATGCACATCATTCGAGTCCACAGCAGCATGAAATTGCACTTTGGATGCCTCAATACGATCTACAGCCATCTGCTCCAGCTCCTTGGCTAGCTAGGGAGGGGCATTCTTAGCCAGCTCCAGAAACGTATCCCACATAGACTTCTGGTACCTGGCTGTATATGCCATGTAATTTGATTGCTTGAGCCCCAAAGAGGATGCCAAGTACTGTTTTTTTAGCCATGGCATCCACTTTCCTGGAATCCTTATCCGGGGGTGAGATGCCAGGGGAACACTAGCCTTGTCACAGGCTGCAGCTTGCACTACCTCAACATGTTTGCAATGTGCTGGAAGGAATTCCGTGCCAGGGCCTGATAAAGCATACCTCCTTTCCATTCTTTTATCCACAGGAGGAATGGATGTGGGAAACTGCATGATTTCCTGTGTCTGTTTCCCCAGGGATTTGTGCAAAGGGATAGACACTCTCTTTGACTCTGGAACATACATCATTTCCACATAATCAGGCTCCTCCTGATCCTGATCAGCCTCTTCCATAGGAAGCCGAAGAGTCTCAGCCACCTTCTTGTAGAACAAGAAGTGGAAGGGGGACTCAGAAGGCCTGTCTGGGGAGATGTCAGGCTCTACTAGCTCATCTAGGCCTTCAAACTCTCCTTCTTCATCCTCTTCCTCCTCCCACTTGCCCTCATAGTATGCTTCTGGATCAATATCTGAGGCAAAAACTTCCAACTGAACCAATCGTCTTTGAACAGATGTCGGTTCGGTCGGAACAGGGCAAAGCGATTGCACCATAGAGATCGCTTTCGCTAGTTCCACAGCAGTCGGAACATGAGGTGTTGGATCCGAACTGGCTGATTTTCTTTTCCTCTTTGACGGAACTGACTCAGCAGAGTCGGCTCTCCTTTTGCCCGAAGAGGTATCACCCAGGTCAGCAGCAACCGAACCAGGCTGGCCATCTGGGTCAGCGGACTTTTCGGCCTCCCTTTCCTTCAGCCTACTCAGACGTTTTTCAAGAGTGGCCTTAGGAAAGTTCTTAAAAATTTGGCAGTCTACCTTGAGGTGATCAAACCCCAGGCAATAAAAACATACGAGATGGGGATCAGCCTTAGCAAAGGCCTCCCCACACTTGGTACAGTGCTGAAACCCAGTGGGACCAGTTTTCTTTTTGTGTTTCTCTGACATGCCGAATACCAGAAAAAGTCACCCTTCTCAGCTTTCAAGCCAGGTAACTAAAACCTATCAGTTCCAACCGGATTTTTTCAGGAACTGATAAGTACCAGAAAACCACAAATATTTGTACAGAGAATCAGAAAAACAAATACATTTCTGTTCTGAACAGGACCGACCGGAAAAGAACCGAAGACAGAACAATTTCTAACAATTTCAACACAATACCACTACCTGCTACTACCACTTACTGTTACCGAGACAGAGGTACGAATACCGATGAATTTACGAACTGCAGTTGAAAAAACTGACCGATTTGGACATTTACGGAAGCGCAGGAGGGATCTCCGGAGCAACTTCACAGTTAGGCGGAGTAAGAAATCTGATGGTTAGACTTCAGAGTACCACAGACAGAGGTTTGAAAACCGAGCTCGAGCTCAGTGTTCTATGCCTTGGCATAGAGTTAAACCCTTACTCTCCGGAGCAGTTCAAGTGCTGGGGCTAACTGCATATAGTCAGAATACAGCAAGACTTCATGTTGTTTGAAATAATTTTATGCACATAAACCCCCCAAAAACCCAAAGAGATACAGTTTGGAAAGCAGAACAGATGGGACGGAATAAAAACGTTGTTGTTTTTTTTTGGGGGATGTGGAAGTGTTAAATATTTAGGTCTTATTTTTCAAAATAATCTTAATTGGGCAGAGCAAGTTCAAACTATGGCAAAAAAGACAAGTATGTTATATTTCTTAACCATTTTGAGAAGAGATGGATTGAGCTTATCTGATTTTGTTTATTATTTTTCTGCAGTGGTTAGGCCAGTGGTGGAATATGGGGCAGTCGTTTGGCATGGAGGGCTTACAAAAAATGAATCAAATGAAGTGGAAAGAGTACAGAAAAGAGCACTCAGAATTATGTTGGGGTGGGTAATGAGTTACAGTGAGGCATTAAATAAATGTGGGCTTGAAAGGTTGGATGTCAGAAGGGAAAAAATAGAAAGAGAGACTTGTCAGTGAGTTTGTGATCCAGTTCATAAACTGCATTGCTTATTTGTACCAAAGGATACTACAGGATACGATCTAAGAAAACAGTCTACGTGGGAAAGACCGTTAGTGAGGACGTAAACGTATAGTAAATCTTTATTTGTGCGGTATTTGGATACAGTTTTATTAATTTTTCTGGCAAGTGAACATGTATCTACATTGTGAATATAAGAAAATGCTGTATTTAAAAAAAAAAATTATCTATTATGATGCATCGTATAATATTTTGTATTTCTCTTTCACTGTACAATGGTGTTTTTATGATTGTATGTGAACTTCAACCTGCACGTGAGTGGCAGGGCTGCAATATTAATAATAAATCAAAATCAATCAAAGCAACTGCAGAGCCAGACAGAGGGAGTGAGGGTGACTCAGTGCCACGAGTGGCACCAGCAGCCCCTCGACACCGCAAATGGTGCTGGAGTCAGAGACAGTGCCACAGACGGCACCAGAACCCGACTCTGCACCAGAAGTGGCACTGGCAACCGACCCGGCACCACCATCCTCACTGGTGCCGGAGTCTGTAACACATGTCCCTAGCACCGCAAGCAGCACCATGTGATGCAGGGGAGGTGGTGCTGCAGTCAGCACCAGGAAGAAGACTCTTTGGCTCTGCTGACGCTGTAGGTTTTGGACTTGGCCTGAAGAGTCCACTAGATGGCTAGAGAAGGGCAGCAAGTCAGGATCATCCCAATCCTTGTCCCAGTTCGGAGGACAAGATCAGGGAGATCGCCAGCTTGGCCACCCCAGGGACCCTTCCTCTTCTGGTGCCGAAAATGACAGTAGGAGGAGACCCAGCTGCACAGACAGTGCCACCCCGCTCACAGTGACTGGCCTTAGTGCCTGGAGCCGAAGAGGCACCGGACCGCACTACCAAGGGATCCACCAGTGCAGGCCCAGTGTATAGCTGCGATGGCATCACTGGGGGTGTCTGGGCCCCCAATGGGCACCGGACTGGGAGGAGTACACAACTGGCCCCCTGGAGGAGGCCGGCTGTCCCACAGATCCCTCCAACAGACCTCCTGTCTCGGACAGATGAAGACTAGCAGAGACATGGTCTCCCTCAGTACCAGGAAGGGGCTCAGGAGAAGAGTCCAGGGACCTAGTCCCGGGTGCAACGCTGACCTCCGAAGGTTGGGGGTCCCTTCCCAACCTCATCGCCCGAAGCTTGAGAGTATGGAGGTCCAAAGAAAAGCAGGCGTTGCAACGATCCATATCGTGGTCATGACCCAGGCAGATGAAACAGCAGTCATGGCAGTCATGAACAGACATGGGCTTCCCACAGGGACACCGACACATAGGGGAAGTTCTATTCCTTTTCCTTTACTAGATTTCTTCTTTATAGGCTCTGGACCGGACATGACCAAACCAGGCATGGGAAACAACAAAAAAAAAAGCCAAAATGTACTTGGTGCCGTATTAGGGAAGAAGGAGAAAAACGGTAACATGGTGTCAAACAAAATGGTGCAGCGTCTAAATAAGTGGTATGGCATCAAGTAAAGTGGCGGCTGAACAGTGATGCAGTTTGCAGAATGCTCCCATGGAGATGCAGCCTTTACAGTGGGGAAAAAAAGAACTGAAGAGAGGGGAGAGACCGTGTCGGTTACTGGCCAGTCCATGAGCACCATGTCATATGTCTGCCTCGTGGGTGGTGCCATCCCTGACATCGGCTCCTCCACTGCAAAACTCTTAAAGCTATATGCTCCCATGGGGTCCTAGCACCTATGGCACAGACCCACCACTGATGAATGGTGAAGACTGATTATTGGAAGATACACCTATACAGGGGAAGCCACAGGAGTGGGGGGGTTAGCATCAGAAGGGTCTTTAGCGTTGTTAAGGCAGAGTGAGGATGGGAATCAGACTGGTAGATTGGGGTATGCAGCTCGCTCTTAGGGAGAAAAACTAATGACAAAATACAGGCAACTTTGACTAGTGAAAATGCTTAACTGGAGGGCCTTAAATTTGAAATACATTTTAGTATTACTGTGGCTGGCTGGATGGACACTATAGAGATAAAATTAAAATAGATTTTCTAACTGATAGAGAAAAGGGATTGTGAAATTCCTCCCCCCACCCTTAATTTTTATTCCGGTCACCAGCACTCTCCACATACTAACAGCCAGCAGAATAGGCCTAACGGTCTTTCGTGTCTGCTCGGTAGCCAGCCCCTATTGGCGCTAGCTCCTCCACCCCCCCCAGCTCCCAGGAGGGTCAACTTCGGCTTCAGTATACCCATGCACCTATCCCACCCCCTCTTAAAGCCTTCCACTGTGCCTACCTCCACTAGACTCCAGGGCAGTGCATTCCATGGCCCCACCACCCTCTTAGTGAAGTAATGCCTTATACGGTCTCCCCTGTAGTTCCCCCCTCCAACTTCCACTCATGCTCCCTGGTTGTGCCCCCTTTCTTTAGCCTGAACATTGCATTGGCTCTGCCCCTGTTAATCCATTTCACATATTTGAAGACCTCATTCATATCCCCCCTGTCTCTCCTCTCTTCCAGTGAGTACAGCCCAAGGACTTCCAGGCTTTCCTCATAGGTCCTCTCACTCCTTCCCCGGATCATTGTGGTTGCCCTCCTCTGAACCCTCTCCAGCAATGCTATGTCCTTGCTAAGGTGAGGTCTCCAGAACTGCATGCAGTACTCAAGATGCGGCCTGACCAAGGCATTATACGGAGGGAGGATCACCTCCCTGCTCCTGGACGTAATTCCCCGGGCTATGCAGCCCAGAATCTTGCTTGCCTTTGCCGCAGATCTTCTGCGGTTTTCAGTGTTATTCATTTTGGTGTCTACCACCACCCCCAGGTCTTTTTCACTCATTGTGGTTTGCAGTGAGACCCCTCCCAGGGTGTATACCTGACCTGGGTTTCTGATCCCCAGATGCAGCACCCTACACTTCCCTGGATTAAACCTCAGTCCCCACCTTCCTGACCAACCCTCCAGGGTATCCAGATCCCTCTAGACTGTCTCTCTCTCTCACTTCCTCCCCATCTGCCAGTGCTCACAGTTTTTGAGTCATCTGCAAAGAGGATCATCCTACTCTCTTCCCCACTCCTATATGAATATAGGCACTGGTGGGGTGGCCCCAGTGCGAACCCTGGAACCCCACTAGAAGACCTTCCTAGGGGAGGAGACTATCCCACCAACCACTACCGTCTGTGTTCTTTCCGTTAGCCAATTTTCTACCCATCTCAGCAACTGTCCTCCCACCCCCATCCCCCTCAATTTTGTCAACAACCTGAGGGGTACTGAGTCAAACACATCTGTCTCTGTAAGCAGCCACCCAGACCCAGTCTAACCATCACTGCTATTCATCCCAATTACCTGTGGCAGTACCCTTAGGCCAGTGTTGGGACTGCACAGAAACATAGAAACATAGAAGTTGATGGCAGGTAAAGACCCCAAGGCCCATCTAGTCTGCCCAGTTTTTCTACCTTATGAATGTGCCATAGGCCTTTACTCTGTCAATGGCCTATCTATTCATACTCATCTGCATTGCTCTTATGCCTATCCCATGCCTGTTTGAAGCACTGTACTGTATTCATATCCACCACTTCCTGAGGTAGGCAGCTCCATGCATCCACCACCCTTTCTGTGAAAAAGAACTTCCTCACATTACCCCTTAATCTGCCTCCATCTAATCTCATGCTGCGTCCTCTTGTCCTGCTATTTTTCTTATACTGAAACATGTTAGACTCTTTCACCTTGTTAATGCCCTTAAGATGTTTGAATGTTTCGATCATATCACCTCTCTCCATCCTGTGCTCTAGGGTATACATACTGAGCTCCGTTAATCTGTTCTCATATGTTTTCTGATGTTCCTGCACCATTTTGGTTGCCCTTCTCTGGACTGCCTCCATTTTGTTAATGTCCTTGTGCAGGTGCAGCCTCCAGTACTGCATGCTGTACTCCAGATGGGGCCTACCTAGTGTCATGTAAAGCGGATTATTAGCTCCCTCTTACAACTTGTGATACCCCTACTAATACACCCCAAAATCCCCCTAGCCTTACCTACTGCTTTAGTGGTCTGCTTGGATAATTTCAGGTCATCTGTGATGATGATGCCCAAGCCTCTTTCTTCCATTGTAATTGCCAGCAACTCCCCTCCCAACCTACAGGTGGCTTCAGGGTTTCTCTTCCCTCTGTGCATGATGAAAAAATTACTCACCTTAGTAATGTTATTTCTTCTAATGGAATCTTGCTATATTATGACATATGCAGTGAGTCCCAACCTTCGAACTGCTCCGGAGGTGAAAGAGTTAACTTTCCATGCCAGGCATGGAACGCTGAGCTCGAGCTCAGTTGAAACTCTGTCTGTTGTTCTTCAAACTCAAACCGCCAGATCTTTACAAGCTAAACTCACTGAGGTCCTGTGTGGAAGCTGTAAACCTACACTAGCCAACTGGCTACTAAACATAAGAACACATTTTTTTGGTCCCAAAACAAAGACTCAAGTCAGGAGACCCAAGAAATGAAAAACACAACACCAAGCACCCCAAAAAATGAGAGGTGAAAACAACAAGGTGGGCACCAACTAAGTGCCAACACTGCACTGCCCACCCACATCCCAAAAACAGAGGTTCTGAGAGGGGCAGGCAGGGGGGAGGTCATAATATAGCAAGACTCCATTGAAGAAACAACATTACTAAGGTGAGTAATTTTTTCTTCAAACAACATGAAGTCTTGCTATATTATGACATATGCAGACTACCAAGCAGTACCTCCATGGAGGAGGGACGGAACCTACTTAGGAAATAGGCTGTGAAGCACAGCTGTGCCAAACCGAGCATCACTCCTAGCCTGGTTGTCCAGGGAGTAATGCTTGGTAAAAGTGTGAACTGTTTTCCAGGCAGCTGCTTGACATATGTCTAGAATAGGAATGTCCCTGGCAGCAGCCAGGTAAGCAGCTGTACCTCTGGTAGAGTGAGCCCTCAGGCCTGAGGGAGGAACCTTACCCAGTTTTTCGTAACAAAATTGGATACAAGAGACAATCCACCTGGCAATGGAGCTTTTAGTGGCAGGTTTCCCTTTACCAACCTCACCATAAGTGAGGAACAGTTGGAGGGAGTCAAACCTATGACCCTTGGTACGCTCTATGTAGTAACTTAGGCTCTCTTCACATCTGTTGTGCAACCTCCTCTCACAGAGGAGGAATGGTCAGTGAAGTACACTGAAGAGATATGGATTGATTAAGGTGGAAATCTGAAACCACCTTAGGCAAGAACTTCCTATTAGTCCTGAGGACCACCTTATCTCTATGAAAGGAGATAAAATCAGGCTCCACTGACAAAGCTTGCAATTCACTTATGCGTCTGGCAGAAGTGATGGCTACCAGAAACACAGTCTTCCAAGTCAAGTACTTAAGTTCTGCTGAAGACAAAGGTTCAAAGGGAGGTTGCATAAGCTGAGCAATGCAAACATTAAGATCCCAGGCAGGGGCAGGGTCCCTGAATGGAGGGTTGGTATGAAGCAATCCCTTGAAAAACTTGGAGAAGACAGGATGAGCTGAAAGAGAAGAGGGCTTACCTGCTGAAATAAAAGCAGACACAGCTGCCAAATGCACTTTTAGGGTAGCTGGTCTCAGCCCCAAGGTATTTAAGTGGACCATATAATCCAGGACTGTAGGTAAATCAGCAGATTCTGGGGAAATATGCTTTCCAGCGCACCATATGGAAAATCTTTTCCATTTGGAATTATAAGTAGCCCTGGTGGAAGGTTTCCTAGAAGCCTTCAGGATATCCATTACACCTTGGGAGAGGTGTAAATCAGCAGACTCTAACTCTTCAAGAGCCAGGCCTTGAGATTGAGAGATTTGAGGTTCGGGTACCAAACCCTCCCCTGAGCACAGGTTAACAGGTTGTGCTTCCTGGGAAGACACAGGGGAAGATGGACTGCTAAGCACAGTAGGAGTGGATACCAGGGTTGTCTGGCCCAATCTGGAGCAATCAGGATCATCTTGCAGGGCTGAGATCTGATTTTGACTAGCACTTTGAACAGTAGAGGGAAGGGAGGAAAAGCATAGAGACACTTCCCTTCCCAATTGAGGACTAAGGCATCCAGAGGGACTGAGCCCAACACTGGGGCCTGCAGCAAAAAAGAGGAAGTTGGTGATTGTCTGGGGCTGCAAAAAGATCTATCTGCGGGGTGCCCCATCTGGCAAAGATCACTTCCAACACCAGGGGGTCCAGTGACCATTCCTGATGGCCCTGGGAAATCCTGCTGAGAGCATCTGCCAGGACATTGTCCTTGCCTGGGAGGTGAACTGCCGTAAGGGAGGTGTTCAGGGAGTAAGCCAGAGACCACAACTTCATTGCTTCGGTGCACAGGGCCGTAGACCGAGTGCCCCCTTGCTTGTTGATGTACCACATTGTAGTGGTGTTGTCTGTTCTGACCTGTACAACTTTGTTCTGAACAGATTTGGAAAAAACTTCAAGTGCTAGAAAAACTGCTCTGAGTTCCAACAGATTGAAGTGGAGCAGAGATTTCTGAGGGGACCACAACCCCTGGGTAGTGAGGTCGCCCATGTGAGCTCCCCACCCCAAGAGGGATGCATCTGTAGTAAGGATTAAGGAGTGAGACTGAATGACAAAAGGAACCCCTTTTCTCAGATTGCTCTGATCCTGCCACCACTGAAGGGCCTGGATCAAGGTTCGAGTCACTGGGATCAATCTGGTTAGAGGGTCTTTCCTTTGAGACCAAAAGGCTCTCAAATGGAACTGGATGTCCCTCATCTGAAATCTTGCTCCCTGCACTACTGCTGTAGAGGCAGCCATGTGCCCCAGGAGCTGTAGAAAATGTCTTGTTGGTCGAGAGACCTGCAGGGTGAATGAGGAGGCCAGAGAGACCAGGGTCCTTGCCCTGTCCAAAGGAAGGAAGGCTCTGGCTTTCTCTGTGTTCAGCTCTGCGCCTATGAAGGTGAGGAGCTGTACAGGCTCTAGAACTGACTTTGAAAGATTCAGAAGGAAACCTACAGAGATGAGCAGTTGCTGAGTTATCTGTAGGTGTAACCTGACCTGGTCTGGGGACTGGCCTACTATGAGCCAATCATCCAGGTAAGGGAAGATGGCAATTTTTTGCCTTCTTAGGGAAGCAACTGTTACTGCCAGGCATTTTGTGAATACTCTTGGAGCAGAGGTGAGGCCAAAGGGCATTGCTCTGAACTGGTAATGGCCTGAGGGCAGCTCGAACCTGAGGTACTTTCGATGGGAGCTTCTGATAAGAATATGGAAGTAGGCATCCTTGTGGTCCAGGGACGCTAGCCAGTCCCCTGGCCTTAGAGAGGGTAGAATAATTCCCAGAGTCACCATTTTGAATTTTGGTTTTAAAAGGTGCTTGTTCAGGTGTCTGAGATCCAGGATGGGCCGCCATTCTCCTGTCTTTTTTGGGGTAAGGAAGTACCTGGAGTACAACCCTTTGCCCTGGTGTAGGGGTGGAACCCTTTCCACAGCTCTGACAGCCAGGAGGAAGAGACCTCTGCCTCTAGGGCAAGTGCCTCTGGTGGATTTGCAGGTGAAAGGATCTGGTTCTCATCTTTGGAAACTTTTGAAGCTGAGAACCAGTCCTGAGCTACTACTTCCAGGACCCACTTGTCTGATGTTAGAGACTCCCAGTCCTGGACAAAGTAAGCCAGCCTGCCCCTACAGGTGGTGAGAATCAGCCCTGGCAACCCCATTAGGGTGCCTGCTTGGCAGGAGCTTTGGGCTGAGGGGTGGAAGCAGGCCTGCTTGTACCCCGTCTGCCTCTCCCTCTAAAGAACCCCCTCTGGGCATAAGCAGAAGAGGAGGCCTGGGCTTGGTAAAAAGGCATATGAAAAGGCCAGCCACTGCCCCTGGGAAGCTGCCTTTGAGGAGTGGCTTGCCTTTCCTTGGCCTGTGCACTCCTATAGATGGTCCTATAGTCATCGATTTTCTTCATGTAATTCTCTGTCTGCTCCCCAAACAGAGAATTACCTACAACAGGAAAATCCATGGCTTTAGTCTGGGTATCCTGTGACAGGCTAGTACATCTGAGCCAAGCCATTCTGCGAAGTGCCACAGATGTAGCCATGACTCTTGATGACACATCATTTGAGTCCTCTGCAGCATGGAATTGTACCTTGGATGCCTCAATACCATCAGCAGCCACCTGCTCCAGCTCCTTGGCAAGCTGGCCAGGGACCTGTTTTGCTAGAGCCATAACAGTATCCCATCTGGATTTCTGATATCTAGCAACATAAGCCACATAATTTGCCTGTCTGAGTCCCAAGGATGCTGCCATGTACTGTTTCTTTGCCATGGCATCAATCCTCCTGGAGTCCTTGTCCGGGGGGTGTGAAGCCAAGGGAATATTTGCCTTGTCACAGGCTGCAGCCTGCACTACCCCAACATGGCTGCATTGTTGTGTAAGGAACTCTGTATCAGAGCCTGACAATGTGTAACTCTTGTCCATTCTCTTATCCACAGGAGGTATAGTGTGAGGAGTTTTTAGAATTTTAAATGTCTGTTTCCCAAAAGATTTATGCAAGGGAACAGACAGTCTCCTAGACTCTGGGATATCCATCATTTCCACATAGTCAGGCTCCTCTTGATCATCCACAGCTTCCTCCATAGGGAGCTGGAGGGTTTCAGCCACTTTTTTATAAAACATAAAATGAGAAGGGGACTCAGAAGCCTAGGAGGAGACACTCCTGAAGGTCTGTCTGGGGAGATGTCCGGTTCAATGGGCACATCCAGACTTTCAAATCCACATTCACTCTCCTCATACTCTTCTTCCCCCTCCTCCGGTTCATAATATTCCTCTAAATCATAATATTGAACCCGGTGGAACGCTGAACAAACACCGCAAACTGCCCGGTTCGGTGGAACTCGAAGCGACTGGACAATTTTAATCGCTTTGGCTATTTCTTCAGCGGTTGGAGAGGAAAGTTTTGGCTCCACCAGCTGATTTCCTAGTCCTTTTGCTGGAACCGACTCCTCAGAGTCAGTTCTCCTTTTAAGGAAGTCTCGCCTGGTCAGAGGGCACTCCCTCTGGTGGGTTGGAACCGAACGGCTAGCCATCCGGTTCAGCGGACTTTGGCCTCCCTTTCCCTGAGCCTACCAACTCTCTTTTCCAGGGTAGCTGCAGGAAAATTTTACAAATCTGGCAGTCTGCATTGAGGTGGTCAAACCCCAGACAATAAACACAGGTGGTGTGGGGGTCAGCCTTGGCAAAGACTTCCCCACACACACTGCAGTGTTGAAACCCAGTGGGTCCGGTTTTTCTTTTGGGTTTCTCAGACATAGTGCCAGTCCTAACCAAACTTACCCATTTATGGCAATCCGCCAGGTAAGACCCTCTTATCGGTTCCCAACCGTGTCACGGGTCGTGGAAAAAAACGTAATAAAATCTGTTTTTTTTTAGAACCGATAAGAACCGGTAACCACACTCTAAATCACAGATTAAGATAATTTAAAACAACCTGATCGATTCAAACCGAACTGATAAACCGTTTACAAGTTCCACACAGAATAGAAATAATGTAAACCTATCTAGTACTCACAATACCACAGACAGAGCTTGAACCGACCGGTTGTGGTTTAAATTCGGTCAAAAACCAAGAAAAACAATACTTTAACCGACAAAATTAACTGAGCAGAAGGAGAAATCTCCGGAGCGACTGTTCAGTGAGGCAGAGTAAAGAATCTGACAGTTTGAGTTTGAAGAACAACAGACAGAGTTTCAACCGAGCTCGAGCTCAGCGTTCCATGCCTGGCATGGAAAGTTAACTCTTTCACCTCCGGAGCAGTTCGAAGGTTGGGACTCACTGCATATGTCATAATATAGCAAGACTTCATGTTGTTTGAACTTACACTTCTTTGCGTTAAACCCCAGTTGCCACTCTTCTGACCATTTTGCCAGTTTATCCAGATCTCTTCTCATTCTGCCCACCCCATCTGTATCATCTACTCTGTTGCAGATCTTGGTGTCATCTGCAAACAGACAAACCTTACCCTCCAGTCCATCTGCAATGTCGATGATGAAGATAACTGAAGAGGACTGACCTCGGGACTGATCCTTGCGGTACCCCACTTGTGACTTGCATCTGTTCTGACTGTATACCGTTTACCACCACTCTCTGTGTTCTGCCCACCAACCAGTTTGCCATCCAGTTGACCAACTTCTGACCCACCCGAGCCTACCCAGCTTATTAATCAATCTTCTATGTGGGACAGTATTGAAAGCTTTGCTGAAGTCAAGGTAGGCGACATCAGCTGTACCCCCCCCCGGTCCACCACTCTGGTTACCATGTCAAAGAAATCTATGAGGTTAGTTTGACAGGATGTTCCTGTTGTAAACCCATGCTGCCTTGGATCCTGTGTTCCTATGGATTCCAGGTGTTGCACTATCCTTTCCTTAAGGAGTGCCTCCATAATCTTGCCCACTACTGAGGTAAGACTGGCTGGTCTGTAGTTCCCAGACTCCTCCCTGCTACCACTGTTGTGGAGCAGGATCACATGAGCCCTTCTCCAGTCTTCTGGGACCTCTCCTGTGCTCAGAGACTCACTAAACAGTTCTGATAATAGCTCTGCTAGTTCCACCCTTAGCTCCTATAGTACCCTGGGATGTATGCCATCTGGTCCCATTGCCTTGTCCACCCTAAGCTTAGCGAGCTCTTGTAGGACCCTTTCTTTTGTGAAGGGACTTGTGCACACCTCCTTTCCCCCTGTGTCCATGGTGCTGAGCAGTGGGCCCTGCCCTACCTTCTCCTCAGTAAATACTACACAGAAGTATCTATTTAGGATAGATGCTTTTCCTTGGTCCTCCTCCACACACTCCCCCTTATTCCCTTTGATCTTAGCAATACCCCCTCTGGACTTTCTCCTTTCACTAATGTATCTATAGAAAGTCTTGTCCCCTTCTTTTACTGTTCGTGCTAGTGTTTCCTTTGTTTGGGTCTTTGCCTGCCTTACTGCTTTCCCTGCTTCCCTTAGGGAAGTTTGGTATGTCTCCCTATCTTCATCCTGCTGTGTTTCCTTATATTTCCTGAATGCCAGCCTTTTGGCTCTGACCTTTTCTGCTACTGTTTCTGAGAACCAAAGTGGTTTCCTCCTTCTTTTGCTCTTGCTTTTCTCCCTAACGCAATGGGATGTTGCTTCAAGTATTGTATCCTTAATGCTTGCCCACTTTGCCTGTACCCCCTCACCTGTATTTCTTCTTGCCAGGACTAGCTTAACTCTGTTGGCCATCTTCTCAAAGTCAGCTCCTTCGAAGTCCTATATTTTTGCATTGGAATGGGTTGATTTAGTTCTAGTGGCCAAACTGAACAAATACCATGTGATGGTCACTGGCCCCCAGGTGACCTTCTACCTGGAGCCCTGTGATCCTTTCCCCGTCAGGCAGTACTAGATCTAGGATAGCCCTGTCTCTTGTGGGTTGTTGTACCAGTTGTTTGAGGCCCTCCCCTGCAGGGAATCCATTATGTGTCTAGTTCTGGTGGATGTTCCTGCTGGTACTGACCAATCTGTATCTGGCATATTGAAGTCTCCCATTTTCAGAACCTCCCCTTTAGCTGTCATGTTTTGTATATCTTCTAACAGTAATGTGTCTACGTCCTCCCCCTGGTCTGGAGGCCTGTAGACAACCCCATTTCAAATGGCTGTCCCATTTCCTGCTTCCAGGGTGACCCACAGTTCTTCTGGCTCCTTATGTGTATTCTGAATTTCTAAAGCTTTGATAGTTCATTGACATAAAGGGCTACTTTCCCCCTTTCTGCACCTTGATCTTCTGAACAGTACATAGCCAGGTAGTGAAGTCTCCCAAGTGTGGTTACTGGTGAACCATGTCTCGCTAATGGCTACTATGTCCAGTTTAGTCTCTGTCATTGTTGCCTGCAGGTCTGGGATCTTGTTTCCCAGGCTGCAGGCATTTGTGAACATGATTTTCCCTTGGCCATATTTTGGTGCGTTAGTTGTTGGGCGAGGTCCGATGTTTCCCCTGCGTGTCATGAGGAGGCAGTATAGTGCAGTGGTTTAAGCCTCTAAGCTGCAAACCTGGAGACCTGGGTTTGAATCCCACAACACCCACTTGCATACTGTGTGACCCTGAGCAAGTCACTTAACTTCCTTGTGCTCCCAGGTCGCACCTGTAAACAAGCTTTAGCTTAGTGTCTCTCCTGGTAAAATAAATAAAAGTATGGGGAGCCGGACCTTTTTCCTTACCTGGTGATGCAAATGAACTACAAACATGATGAACCCCTGTTTGATCACTAGTTGAGGGGGGAGGGGTGTTCTTCCCATTCGATGTATTGGGTGCTGCACCCCACTCCCCATTGCCTAGTTTAAATAGTCTGCAAAGACGTCAAACTTCTGCCCCAGTGCACTGACTCCCTCCTTAGTCAGATGCAGTCCATCAAATTTAAAGAACTTTCACTCCCAAAACTGTTGCCAGTTACCTACAAATTTGTGTCCTTTTTCTTGGCACCAGCCCTTGAGCCACATGTTTATCTCCCCTTCTCTGACCTTCTGTCCATCTGCCCCTCTCTCCCAGACTTGCAGGATCTCAGAGAAGGAGATGCCAAATGAAATGGATGACAGTTTGTCTTCCAGCCTGGTCAGGTGTTCCTTGGTCTCCACAACTGACCGGCTGGCGTGATCATTAGTCCCTATGTGTACCAGGACATTGATGTTTTCTCCTGCTTCCTGCACGATTTTAGCAATGCGGTCAGTGTATCTCCACACTGGTGTGCCTGGGAGACATCTAACCATTACCCCCAGCTGGAGGTAGGTAACTACTCCCCGAATCATGGAGTCTCCTATGATCAGAAGTGTTTTGGATTTCCTTTTTGCTTTTTTTTTTTTGTTTTGGTCCCTGTTTTGGGTGAGTTTTGTAGCGCTAGCTCCTGTGCAGCAGTGTCCTCTACTCCTCTGTTTGATTTTGGAGATAGAGGCAGATACCTGTCTGCAGTTTTATATGGTTTGTGGAGGTGATACGTTGGAGAGCACTGAGTGATGGGGCACTCGATTTGCCCCTCCTAAGCACCTGCCAACCTCCAGGACCAACTACCCTCTGCAGCTGAGGTGCTTCAGTTGGATGTTGGGGAAATGACAAGCAGTTCTTATAATATATTTCCTCCTGAATATGCAATCTGAGGATCGCAATCTCTGCCCATGCTGCCTGGAGCTGAGCCCTTAGATCTCCAATGATCCAACATGTAGGACAGTGTCCTAAATCCTGTATAACTGCTATTTTGAAAAGTGTCCCCCAGTGCCTGCAGTTAATAATATTCATTCCAGATAAGTTGCTGGGTTTATAATCTGGTCTGAGTAATTAGAAGGAGGAAGATGAAAGCAAGTTTTTTTTTTTTTTTGTAACTTGTTATAACAAGTTAAATAACTTGTGCCCCTGTAAATGAGGTCACTGTGTGGATACCCCTCTGATCCTCCCCTTCCTGTTTTGCTACAGGAAATGTCATGACTGTGCTACTCTATAAAAGGAGTGTAGCAAGGGGTAATTGGGGATGGTGGTGCGTGACTGGGTCCTTCCCTACCAAAAAGGAAGAACCACAGATGAAAGAAACAAGATGGCAAGAGCAGAATCAATCAACCAACAACAAATGCAGTAGCCCTGAAAGCTTAGCCTAATGATAGATAAAACTGTAAACCCTGTAAGCACCACCTGTAACAATTTCACAGAAGACATACCCTGCAAAAACACTTTGCTACAGAAAAAAATAAAGCAGTAAAAGAAGATATACCTTGCAAAAAACAATTTGAATCAGAGAAGATTACAGCAGTAATCTGTAAGCACAAAACATTAACAAACCTGTAGGCACACCCTGTAATAATGCAGCAGAAAGTATACATTGCAACAGCAATTTGAATCAGAGAAGATTACAGCAGTAAAATGTAAGCAAAAGCAATATTAAACCCTGTGAGCAAAAAAGAAAATAGTAACACACAGTAAATCTGCCTAGCAAAAAGAAGCCTTAACCTTTTCCCTTGTCCTGATAATGTTGTTCCTTACTCTGTCCTTACAAGCAAACCTAGAAGAAAAGAGCTCAGGTGAAGCAAGGTGCGTTTGCCGGCAAACCTAGTCTTCCATCCACATGTCAGCAGGGTGTGCAGACAATGTGAACAGGCCCATGCCAGGAGTGCCAGGGCTTCACCCTGAAGCAAGCTGGGACTTTCCATCTTAGTTTGCTTCCCCCATGCAACACACTGCTTCAAGCACCTTCACACAGTCATTTGCCAGCATGTGGAGCACATCTGCATCTTCCCTCCCAGTCAGCCATAGTTCATGTTTGCCACCTGGGATCACTGAAACTGCAGTAAAGCAGAGGCAGCAGCCACCATCCCACATGGAGCAATGCTATTTCTACGTCTATGGGCCAGCTCTTAGTTGGAATCTTCTTTTTTTTTTTCTTTTAAGATTTTCTCTTCTGCAGCCACAGTCCTGCCTATATCCAGCCACCGCTCCTCCTTCACCGCTGACCCCGAAGCTTGACGTGCCCAGCTGGCATATGCAGCTGTACCGTCGAAAGGGGCCCCCCATGCCCCCCCCCCAACCAGGCCAGGATCCATTACCGGCACACACCTTCCGGTGAAGCTGTGGCCATCAAGCTGCCGCGGACTATGCTGCTATTTTCTTTTTTCCTTTCCCCGATGGGAGCACGGCCGCTGCAGGATGTCCATGCACTATCAGACGCCTGTCGTTGCTCCCCAGCTTGGCACCCACGTGTCTGCAGTACCTCTGGGCGTCCCCAGGGACCACTAGAGCGTGGTGTGCATCCATCCTTTCCCCCAGAGCTAGGAGAGCTGTCTTCAGACGCTCAATTCTAGTCCTTCCCTGCCGACCCCCGACAACCCAGGCTCGTTTCCGAAGCCGGGTCGCCAGCATGGAGCGAGGTGTGGCATCCAGTGCCTCAACCCTCAGCGCCACCGGGGTGGCGATTCGTTGGAATCTTGATTTACTTATTGACTACTGTGAAGGTTGGGTCCACTCACTTGACCAATTTGTGCCATCCTCCTCCCAAACCTGGTGGAGGCAAGACCTTAGCTGGCATGATGAGGAATGTCAATGCCTGTGTGATGTGGCTTGATTAAGTGAATGCTGGCTGCCAGTTTGGACTGATGAAGGCTGGGTGAAAGCCAAATTAAGGGATTGCATAATGAAGGCAGCACACCTCTGCGCAAAAGAAGTGAGCAAAAACAAGACAAAAAAGAGACCACTATGGTTCTCAAAGGAGGTGGCTGCAAAGGTTAAGGCTAAAAGGTAGCCTTCAGGAAGTACAAAGAGATGCAGAGGAAGAGGATAGGGAGGTGTATCAGAAAAAGCAGCAGTATGCAGGGAAAGCAGTGAGGGGCACAAAGGTACAAACTAAGAAAAAGCTAGCCAACGGGGTAACTGAGGGGGGCAAGACCCTTTTTAGGTACATAAGCAAAAAGAGGAAGACAACGGGAGAGATTGTGAGGGTAAGAAGGGTAAGGGAGACAGTGCAGAGGAAGATCAGGAAAAAGTAGATATGCTGAACAGATACTTCTGTTCAGTTTTCACAGTGGAAAAGGAGGGGCTGGACCACATAAAAGCAGCTGGAAATGGGGGGGGAGGGGAGTAGACACAAGTCAATTCACAAAGGAAAGGGTCCACTGTAAGCAAGATATGGCATCTTTGTGAGGCCATCTTGGGTGAATAAACTGAAAAGGTTTAGTATATCCATAAAATATGCAGGTGTTGCTCTGAAATGTACAAGGGCTATTAACCACTTTTGATTATGAAACAGCTTAAAGAGCAGCTGACCCATGAAGGAGAACTTTAACAAAACATAGTATTTAGACACAGTTCAGCCTGTATTTCACATTAGTACTGTGTTTGTCCTCCCCATTATTTATTACGGAGGATGTCTGCATGAAAACAGAGTCTTTCCTCCTGAAGAGTTTATCCAGTGCTGCTGTTTATTCCTTACCTGAGGTCATAATACTCTGCTTGTGACATCACAGTTACTACCATGGCAACATATCGTGATTTCACAGCAGAGGATTATGATAAGAAGAGATAGAGGCAGATGAACCTCGAGGGATAAAGATCGTGTTTATAACAAACTGCCTGAGCAATCAATTACGGGGAGGAGAAATACTGTATATAAGATTTATGGAATACATGCTGAATTGTATCTAAATGTTAAGTTTTTAAAGTGTTCCTTGAGATGTCAGCAGCTCCTTAAGTCTGTGGCATTATTCTTTAGCAATGAGCTATCAATAGTAATTAGAGGCTGTTTTTTTTTAAATGGACATGAGCCACAGAGCAGTTTAAAGACTCGCTTCTCATTTCCTAGCTGATTCTTCTGATGGTCTCATGCACCTGCGCATTTGTACTGCAAGATATAGCATAAGATCCTAGCTGGCATAGCCCCCTCGGTGTCTAAATACACCTGGCACTTCTAATTTAGCAACAATCTAGAAATGCAGCGGCGAGGTATCAGAGAACTAGGGGCTGCTCTGAACTTTTATCAGCATGAGCCATAAACATTACACTAAATCTACATCAACTGCAAAATAGATGTCAGCTCGTTCAATAATGCATGTAACCACAAAACACTGGCTCTGTAAATATTTAGTATTCACTCTACGAGACATAGAATTGATTGTTACACAACACATGCAATAGCAATTCAATACCTATCCTGCTGTCTGGGAGTAGTGTCTTCCCTATGCGGCTCCGAAACAGACAGACTCAGATATTGGGATTGCTGTTAAACAAGGATGGTTATTTAAAGACTCCTCACAGTAAATATGATATTCAGATAAAAGATATTCATAGAAACATAGACAGTGATGGCAAAAAAAAGGCCTACTGGCCCATCTAGAATTCAGAGTTTCAAAGCTTCATACATAAGTGAGGAGAGTGACTGTACGCTGGAAAAACAGTCACAGTCAGATCAAGCCTGCAGCTATGCCTTTAGAACTCAGATATACCATTATAACTGTTAGTCAAGGCCTGCTGCGAAAGGTGACCAAGCAGACCTAACTAAAGGACCTTCTTTTTATTTATTTTGTTCTATTTTTCCCCCATTTCTCCTCATCAGCCGTCAGAGCCTCCCTTTACCTGTAAAAGCCCTTCTGCCCACTGATGGAGTCCTCAGATGGTCTACCCCCCCCCCCCCAACAGCTTCTGCTAGACATCCTCTCCGAAATCTCAACCGTAACCCATAGCTTATCCCCCATGGGTGGGTACCCTGGGTTCTTAAAGATAGGAGGGGGATATTTCATTTGATGGTTTAGGTTTAGGAGGATAAGCTGGCAGGGTGCAGGAGTCAGTAGGGCCCTATTGTGGTGTGTATGTGTGTGTGTGGGGTGGCTTCAGCTACCTAGGGCTTCTCCGATATTTTCTCTATAAGCCCTCGGTCCTCTCTCCCCAGTGCTGGTCATGAGAAGCAACCCAGAAGAATGCCTATTAGGGCTGTTGGAAGGGTGGGTAAGCCCCACCATACCTTTGGAACTCTCCTGCCAGCCTCACTCTGGGTGTGTGATGGCTCTACGTCCCTTGCCGAGCGAGTGGGTGTGTACCGATCTAAGACTGTCCCAGAGGGACCACTTACTATTCCTTCCCACATGACAAGCCCTTCCCCTGGGCCATCAGGGAGCAGTCATGCAGCAGAAGGAGGAAACATCCCTCCTCAATGCAGAAGGCATCCAAGACAGATGCCAGAACCCCACTTCATCAGTCGACACCAGATGTCCCCGGCTCGGGTGTAAACCCAAGTCAGCTGAATGGCAAGGAGTAAACTTAAGGACCACCTTATGCAGATAAGCAAAATTCCTAGAGAAGCTATTAGTAATTCACTGGATCCTCCGGAAAACATCAGGCTATTGTGAATTGCTGCCTAAATATACACAAATCTGATTTTATAAAGAGCAACATCACTGTCCATTGTCAAAATGTAGGACTGTGAGGAGACTTGTTGACTTTTTTTCAAAGTAAGCTGACACAAAAATAACAAACTCTTAAGTGTTTATCAGCAAAAACATGACGAGCATTAGACAGAATGCTATTTGTTGCATAAAATGAAAATTACATGCCTACTGTAATTCTTGATCTTCTTGGACGAAGTCTCCACCACACAGTCACACTAATGGGAGTACACCGGAGGCGCTAGGACCCAGTGGGAGGGCCGGCACTGAGTTGGCACCACGAGCCAGGTTCATGCGGTATAGACTAGCTCAGCGTTGACCCTACAACTGCCTCAGTACCTTTTTTTCCAAGGAAGTGCAGCGTAACTAACCTATAGAGGACTAACCTAAAAATCGGACATAAGATAGCCCGAAAGACCCATGTAAGAAGGATCAAAAACAAAGTCTTCACAGTCTAACGATTGAGGGAGTGAAGACCAGCAACAGAGAAGTGAGCTCAGGGGATGGTGGGTGGGCATGTGAACGAGTGGTGAAGACTTCATCCAAGAAGATCAAGAATTACGATAGGTACATAATTTCCATATTTTCCTGGACAAAGTCTACACCACTCATTCCCACTAATGGGAGAGCACTGAGCTAAATAATCCCCTGAGATGGGCAGCAAGAGAGAGAAGAGCTCACTTTTTAGGACTGAAGTCCATTAAAAATTGTCCTGCCAAATGCCTGATGTTGTCTGGCATGGACATCCAAGGCATAGTGCTTAACAAAAGTGTGCACAGAGCTCCAGGTAGCCGCACTGCAAATGTTTGCAATGGGGACATTACGAATTTCCACCAGAGATGCCACGACTGCTGTGGTAGAGTGAGCGTACACTCTGCCTTCCAGCTTGACCTGTGCCATGGAATAGCAATGGCGAAGGCATGCTACCAGCCATGCTGAAATGCACCTGATAGCAACAGGTTGACCCAGCTGGGTTGTGCTGAAGGAAACAAACAGTTGCTGAGCCTTGCAAATTTAATTAGTTCTATCCAGATAGAACCGCAAGGCTCTTTTTACATCTAGGGAATGAAGGGTACGCTCTCCTTCATTCTGGAAGTTTGCAAAGTAGGTAGGAAGGACTAAAGGTTGATTCAGATGGAATTATGAGACAACCTTAGGAAGGAACTTAGGATGAGTCCTTAGATCTGCTTTGACCTTGTGAAATACAGTATACGGGGGGTCAGTGGCCAAGGCATGTATTTCTGATATCCTATGAGCAGAAGTAATGGCCACCAGGAAGGCAGTCTTCCAAGTGAGGAATTTCAACTCGCACGTAGCTAGAGGCTTGAGAGGTTTACGAGTGAGCATGTCTAGCACGAGACTAATGTCCCAGGCTGCAACTGGATGTCTAATAGGAGGTCTGATATGCAGAATGCCCCTAAGAAACCTGTTAACTACAGGTAGCTGAGACGGCGACAGAGAGTACTGGCTCATGATATGCCGAAATTGCACAAAGATTAACTTTGACTGTGGAGTATTGCAGACCTGTGTTTGAGAGGTCTAAGAGATACTCCAAAACTTTATTCGGTGGGCAGGAAAAAGGATTACAAGAGGATTCTGCACACCAGATAGAGAAATGCTTCCATTTAGCTGCGTAGGTTTTTCCGGCGGCTGGCTTGCGTGCAGCCAAAAAAATATCTGAAACCCTACGAGAAACATCAAACCTATTCACCTCTCTCTCCTCAGGAGCCAAGTGTGGAGGTGAAGAGACCTCAGGTTAGGATGGACTGCAGAGCCCTGGGTCAGAAGGTTCATCTGAAGGGGAAGCAGTTTCTGAGAGGTATCCGATAGTCTGTTGACTAAGGGAAACCAGATCTGATGAGGCCAGAATGGGGCAATGAGAATTATTTTGACCCCCTGTGCCTCCAGTTTGAGCAGTACCCTCTGAATTAGGGGTAGAGGAGGAAATGCGTATAGAAAGTGTTTTGTCCACTGCGGCCTGAATGCATCCTGACAAAAAAACGCCAGGTTCTGGCTTTCTGGAGCAGAAGAGAGGCAGTTTTGCGTTGAGTGGGGATGTAAAAAGGACCAGGTCCGGAGTTCCTCACTCTTCGAAGAGTGACTGAACGACGGTTAAGTTGAGAGACCACTTGTGAGGATCTGTCTCCGTTCTGCTGAGATGGTTTGCCAGCTTGTTGTGTACTCCTGGCAGGTAAACAGCCTGAATCAGAGCCTTGTGCTCCAGGCACCATTCCCACACTCTCATTGCCTCTCTGCATAAAGAGTAAGAGTGTGTTCTGCCCTGTATGTTGATGTAATACATCACTGCCTTGTTGTCCATTTGAGGAGAACGTTCTTGTGACAGAGTAGGTCCTTCAAAGCTCAGACTGCATAGAGGACGGCTCTCATTTCCAGGATGTTTATGTGAAGTGTAGACTCGTCCTGCATCCACGTGCCCTGGGTGTGGTGATCCCAGCAGAGGGCTCCCCAGCCCATCAGGGATGCATCCGTGGTAATGGAGATCTGATGATCCAGAGGGGCGAAGGAATATCCTTGCAGAAGGTTGTCCTCCTGAGACCACCAGGTGAGTGACCTCTTCAGGGGTTCCATCACCTTGATGAGAAAGGATTGAGGGTGAGTGGTTGGGGACCACTGAGTACTGAGCATTCACTGAGAGGTTCTCATGTGGAGATGAGCCGAAGGTACAGTGAACACTGAGGATGCCAGGAGACCCAGCATCCATTGCATCGAGAGAGCTCGAACTGAGCTGTGTTCTCTGACAAAGCAGGCCATCTGTAGGATATCGCTCCTTCTGACCTCCGGAAGAAAAGCTTTCACACAGGAAGAATCCAGAAGGGTTCTATGAAGAGGAGCTTCTGAGAGGGCTGCATCTGTGACGTTTTGAGGTTCAGCAGGACTCCCATGGAAGTAAGGAAGTCTGAGACCGTGGCCATGGCCTCCAGAGTCTCCTGCCTGGAGGGGTTTGCTAGAAGCCAGTCATCCAGATATGGGAATATTTGGATTCCGATTTTCCTTAGATGCACTGCAAGAACTGCACAGCACTTTGTAAAAACTCGAGGTGCCGAGGATAGCCCAAAGGGCAGGACTCTGAATTGATAGTGCTGACCCAACGCCACGAACCTTGGGTATCTGTGGTGATTTGGGTGTATGAGAATGTGCTGGTAGGTGTCCTGCATGTCGAGGGAGGCTAGCCAATCGTGTTGATGAATCAAAGGTAGCAGGGTACCGAGTGATATCATCTTGAACTTTTCCTTGAAAAGGAATTTGTTTAGCTTTCTGAGATTCAGAATAGGGTGCATACTGCCAGTGTTCTTTGGAACCAGAAAGTAATGGGAGTAGAAACCTGTGTTTTGTTGATCCAGTGGAACCACTTCTACTGCCCTGTTATTCAGAAGGCCTTGTAACTTGGAAGCAAGAAGATCTGACTGTGCTGCATACAGCCTGGGAGGATGATCCGGAGGGGCTTCCAACAGATTGAGACAGTACCCCGCGCAGATTATCCTGAGGACCCATTTGTCTGATGTTATAGATTTCCACTGGTCATAGAACTGAGTCAGATGTCCTCCCACTGTCAAGGAAGAGTGCCCCTCAGGCAGCTAAGGTGGGACCTGGGCCAGAAACTCAGAAGGTGGCGCTGGGTGCTTTTGGGCCTTGTGCTTTCTGCTGTGCTTTCTTTTGCAGCTGAGGGGTTTGGTTTCTGTTAAAACCCCCTCTGCCTTTGCCATGAAAGGACTGATGGTTGTGAAACTTATGCTTGTTCCCACCTCCTCAAGAGGGATCGGGTGGAGGTCTAGCTATCTTAATGGCAGACCTAGTCTTCTGTGTGGCCTCTAGTGCTTGTTCCACCTGAGGCCCAAACAGATACATATCATCGAAAGGTAAGGCCATGACTTTCTGTTGGGCATCATTAGAAAGCCCGAAGTACGCAGCAAGGAATGGCGATGGGTGCAAATGCCAGCCACCGCTGCTCGGGAAGCAGTATCAAAAGCTTCCACTGCAGCTTTAATTTGTTGATTATTTGACTCAATACCTCTAGTTATGGTCTGTAGTAGCTCTGAGTTAACCTCCGACTCGGGCAGAGCTTCTACCGTTGCTTTGAGTGAATGCCAAAGAACATACTCATATTGAGAAAATAGCCCTGGTAGCTGGCAATATGCATGCCCAGGGTTGAGGCAGCACAGACTCTCTTACCCAAGGTGTCTATCTTGTGAGATTCTTTGTTTATAGGCTGGGCTGTGGATTCCTGAGGGAGGACAGCCTTATCATTCTCTGCCAGGACCACTATGACATCAGCAAAGGCTTGTGAGGCCAAGATGGGGCGATCCTTGGGAGGGGCATATTTCCTATCTATGGACTTAGCCACAGAAGGAATAAGAGCCGGATTCTTCCACACCATCTGGGAAAGAGTCTCGAAAGAGGGCTGTACCGGAGAACTTAAATCCATAGGGATTCCTGGAACATGTAGATATTGGATATGCAGAAGCTTTCCAGGATCGATCTCTGTGGTCTGGAGAGAAAGAGTAGAATTTAAATTCTTGAGCAGAGACTTAAAGGAAAGGTCTTCAACAGGCTCTGCAGGAGGATTGATCCCTGCCCCCAGGGCAGAATCAGCATCAACATCATCACCCAGCTGAAGATCCGGATCGGGCTCAAAATCATCTCCTGACAGTCCAGGGGGGACTGCAAAGACAGGAAAGGAATGAAATCCAGGAGGAAGAAGAGAAGGAGAAAGAATCAGAGTCAAAAACCTCTGGAAACTAGGAGACGCTGAACACATCCTCGGCACTGTTGAGAACAGCGCCAAGCTCAGAGATGGCGCCGACATAGAAAACCATGCCACGCATGGCACTGACAGGGAGTGAAGCACTGCACACGGTGCCAATGCCTCTCCCGGCACCGAGGACAGTGCCAATGGGTAGTGCAGTACCGCAGACGGTGCTGAAACACCAACCCCGGTACCAAGGATGGCACGACAGGGCATGCAGCGCCACAGATGATGCAGACACCACCCGCGGTGCCAAAAAAGACCTCGGCGCCAAGGAAGCCAGCACCGTCGGAGACGGCATCATCGCAGAAGTCTGAGAACTGCGATTTGAAGGTAAAGGATGAAAAATGGCAGGAGATAAAGGCATCGTGTGGACCCCTGCGCCGCAGCGATGTGAGGCAGATAGACACCAGAGCATGGATTCGATGGCACTGAAGAAGGCACCGCACGATAAGGAAGTCCTAACTGCCCCACCTGCTGATCCAAACCAGACAGGCCCGAAGGCCTGGGCAATGGACTGGCCAATTTGGGCAGTCGGGACAACCTCCAAGCCCACTGCTGCATAAGAGTGGCTCAATGGTGAAACTGCTCATCGGAAGCCCCTCCAGTAGGTGGAGAGGAGCTCTGATGTCGAAGAGGCCAGTTACCAGAGACAGAAACCGGCGACTCTGAAGGAAGTGGAGACCGACCCCCGACCTCAACGACCAACCATCTACACACAGACATACCAGATGGCGATCTTGAGTGATGCCGTTTCTTCTTCGACCACAGGGCCGAAGAAGAGCTCGAGGTTGAACGGTGCCGAGAATGGGACCACTTCTTTTTGTGCCTTCAGGGAGACTGCCCATCCCACCAAGCACTGGACCTTCCGTTGTCAGACCCACCCTCCGGAGAGGGCGGCGGACCAGATCCGGCCCAGCTGACTTAACAGCTTTCATACGAAGTCTCTCTACCATCACCTGCCCCACTCATGGTAGACTCAGTCAGTGGAGGGCTGAAGACTTCCTTCTTGTACAAATAATTCATTTATTAAAATGTAATCGGTACTTTTCGTGATAAAATACAAAATATAAAACTGAAAACTAAGCTGCTAGTTTGAAGCTTGACTCCCGGCGGACGAGCGATGCTGTCACTGAAGCACACTCGATGGCGGGAAAGAAGGAACTGAGGCAGTTGGAGGGTCGACGCCAAGATAGTCTATACCACACAAGCCTGGCTCGCGGTGCCGCTCCTTGCAGTTCCATCTTGACACTGACCCTCCTGAAAAAGTTTGGCTCCTGCAGGGTCCTAGCGCCTCTGGCGTACTCCCATTAGTGTGAATGAGTGGTGGAGACTTTATGTCCAGGAAGATCTGTGAAGTTCTGACCCCTAAGAGGAGAGGGAGGAAAATGCTGTGCTGTGATGGCGGAGGAACAAAGGCGATTGAGGGCAGGCACTGCTGTATGCCAGTAGGCTCATGCTGATGAGGTGAACATGGGGGCATACTCTCTCCATCAACCCCTAAAAAAGTTCTTGCTCCTGTGGGGTCCCAGCACCTACCAGCTCAAACCCATAAGTGGGATTCTATGGAGAAGACCGATTCTTGGGCGATGCATGCTTTCAAGTGAAGTGTTCCAAGATCTGGGTGAGTTACTCTGCCCTTGGTTAGAGTTAGGAGATCTTGCGTCAGAGGCAGAGAAATATTCATCCTTTGTGACACCCGGCAGATGAAAATTACGTACTTACCGTAATTCTTGATCATCCAGAATATCTTCACCATTCATCACTGGTGGGTCTGTGCTGGAGACGCTAGGACCACGCAGGAGTGTATGCCTTGTAATAGCTTTTTGGAGGAAGGGGAGCGGACGTTGAGGACAGTGTCGCCAACAAGACAGACTTATGATGTGGTGCTCATGGACTGGTCAGTAACCAATGCTGGCTACCTCTCCCCATCAGTTCTGTCTGCCTAGTAGAGGAAGAAATGGTAAGAAAATAGAAAGAGTGGGGCAAGGGGGCCCACGGGATAGGGAAAAGGATATATGATATAAACTAAACAAAGTAATAAAAAAATGACCAGAAGAGAGAATATAAGAAATTTTGGGTGGAGGGACTTAGGCTGGCTAAAGATGACCAGGATAACTGGGCAGGCCAGGGAGAGAGAAAGAAAGAATGAGAGAGAGGTGAGGCCCCATGTTCTCAGTCAGGAAAAGAGTGTGTCAGAAGAACTCCTTGTTCTTTGTCTAGCTTGAAAAATGTCTGACACTCCCTGAGATAGTAACCCAAAAAAAGAGCTGTTCCTGAAAGGGAGGAAAGGAAAGAAGTACTTCTCCAAGAATGGAACATTAAAGACCCATGAGCCCTGGGGAGAATAGTGAAGTCCAGATGTCCATCCTAGGAAGAAGGACGTAGTGAGCTACATTTTAAGCATCCCATATGATCGTGACTTAATATGGGAGAAAGGCCAGCTTTTGAATCCAAAGGTCTGAGGGCTAAGCCAGGGCTCAGGCTGTTAAGACAAGTTCAGTGTCTAAGAATTAGAAACTAGAGAGAGAGGTACTCCTAAGAACCAGGCCGAGAGCAGAGGCCTCACAAGGAGCAGAGGCAGGAATAGGAATTCCAAGGAAACTCTGCCCTCTTAATTTGAGACTGTGAAGAAACACAGAACTACAGACTTTGACGGCGGATAAGGACCACTTGGCCCACCCAGTCTGCCCATTTCCCTACCTTTTGGATAAGCTGCAGATCCTAGTTAACCAACAGCCTACGCCCTCCTACCCACCACTAGAACTGCATTGCCTGTCCCATGCATTCCTGAATTCCCTTACTGTTTTTAATCTCACTACCTCCTCTGGAAGGCTGTTCCATGCATCCACTACCCTCTCTGAGAAAAAATATTTCCTCACGTTGCCCGAGTCGTCCCCCCCTCTATCTTCAAATTGTGCCCCCTAGTTCTTGCACGTCTCTTTTTCTGAAAGATGCTACCCTCTTGGTCTTTGTTGATTTCTTTGAGGAACTTGAATGTTTCTATCATGTCCCCCCTCTCCCTCCTTTCCTCTAGGGTATACATATTAAGCTCCTTTAGTCTCTCTTCATATGGCTCTGGTGCAGACCCTGCACCATTTTAGTTGCCCTCCTCTGGACTGCCTCCATCCGATCTATGTCCTTTGGGAGATGGGATCTCCAGAACTGCACGCAGTACTCCAGATGGGGTCTCACCAGCTGTCTGCACAGAGGGATAACAACTTCCTTTTTCCTACTGGTGATGCCTCTCCCTATGCATCACAGTATCCTCCCAGCCTTTCTTACTACCTTTTCACATTGCTTGCTTACCTTTAGGTCATCTGATATGACTACCCCAGGTCCCGTTCCATTTTTGTTGTTGTTAGCAACCCCCCCCCCAATTGTGTACTCTTCCCCTGGGTTTTTGTTTCCCAGGTGCATTACTTTGCACTTCTTGCATTGACTCTAAGCTGCCATACTTCTGACCATTCCTCCAACCTTGCCAAGTCCCTTCTAATCCTTTCCATTCCCCTTGTGCATCAACCCTGTTGCAGATCTCTGTGTCATCTGCAAAGAGGCATACTTTTCCTTCTAGCCCCTCCACAATGTCACCTATAAGGACATTAAAGAGGACTGGTCCCAGTACTGAACCCTGCGGCAACCTGCTAGTAACCCCACTTTCCTCAGAGTGGATTATGTTTACTATTGCCCTCTGCGTCCTGTTGTCCAGCCAGTTTTTTTTTTACCAGGCTACCACCCTGGGACCAACTCCCAGGCTGGCTAACTTGTTTATTAATCTTTTTTGTGGGACTGTGTCAAATGCCTTGCTAAAGTCTAGGTAGACCACATCCACAGCCCCTCCCTGGTCTACTTCTTTGGTCACCCAGCCAAAGAAATCTATTAGATTCGTCTGACAAGACCTTCCCGCTGTGATTTCACGCTTGCTTGGGTCCTGTGCCCCACTGACCTCTAGGTACTCAACAATTCTTTCTTTCAGAAGTGATTCCATAATTTTCCATACCACTGAGGTCAAACTAACAGGTCTGTAGTTTTCTGCCTCTGCCTTGCTCACACTTTTGTGAAGGGGAATAACATTCGCCTTCCTCCAGTCCTCAGGTACCACACAATCCTCCCATAATTTGTCAAAAAGGGTAGTCAGTGGTGTCACTAGTTCTCCCCTTAGTTATTTTAGAATTCTGGGGTGAATCCCATCAGGCCCCATTGCTTTGTCCACCTTGAGTTTTAGGAGTTCTTTCAGAACCCTTTCTTCTGTGAATGGAATGGTATCGATCCCCCTATCCAGAGTGTTTCTGTTGTTTGGTTTAGGTACTTTCTCCTCCTCTTCTTTTGTGAATACTCAGCAAAAGTATTCATTCATGATCTCTGCTTTTTCACTGTCTCCCTCTGCCTACCTCCCCTTTATTCATTCTCACTATCCCTCCCTTAGTCTTTTTTTGCTCCCTAATGAACCTATAAAAGGTTTTATCCCCTTCTTAACTGAGTTGGCCATCTTTTCCTATGTTTGGGCCTTTGCTATTCTGATTGCCTTCCTTGCTTCCTTTTGCTTTAACTGAAACAGTTCCCCGTCCTCCTTCTTCTGTGATTCCTTATACTTCCTGAATGCTATCTTTTTCTCCTTAACCTTCCCCGCCACCTCTTTTCGGAATCATAGTGTTTGTTTCCTTTGTTTTGTTTATTTGTTTCACACAAAGGTTTGTTGCCTCTGTGATGGCAGTTTTGATTTTTCATTCACCCCTCCTTCCTGCCCATTTGCTAGTGCATTCCTTATGCACTCTCCCATTTTGCCAAAGTCAACCCTCCTAAAGTCCAGTACCCTCGCTTTTGTATGCCTTGACTCTATGGCTGTGTTCATTGTGAACCACACTGTTTGGTAGTCGCTTGTTCCCAGATGGCTACCCACTTCTAAATCTGAGATCCTCTCTTTGTCCCCATTTGAGAGTACCAGGTCTAAGACTGCTCCCTCCCGAGTGGGTTCCAGCACTAACTGTCTGGGGCATGCCCCCTTTAGGGAATTGAGAAGGACTCTGCTCTTTGATGTGGCTGCAGCAAATGTGCTCCAGTTAACATCTGGCATATTCAGGTCCCCCACCAATAATATCTCCCCTTTTTCCACCATTCTAAGGATGCCTTCTATCATTTCCTTGTCCCTTTCCTCCCCGAGATGGGGGTCTGTAAACAACAACCGTGTGGATTGTGGTGCCATTTCCTCCCGTCTCCAAGGTGACCCACAGTGCCTCCTCTCCTCCTTGAAGGTGTGGGATAAAACAGACACAACAAACCAGAAGTCAGCTGCATAAAAATGCAAACGTGCGTTATCTTATTCAAATCAGAAAATAAAAATAATGAACTTACAGAAAGCAAAAGGGTTGTTCAATGTCCAGTATCCAGCAAACTTTCTAATTTAGAAAACTCCTGAGGCTTAGCTTCAGCCTTTGCAAACAGAACAGTGTGGAAACATGCATAAACTTCTGAGGTTCTCCTTACTTGGTAGTCAGTATTCAACTGATTCCTCTATCTATCCTCGTTACTCCAGGTGGTGGGTTTTTTATACCTTTCATGGATGACACCACTGTCAGGAGAGCCACCCCTTTTTCCTAAAACCAGTATAAACCTCTTATTCTCAGGAGTTCCGCATCAAACAGCAAAGACATACATGTTCATACATGTTATCTTTTCTAGCCTAGACTCAACTCCTCTTTTCTTAGTTAAGGGGGTTTTATGATTCCATTTTGTTTTATTTCAAAAGATAGATTTTTAATAAGATAGTTAGTCCAAGAGGGTTCCACTGGGTTTGCAAAGGGAACGGGAGAATAAGGGAGCACCCCTCTTCTCCCTTCTCTTGCCAACCCTTGGAACTCATCATATCTTTTATTTCCATTAAATCGTTAAATGTGACACCCTAAAATAGGCAGGCATACAAAAAATGTATTTCATTTTCATTCCCAGCACGAGCAGCCGTCCCACAGAAATAAAGAGTGAAAGGAATGGGGGGAGGCCCGGACACCTCACACATGGGCATCCACCCCAGACACAGCTCACCCTGTCACACACAGCCCTGCACATGCGGGCAACAGTCCTTACTGTTGGCACTCACCCCACCAGAACCCTGGAAGGGCTGCAGCTTCCATCAATTTAATGTCTCTGGGTATATTTTGATCTGGCTGACCTGGGTTAAGGGCTTGGATTGCTCACAGGGTATCCATCCACTTCTCATCCTGCTGTTGTCAATCCTTTTCCTGCTGTCATTGATCCTCCACTCATTCCCGCTCCATCTCTAGCTGCTTCATACAAAGCCATTATAGGAGGTTGCTGGAATCCTCCGGGGCTCTCTCCTCTGTCTGTCCCTCTGTCTCGCCCTCCAGCCGATCCTTCGCCTTTCTTCTGGTTCTAAGATACAACCCGGGTCCAGGTTTCTCTCCAGTCTTCTCTGCCATGGCAAGAGTCAGTGGATATGTATTTGCCTCAGCACCTTAATCTTTTTTGTATCTGTCTGGGTATTGGTTCAATACTCACAGGTAACGTCTCCTAGGCAGTCTAGATGTACCAGAAATCCCATTTCTAACACCACTGTGAAGGTGTGGGATAAAACAGACACAAAACCAGAAGTCGGGTGCATAAAAAACTCAAATGTGCATTGTAATTTTATTTAAATAAGAAAATAAAAATAATAAACATACAGAAAGCAAAAGGTTATTCAATGCCCAGTATCCAGCAAATTTTCTAATTTCAAAAATTCCTGAGGCTTAGTTTCAGCCTTTGCAAATACAACAGTATGGAAACAAACACACACTTTTGAGGTCCTTATTACTTGGTAGTTAGTATTCAACTGATTCCCCCATCTATCCTTGTTACTCCAAGTGGTGGGTTTTTATACCTTTCAAAGATGATATCACTGTCAGGTGATCCACCCATTTTTGTTAAAACTAGTATAAACCTCTTATTCTCAGGAGTTCCCCATCAAACAGTGAAGGCATACATGTTATCTTTTCTAGCCTAGACTCAACTCCTCTTTTCTTGTTTAAGGGGGTTTTATGTTTCCATTTTGTTTCATCTCAAAAGATAGTTTTAATAAGACAGTAAGTCCATGAGGGTTCCACTGGGTTTGCAAGGGGAACGAGAGAAAGAGGGCACGCTCCTTTTCTCTCTTCTCCTGCCAACCCTTGGAACTCATCATATCTTTTTTCTTTTTATTTCCATTACTTTTTGGGACCCCACCTCATGAACAATGTTACTGTTGTTTCATTAATCGGTCCTGAAAGATGATTCCACGCTGCAACCACAAAATCACCTTTCAGGACCGTGTAACAAAATGACAGTGACAGTGTTCATGAGGTGGGGTCCCAAGAACCCCATGTTGAAAATCTGGAGCCAAAATTCCAAAAATGGCTGATTTATCAACCTAAGTTGAAACCCCCATTGATTGCCATTATACGGTGCTTACCTTTGATTCTTCAGTTCCCGGTTCGGCTTCACAGAGTGCAGACATGCCCTGGTCCAGAGAAGATACCAGCACTGACCTCTGGAGGTAAATATGGGGTAAGGGGGGGGTATGGGGAGGTGGATGCTCAGTGGGAGGGTGGGGATGGAGGAGGGGGACTAGGGTGATGACGAGGGACTGTTTTCTTTTTTTACAGAAAAAAAAAGGGGGTTGGTTTTCTATATTTACAAGGAAAAGAAAGCAGGCATTTGGGCACACTGGGGTGGGCTCCCAGTGTGCCACATGAGTTGTGGGGGGGGAAGAGATGCCAACACAGGGACTGGGCACTCTGATGTTGGCAGAGAAAAAAGAATAAAAAACATACATTTGGGCAAACTGGGGTGGGCTCCTAGTGTGCCACATAAGTTGGGGGGCACATAATGCCGACACGGGGATTGGATACCCTGATGTTGGTCCGGGGACCACATACATTTGGGTACACTGGGTTGGGCTTCCAGCAGGTATGCATGTAGAAAAAAAAAAAATATATATATATATATACATACACATACATACACACACACATACTTACTCACATTTTTTTTGTCAGCAAATGGAGCAAGCAGGAGGGGTCAATCGCCCAAGGCAGAAATTGCCTTCCCCTACAAAAGCAAATGGACTAAAAGAGGAGTCCCAGAATAACCATTTTTTGGGGGGGAGGGAGCTTGCCAGGAAAGGCGGAGGAACAAGCCCCTCAGGAGTTTGCCTCCCGATTTCTACCCCTCCTTTTTTGGGGGAGGGGTGAAGGGAGAAAGGCAGAAGAGGGAGAAGACATTGCCCAGAAGCCTAGCAATTGCAGGGGAAGGTGGTGAATGGTGAAGATATTCTGGAAGATCAAGAATTACACTGAGTACATAAGAAAAACTTACTTACCATAGTAATATTGTTTCTTACAAGGGATCTCCTATTAGGATTAGACACTATTGCAGTCAGTATAGAGCTGCTGACTGCCCCCGGAACTTTGAGTTTTGGAATGTATGCAAATTAGAAGAATTTGGAATGCTACATTCAAAAACTGCTGCTTCTTTCTCCCTAACAGCCAAATTCGATTTTAAAACAGTAGGCTAATCACTAATTAATAATTAAAAACCACATTAACACTTATGTCCTACCCGTGGTACTGTAGAGAGGATGGTATCCAAACTGGCCACGAAAATCACAAAAAAAAAGAGAACTACTGGTCCAAGCCATTCTTGTGTGTATTAACTATTATAAAAAAGTTAAGCCAATGAGTAATGACTACGTTAGAAAAACTCCCATGAAGGTATTGCTGAACCTATTCAGGTTAGGGGCTGGACAGCATATGCCAAGTGCGGTCCAGCCCCTACCCTTATTGTCTGCTGAGCTTTACTGATCTTCACTGACTGGGAGAGAGACCAATCACGGAGGGAAGGCAGACTCCGACAGGTGCAGAAGCAGGGATTCCTTGATAGCAGTTCTACCTGGGGGGAATCCCCCTTGGATTGCACCGTCCAGGCTCCTATCTCCACTGAGGCAACTTCTCTCCTCAATCGCTCTGCTCAGACCCAGCCAGAAGCTGCTCTCTCAGCATAAGGAACAGTTGGAGCACTTACCCAGAATTCCTGGCTGCTGTATGTAAATCAACATTTGTACTGCTGTACCACTACTGAAATAGTGTTTGACTAATAGAATGCTCTCAGCTGGAAGCAACAGCTCAGACACAAAGGGCACCCCTAGGAGGCATACGCCAAGAGCGGTTCAGCCCCTAGTTTTACTGTCTGCTATACCCACTACTGAAATAGTGGTCGGCTAATAGAAAGCTCTCAGCCAGAAACAACCAGAAGCAACAGCTCTGACACAAAGGGCAACCCTAGGAGGCATACGCCAAGTGCGATCCAGCCCCTAGCCTTTCTGCTGAGCTTTGCTGAACTTCACCGACTGGGGAGACCAATCACAGAGGGAAGGCAGACTGACAGGTGCAGAAGCAAGGATTCCTTGACAGCAGTTCTACCTGGGTGAATCCCCCTTAGAAACATAGAAACACGCAGTGGGGACTCCACAGAGCTGCTCCAACCCAAAGGGCAAAACAACTGAGCTAAACCAGATTTCTTCTAACTGAACTAAACCAGATTCCTTTTTACCTTGCAGGAGTAGAAGCTAGACCTTGTCTGTTCAACAGCTACCTGATTGTTTTCTGCAGCATACAGGGAACAGTCGGATATGCCTGCCCTCACCCTAATCCCACCCTCCCCGAGTGCTCTTGCTTTACAGGCATGTAACACTGCCCACAACACCTGATAGAAGGTAGTAAGGTACAAAATAAAAAAATAAATACATAAAACTCACTGTTCTGTTTTCTTTCTCATCCACACTTCCTGCCAAGAAACAGGAATAAGTACTACCTTTCAACTAAAAAAAAAGAAAAAAATTAACCTTGTCAGTTGCGAAAACTGCAGTGCACTGTACAATAGGATATGCAAATGGCAACCAAGACCCTGCCGTGTGTGCAGTGCCATAGCAGATCTTGCAGTCCAACTACAGGATGCTTGGACTATAATATACAACCTCTAATACAGGGAACTTTATAGCACACCTCCTCAACCCCCTACCACCAGTACCAGCATGTCAGCCAGGGACCAGGACTCAAGGCAAGGCCCAGAGACTGGCAGGTGGTAAGGAAAAGGAAGCATCACAGGAGGCCCAGAAAGGAAGCAACAAACCAGGAGCATTTTCCAGCCATCCAAACTGAAAACAGGTTTGCGCCACTGCTACCAACCACGTAAAATGTAATATAAGGTAAATAAATCAAACCACCAAAAAAGGCTAACATGCCAATTAAAACCGGTACAAACTACGATAAAAACAAAAATACTAATGCTCCAAAAACAACCAACAATACCGACACCAACTGCAATAAAGGAAAATTACGTACCTACCGTAATTCTTGATCTTCTTGGACGAGTCTCCACCACTCATTCACACTAGTGGGATTGGGGCCGGAGGCACTAAGACCCATCGGGAGCAAACTTTTTGCTGGAGGGTCGGCGAGGAAACGAGCGCCCGCGAGACCACTGGCGCCCATGAGCAGCATTTCGGCGGTAAACCATCGTGACGACCTCCAACCGCCCAGTACCTTTTACCAAGGAGGTGCAGCGCAACTAACGAAAAGGGTAAACTAACATTAAAAAACGGACATAAGATAGTCCGTATGACCCGTGTAAGAAGGGTCAGCAAAGAAGTCCTCACGCCTAAAGATTTGAGGAGGAAGACCAATACAGCGTGAGCTCGGGGATGGAGGGGGCGTAGGAATGAGTGGTGGAGACTCGTCCAAGAAGACTGGCGAATTACGGTAGGTACGCAATTTTCCTATCTTCCTGGACATAAGTCTCCACCACTCATTCACACTAGTGGAGAGTACCAAGCTGATAATCCCCAAAAGGGCGGCAGGAAAGCCAGAGCTCACGCTGGGTCTAAGATAGAAGCCTATTATGGATAGTTCTGCCAAGCGGAATGCCGCCTGGCATGAATATCCAGTGCATAGTGCTTAACCAGTATGCACTGAGCTCCAGGTAGCGGCGCAGTATATATCCGACTTGAACATTGCGAATTTCCGCTAGGATGCCGCGACCGCTCTAGTGTGAGTGAGCGACACTCTACCTTCTAATTTGACTTGAGCCATGGAATAGCAATGACGAAGGCATGCCACTAACCATGAAGAGATACATCTAATAGCGACAGGTTGACCCAGCCGGGTGTCGCTGAAAGAAACGAACAGTTGCTGAGTCTTGCGAACATCCTTGGTTCTATCTAAATAGAAACGCAAGGCTCTCTTAACATCCAAGGAATGAAGAGCTCGTTCCCCTTCATTTTGGAAATTAGCGAAGTAAGCGGGAAGTACCAGAGGTTGGTTCAGATGGAATTCTGACACAACCTTGGGAAGAAATTTAGGATGAGTACGGAGAACTACCTTGTCCTTATGGAATACAGTATACGGAGGGTCCGTAACCAGTGCATGTATCTCAGAGACCCTGCGGGCTGAGGTAATGGCCACCAGGAAGGCAGTCTTCCAGGTAAGAAATTTTAGCTCACAGGTAGCTAAGGGTTCGAAAGGCTTCCGAGTGAGCATGTCCAGCACCAGGTTAATGTCCCAGGCTGCAACTGGACGCTTAACAGGGGTCTGGTATGGAGAATCCTCTTAAGAAATCTCTTCACCATAGGTAACTGAGCCAGAGTTAAGGAAGAAACCGCTCATGGAACTGAGATGGCACTAAGGTGAACTTTAACTGTGGAGTATTGAAGACCTAAGTTTGATAGGTCCAAAAGATACTCCAGAACCTTGCCAGGAGGACAGGAAAAGGATTCCAAGAGGATTTTGCACACCAGAGAGAAAAACGCTTCCATTTGGAGCGACGTTGGGTGGCTGGCTCGAGCAGCCAGAAGGATGTCTGAGACTCACGAGACGTTGAACCCATTCACTTCTATCTCTTCAGGAGCCAAGCATGAAGGTGAAGTGATTTCAGGTTGGATGGACCAACGAACCCTGAGTCAGAAGACTGATTTGGCAAAGGAAGTGGTCTCGAGAGGCTGCCAACATACTGTTGAGTAGAGGAAACCATAGTTGCCGAGGCCAGGAAGGAGCAATGAGAATCATCTTGGTCCCCTGAGACTCGAACTTGAGGAGTACTTCTGGATTAGAGGAAGTGGTGGAAAGCGAAGAAAGCGCTTTGTCCACCGAGCCTGAACGATCCTGACAGAAAATGCCAGGCCCTGGATTTGGAGCAGAAGAGAGGCAGTTTTGCGTTGAGTGGGGATGCAAAAAGGTCCAGGTCTGGAGTCCCCCACTCTTTGAACAGGGACCGAGCTACGGCTGGATCGAGAGACCACTTGTGAGGGTCTGCCTCCGTTCTGCTGAGGTGATCTGCTAGGTCGTTTTGTATACCTGGCAGATAAACCGCTTGAATCAGAGACTTGTGCTCCAAGCACCACTCCCACACCCTCATTGCTTCCCTGCAAAGGGGATAAGAATGAGCACCGCCTTGCTTGTTGATGTAATACATCACTGCTTTGTTGTCCGTTTGAAGGAGAATGTTCTTGACAAAGGACATCCTTCAGAGCTCGGATTGCATAGAGGACCGCCTCATCTCCAGGACATTTATGTGGAGATGAGTTTCAACTGAGTCCATACACCTTGAGTGTGGAGGAGAGACAGTGAGCTCCCCATCCCATTAGCGATGCATCTGTGGTGATGGAGATCTGATGATCCGGGGAGCAAAGGAATCCTTCCAGGAGATTGCTTCTCTTGAGACCACCAGGTGAGAGACCTTCAAGGGCCCTGGCCACCTGATGGGATAAGACTGGGGTGAGAGGTCGGGGACCACTGAGTGGAGAGCATCCACTGGGTGGTTCTGCGTGCAGTCGGGCCAGAGGGACAGTGAAGACCGAGGACGCCATGAGACCCAACATGCGTTGCATCGAGAGAGCTGTAACCGATTGGTTCTCCCTGATGTAACGGGCCATACGAAGGATGTCGAGTCTTCTGTCCTCTGGAAGGAAAGCCTTCGCTGAAGAGGTGTCTAGAAGCGTCCCTATGAAAAGGAGCCTCTGGGAGGGTTGCAGTTGAGATTTTTTCAAATTCAGCAGAACTCCCATGGACGTGAGAAGACGAGAAGTCGTTTGCACGGCTTCCAAAGTCCCTTGGCCGGAAGGGCTTGCTAGAAGCCAATCGTCCAGGTAGGGAAACACTCGGAGTCCGACTTTCCTGAGATGCGCTGCGAGAACTGCACAACACTTTGTAAAAACTCGCGGCGCCGAGGATAGCCCAAAGGGCAGGACTCTGAACTGATAATGCTGACCCAAAGCTACAAACCTGAGGAATTTGCGGTGGGTCGGGTGGACGGGGATATGCTGGTAAGCATCCTGCATATCCAGAGAGGCCAGCCAGTCGTGCTGATGCAGCAAGGGTAACAGGGTACCTAGGGAAATCATCTTGAATTTCTCCCTGGGGAGGAATTTGTTTAACTTTCTGAGGTCTAGAATGGGGCGCATCCCCCCAGATTTCTTTGGAACCAGAAAGTAATGGGAGTAGAACCCTGTGTTTCGCAGATGCGGGGGCACCAGTTCTATTGCCCTGTTGTTCAGAAGGCCCTGGATCTCCGCGGTGAGGAGATCTGACTGAGAGGCCGACAACCTGGGTTGTCGTATGGGAGGACACTGGGGTTCCAAGAAATTGAGAGTAACCTCGCGAATTATCCGAAGAACCCATTTGTCTGAGGTTATGGACTCACTGGTTAGAAGTACATCAGACGACCTCCCACTGAGGAGAAAGTTCCACCTCGGCAGAGTGGATGGAACTTGGGCCAACGACTATAAGGTAGCGCTTGGGAGCTTTAGGTCCTCGCGCTTTCTGCCGTGTCTTTTGAGGTTGGGCAGGTTGGCTTTATGGAAGCTTTCCCTGCCTCTGCCTCGAAAGGACTGACGACTCATGAAACTGACGCTTTGTTCACATGCCCTCGAGAGGGGGCAGGCGGAGGTCTGGCCAACTTAATGGCCGATCTAGTCTTCTGAGTGGCCTCTAAGGCTTGCTCCACCTGAGGGCCAAAAAGAAAGGAGCCATCAAAAGGCAGCGCCATCACCTGCTGCTGAGCATCATTCGTGAAGCCAGAAGTACGCAGCCAGGAATGGCGCCGAGTACAAATCCCCGCGGCTGCTGAGCGAGAAGCAGTGTCGAAAGCGTCCATGGCGGCTTTGACCTGTTGGTTATTGGACTCAATACTCTAATAACGGTCAGAAGAAGCTCTGACTTGGAATCCGAATCTGGAAGAGCTTCAACCATTCTTTCATAGAGTGCCACAGGATATACTCATACTGAGAAAAATAGCCTTGATAACTGGCAATACGATACTTAGAGGAGGCAGCAAAGACTCTACCTAATGTATCAATCTTACGAGACTCTTTGTTAATAGGTCGAGCTGTAGTAGTTTGAGGAAGAACGACTTGTCATTCTCTGCCAGGACTACAATAGGATCCGCAAAGGCTTGGGATGCCAAAATGGGACGATCCTTGGGAGCTGAATACTCTTATCAATGGATCTAGCCACTGAGGGAATAAGAGCAGGGTTATTCCACTACCATTTGAGACAGCGCCTCGAAGGAAGGCTGAATCGGAGGAGTCAAATCGAGGGATCTCCGACGATGAAGATACTGGAGTCTTAATATCTTCCCAGGATCGATGTCCTGTAGTCTGAGAGAAAGAGTGGATCCCAGGTTCTTCAACAGAGACTTAAAGGACAGGTCCTCGACCACAGGCTCTGTAGCAAAGAAAGATCCTGTTTCTCCACTTCATCACCCAACCAAGGTCTGGGTCAGGCTCAACATCATCTCCTGATGGTCCAGAAAGGACTGTTTGGACAGGAAAGGAGGAAAATTAGAGAGGAGGAAATGGCAGAAAACAAGGAGAGTCCCTGGGCTGCCGGCGCCGAGACGGCAAAACGGGCTGAAGACGGACCTGAGGAGGCGCACGGCGTCAAGAGGCACGCGTTCTCGCGAACGCCCGGGCGGCGCCATGACGACCGCCACAAGACGTATGCCGCCAACGGCGCCACGGACGACGCCATACGACGCCAAGGAACGCATCGCAGACGACGCCCGAACGGCGCCGCCCGATCCAACGGCACTACCGGGCGCGCCGAGATAACGCTCGCGCCACCAACGGCGCCGAGAGACCACGCTGGCGCCGCCAACGGCGCCGCGAAGTCTGGCGTGCTCGAACGGCGCCACACGCGCACAGACCCTGCAGAAGGCGCTGGAAAAGCCCCGGAACCTGGAAAACAAGAGAAGGAAAATACCAGGAGATAAGGGCATCGGTGAGGCCCCTGCGCCGCAGCCATGTGAGGGGGAAACACTGGCACGGAGTCGCTAGCACCAGAAGGCGCCGCATGACTAGGAAGGTCCAACCGCCTACCTGATCGCCGGAGGAGCCCGAGGGCTCGAGGTAACCGAGCCAGGCAGAAGAACCAACCTCCGAGCCCATCGCCCATAAGAGCGCCCACTGATGAAACTGCTCATCTGGAGCCCTACCTATAGGCGGGAGGCCTCGGCGTCGAGGACGATGATTATCGAAGCTGGCGACTCAAGAAGGAGACCGCAACTAGCAACGATAACCGACCGTCGACGCCAGAGACATACTATAGAGGCTACCTTAGTGATGCCTTCTCTTTTGACCTGTGGGTCAAGAAGAGCTTCGAGGCTGAACGGCGCCGAGAATGCAATCGCTTATTTATGCGCGGCGGGGACCGCCCATCCCCGGCATCGGACTGACCGTAGTCGAACCCCGCTGAGGAGAAGGAGGCTGACCGACCCAGCCCGCTGACTGAACAGCTTACACGTAAGTCTCCTACCGACCACCTGACCTGCTCATGGTCGACTCCGTCCAGTAGGCCAGACTTCTTCAAGTAAGTTAAATTTAAATATTAGAAAAATTTTACGAAAAATAGAATAAAACTATGCGATACTACTATCGTGATAATGTTACAAAAAAACAAACTGAAAACTATGCGCTAGTTTGAAGTTTGACTCGACAGGCAGAGCGACGCCGTGCACTGAAGCGCACTCGACGCGTGGAAAAGGAACTGAGGCGGTTGGAGGGTCGCCGCCGAGATGGTCATTACTGGCCGAAGTCCTGCTCGCGGGCGCCAGTCTCGCGGGCGCCTGCCTCTCGCTACGACCTCCAGCAAAAAGTTTGCTCCCGATGGGTCTTAGTGCCTCCGGCGCCAATCCCACTAGTGTGAATGAGTGGTGGAGACTTATGTCCAGGAAGATCAACAAGAATACTAAAATTCAAAATAAAAACGACAAGTATAAACAAAAGCAAAATTCTCATAATCAGGGATTCCATGCTCCGGGGAGTGGAACACCACCTAACACAAAATGTTAAAAGCAAAATCGTGGTAAAGTGTCTACCAGGAGCCTCTGCAAGTAGGGACACTAACCACATAAAGGCAATTGTACAGGAATCAGGGGATGTTACACATGTAACAATACACTTTGGTACCACTGACTTGGCAAATCACACAGTTCAGGAGGCCAAGAAACACTTCAAGGACCTGGCCAACAAACTTTCTTCCCTTCCAACCAAATTAGCCTTCTCAGAAGTGCTGCCAGTGTGAGACAAAGGGAAAAGCACCAAGCAAGTCAGAGAGATTGAAGTACACAAATTCAACTCATGGCTGCATGATTGGTGCCAAGACAAGGGATACCACTACATAGGGAACTGGGACAACTTTAGGAAAAGAGCTTTTTTTTTTATATACGACAGATTGCACCTAAACAGAGAAGGTGTGTGAGCACTCAAACAAAACCTCAATGTCTATTCCGGTAGTTTAAACTAAATAAAGGGGAGTAGGATGCAGCTCACACCCCTGCCAGCAGCGGGCCGGTCATCACTCTCCAAAATGCCAAATGCACACATACATCCCCAGAAAACAAATCAGCACCAACATCCACCCAAACCTGCAACCTTCATTATCTCTTGGCTGGAAACAGTAAACTGGAGCAGTCCAGGAAGAGGGTACAACCTCGCGCAAAAGAGGATGTACTGTACTTTCCTGGAAGGCAAAAGCTGCTAATACTAGAAGCCTAACCAACAAACTTTCCGAATTCAAAGCCATCTTGGAAACAGAAAGGTTGGACTGGGTGGCTGTAACAGAAACGTGGTTCACGGAAAACCACGGATGGGATACGGCCATTCCCGGTTACAGTCTGTTCAGGAAAGATAGGCAGGGCATTTGGGAGGAAATAAAAGCCACAGAAATAAAAGGGCAACCTAGGGACTTCGAGTCACTGTGGCTAACAGCAGACATGGGCAAGGGAAAACCCTTCAGAATTGGTGTCGTGTACAGACCCCAAAATCAAGGAGATAAAGGAGACAAAGACCTAATAGAGGAAATCCACAAAATGTCTGATAAAGGTGAAGCAATACTGGTGGGGGGACTTCAACCTACCAGATATTAACTGAAGCACACTAACAGCAGCAACAACAAGTAGTAGGGATTTCTTATTGTCACTACAAGGTGCAGGACTGCGCCAACTTGTTAACCCTCCAACAAGGAGAGATGCCATTCTTGATCTAGTCCTCACAAACTTGGAAAGGATCAAGGACATCGAAGTGAGATGCTATATGGGCAACAGCAACCAGTGCATGGTAAGCTTTAAGGTAAACATAACACAGGACACCAGCCACTCAAAGATAAAGGTTCTAGACTTCAGAAAGGCTGACTTCCAAACAATGAGGAACAACATAAGTATCCAGTTAATGGAAACAGAGGTTAAGGAAGTGGAGGTCCTGTGTCGGAGACTCAAAAGAGCAATAAACACTGCCACAGATCAGTGTGCCAGATGGGTCAGCAAAGCAAAAATAAAAATAAATCCTCTATGGTTTTCCAAGGAAGTGGCTACCACAGTCAAGGAAAAAAAGGAAGGCGTACAGCATATACCAGGAAACCAAAACTGAGAAAGACTGGGAGTCGTACAAGGGAAAAATGAGAGAGTCTAATAAACAGATTAGAAAGGCAAAAGCACAGACAAAGGAAAAGATAGCAGATGTGGCAAAGAGAGGAGATGCATCATTTTTTAGATACATTAGGGAACATAGGAAGGCAAAAGGCAGGATAGTAAAGATTGCTACTGAAGAAGGGAAATGCACCAAACATGACCCAGAGAAAGCCGAAATCCTCAACAAATACTTCTGCTCAGTGTTTACCAAAGAGGACCAAGGGGATGGCCCAGCCCTAAAAAAAACACAACACATGCCAGGACCAGGGGTAGACACTAGTCCCTTTACAGAAGCCGAAGTATGGGAGGTGCTAAATAAAGTAAAAGCAGACAAAGTCATGGGACCAGACAAGATGCACCACAGAGTCCTTTAGAAACTGGGGGCAGAATTAGCAGCTCTTCTGGCACTTCTATTCATGAAATCCTTGAAGAGTGGAGTGGTACCCAAAGACTGGAAAAAGGCAAGAATGGTTCCACTTCACAAATCAGGCAGTTGCGAAGAGGCTATTAATTACAGACCAGTGAGCCTCACATCTATAGTAGGGAAACTAATGGAAACTCTACTCAAGTATAGGATCACAGCCTTCCTTGAAACTAGCGGCCAACAAGACCCTTAACAGCACAGTTTCACAGCAGGTAGGTCATGCCAGACAAATCTGCTTGGGTTTTTTGACTGCACTACAAAAATAGTGGATGACGGTGGGGCAGTGGATGTGGTCTACCTAGATTTTAGTAAGGCCTTCGACTCGCTTGACCACACAGGGGTTGGTCCAGAAGTAGTCCGATGGGTACAAAACTAGTTACAAGGCAGAACCCAGAGGGTACAGGTAAATGAAACACAACCATCGGAAGGCAGGGTGACCAGCGGGATGCCCCAGGGCTCAGTTCTGGGGCATCTGCTCTTAAATGTTATTATAGCAGACATCGCTGATGGACTGGAAGGGAAGGTGTGTCTGTTCACAGACAACAGCAAGATATGTAACAGGGTGGACACCTCAGAAAGAGTGAGCAAGATGGAGGCTGACCTCAAGAAACTAGAAGAATGGTCTGGAGTGTGGCAGCTGAGATTTAACGCCAAAAGGTGCAAGGTCAGGCACATAGGAAAGAAAAATCCAAGAAAGGAGTATTATCTAGAAGGTGAAAGGCTGGCAGCCTTAAATCAGGAACAAGATCTGGGACTCATAATCTCAGATGACTTGAAGGTTAGTAAACAGTGTGAGAAGACAACACTGAAAGCCAACAGAATGCTGGGCTGCACTGGGAGAGGAATCATGAGCAGGAGGAGGGAGGTGATACTACCACTGTACAGATCGCTGGTTAGGCCTCACCTGGAATACGGAGTCCAGTTCTGGAGGCCTCACCTCAGGAAGGACATTGACCGGGTAGAAACAGCACAGAGAAAGGAGACAAAAATGATTCAGGGTCTACAGAACATGTCCTATGAGAAGAGACTTGGGGAAATGAATATGTACTCCCTGGAGCAAAAAAGCGAGATGGGGGACATGACTGAAACATTTAAGTACATAAAAGGCATTAACAAGGTACAGGAACAGGAACCTTTTCACTTCAAGAAGGGCTCCAGGACCAGGGGACGTGACCTTAGGCTGCAAGGAGGAAGGTTCCCTATCAACATCAGGAAGTTTTTCTTTACATAAAGAGTGGTGGATGCCTGGAGCAGCCTGTCCCAAGAGGTTGTGCGGGTCAACACTGTAGGAAAATTCAAGAATGCGTGGGATAGACACAAGGGAGCCCTGACTACAAAGGGCAACTAGAGTGTCAAAATAGATCTACAATAAAAAGGCAGAATAGCTGGATCGAGCGGGCTCTTCTGCCATCTACTTCTATGTTTTTATGTAAGGGGAGGTAGGGATGGGAGGTCTAATCCTACTAGGAGATCACATGTAAGAAACAATATTATTATAGTAATTTTTTCTTCAATACCCAGGAATCTCTTAGTAGTATTAGACACTACTGCAGACTACCAAGCATTGGCTTTGAAGGAGGGTACAGAACCTATTTAGGAAAAAAGTTCTGCAATACTGCAGTGCCAAACCTTGCATCAGTCCTGGAATGGATGTCCAGGCAGTAGTGCTTCGTGAAAGTGTGGACTGTACTCAAGGTAGCTGCTTTACAGATTTCCAGCAAGGGGAATGTGCCCTGAGGCCCTGTGGTGCCTGTTTGTCAGCTTTATTGTAGCAGAATTGGATGCAGGATTCTATCCAACATGCAACTAATCTCTTTGTGGTAGGCCTGCCTTTTCCCACTTCACCACAGGTAATAAACAGCTGAGGTTCTTAGTATGTGTAATGTAATAGCTGAGGGACCTTTTTATATCCAAGCTATGAAGCTTTTGTTCACCTACTGTAAACTGGATTTGGCTGTGAAAAATACTGGCAGTGTGATGGACTTGTTCCATTGGAACTCAGTTACCACCTCAAGAAGAAATTTCCTGTTAGTTCTAAGGACAACCTTGTCATTATGGAAAATGATGGAATTAGGATCAGTGCAAAGAGCTTGGAGCTCACACACTCTTCTTGCTGAAGTAATTGCCACCAGGAAAAGTTTTCCATGTGATATATTTTAGGTCAGCTGTAGCCATTGGTTCAAAAGGAGGTTCCATGAGTTTGGCTATGCACAAATTCAGGCCCCAAGGAGGGACTGGTTCCCTGACAGGAGGGATCATATTGTATTTTGTTGAATTTTGTTGACCCGGTAAGCCCACTGGGCCTAGAAGAAAAAAATACTCACCTTAGTAATTGTGTTTCTTCTAATGGAGTCTTGCTGTATTCTGACAATCTGCAGTTAGCTCCAGCCTTTAAACTGCCCCCCAGAGAGTATAGGGTTAATTTTCTATGCAGTGCATAGAACGTTCAGCTCGAGCTCAGTTGAGGTCTCTGTCTACAGCACTTTGAAACCCAACCGTCAGATTCTTACGAGCAAACACTCACTAACTAACTATGTGGAAATTGTAAATTTTTTTAACTAGCCAACTGGCAACCAAAGTTTTGGATTCCCAAAAGAAGACTCAAGTCAGGAAACCAAAAACCTATCCAAAATAAAGATTATAATACAAAGCACCCAGAAACATGGAGGGTGTGCTGAAGACACCCTTGGGGTGCAACACTGCACCTACCCACCCACTTCCCAAAAACAGGTTCTGAGAGGGGAGGCAGGGAGGGAGGTCAGAATACAGCAAGACTCCATTAGAACAAACATAATTACTAAGGTGAGTAATTTTTTCCTTCAAACAACATGAAGTCTTGCCGTATTCTGACAATCTGCAGACTACCAAGCAGTACCTCCATGGAGGAGGAAGAGAGCCTACTTTGGGAATAGGCTCTGAAGTACTGCTGTGCCAAACCGAGCATCACTCCTAGCCTGGATATCCAGAAACTAATGCTTGGTAAAGGTATGGACCGTTTTCCAGGTGGCCGCTTGACAACTTTCTAACAGAGGGATATCCCTGGCAGCAGCCAGGGAAGCAGCTGTACCTCTTGTACAGTGAGCCCTCAGGCCTGAGGGTGGAATTTTTCCCAGTTTCTCATAGCAGAATTGTATACAAGATACAATCCACCTGGCAATAGTTCTCTTGGTAGCAGGTTTGCCCTTTCCCACTTCCCCATAAGTGAGGAACAACTGGAGGGAATCAAACCTGTGATCCTTGGTACACTCTATGTAGTAGCTAAGGGCTCTTTTAACATCTAAACTGTGTAGCCTCCTCTCTCCTAAGGAAGAATGATCAGTGAAGAGGACAGAGAAAGACACAGACTGATTCAAGTGGAAGTCTGAAACCACTATGGGCAAGAACCTCCTATTGGTGCTAAGGACCACTTTATCTCTATAAAAAGAGATAAAATCAGGTTCCACTGACAGGGCTTGCAATTCACTGATACATCTGGCAGAGGTAATGGCTACCAAAAACACAATTTTCCAAGTCAAGTACTTAAGCTCTGCTGAGGACATAGGCTCAAAAGGAGGTTGCATAAGTTGAGCAATGCAAACGTTTAAGTCCCAGGCAGGGGCAGGATCCCTGAAGGGAGGATTGGCATGAAGCAATCCCTTGAAAAATTTGCAGAACACAGGATGAGATGATAGTGAGGAAGGCTTCCCCTCTGACAGAAAAGCAGAAACAGCTGACAAGTGTGCCTTGAGAGTAGCTGGTCTGAGTCCTAGGCCATTAAGATGGACCATATAATCCAGGACTGTAGACAATTCAGCAGTGTCTGGAGAGATATGCTTCTTGGAACACCAAATGCTGAAACTTTTCCATTTGGAGTCATAAGTTTTTCTGGCGGAGGGCTTTCGAGAGGCTTTGAGAATATCCAGAACCCCCTGAGAGAGATGCAAATCTGCATACTGTAACTCTTCAAGAGCCATGCCTTAAGATTGAGAGACCGAAGATTGGGGTACCAAATCCTCCCTTGGGAGGAGGCTAACAGGTTGTAATTCCTGGGAAGAGACAGGGGAAGATGGACTGCAACAGAGGGTACCAAGGCTGTCTGGCCCAGTCTGGAGCAATCAGAATTACTTTGCAAGGTTGTGACCTTACCTTGACTAGAACCCTGAACAGAAGAGGAAAAGGAGAGAAAGCATACAGAAATGTCCCTTCCCAGTTCAAAATCAGAGCATCCAGAGGGACTGAGCCCAAGACTGGGGGTCTGCAACAAAACAGAGAAAGTTGGTGATTGTCTGGGGCTGCAAAGAGATCTATCTCTGGAGTGCCCCACCTTGAAAAAAATCACTTTCAACACCAGGGGGTCCAGGGACCATCCGATTCGTGATGGCCCTGGGAGATCCTGCTCAATGCATCTGCCAGCACATTGTCCTTTCCTGGAAGGTGGACTGCTATCAGAGAGATCTGCAGGGAATAAGCCAGGGACCACAATTTCATGGCTTCCATGCACAAGGCCGTAGACTGAGTGCCTCCCTGCTTGTTGATATACCACATGGTAGTGGTGTTGTCTGTTCTGACCTGAACCACCTTGTCCTTGACAGACTGAGAGAAGGCTTGCAGGACCAGAAAAACTGCCCTGAGTTCCAGGAGATTTTGATATGGAGAAGGGACTCCTGAGGGGACCACAGTCCGTGAGCTGTGAGAGCCCCCAGATGAGCTCCCCACCCCAAAAGGGAAGCATCCGTGGTAAGGACCACCGAATGAGACTGAGTGACAAATGGGACCCCTTGCTTTAAATTGTCCTGATTCTGCCACCATTGAAGAGCTTGGATCAGTGTCCGAGTCACTGGAATCAGTTTGGTAAGAGGGTCCTTCCTTTGGGACCAAAAGTCCCTCAGATGGAAATGAATGTCCCTTGGACCATTGCTGTAGAAGCTGCCATGCTGCCCAAGAGCTGAAGGAAGTGCCTTGCTGGTTGGGACACCTGAAGGCTGAAGGAAGAAGCCAGTTCTATAAGAACTCTTGCCCTTTCCAGGGAAAGAAAGGCTCTTGCTTTGACAGTGTCTAGCTCTGCCCCTATGAAGGTAAGAAGCTGCACTGGTTCGAGAACTGATTTGGGGAGGTTGAGAAGAAATCCCAGGGAAGTCAGCACTTGCTGGGTGACTTGCAGGTCTGACTTGACTTGGCCTGGAGACTGACCCACTATGAGCCAGTCGTCCAGATATGGAAAAATGGAAAACTTTTGCCTTCTTAAAAAGGCCACTACTACTGCCAGGCATTTTGTAAAAACTCTTGGAGCTGATGTTAGGCCAAAGGGCATTGCTTTGAACTGGTAATGGCTTGAGGGCAACTTGAACCTGAGGTACTTTCTGTGGGAACACCTGATGGGGATGTGAAAGTAGGCATCTTTGAGGTCCAGGGAGGCTAGCCAGTCCCCTGGCCTCAGAGAGGGAAGAATTATTCCCAGAGTCACCATCTTGAACCTTGGTTTTAAAAGATGTTTGTTCAGGTATCTTAGATCTAGGATGGGTCAACACTCCCCTGACTATTTTGGGGTAAGGAAGTAGCTGGAGTACAGACATTTGCCCCAGTGCAGGTTAGGAACTCTCTCTATGGTTTCTAAGGCCAGGAGAGATGAAACCTCTGCCTCTAGGGCAAGGATTTTGGAGAGACTTGCAGGTGGAAAAGATCTGACTCTTATCTTCGGAAATTTTTTGAAGCTGAGAACCAGTCCCTGGCTTACTGCTTCTAGGACCCACTTGTCTGAGGTAACAGACACCCAGTCCTGGACAAAGTAAGCCAGCCTGCCCCCTACAGGGATAGGAGAGTCGATCCAGGCAGGCCCATCAGGGTGTCTGCTTGGCAGAAGCCTTAGGCTGAGGAGTGGATGCAGCCCTGCTCATCCCCCTTCTGCCACTCCCTCTGAAAACCCCCTCTGTGAAAAGGGAGAAGAGGCCTGTGCTTGGTAGAAAGGCCTATGAAAAGGCCTGCCCCTAGATTGCTGCCTTTGAGGAGCTGCCTGCCTCGCTTTGGCCTGTGCACTCCTATAAGTGGTCGTATATTCTTCCATCTTCTTCATGTAATTCTCTGTGTGCTCCCCAAACAGAGAATTATCTTCCACAGGGAAATCCATGGCCTTAGCCTGGGTGTCCTGTGAGAGGCTAGTATATCTGAGCCAAGCCATTCTCTGAAGAGCCACAGATGTAGCCATGACTCTTGATGACACATCATTGGAGTCCACAGCAGCATGAAACCGTACCTTAGATGCCTCAATCCCATCTGCAGCCACCTCCAGCTCCTTGGCCAGCTGGTGGGAGGCCTGTTTAGCCAGTGCCAGTACAGTGTCCCACCTGGACTTCTGGTATCTGGCTGTATAGGCCATATAATTAGCCTGCCTGAGTCCCAAAGAGGATGCCATGTATTGCTTCTTTGCCAAGGCATCCGTCCTCCTGGAGTCTTTATCTAGGGGGTGTGAAGCCAAGGGAACATTAGCCCTGTCACAGGCTGCAGCCTGCACGACCCCAACATGGCTGCATTGCTGGCAGAAAAACTCTGTGTTTGAGCTTGATAAAGTATACCTCTTGTCCATTCTTCTATCAACAGGAGGTACAGAATTACATAGAAACATAGAAGTTGACGGCAGATAAGGACCGCAAGGCCCATCCAGTCTGCCCATTTCTTTTTCTACCTTATAAATGTGCCATCGGCCTTTGCTCTGTCAGTGACCTATCTATTCATAGTCATTTGTATTGCTCCCTTATGCCTATCCCATGCCTGTTTGAAGCCCTGCACTGTATTCATAGCCACCACTTCTTGTGGTAAGCCATTCCATGCATCTACCACCCTTTCTGTGAAAAGAATTTCCTCACATTCCCCTAATCGGCCTCCCTCTAATCTCATGCTGTGTCCTCTTGTCCTGCTATTTTCTTATATTTAAACATGTTAGACTCTTTCACCTTGTTTATGCCCTTAAGGTGTTTAAATGTCTCGATCATATCACCTCTCTCCCTCCTTTGCTCAAGGGTATACATATTGAGCTCCGTTAATCTGTCCTCATATGTCTTCTGATGCAGTCCCTGCACCATTTGGTTGCCCTTCTCTGGACTGCCTCAATTTGGTTAATGTCCTTGTGAAGGTGTGGCCTCCAATACTGCACGCAGTACTCCAGATGGGGCCTAACCAATGTCTTGTACAGAGGGATTATTACCTCCCTCTTACGACTTGTGATACCCCTACTAATACACCCTAACACCCCCCTAGCCTTACCTACTGCTTTAGAGGTCTGCTTGGATGATTTTAGGTCATCAGTGATGATGATGCCCAAGTCTCTTTCTTCCTTTGTGACTGCTAGCAACTCCCCTCCCAGCCTATAAGTGGCTTCAGGGTTTCTCTTCCCTATGTGCATGATTTTGCTTCTTTGCATTAAATCCCAGCTAAAGGGAGGTTCTGATAATGGGAGACTTCAACATGCCAGATACAGATTGGTCAATACCAGCAGGAACATCTGCCAGAACTAGACTCATAGTGGATTCCCTGCAGGGGGAGGGCCTCAAACAACTGGTACAGCAACCCACAAGAGACAGGGCTATCCTAGATCTAGTACTGACTAACAAAGAAGGGATCACAGATCTCCAGGTAGAAGGTCACCTGGGGGCCAGTGACCATCACATGGTATGGTTCAATTTGGCTACTACATCTAAATCATCCCATTCCAAAGCAAAAATATGGGACTTCAGAGGAGCTGACTTTGATAAGATGGCCAACAGAGTTAAGCTAGCCCTGGCAAAAGAAACACAGGTGAGGAGGTACAGGCAAAGTGGGCAAGCATTAAGGATACAATACTTGAAGCAACATCCCATTGTGTTAGACAGAAAAGGAAGTGCAAAGAAGAAGGAAACCACTCTGGTTCTCAAATACAGTGCAGAAAGGTCAGAGCCAAAGGCTGGCCTTCAGAAAATATAAGGAACACAGCGGGATGAAGATAGGGAGGCATACCAAACTGCCCTAAGGGAAGCAGGTAAGGCAGTAAGGCAGGCAAAGTCCCAAACTGAGGAAACACTAGCACAAACAGTAAAGAAAGGTGACAAGACTTTCTATAGATACATTAGTGAAAGGAGAAAGTCCAGAGAGGTATTGCTAAGCTTAATGGAGAAAAGGAGCATGTGAGGAGGAGGACCCTGTAAAGGCATATATCCTAAATAGATACTTTTGCTCAGTATTTACTGAAGAGAAGGTAGGGCAGGGCCCACAGCTCAACATCATGGACACAGGGGAGGAGGTGAGCACTACTCCCTTCACAAAAGAAAGGGTCCTACAAGAGCTTGCTAAGCTCAGGGTGGATAAGGCAATGGGACCTGATGGCATACATCCCAGGGTACTAAGGAGCTAAAGGAGGAACTAGCAGAGCCGTTAGCAGAATTGTTTAGTGAGTCTCTGAGCACAGGAGAGGTTCCAGAAGACTGGAGAAGGGCTCATGTGATCCCACTCCACAAGAGTGGTAGCAGGGAGGAGGGGGAACTACAGACCAGTCAGTCTTACCTCAGTAGTGGGCAAGATTATGGAGGCACTCCTTAAGGAAAGGATAGTGCAACACCTGGAATCCATAGGGGCACAGGATCCAAGACAGCATGGGTTTACAAAGGAAGGTCCTGTCAAACTAATCTCATAGATTTCTTTGACTGGGTAACCAGAGTGGTGGACCAAGGGGAGCAGTTGATGTCGCCTACCTTGACTTCAGCAAAGCTTTTGACACTGTTCCACATAGAAGATTGATAAATAAGCTAGGTAGGCTCGATTGGGTCAGAAGTTGGTCAACTGGGTGGCAAACTGGTTGACTGGCAGAAAACAGAGAGTGGTGGTAAATGGTATACAGTCAGAAGAGATGCAAGTCACAAGTGGGTACCTCAGGGATCAGTCCTGGGGCCAGTCCTATTCAACATCTTCATTAGTGACCTCGCAGATGGACTAGAGGGTAAGGCTTGTCTGTTTGCAGATGACACCAAGATCTGCAACAGAGTAGATGATCCAGATGGGGTGGGCAGAATGAGAAGAGATCTGGATAAACTAGCAGAATGGTCAGAAGAGTGGCAACTGGGATTTATTCTGAATTAGGAGACTTTAACATTTTTTGTGTCTGTTTCCCAAAAGATTTGTGCAAGGGAATAGACAGCCTCCTGGACTCTGGGATGTCCATCATTTCAACAAAATCAGGCTCCTCTTGATCCTCCGTAGCTTCCTCCAAAGGGAGTTGGAGAGTTTCAGCCACTTTCCTGTAAAACAGATAGTGGGGAAGGGACTCAGAGAGCCTAGGAGGGGAAACACCAGAAGGTCTGTCTGGGGAGATGTCCAGTTCAATGGGCACATCCAGAGTTTCTGCTCCATCATAGTCATCATCTTGTTCATAATCCCTCTCCTCCTTAAATTCTGGTTCATAAAATTCTTCAGGGGCATAATCCTGAACCGGTGGAACCGACCAAACTGAACCCCTAGCTAACAGAGCCAAATCGGACGGAACCGGGCGAAGTGATTCAATAATCCGAATCGCTCAGGCAATCTCATCAATGGTCGGAACATGAACCTCCAGATCCGAACTGGCTGATTTGTATTTTCTTTTCCTTTTTGTAGGAACCGATCCCTTAGGATCAGCTCTCCTCTTGCCCGAAGAAGTATCGCCATGGTCAGAGGGCACTCCTGGTTCGGTCGGAACCGAACCGGGCTGACCATCCAGGTCAGCGGACTTCTCGGCTTCCTTTTCCCTAAGTCTGCCTAATCTCTTCTCCAGGGTAGTCTTAGGAAATGTTTACAAATTTGGCAGTCTGTATCGAGGTGTTCATACCCCAGACAGTAAACACAGGTGGTGTGGGGATCGGCCTTAGCAAAGACCTCCCCACACTCACTGCAGTGTTGAAACCCAGTGGGCCCGTTTTTTTTCTTGGGTTTCTCAGACATGGCCAACCTAACCAAACTTACCCTTTTTTCAGCAACCGCCAGGCAAGACTCCCTTATCGGTTCCTAAATGTGTCACAGGTATTGGAAAAAAACATTTAAAACACTTTTTTTAAACCGATAAGGACCGGTAACCACACGCTAAAGCAAAGTACAAGGATTCAAATAAATAGGATCGGTTTAGCCAAACCGATCGAACAAGTTTACAATTTCCACAAAGTAATCAGAAAAAACTACCTAGTACTCATGGTACCGCAGACAGAGCCTGAACCGACAATGCAGAATAATTTTGGCTTAAAACCGACACTTTAACCGACTTTTGAACCGAGCTGCAGGAGAAATTTCCGGAGCGACTGTTCAGTGAGGTGGAGTAAAGAATCTGATGGTTGGGTTTCAAAGTGCTGCAGTCAGAGACCTCAACCGAGCTCAAGCTCAACGTTCTATGCACTGCATAGAAAATTAACCCTATACTCTCTGGGGGGCAGTTTAAAGGCTGGAGCTAACTGCAGATTGTCAGAATACAGCAAGACTTCATGTTGTTTTAAGTCCCTTTTTCAGGGGCATCCGGGGGGAGGGGGGATACAGATGGTAAGCAACTGAATTTTTTTTTTTATTATTATTTAGTTGTTTAACCAGGTATAGCACACTAAGCTGAAGGAGGTTAAGTGACTTGCTCAGGGTCACTCAGCATACAAGTGGAAGCTGTGGGATTCAAACCCAGGTCTGGTCTGCTGGACGTCACCAGATTTGCAGCTCAGAGCCTTAGACCACTGTGCTATACTGCCTTCTGAACCAAATTAAGCTGTTGGTGGTATTTTTAGTGAAGGGAAATTTGGCCAGGACACCGGAGAAATTCACCTACTCTTTTTGATAAGTGCCATGGGATCTTTAACATCCACCTGAACTACCACCAATCCAGGCAGATGGGACCTTGGTTTAACATCTCATCTGAAAGACGGCACCTCAGAAATGCAGCATCCCTCTCATGCTGCTCTACAGTGTCAGTACTGGGATATTAACCCAAGTGCCAGATGTGGGAACTGAACACACAGCCCTCTGATCTCCCAGCCTCAAAGGCGAGTGTGCTACCTACTGAGCTACTGACACTGTCAATATGTGCTGATCCTTTGAAAAACTTAATAAAAATAGTGTGTGAAGCCATTGTTCTTTGTGCACCTGCAGACAAATAAGCAGATATGGCTGCTACAGTAAGTGAACCTTAAGGGTTGCAGGCCTGAGGCCCAGAGACTGCAAGTGCACCAGGAAATCAAGTACTGTGGGCAGACCTGCCCTGAGGGGGTTGATTTTCTTAGGCTTGCACCAGATGGTTAATCGTTTCCATTCTGAAGCATGGGTTTTTCTTGTAAAGGTTTTCCGAGATACTTTTAGTACTTAAGAGCAGCTGATGCCTTTGAAAAAGCTTTGGAAAACATAGAAGTTCGACACAATTAAGCTTTTATTTCACATATATTCTACAGATTTCTCCTCTTCATTATTTGTTACCGAAGAAAATTCCCACAACACAGATCTTCATCCCTTAGAGCTCATCTGCCTCTTTAACTTACTCCCTACTTTATTTCTTTAGTTTTTGTTGACCGGGTAAGGTGCGCTAGCCATAGCAATGACTATTTTCAGGCACGACCCGGGAGTTTACAGAAACAAAACATTGTTGAAACAAAGACAGTACAATTATAAAACAGTAGATGCTTAGACAATAATGATACAGTGCAGGCAGGAGAAAACAATAGGTACAATTGAATCCTTTTCAGGCATGACCCAGGAGTTTCCAGAAAAAAAAACATTATTGAAACAAGGACAGTTTAATTATAGAACAGTGGATGCTTAGGCAATAATAGTGCAGTGCAGGTAGAAGGAAACAATAGGTACAACTGAATCAACAATAATGAACACCACAGTATATGAGAGCAATAAAATAAAATAAAGCTGTCTGGCAATATTCAGGAAGCAAATAAGGTGAGATTTTTACAATGAAAGTATTTTTATAATGATCAGGCAAGACTGGATGTAGGAGAGTAAGGAATGAACTGGGGTAGGGATGCAATAAAAAGAAAAAGAAAGGGGGGAGGAGAGGAGAGGAAATTAAGGCAACTAGAGGGATTAGGACTAGCTATAATAAAAATAGGACAAGGAGGTGATTGAGGACAGTGCAGAGCTTAGCTATAGGGGATACACTCAGAAGGTTGTGAGGGGGTGAAGAGATCAGGAAGCGATAAAGGGCTAAGGGGATTTAAATCAGGAGCAGGAATCAGCAAGATAGTCGCGAAGCAGTTTTTTGAAAGAGGCATGGGATGTTGCTAGTCGTACAGTTAGAAGGAGGGAGTTCCAGTGTTGAGGGGCAAGACAAGAGAAAGCGCTAGCACCTTTGGAGGATCGGTGTCTGGGGATGAGGACTGGGGCATTAGCAGTCGATCGTAGACCATAACTGGATGTCTGGATGAGAACTAGATCAGCCAAAGGCTTCAGTGTTTGGTTACAAATTATATTATCTATGATAGAGCCGTACGCAAAGTCTCTGGCAGCAGCCGGAGAAAGCTATCCTAGTTCGGTGTAGAGGAGGCAGTGGTGCTTCATCTGTTGTGAGGAGGATGCATATCTACAGATATTACTGTATGTAACATCCCACTTCAGAAGTCTAGTTTTACCTGCCGAGGCATACACTGCAACCCCATAAGTGAGTGGTGGAAGGAGTAAGCCATGAGCTATGGCAAGCCTAGCTGAGGGGGTGAGCACATAGTTGGCCCAGTAGGCCATACCAAGTTTCATGTTTGCCAGCTTGCAGGTCAGCTGAATATGGGGATCAAAAGTAAGAGCCGGATCAAGTGGAAGACCCAGATATTTAAAGGAGGGTACCACCTCAACAGCAGTACCATTTAAGGTAGTGACACTGAAAGTAGGTTGAGAGAGTTTGAGTTTGGCATTAGAACCGAATAGCATGGCTTGAGTCTTAGATACATTCAGGACAAGTTTATGGCTAAACAGCCAGTGCTGAATTCGTTGAAAGTCTTGGGAGAGTCGTTGGTTGATTTCAGTAATGTTTTTCGCACTGGCGTACAAAACAATATCATTGATGTATAGAAGGAAGGCAGTCTGGAGAAAGTTAGAGGTGATATCATTTATAAAAATGGAGAAGAGCAGGGGTCCAAGAATAGAACCTGGTGTCACACCAATGTTCAAGGTAGTATAATCCGAGAAGGTGGAGTTGAATTTAACTTTTTGAGTGCTGTCTGACAGGTAGCTGTCAAACCATGCAATGACACATGGTGAGAAGCCTAGTGATCTGAGGGTAGTTAGGAGGATAGGATGATCGACAAGGTCAAACCCTTTTGTCATATCGATAAGAACTGCCCCAGTTAGGAGACCAGAGTCCATGGCCGCTAGAGTATCAGACGTAAATTTGAGTAAAGCCATGGTGGTGCTGTGACCCTTGCGGAAACCATGCTGTGAAGTCGTAAGAAGGTCATGTTTCTGAAGTAAGTCAATGGTTTGGGTGGCTACGAGCTTCTCAAGGATTTTGCTGAGGACAAGCAATATGGCTATAGGCCTAAAGTTGGAGGGATTTTTACGGTCACCTTTTTGAAGACAGGGGTAATCGTGGCAGTCTTCCAGATGTCAGGAACATAACTGTGACATACGGAGACGGTACAAATCTTAGCAAGAGGTGCAGCTATGTATGGGGCAGCAAGTTTTAGGAGCTTTGGTTCTAGATTGTCAAACCCAGCTGCAGTGAAATCGGATATGTTGTTGAGCAGTCTGTGTACTTCCCAGCGAGTGACGGACTTCAAAAGAAATTTGGGCCCGGAGACATTAGGTTGGGCGTTTAAATTCAGTGTAGCCGGGAAGGACAAGGTACAGTTAGTAAGGTCTGAGAATTGTGCATTGAAGAGGTTTGCGATTGTGGAGGGGTTATTGCAGTAGACACCATTTAGAGACATGTTGGTTGGGGTGGGGGCTGGAATGGTTCCTAGGAAGCACTTTATATGGGACCAGAATTTTTTGGAGTCCCCATATGATTTAGTTAATAAATCCTTCCAGTAGGCACTTTTGGCCCTTATGATATCCCTTTTACAGGAATTTCATAGTGCTCTATAAGAATTCAGGTCAGCTGGTAACCCTGTCTTTTTGTGTGGAGTCAACATTTGTCACGCATCGTAATTTTGAAAGAAGGTTGGACTTAAGCCAGCGGGTATGTTGGTTTTTTACACAACAGGTAACAAAAGGGCAGTGTTTGTCTTGAATCGCCAGAAAGCGAGTAAGGATTATGTTTAGAGTGGTCTGAGGGTCATCAGATTTAAAAAGTGGGGTCCAGTCGATAGTGGCAATGTCCAATATGAAGGCCTGTGAATTGAGGTGTGCGTAGTTTCGGAAAGTAATAAAACAGGGATTCGACGGGTAAGGCTTAGCCTTACCCCAAAATACAAAAGGTGGGGGATTGGTCAGTGATGGCATCTGCTAGTATGCCAGAAGAGATAATGTTTTCGGGGTGGCTGGTCATTATCCAGTCAAGCAGGGTACTAGAGTTTGACTGCTGTGCAGTTCTGGTGGGGTCAATAATCAACTGGTGAAAGCTGAAACTTCGAATTTTATACAGTAGTGTGGGTTGCGAGTTTCCAAGCCAATTTAGATTAAGATCGCCAAGAATAAGAACCTCATTTCTCCCAGAAAGAAGAGAGGTCTGAACGAGTAACTCATCAAGACCTTTTAAAACCACTAGAAGGGGGGTTGTAAGCACAAATGATATGAAGTTTCTTGGAGCCAAGAGGAAGGAGGACATGTAGTGCTTCACAGTGGACTGGGGTGATGAGCAGATCATGGAGAGATGGAGGTGATCTTTAAAACAGACAGCTGTACCACCCCCTCTTTTGGGAGCAGGACTGTCAAATCTCAGGAGATTGTAGGAAGGAAGTGAGCATCGAGAGTCCTGGATGGAGGGTTTAAGCCAGGTTTCAGTAAGGCAGATGATACATCATAATGCTCTGTTGTGACATCACAGTCTGTTGCCGTGGGAATAAATGTGATGTCACAAGCACTGTATTATGACATCAGGTTGGGAAGAAGCAATAGGAGCTAGTGAACCCTCAAGAAACAACTCTTCTGTTTTCATGCATCTGACCTCAGTAATAAATAATGGAGGTAAGAAATACAGAGCTGATAAAAAATATAAGCTGCTTTGTGTTCAAATACTATGTTCCACAAAGTTCTTCTTGAGGCATCGGTGGCTCTTTAATAACTTCTTCTGACAAGTTAAACTCAGAAAATTCCAGCTCCTCAAGAACCAAGCCTTCAGATGAAGGCTCTCGATGTTCAGAAAAAACTATCTGACCCTGGACAGCTATTAGAAGATTGAACCTGTGGGGCAGAATAATGGGCTGCCTGGTGGGCAGACTGAGCAACAAAGGGTACCAAGGCTGTCTGGTCCAGTCTGGTGCAACCAGTATCATGGTTGCAGGCTGACTCCTCAGTCTGAAAAGAACTCTTGACACCAGTGGAATTGGAGGAAAGGCATAGAGGAATTTCTCTGTCCAATCAAGGACTAGCGCATCCATGGGCACTACGCCCAAGGATGGTGGCCTGCAGCAATACAGCAGAAGCTGATGATTGTCTTTTAAGGCAAACAGATTTATTTCTGAGGTGCCCCACCACCTGAAAATTGTATCCAACACTTGTCTGTTCAGAGCGCATTCATGATGGTCCTGGTTGATTCTGCTGAGTGAATCTGCCAGTCTATTGTCCTTCCCTGGAAGGTGAATGGCAACTAGATACACCTCTAAAGAACAAGCTAGGGATCAAACCTTCATGGCCTCTGTGCACAGCTTTGAAGATCTGGTACCCCTTGCTTGCTGATGTACCATATGGTGGCTGTGTTGTCTGTCCTGACTTGGACTGACTGACTCCTCAATTAAGCGGCAAACGTCCTTTAGAGCAAGAAAGCCTTCTCTCAACTCCAAAAGGTTGATGTACAGTTTGGACCTCTGAGGTGACCAAATTCCACTGATTTTGAGGTCACCCGTGTGCACCCCCCCACCCTAGGAGGGAGGCATCTGTTGTTAAGGTCTCCATGTAGTATCGTTGCTGAAAGGGGATGCCCTGTTGAAGGGTCTCCCTTTCTTTCCACCACTGCAGAGCCAGTAACAGGATCCTTATAACTGGTCCTATCTTTGGGACTAGTGCAATCTGAGGTGATACTGGATATCCCTCATTTGAAACCTGGATCCCGACACTACTGCTGTAGTTGAGGTCATGTGCCCTAGCAATGCTAGGAAACTGTCTTGCAGTTCTGGGATGACCTAAAAAAAAGGAGTTTGCTAGGGTAAGTAGGTTTGACACCCTCTCATGTGAAAGAAAAGCTTTCCCTTGGATAATGTCCAGTTCTGCTCCAATGAATTCCAGTTACAGTGTTACAGTTTTGAACCTGGGCTTTGCCAGGTTTCTGTTTAGGTATCTGAGATCCAAGATTGGACGCCAGTCCCCGTTTTTCTTTTTGGTCAGAAAGTATCTCAAATACAATCCTCTTCCCCTCCGGGCAAGGTGGTCTGACTCTATTGCCCTAGCTTGCAGGAGCTTTTTTACTTCTAACTCCAGTAGAATGGTCTCTGGTGGAGTTGAAGGCCGGAAAACCCCTGGAGTTCTGGAAATTGTTTAAACTACAGGCACAGACCCTGACTCACTACCTCCAGTACCCAGCTGTCTGTGGTAATGTCTTCCCAATGTTTGAAGAGTGAGACAACCTGACCCCTGGGGGGGCAGCTTGATCTGTGTAGTCAGGGATTCTGTCCGGATTGTGGTCTGGGAGGTGGAGCTGGTCTGGCATGCCTAGCAGATCTCCTGCCCCTGCGATACCCTCTAGCCTGTGTGTGTTCTACAGGCATAGGGTATGGGACATAAGATCTGTGGTAGTAACCCCTAACCCTACCTCCACTTCCTGTGGATCTATAAGAAGTGGAGTATCTCTCTCTCTCTCTCTCTCTCTCTCTCTCTCTCTCTATCGAGGAGTTACTCCTATAGGTGGTTTTGTATTCCTCAGTTTTGTCACTCACATCCACTGTCCTGAAACCTTATCAATTAAAGCCATCATGGACGCCGTAGGGCTTTCTGGTACTGTGCAGCATAAGCCATGTAGGTTGCCTGTCTGAGCTGTCTGAGGAGAAGGGAAGATCCCAAATAACCTTTCTTCCCCATTGTGTCAATTTTTCTGGAATCTTTGGATGAGATGCCAGAGGAAGTTTTATCACAGGCTGCAGCCTGTATAACACCCTCATGATCTGGGTGGGTGTACAGATATTCAGCAGAAACCCTATCCAGTTGGTATTTCTTTTTCCACCTTCTTGTCCGCTCCAGGGACAGTGGAAGGTGTAGGTATTATTTTAAAAAGAGCCTTAATTACGGAATTATAGTTAGGAAGGAGTACCTCTCTTGTGTGAGTGAGACCCATCTTATCCAAAAAATCTGCCTCTTCCTCATCATCCATGGATTCTTGTGAGGTGAGGCCCAGGGTGTCAGGCATTTGCCTGACAAGAGAAGTGGGATGAAAAATCATCATGCCCACATGGGGCAGGGGGGATCGAACTCCTGATCTGGGGATACCTCTGGTTCGGTGGGTTCCCCAAGATCCGGTTCCACCTCCTCCTCGACAATATAAACTTCAAGCACTTGGTCACTGGGAACTGGTGGTGGGGATTTGAACCTGTGAACCCAGGATGGAGCCTATAGTCTTTAGGGCCTGGATGACTTGCAGGGCTTTAGCAATTCCTCAAAAGAGGTATTTTTTTGTTTTGTTTTGGTTTTACTTTGTCTGTTGGTAGCTTTTTCAGCAGGAAGCACAACAGCCTTTTTCTCTTTATATTTCTTTTTGGCAGGCACAGTCTCCGGTGCCGGCTCACTCGTTCTTTTGTGTTTTGTATGCTCAGACTTTTCAGGAATTTTGGGGTCTGATGTGCCTTTAGAGGGTCTCTCCTTTGTCTTTGAGTGGGAAGAAGAAGGACCCTCTTCACTGTGCTTTGGTGACACTGAGGTGGGAGCAGAAGCCCTCAATCATTTTGCTCTCTTTTTAACAGTTTTTGTATAAAAAGTACTCCAGACTTCACAATTAGAAAAAAATATGGCTGGGACCCCAGCAGTCTATGCACAAATCAAGGTGCTCAGTTTTAGCAAATATTTGAAAGCACTTTATATAGTTTTTAAAACCCACGGATCCTGTCCTCCTTTTTGGTCTGTCTGACATATCAAACTATCAGCAGACTCTTAAAAAAATGTCACAGAGTTAGAATTTAGAGCAAAAGTGGTTGGTTCCTTACATATAAAATGAACCACGATTTAAACAACTTGCTTGTTTTTATTCAAAAAGCGATCGGTTCCTAGAGAGAAAAGGGAACTGATAGCTACCCACAAAATAAATAATCAACAGTGTATACTTTCAAAAAGCGATCGGTTCCATGTAGCAAGTGGGAACCAATCATGATTTAAACTTAACAGTTTTAAATGACTAAATATAATATTTGTTTAAAACTAAGTAGCTAGCAGTAAGAACCGCAAATTACACACTTTTAGACTAAATAAATAAGTTTTAAATAACTGAAATCATATTTGTTTAAAACTAAGTACTACTAAAAATGAGTTAAATTACCCAATATAAGCTAAACTTAAGTAACTAATTAAAAGAGGCTGGGCTGGATATTCAAACTGCGCCATTCTGAGGCGCAAGCCCTTGCGCTGCGCAAAATAGTTGCGCAGGGGTGTGGCCCAGGCGATATTCAAAGGAGTTGCGCTATTGAGCAACTCCTTTGAATATCACCCCCCAGCCACAGCCACTGTGCATGGCGCAGTGAAACTTGCGCCACCACAAGTTGTCAGAGTGGAGCATTCAACTTGCGGTGGCCAAGTACCATTGCGCCATGCGCAAAATCACGATATTCAAAAGGTGACATGCAAATGGGGCCATAATTCATGCAAGGCGCGGGGGGGCCATTTGCATCTGATTATGGCCCCATTTGCATGCCATTAGCATGTAGGTGCGCCGATCCCCGAGGACTTGCGCCTGGCGCCCTGCCAGGCAGCAGCCGTCGGGGACCGACGCACCCTGCAGCCCGATCGCGGGCAGCAATGTGGCTCCCCACCTCCTCAGTACATCTCCCTGGTGGTCCAGTGGACCAGAAATGCCCGATCGCGGGCAGAATGTAAATGAACCCCCAGAACATGTTCCTAGTGCCCGATCGCGGGCAGTAAGTAAATTCCCCCACGAACATCTCCTGGTGGTCCAGTGGACCGTAATGCCGATCGCGGGCAGAATGTAAATTGACACCCCGCCCAAACATCTCCCTGGTGGCTAGTGTCCCCCACCCACCCACCATGGCCCCACCACCCGCTCCCCGGCGGCGGCGGGCGGCAGCATCCACCCGCCTGCCCGCCGCCCGCCGACTGACTGCCGGTGGGCTGCGCCCATTGGTGCAGGCAAGAACCAATGGGCGTGCAGCCATCACGTACATGACAGTCAGATTTGTGAATGAATCATTCACAAATCTGGACTGTCATGTCATGATATGGGCTACATGCCCATTGGCTCTTGCTCTGCGCAATGGGTGCAGCCTACGGGCAGTCAGTCGGCAGGCGTAGTGGATGCTGCCGCCGCCCGCCGCCGGGGAGCGGGGTGGGGCTTCGTGGGTGGGTGGGGTGGGGGACACTAGCCACCAGGGAGATGTTTGGGGGGTGTCAACTTACATTCTGCCCGCGATCGGGCATTACGTCCACTGGACCACCAGGGAGATGTTCGGTGGGGGCACTTACTTACTGCCCGCGATCGGCACTAGGACATGTTAGGGGGTTCATTTACATTCTGCCCGCGATCGGGCATTTGGTCCACTGGACCACCAGGGATAATGAAGCGAGGGGGAAGCCACATTGATGCCCGTGATCGGGCTGGTGGGGGGTACACTATGCCCTCGATCGGGCTGGGGGGGCACAGGGACTGAGTTGGGGGCCAGCCACAGGTGGCAGCTGCTGTGTTGCGCCCTGCAATACAGCAGCTCACCTGTGGGTGGCCCTCTACTTAAGCCTTTTTTTTGGTTCAAGGTCCTGCAGGCTCAGGTTGGGGGTTGCGCCTGCACAACTCTGCACAGCCCGGCTGAATATCGGGCTGTGCAGTTTATGCATGGTTCCTCCCCCTCCTGTTGAGCATGCATTCATTTGCATTGCGCTGTTGCTCAGCCTGTTTTCAGTGGCACAACTGCCTCCTGCTGAATATCGCAGAATGGCGCAATGTAGGACTTGAGCATGCGCAACCCTGTTGAGCATGGCGCAACCCTTTTGAATATCTGGCCCGCAGAGTATGGACAAAATATTGAAAAAATACCACTTTTTCAACAAAATAAACAGTCTTGCAGTAAAGTTGCTGTGCAATCTTGGGGGAAAGTCATGCTGTGTACACGGAAAAATTGAATCTGGCTGTTAGGGAGAAAGAGGCAGCAGTTTCTGAATGCAGCATTCCAAATTTTTCTAATTTGCATACATTCCAAAACTCAGAGTTCTGGGGGTAGTCAGCAGCTCTACACTGACTGCAATAATGACTAATACTACTAGGAGATTTCTAGGTCTTTAATTTTCATATCTTTCAAGAATCAATCTTCACCATTCATCGCTGGTGGGTCAGAGTACCAAGCCACCACCGTATGGTGGTGCCTGCAATTCCTGAGGGAAATGGTTGCTCCCTCAGCCTCCTGCGGGGGAGAAACAGAGAGGCGGGGGCCTCTCACAGGTCTGTCGAGGCCCAAGATGGGTCAAATGGAGGCACCTGTGGCCTGGGAGCAGGAATGCACCCTGAAAGCTCATGCCTGGCCCTGCTGGAAAAGAAATGGGCCCCCTGGTGTTGTGAGGTGAGCACCCCACACCGGGCCAAGGGTGATAACCTGGATAGATTAAGCCATGCTGTCCGCTTAAGGCAGAATGCAGTTCCAACTAGCCTGGAGGCTACCTCACTGGAATCATAAGACGCCCTTGATTGGTGTCTCGCCAGCTTCAAACACATAGCAGAAAGGCAAATGGCTTGCCTGGTTGCCTCACAGTCTGGCATGGATGACAGGAGCTGTCCCAGCATTGCCACAGGTGACTGCCATAGGATGCCTGATGTGGTGGTGTGCAGCAATGCACAACATGGTGCGCGCCATCAAGAAAACCCTTCTTGCTGGCTCGATGGCGCTGAGCAAAGGGGTTCACTCAGCATGCTGGCGACCTGGGTTCGTGCCCAGAGCCCGGAGCGGAGACCGGCAGGGAGGGATTTCAGAAAGTTCACTGGACACTTCCCTCCTGGGGGGCTGGGGGGTAAGGTCTCGACATACCCCTGGCTCCCTGCCTCAGGCGCGCTTCATCCTGGCCCACCACGGTGGGGAGTGTGCAGGCAGAAAAGAGAAAATGACCACCCGTGCCTGCCGGATAATGGTGGCCCCACCTTTCCTCACCGCAAGCCAGGAAGCCCCCGAGCTGCACCTCCGCCCAACCAAGATGAAAGGAAGTGCCTGCAGACACTTCAATCTCCCCTCCTGGCTGCCTCATGGAAGGGATACGTTGGGACAGTCGAGATGGTAGAAGGCAGCAGATGGCGGAACGGGGAAGCAGCAGAGGTGAGGATGGCTGCGGAAAGAAAAAATTACTCACCTTAGTAATGTTGTTTCTTCTAATGGAGTCTTGCTATATTATCACATATGCAGTGAGTCCCAACCTTCGAACTGCTCCGGGGGTGAAAGAGTTAACTTTCCATGCCAGGCATGGAACGCAGAGCTCGAGCTCGGTTGAAACTCTGTCTGTTGTTCTTCAAACTGAAACCGTCAGATCTTCTGAGCTAAAACTCACTGAGGTCCTGTGTGGAAGCTGTAAACCTACACTAGCCAACTGGCTACTAAACATAAAGACACATTTTTGGTCCCAAAACAAAGACTCAAGTCAGGAGACCCAAAAATAAAACACAACAACAAATCACCACAAAAAAGAGAGTTGAAAACAACAAGGTGGGCATCTACTAAATGCCAACACTGCACTGCCCACCACATCCCAAAAACAGAGGTTCTGAGAGGGGCAGGCAGGGGAGGTCATAATATAGAAGATTCCATTAGAAGAAACAACATTACTAAGGTGAGTAATTTTTTCTTCAAACAACATGAAGTCTTGCTATATTATGACATATGCAGACTACACAGCAGTACCTCCATGGAGGAGGACAGAACCTACTTAGGAAATAGGCTCTGAAGCACAGCTGTGCCAAACCGAGCATCACTCCTAGCCTGGATGTCCAGGGAGTAATGCTTGGTAAAAGTGTGAACTGTTTTCCAGGTAGCTGCTTGACATATCTCTAAAATAGGGATGTCCCTGGCAGCAGCCAGGGAAGCAGCTGTACCTCTGGTAGAGTGAGCCCTCAGGCCTGAGGGAGGAACCTTACCCAGCTTTTCATAACATAATTTGATACAAGAGAGAATCCACCTGGCAATGGATCTTTTAGTGGCAGGTTTCCCTTTACCAACCTCACCATAAGTGAGGAACAGTTGGAAGGAGTCAAATCAGTGACCCTTGGTACGCTCAATGTAGTAACTACGGGCTCTCTTTACATCTAAGCTGTGCAGCCTCCTCTCGCCAGAGGAGGAATGGTCAGTGAAGTACACTGGAAGAGATATAGATTGATTAAGGTGGAAATCTGAAACCACCTTAGGCAACAACTTCCTGTTAGTCCTGAGGACCACCTTATCTCTATGAAAGGAGATAAAATCAGGCTCCACTGACAAAGCTTGTAATTCACTTATGCGTCTGGCAAAAGTGATGGCTACCAGAAGAAAAAATTACTCACCTTAGTAATGTTGTTTCTTCTAATGGAGTCTTGCTATATTATGACAATTGCAGTTTGTCCCAGCCTTAGAACTGCTCCGGAGGTGAAAGAGTTAACTTCCATGCCAGGCATGAAATCCTGAGCGCGAGCTCAGTTGAAAAAACTCTGTCTGGTGATATTCAAACCGAAACTGTCAGATCTTTAAGAGCAAAAACTCACTAAGGTTCTGTGTGAAGCTGTAAACCTACACTAGCCAACTGGCTACTAAAATATTAACACATTTTCTGGTCCAAAACCAAGACTCAAGTCAGGGGACCCAGAAAATAAAATGAAATACAACACCCAAACATCCCAAAAAGGAGGGTGAAAAACACAAGGTGGGCATCATTAGGGTGCCAACATACTGCCCACCCACATCCCAAGAGCAGAGGTTCTGAGAGGGGCAGGCGGGGGAGGATTATATAGCAAGACTCCATTAGAAGAAACAACATTACTAAGGGAGTAATTTTTCTTCAAACAACATGAAGTCTTGCTATATTATGACAATTGCAGACTACACAGCAGTACCTCCATGGAGGAGGAACAGAACCTACTTAGGAAATAGGCTCTGAGGCACAGCTCTGCCAAACCGAGCATCCCTCCTAGCCTGGATGTCCAGGGAGCAATGCTTGGTGAAAGTGTGTACTGTTTTCCAGGTAGCTGCTTGACATATCTCTAAGATAGGGATGTCCCTGGCTGCAGCTAGGGACGCAGCTGTACCTCTAGTAGAGTGAGCCCTCAGGCCTGAAGGGGGAACCTTACCCAGTTTTTGATAGCAAAATTGGATACAAGAGACAATCCACCTGGCAATGGATCTTTTAGTGGCAGGTTTCCCTTTCCCAACCTCACCATAAGTGAGGAACAGTTGGAGGGAGTCAAACATGTGACCCTTGGTACACTCTATGTAGTAACTAAGGGCTCTCTTTACATCTAAACTGTGCAACCTCCTCTCGCCAGAGGAGGAATGGTCAGTGAAGTACACTGGAAGAGATATAGATTGATTAAGGTGGAAATCTGAAACCACCTTAGGCAAGAACTTCCTGTTAGTCCTGAGGACTACCTTATCTCTGTGAAAGGAGATAAAATCGGGCTCCACTGACAAAGCTTGTAATTCACCTATGCGCCTGGCAGAATTGATGGCTACTAGAAACACAGTTCTCCAAGTCAAGTACTTAAGCTCTGCTGAAGACAAAGGTTCAAAGGGGGGGTTGCATCAGCTGAGCAATGCAAACATTAAGATCCCAGGCAGGAGCAGGGTCCCTGAATGGAGGGTTGGTGTGAAGCAATCCCTTGAAAAACTTGGAGAATACAGGGTGAGCAGAAAGAGAGAAGAGGTCTTTCCTGCTGAAATAAAAGCAGAGACAGCTGCCAAATGCACTTTCAGGGTAGCTCGCCTCAGCCCCAAAGTATTTAGATGGACCATGTAGTCCAAGACTGTGGGCAAATCAGCAGATTCTGGGGAAATATGCTTCCCAGAGCACCATATGGAAAACCTTTTCCATTTAGAATTATAAGTAGCCCTGGTGGAAGGCTCCCTAGAAGCTTTCAAGATTTCGAGTACACCTTGAGAAAGATGTAGGTAAGCAAACTCTAACTCCTCAAGAGCCAAGCCTTGAGGTTGAGGGATTTGAGATTCGGATACCAAACTCTCCCCTGGGCACAGGTTAACAGATTGTGATTCCTGGGGAGACACAGGGGAAGATGGACTGCTAAGGACAGAAGCAGAGGATACCAGGGCTGTCTGGCCCAATCTGGAGCAATCAGAATCATCTTGCAAGGTTGAGATCTGATTTTGACTAGCACCTTGAACAAGAGAGGGAAGGGGGAAAGGCATAGAGGAACTTCCCTTCCCAATCGAGAAGGAAGGCATCCAGAGGGACTGAGCCCAACACTGGGGGCCTGCAACAAAAAAGCGGAAGTTGGTGGTTGTCTGGGGCTGCAAAAAGATCTATCTGAGGGGTGCCCCACCTGGCAAATACTAACCCTAGTACTAGGGGATCCAGTGACCATTCGTGATGGCCCTGGGAAATCCTGCTGAGAGCATCTGCCAGGACATTGTCCTTGCCTGGGAGGTGAACTGCTATGAGGGAGGTGTTCAGAGAATAAGCCAGAGACCACAACTTCATAGCCTCGGTGCACAAGGCCGAGGACCGAGTGCCCCCTTGCTTGTTGATGTACCACATTGTAGTGGTGTTGTCTGTTCTGACCTGTACCACTTTGTTCTGAACAGATGCAGAAAAAACCTTAAGTGCTAGAAAAACAGCTCTGAGTTCCAACAGATTGATGTGGAGCAGAGATTCCTGAGGGGACCACAATCCCTGGGTGGTGAGGTCGCCCATGTGAGCTTCAATCCCAAGAGGATGCATCTGTAGTAAGGGTCAAGGAGTGAGATTGAGGATGAAAGGAATCCCTGTCTCAGACTGCTCTGATCCTGCCACCACTGCAGGGCCTGGACCAGGGTTCGAGTTACTGGGATCAATTTGGTTGGGGATCTCTCCTTTGAGACCAGAAGGCTCTCAAATAGAACTGAATGTCCCTCATCTGAAATCTGGCTCCTTGCACTACAGCTGTGGAAGCAGCCATGTGCCCTAGGAGCTGTAGAAAGTGCCTTGCTGGCCGAGAGACCTGCAGAGTGAAGGAGGAGGCCAGAGCCACCAGGGTCTTTACCCTTTCTAGAGGAAGGAAAACTCTGGCCTGCTTTGTGTTCAGTTCTGCGCCAATGAAGGTGAGTAGCTGAACAGGCTCTAGAACTGACTTTGGGAGATTGAGAAGAAAACCTAGAGATGTAAGCAGCTGCTGGGTAACCTGAAGGTGTGATTTGACTTGGTCTGGAGACTGACCCACTATAATCCAGTCGTCCAGGTAAGGAAAGATGGCAATCTTTTGCCTTCTTAAGCGAGCAACTGCTACTGCCAGGCATTTTGTGAATACCCTTGGGGCAGAGGTAAGGCCGAAGGGCATTGCTCTGAACTGGTAATGGCCTGAGGGCAGTTAGAATCCAGGTACTTCGGTGGGAGCTTCTGATGAGAACATGGAAGTAGGCATCCTTGAGGTCCAGGGACGCTAGCCAGTCCCTGGCCTTAGGGAGGTAAAATAATTCCCAGAGTCACCATTTTGAATTTTGGTTTTAAAAGGTGCTTGTTTAGGTATCTTAGATCCAGGATGGGCCGCCATTCTCCTGTCTTTTGGTAAGGAGAGTACCTGGAGTATAGTCCTTTGCCCTGGTGTAGGGAGGAACCCTTTCCACAGCTCTGAGAGCCAGGAGGTTGAGACTTCTGTTTCCAAAGCAAGAGCCTCTAATGGATTTGCAGGTGGAAAAATCTGGTTCTCATCTTTGGAAATTTTTGAAGCTGAGAACCAGTCCCTGGCTACTACTTCCAGGACCCACTTGTCTGATGTTAAAGACTCCCAGTCCTGGACGAGTAAGCCAGCCTGCCCTAAGGTAATGGAGAATCGGCCCTGGGCATCCCATCAGGGTGCCTGTTTCTACAGGGCTTTAGGGTGAGGGGTGGAGCAGGCCTGCTGTACCCCGCCTGCCTCTCCCTCTGAAGAACCCCTCTGGGTATAAGAGCGAAGAGGAGGCCTGGCTTGGTAAAAGGCCTGTGAAAAGGCCTGCCCTGCCCTGAAGGCGGCTCTGAGGAGTGGCTTGCCTCTCCTGGCCTGTGCACTCCTATAAGTGGTCCTATACTCATCCATTTTCTTCATGTAATTCTCTGTCTGCTCCCCAAACAGAGAATTACCCACAACAGGAAAATCCATGACCTTAGCCTGGGTATCCTGTGACAGGCTAGTACAACTGAGCCAAGCCATTCTAGGAAAAGCCACAGATGTAGCCATGGCTCTTGAAGATACATCATTAGAGTCCACTGCAGCATGGAATTGCACCTTGGATGCCTCAATACCATCAGCAGCCACCTGTTCCAGCTCCTTGGCAAGCTGGCTAGGGACCTGTTTCGCTAAAGCTATAACAGTATCCCATCTGGATTTCTGGTATCTTGCAACATAAGCCATATAATTTGCCTGTCTGAGTCCCAAGGATGCTGCCATGTATTGTTTCTTTGCCATGGTATCAATCCTCCTGGAGTCCTTGTCAGGGGGGTGTGAAGCCAAGGGAATATTTGCCTTATCACAGGCTGCAGCCTGCACTACTCCAACATGGCTGCATTGTTGTGAAAGGAACTCCGTATCGAGGCCTGACAATGTGTACCTCCTGTCCATCTTTTATCCACAGGAGGTAAAGAATTAGAGCTTTTAAAATTTTTATTGTTTGTTTCCTAAAGGATTTATGTAAAGGAATAGACAATCTCCTGGACTCTGGGATATCCATCATTTCCACATAGTCAGGCTCCTCCTGTTCATCCACAGCTTCTTCCAAAGGGAGCTGGAGGGTTTCAGCAACTTTTTTATAAAACAGAAAATGAGAAGGGGACTCAGAAAGCCTAGGGGGAGACACTCCTGAAGGTCTGTCTGGGGAGATGTCCGGTTCAATGGGCACATCCAGACTTTCAAAATCACATTCACACCCTTCATAATCCTCCTCCCCCTCCTCCGGTTCATAAAATTCCTCTATATCATATTCTTGAACCAGTGGAACCGACCGAACCGACCGTTTACCTGATAGTGGCAGTTCGGACGGAACCGGGGAAAGCGACTGGACAATTTGGATTGCTTTGGCTATCTCTGCAGCGGTTGGAGAAGGAAATTTTGGCTCCACACCTGCTGATTTTCTAGTCCTCTTTGCTGGAACTGGCTCCTCCGAGTCAGCTCTTCGTTTGCCCGAGGAAGTCTTGCCCTGGTCAGAGGGCACTCCCTCTGGTTCGGTTGGCACCGAACCGGGCTGGCCATCCGGGTCAGCGGACTTTTTGGCCTCTCGTTCCCTGAGCCTACCAACTCTCTTATCCATGGTAGCTGCAGGGAAATTCTTGCAAATCTGGCAGTCTGCATTGAGGTGGTCAAACCCCAGACAATAAACACATGTGGTGTGTGGGTCAGCCTTGGCAAAGGCTTCCCCACAGACACTACAGTGCTGAAACCCAGTGGGCCCGGTTTTTCTTTTGGGTTTCTCAGACATAATGCCAGCCTAACCAAAAACTTGCCCTTTTCCGGCAAATCGCAAAGCAAGACACCCTTATCGGTTCCCAACTGTGTCACGGGTCGTGGAAAAAAACTTAATGAAATCCATTTTTTTTAGAACCGATAAGAACCGGGAACCGCACTCTAAATGTAATTTAACAAGTTTTAACAACAACCTGATCGGTTCAAACCGAACCGATAACAATGTTTGCAAGTTCCACACAGAGAATGAAAACCTATCTATTACTTATGATACCACAGACAGAGCTTGAACCGACCGGTTTGCGGTTAAAATAAATATAATTGCGGTTTAAAATAAACCGAGAATAACACTTTTAACAGAAATGAACCGAGCAGAAGGAGGAATCTCCGGAGCGACTGTTCAGTGGAGGAGGATGAAGAATCTGACAGTTTCAGGTTGAATATCACCAGACAGAGTTTTTCAACTGAGCTCCGCTCAGGATTCCATGCCTGGCATGGAAGTTAACTCTTTCACCTCCGGAGCAGTTCTAAGGCTGGGACAAACTGCAACTGTCATAATATAGCAAGACTTCATGTTGTTTGAAACACAGTCTTCCAAGTCAAAAACTTCAGCTCTGCTGAAGACAAAGGCTCAAAGGGGGTTGCATAAGCTGAGCGATGCAAACATTAAGATCCCAGGCAGGGGCAGGGTCCCTGAATGGAGGGTTGGTGTGAAGCAATCCCTAAAAACTTGGAGAATACAGGATGAGCTGAAAGAGAAGAGGGTTTACCTGCTGAAATAAAAGCAGACACAGCTGCCAAATGTACTTTTAGGGTAGCTGGTCTCAGCCCCAAGGTATTTAAATGAACCATATAATCCAGGACTGTGGGTAAATCAGCAGATTCTGGGGAAATATGCTTCCCAGAGCACCATATGGAAAACCTCTTCCATTTGGAATTATAGGTAGCCCTGGTGGAAGGCTTTCTAGAAGCCTTTAGTATATCCATTACACCTTGGGAGGTGTGTAGATCAGCAAACTCTAGCTCTTCAAGAGCCAGGCCTTGAGATTGAGAGATTTGAGGTTGGTACCAAACCCTCCCCTGAGCACAGGTTAACAGATTGTGATTCCTGGGAAGACACAGGGGAAGATGGACTGCTAAGGACAGTAGGAGTGGATACCAGGGTTGTCTGGCCCAATCTGGAGCAATCAGGATCATCTTGCAGGATTGAGATCTGATTTTGACTAACACTTTGGACAGGAGAGGGAAGGGGGAAGCATAGAGAAACTTCCCTTCCCAATTAAGAACTAAGGCATCCAGAGGGACTGAGCCCAACACTGGGGGCCTGCAGTAAAAAAGGGGAAGTTGGTGATTGTCTGGGGCTGCAAAAAGATCTATCTGCGGGGTGCCCCATCTGGCAAATATCACCTCCAGGACCAGGGGGTCCAGTGACCATTCGTGATAGCCCTGGGAAATCCTGCTGACAGCATCTGCTAGGACATTGTCCTTGCCTGGGAGGTGAACTGCCGTAAGGGAGGTGTTCAGAGAGTAAGCCAGAGACCACAACTTCATTGCTTTGGTGCACAAGGCCGTAGACCGAGTGCCCCCTTGCTTGTTGATGTACCTCATTGTGGTGGTGGTGTTGTCTGTTCTGACTTGTACAACTTTGTTCTGAACAGATTTGGAAAAAACTTGAAGTGCTAGAAAAACTGCTCTGAGTTCCAACAGATTGATGTGGAGCAGAGATTCCTGAGGGGACCACAATCCCTGGGTGGTGAGGTCGCCCATGTGAGCTCCCCACCCCAAGAGAGATGCATCTGTAGTAAGGATTAAGGAGTGAGACTGAGTGACAAAGGGAACCCCTTGTCTCAAATTGCTCTGATCCTGCCACCACTGTAGGGCCTGGATCAGGGTTCAAGTTACTGGGATCAATTTGGTTAGAGGGTCTTTCCTTTGAGACCAAAAGGCTCTCAAATGGAACTGTATGTCCCTCATCTGAAATCTTGCTCCCTGCACTACTACTGTAGAAGCAGCCATGTGCCCCAGGAGCTGTAGAAAATGCCTTGCTGGTCGAGAGACCTGCAGGGTGAAGGAGGAGGCCAGAGAGACCAGGGTCCTTGCCCTGTCCAAAGGAAGGAAGGCTCTGGCTTCCTCTGTGTTCAGCTCTGCGCCTATGAAGGTGAGGAGCTGGACAGGTTCTAGAACTGACTTTGAAAGATTCAGAAGGAAACCTAGAGAGGTAAGCAGTTGCTGAGTTATCTGTAGATGTAGCTTGACTTGGTCTGGAGACTGGCCTACTATGAGCCAGTCATCCAGGTAAGGGAAGATGGCAATTTTTTGCCTTCTTAGGGCAGCAACTGCTACTGCCAGGCATTTTGTGAATACCCGTGGAGCAGAGGTGAGGCCAAAGGGCATTGCTCTGAACTGGTAATGGCCTGAGGGCAGCTCGAACCTGAGGTACTTTCGATGGGAGCTTCTGATGAGAATATGGAAGTAGGCATCCTTGAGGTCCAGGGACGCTAGCCAGTCCCCTGGCCTTAGAGAGGGTAGAATAATTCCCAGAGTCACCATTTTGAATTTTGGTTTTAAAAGGTGCTTGTTTAAATATCTGAGATCCAGGATGGGACGCCATTCTCCTGTCTTTTTTGGCGTAAGGAAGGCCCTGGTGTAGGGGTGGAACCCTTTCCACAGCTCTGAGAGCCAGGAGGGAAGAGACCTCTGCCTCTAGGGCAAGTGCCTCTGATGGATTTGCAGGTGGAAAGGATCTGGTTCTCATCTTTGGAAATTTTTTGAAGCTGAGAACCAGTCCCTGGCTTACTACTTCCAGGACCCACTTGTCTGATGTCAGAGACCTCCAGTCCTGGACAAAGTAAGCCAGCCTGCTCCCTACAGGTAACTGAGAATCAGCTCTGGCAACCCCATCAGGGTGCCTGCATGGCAGGGGCTTTGGGCTGAGGGGATTGAAGCAGGCCTGCTTGTACCCAGTCTGCCTCTCCCTCTAAAGAACCCCCTCTGGGTATAAGATGAAGAGGAGGCCTGGGCTTGGTAAAAAAGGCCTGTGAAAAGGCCTGCCCCTGCCCCTGGAAAGCTGCCTTTGAGGAGTGGCCTGCCTTTCCTTGGCCTGTGCACTCCTATAGGTGGTCCTATACTCGTCCATTTTCTTCATGTAATTCTCTGTCTGCTCCCCAAACAGAGAATTACCCACAACAGGAAAATCCATGGCCTTAGTCTGGGTATCCTGTGACAGGCTAGGACATCTGAGCCAAGCCATTCTGCGAAGTGCCACAGATGTAGCCATGACTCTTGATGACACATCATTAGAGTCCACTGCAGCATGGAATTGCACCTTGAATGCCTCAATACCATCAGCAGCCACCTGCTCCAGCGCCTTGGCAAGCTGGCCAGGACCTGTTTTGCTAGAGCCATAACAGTATCCCATCTGGATTTCTGATATCTAGCAACATAAGCCATATAATTTGCCTGTCTGAGTCCCAAGGATGCTGCCATGTACTGTTTCTTTGCCATGGCATCAATCCGTCTGGAGTCCTTGTCAGCGGGGTGTGAAGCCAAGGGAATATTTGCCTTGTCACAGGCTGCTGTCTGCACTACCCCAACATGGCTACATTGTTGTGTAAGGAACTCCGTATCTGAGCCTGACAATGTGTACCTCTTGTCCATTCTCTTATCGACAGGAGGTATAGTGTGAGGAGTTTTTAAAATTTTTACTGTCTGTTTCCAAAAGGATTTATGCAAGGGAATAGACAGCTTCCTTGACTCTGGGATATCCATCATTTCCACATAGTCAGGCTCCTCTTGACCATCCAAAGCTTCCTCCATAGGGAGCTGGAGGGTTTCAGCCACTTTCTTATAAAAGAAAAAATGAGAAGGGGACTCAGAAAGCCTGGGGGGAGATACTCCTGAAGGTCTGTCTGGGGAGATGTCCGGGTCAATGGGCACATCCAGACTTTCAAACCCAAATTCACTCTCCTCACACTCCTCTTCCCCCTCCTCCGGTTCATAATATTCCTCTACCTCATAGTCTTGAACCGGTGGAACCGGTCGAACCGGACGCTTACCTGATGGTGCCGGTTTGATCGGAACCGGGGAAAGCGCCTGGACAATTTTAATCGCTTTGGCTATTTCTTCAGCGGTTGGAGAGGAAAGTTTTGGCTCCACACCAGCTGATTTCCTAGTCCTTTTTGCTGGGACCGACTCCTCGGAGTCAGATCTCCTTTGGCCCGAGAAAGTCTCGCCCTGGTCAGAGGGCACTCTCTCCGGTTCGGTTGAAACTGAACCGGGCTGGCCATCCGGTTCGGCGGACTTTTTGGCCTCCCTTTCCCTGAGCCTACCAACTCTCTTTCCAGGGTAGCTGCAGGAAAACTTTTACAAATCTGGCAGTCTGCATTGAGGTGGTCAAACCCCAGACAATAAACACAGGTGGTGTGGGGTCAGCCTGGCAAAGGCTTCCCACATACACTGCAGTGTTGAAACCAGTGGGCCTGGTTTTTCTTTTGGGTTTTCTCAGACATAGTGCCAGTCCTAACCAAACTTACCCATTTATGGCAATCCATGAGTAAGACCCCTTATTGGTTCCCAACCGTGTCACGGTCGTGGAAAAAAAGCGTAATAAAATCTGTTTTTTAGAACCGATAAGAACCAGTAACCACACTCTAAATGACAGATTAATATATTTTAAAACAACCTGATCGGTTCAAACCGAACCGATAACCGTTACAAGTTCCACACAAATAGAAATGAATGTAAAACCTATCTAGTACTCACAAATACCAGACAGAGTCTGAACCGACCAGTTGCGGTTTAATTTAGGTTGAAAACCGAGAAAAACAATACTTTAACGACAAAATGAACCGGGCAGAAGGAGAAATCTCCGGGCGGACTGTTCAGTGGTGAGTGTAAGAATCTGACGGTTTGAGTTTGAAGAACAACAGACAGAGTTTCAACTGAGCTCGAGCTCTGCGTTCCATGCCTGGCATGGAAAGTTAACTCTTTCACTTCCGGAGCAGTTCGAAGGTTGGGACTCACTGCATATGTCATAATATAGCAAGACTTCATGTTGTTTGAAGGAGTGGGTGGCCGGGTTGGGGGTTGGTAGGGGTGGAAAAAAAGAGCATGCAAAAAAAAAAAAAGAAAACCCTTGTATGTCAACAGTAAAACTAGGCTGAGTCCAACTCTGGGGGACAGTCGCGCTCTGGGTGGCAATACCCAGAGGGTGTGTGTCCAGGATGTGAACCCCAGAAGTAGGGTGAGGCATGGGTCCTGGAGCTCCCAGGGGTGCACAGTACCTGTGCTGGCAGTCCCTTGGGGCTGGAGAGGGACAAAGGAGCAGAGCAAGACAGTCTGCGAGGCCTCCGTAAATGGCTGGGGTCATGGAGGTATGACAGCAGAGTCATTACTGTACTCCCCAAGGAAGGACAGCATTGAATGGGCAAACTACATCCTGAAAAAGGGGACAATCACAGAGCCTGCATCATCCCCACAAGGAAGCACTGATAACTGGTATAATCATCAACAGAGGAGAAGTGGACTGAGGTATGCTCTTCCTCAGAGGAGGAGGAAGACAGGGATGAAGAGGAGCTGGTCTCAGAGAGCGGTGGTGCTGGGGGCTCAGGTCAAAAGGTGGTCTCGTCCAGTGTCCTTAGGCAGACAGGGAAAGCACTTGCCGATACCATGAACTATTCCCAGGTCAGAGGCCCCAAAGGGCCAGAAGTGCCTGGGAAGGGGGTTGGTGAAGACAGAGAAGAAGGAGGAGGAGGAGGAAGGTCATGGTGGACCAGGCCAGGTCCTCTACCAGGGCTATGAGAGCATACAGGGGATCTCTGCTGAGGGAGGGGGCTGTGCAACTCACCCACCCGTTAACACCCAACCACAGAGGGGCAATCAGGGTGGTGCCCTTGAGGGGAACCCCCTGGTGAGGAGGTCTGAGCCGTGCATGTCCCACAGGGCAGCCTCTTTCGCCACCTACAGCAGGTCCAGATGGTTCTGGAGAGGAGAGAAGACCCAAGTCGAGACTACAACTCCTGCCAGAGCCACCAGTCGCTCTAGCCAAGGAGTGCAGCATCGACCGGGACCTCTCAATCCCAGCCTCAGCAGGGAGAGCTCAACAGCAGTCAAGGAGCCCAAGACAGGGAGCGAGAGAGAGACTCAGTGCCATGGGCAGCACCAGTACCCACCATGGCACCAAAAACAGCACCGGAATTGGACTTTGCACCGCAGCCGGCGCTGAAGCCCGACTCAGCACCAGAAGCTGCACTCAACCCCAACCCAGCACCTGACCTAGTGCCACCATCCTCACTGATGCCAGAAACAGCACCAGAGGGATCCCCAGCACCACAAGTGGTACAATGGGAGACAAGGGAGGTGGTACAGCAGCTGGCACTGAGAAGAGGAGTCCCAGGCCCTACTGATGCTGAAAAGTCTAGAACTAGACCCTGAAGAGCCTCTATACTCAATGGAGTTGGAAAGCTAGTCAGGATCATCCCAATCATTACTCTCCAGATCAGAGGACAAGTTCAGGGAGATCTCCAACCAGGCCTCCCCAAGCCTCTACCTCTCCCGGCACCACTAAGAATAGGAGAAGGGGACCCAGTCATGCAGATGGCACAACCCCACTCACCAGCACCAGCCTCAGTGACAGGAGCTAAAGTGGCACCGGACTACAGCGCCAAGGTATTGGCCAGCCCAGGCCCAGTGTATAGGTATGATGCCACCACCAGGGGTATCCTGACTCCTTAGGGGGTACCAGGCTGGGAGGAGTGTGCAACCGGCCCCCAAAGGAGGCCAGAAGTCCTATAGACCCTTCCCCCCAGGTCTCCCATCTCAGCGAGCTGAGGAACAGTGGAGGCCTGGTCTCCCTTGCTACCTATAGTACCAGAGAGGGGCTCAGGGGAAGATCCCAGGAATCTGAGCCTGGAGTCCCAGGTGCGATGATGGCCTCCAAAGGTGGCGGGGTCCCACCCCCATCTTGCTGCAAGGATCTTTAGAGTGCGACAGTCCACAGAGAAGCAGGCATTGCACTGATCCATGTCGCGGTTAGCACCAAGGCAGGTCCAGTATCGGTCATGGCAGTTGTGAATGGACATGTTTCTCCCACAGGGGCACTGACACATGGGGGGAAGATCCATTCCCTTGGTAGACTTCTTTTTAGGCCCCAGACCAGACATGACTGAATTGATACAGAAAATAAAAAAACAGCAAAAAAAAAACCAAAAAAAAAAAACCACTCAGCGCCATACTAGGGATAGAGAAAATAAGAAAAACTGTGATGTGGTGTCGAATGAGATGATACAGCGATGACAGAACTGTGATGCACTTTCAGTGGAATGCTCCCAAGGAGATGCAGCCTTTATAGTGGAAAACACAGAACTGAAGGGGACAGAAAACCAGCGTCAGTTACTGGCCAGTCCACAAGTGCAATGTCGTACATCTGCCTCGGGGGCACTGCTGTTCCCCAATGTCAGCTCCCTTCATCCAAAAAGCTCTCAAAGGCATATGTTTCCACGGGGGCCCAGTTGCCTCCAGCACAGACCCACCAATGATGAATGGTGAAGATTGATTCTTGGAAAATCAGCAGAGAGTACCAGGCCTGCCTGGCCTAGTCTGGTACTCTCAGGATCATTGATTCGGACTTTCTTTTCAATTTCAACAGGATCCTTAGGCTCAGTGGAAATGGAAGAAATTCACAAAGAAATTTGCCCTTCTGGGAAAGGGAGTGGCATTCCACAGGACTGTCCCCACTGCAGGGAGTCAGCAACACAAGTGGGGGAGTTATCTGTTCTACCAAGAGGTGAGCAGGTTCACTTCTGCAACTCTTCATTTCTGAAACAGACTTCAGCACTTTCTTTTTCAATACCAATTTATGGTTTCCCTGACCCATCCTGCCGAGGCAATTTGCCAGTACATTGTCCTTGCCTGGCAGGAGTACTGCGGATATCTTTACCTTTAGGGAACATGCCAGGTCTCAGATCTGTACAGAATTTTGAAGATCTGGTACCTCTCTGCTTTGTTTATGTGAAATATCGTGGCTGTATTCTTCTGGGAAGCCAAGTTTTAACCTTTCCTTATATTACTGAGCTTGTGTTCTGTAATTATTATGAAGTGTTTCTTTTGTCTTTATCATAGGAATCAACGTAAAATTTAACTTTTTAACTTTAATTCAGAAGGGCAAAGGTTGCAGAGTGGCTTGATAAGCATTGAAACCTGCTGAATTAAAGTACAGCAATAAAGGGTTACTCTGTAACCTGCTTGGGTAACATCAGCAGTGAAGTGGAGAGGAAGAGTTAAATACCCAAAATCGGGTATTTAACAGGACTTCAGTGAGAGAGGGCAGGAGGGGTTAGAGCTGGCTAGAAATTCATGAAGCCAGGGAATTTGCTTCAGCTAAGGTAGTACTGCTTATTGTCAGAAATCAGTTTGATAGACTGTAAAGCGAGTTTCCCGTCTGCTCATTTAATCTTTTAACTTTAGTTAGGGTACTAGAGAGGTGTGGGAAAACTGGTTAGTAACAGAAGTCTAAGGGTTATCGTAATGATCAGTATAGGGATAAAGTTTAGCACTGAGCAAGTCAGTTGCAGGAACTGTGGGACACTCTTCTCCAGGGTTAAGCTCTTGAGGAGGGGTCGCTACCCCTTATCCAGGACCTTTGTAGAGCTCCATGCTCTGTTGGTAGCAGGGAGAAAAGAGATAGCTCTCCTGCAGCACCTGCTCAGTTGGAGACTACACCCCCACTCACCACACCCCCACTCTCCCAGAGGCCCACTAGTTCAGGGAGGTGGAGAGTGGTGGGGAAGGGTGGCAGGGGCCACCACAAGTAGGTCAACCAACCCCATATCATCCCAAAGACAAACTGCTTTTCACTGCTGGAGGAGATTCAACTCCACCTAGGGTGGGGGGGAGAATCTGAGTCAGTCAAGGAAGTGGAAGTGATGACCTGGTGGCACCCCAGTGGTGAGAGTGCCATCTGGGACATGAAGAGAATAGGGTAGATAGCAGAGAGGGGGAGCTGGGGGTGCTGGGACACTTAGGTACCGACGATCTGATGAAGCAGCCTGTGGAGCAAGTAAAGCAGAGCATTCAGAGGCTGGGGGCAGATTGCAGGCATACTCAGTCTCCCTGGCCTTTTCTGAGGTCATCCCTGTACAGACTATGGGGAAAGGGAAAGAGAGTAAGGAGGGAGGAAATTAAATGGGTGGTTAAAGGAATGATGTCAGGAGAGCGGATACCACCTTGTTGGGGGACTTGGGGGATTTCAGGGACAGGAGGCTGTTCAAAGGTGATGGCATATTGGCCTTCACTTGACAAGAAAGGGGGACAGTACACTGGGGCAGAAGTTTTATGTTTACATTAGACAGTTAAACTGACTATGGGGAACAATGAGGCTAGGAGAACAACAGTAAAGGGAGCAAGGAAGGGGAACCCAGCTATTTCTCTCCATGTGCTGGGGACTGATAGCTGTAACGTGGGTAAAAATAAAACTGAGGTTCAAAAAGGAGTAATGGAAGAGGCAAAGGAGGGAGGGAAGGTTCTCAGGGTCTGCAAGTAATAGGAAAAATAAGATGGTAAGAAAAACAAAAATGCCGGCCTGGTGGCACTGAGGCACTGGACGCAACACCTCATGCCACGTCGGTGACCCGGATCCAGGAATGGACTCAGGTCGCCTGGGGTTGGCAGGGAAGAAAAGGATTGAGCGTCTGGAGGACAGCTCTCCTTTCCTGGGGGGGAGGTCCCGCCATCTGGCAACCCCTAGCGATGGCCGGGGGTCTAGCAGCAGTCGGGTCCTTGCTGAAGCAGGGCTTGGCCACAACAGTGCTCCCATGGGTGTGAGCAGGAACAGTCATGCAGCACACTGCAGTGCATTGCACATCCAGGCCAATGGAGGGGAAGATAAAGGAAAAATCCCCTTCCCATTGGTAGGCGAAGGTGGGTCTAGGCCTACGGCACCATATCCAATTCCAGGTACTGAGGCTCTCCTGGCACTCCTCTTATCTGTTCTTCACCAGACACTATAGATAGAGCACCGGCGAACTGGCGGTCCTTGCTCCCGGGGGACTCATATACCGGGGGGGGGGTGACGAGATGAGGGAGAGGTGAGCAGTCCAGAAGCAACGGAGGACTTCAGGAGGACAGGACAAGCCGGAGAGCTAAGACCTCGCTGGAGAGAGTCCAATGAGGTAAGGATCCGGCAATAAAGTCTACAAAAAAAAAAATGAATGCAGATGTAGGTCACAAAACAACAAAAGAGGATCCAGAGGTAGTTGGAAGGGGGTGTGCCTTAAAGCCAGGAGTCTGGGAAAAAAAATCAGTGAGGTCAAGGCATTGGTGTCAGACACAGGGGAGGGCCTCGAACCCATCACAGAAACTTGGGCCACAAAGAATAATGATTGGGACTTATCAGACCCAGATTACACAATTTTTAGGAGAAATAACAAGTGTGGTGTGCAAACAAAAAACCTACAGAGTCAGAGTACCAAAGTGCAAATAGGTTCTGTGTTTATTGGAGCCAAATGTAGAGACTGCAAACAGAAATGAAAATTACGTACTCACCATAATTCTTGATCTTCTTGGACCATCTTCACCATTCATTCACACTGCTGGGTTCAAGCCAGAGGTGTTGGGATCCTGCGAGAGCCAAAAATCTTCAGAACGGCCCGCACTGAGGTAGGCTCTGTGCATGTGCAGCACCGCAAGACTAGCTTGTGCTACATAGCCTATCTCGGCAACAGTCCTCAACCACCTCAGTACCTTTTTTTACCGAAGAGGTGCAGCATAATCTAAATAACTAACTTAATAAAGGCATTAGATAGCCTTTTGGACCTGTGTATTAAAGGCCAACAACGAGAAATAGAAATTACGTACTTACTGTAATTCTTGATCTTCTTGGACGCAATCTCCATCACTCATTCACACTACTGGGACTACATTGGCGCTGAGGACCCCAGAGCCCCAAAAATCTTCAAGAGGGCCAGTGCCAGAATGAGAGACATGCGCGGCATCCACAAACTAACTCTCACCGTTATAGGCTATTCCAGTGTCGACCCTTCAACTGCCTCATACCTTTCTCACCAAGGAGGTGCAACGTAACTAATAAAAGAAAACACTTACCCTAACCTCCAGGCATGTGAAGGCCCAGATAACCCATGCAAGAAGGGTCAATTGAACAATGTCTTCATAGCCCCAACAACAAGGCAGTGAAGACCAAGGAAACGGAACGAGTGAGCCTGGAGGATGGTGGGTGGGCGTGTGAATGAGTGATGGAGACTGCGTCCAAGAAGATCAAGAATTATGTTAAGTACATAATTTCCATATCTTCCTGGACTCCAGTCTCCGCCACTCATTCACACTAATGGGAGAGTACCAAGCTAAAACCAACCCTCCCTGAGTAGGGTGGTCAGAGATAGGGCTCACTCAGAACGGAAGTCCAAAGAACTGTCCTGCCAAGAAAAGAGCTGTCTGGAATGGACATCTAGAATATAGTGCTTTACAAGGGTATACACTGAGCTCCAACTCACTACCTTGCAGAAGACTGCAATGGGTACGTTATGAATCTCTGCCAGGAAGTTGCAACCACTCTGACAGAGTGGTGGGAACCCAGCCTTTCGATTTGGCCTATGACATGGATTAGTAGTGTCAAAGATATGCTACTAACCAAGCCAAAAACATCTCAAGGCAAGAAGTTGACCCAGCCAAGACATGCTGAAGATACAATAGTTGTTCGAAAGTGTAGCTCTTCTTTCTGTCGATAAGAATCGCAGAACCATCCTAACATTCAGAGAGTGAAGGGAGCGCTCCCCTTCCTTTTGGAGTTAAAGCAAAAACTTGACTAATGGTAAGAGGCCAGAGGCAATGTCTATTGGTTCAAGCTAGACCGAAAATGTGCAGATGTGAACCTTCACTACCAAGTATGGTCTACCTGTGAACGACAGGTCCAAGAGGCACTCAAACACCTTACTTGGTGGGCAACCGAAGGGTCCTGGTGGAATTTGTACACCAAATGGAGAAGGGTTTCCACTTAGCCACATAAGGCTTCCTAGTGGAAGGCCTGTGCATGACTTAGAAGAGATTAGCGAAGGTCTGGGAGAAATCAAAGCCTATCCACTTCCATTTCTTCTGGGCCCAGCATGGAGATGCCAGGAGCGCAGGCTAGAATGGACTAAAGTCCCTGTGCAGCTGGGGCAAAGAGAGTCATCCCTCCCCCCGGCTTACAACTTGATCAGCACTCTCTGAATAAAGGGAGAAGAGGAAAAACGTACAGGGGGCGTCTTGAAGATTGCAGTGAACACATCCTGACAGAAAACACCAGAGACAGGATTCTGAAGCATGACAGAGGCAGTTTGCATTTAAAGGGGACACAAAAGGACCAGGTCTGAACTGCCCCATTCATCAAAAATGACTGCACAAAATCTGAACAGATGCACAGTACTTGAGGTACCACTCTACAACCTCATGGTCCTACTTTGGAAAGGGGAGGGGACATCCTGCCCTGTTTGCTGATGTAATACATTGCAGCTTTGTCGTCCTTCTGAAGTAGGAACACTCCATGGCAGGGAGCATACTCCAGGACTCTGCTTATGAGATAGCTCTCATCTCTAAGAAATTTAGGAAGAGATGAGGTTCCCCTGGCTCTACACCTGAGTGTGAAGGTTTTTTGACAGTGAGCTCCTCACGAGAGACTTTGTCCCAAACTCCGTAGTTCTGAATGGAGGATTTCAGATGCGTGGTCGGAGACCACAGCTCGCTGTGGGAGACGCCCCAAGACCCAGCATCCACTCGACCGAAGGGGCCCAAAAGAGTCATTCTCCAAGATGTTATGAATCATCTGAAGACATCATCTCTCCCATCCTCTGGAACAAAAAATTATGCCCTGGAGGTATCCAGGAGGGCTCCTAATAAAAGCAGCTGCTGGGAAGATGAAGCTGGCACTTTACCTGAATCAGACGCCCTCGAAAAGAACAAGAGAGAAGTTGTGGTAATTGCCTCCTGTATCTCTTGCCCAGAGAGGCTAGCTAGGAGCCAAAGTTCCAGGAAGTGAATACTTGAACGTAGAGGTTATAGTGAACTTCTTCCTGAACAGGTATTTGTTTAACCTTCCAAGGCTGACAAAGGTGTATGCCGCCTGTTATCTTGGAACCAGAAGCAATAGAAATAGGCAGCCAAGAGAGTGACTGAGAGGCGGACAGACTGGGCTGTTGTCTGGCTGGAAGGTCTGTGGAAATCTGCAAAATTGGGAGAGTATCCCTCTCGGACAATCCTGATGACCCATATGTCCAGTGTAATGGACTTCCACCGGCTGTAAAATCGAATTAGATGTCCCTCCTGCCACTGAGCAGCATCCCCCTCAGACAGCTGAAGGTGGGACCTGGGCTGAACCTGCAGAGGTTGGTACAGGGTGCTTCGGGGGTCTGTGTCTTCTACTGGGTCGGTTCCTGATAAAGACGCCTAGGCCTTTACCAGAAAGGACTACCTGTATGAGAATGTCCAAAGTCCCATCCCTCTGAGAGGTAGCAGGCACCATCTATTGTTAAAATAGCAGCCGTGTTGTTCTAAGTGGCCCCCAGAACTTAACCTGAGGGTCAAACAGTTGAGCACTGTCAAGGAGACGTTAACCACCTGCTACCAGCAGCAGCTGCCTTAGAGGGAGAGTCATAGGTGTCCATAAAAGCTTTCAGCTGATTATTGGGCTATAAGCCCACAGCAATGGAGGGTTAGATTTCAAAAGGCTCTCGACCATTGCAATGAGTATGTTCCACAAGGTGTACTCATACTGAAAAATGTAAAAACTCACAGAAGTCTGGTTCGGTCGACAGACTGAAAAGTTATAGTGGACCCCATATCCCTGAGGAAAAACTAACTGGAAAGATCTTCCATCACACTAATACAGAAGGCTTCCATTTCATCCCATAAAACAAGCATTTGTCAATGCAGAATGTTTGCTTGCTGGCACTGGCATTGGTAGTGTAGGAGTTTGAGAGATGCATAATAGGAATGGCAGTGAAGTATTGAACTAAAGCCAACCCCACCATCACACTGCAGAGACTGACAGGCATTGGGGTGTGCCTTTGCGTCGTCTGGCATAATGCCCACGCCATTTCACCACACCATACCCTGAAGACACCAACAAGTGTCACGGTGTGCCTTGGGGACTTTGGGCCTTATGTTCACCCCATTCCATAAGGAAATATGGTGAGATGGGTGCAGTATAGGAGAATAGGGTGAACTTTGGGGCTGAAGAGTCCAAGGCACACCTTGATGCCTGTCACTGGCTGCAGGGTGTGGGGTGTGGGTGGGGCTGGAATGGTATGAGCATTACAGGCGACAATCCCAAGTCAGAAAAAGAGATGTGCAAGAACAAGGGGACACAATTTGAAGATAGAAGGGGGTTGCTCAGGGGCAATGTGAGGAAATACAGGTTACTCACCTGTAACAGGAGTTCTAGGAATGGTATATGTCGTTCATCCACACTGTCTGGCAGGTATCCTTGCCGCTTTAAATCTTGCCGGAAGGTCTTCAAGCTGGCTCCTCCCACCCACCCGGGTGGTAAAACTCTCGGCTCCGCCCCATGACGCCAGATCTGGCCCGCTGGAAGCTCAGGTTGTGCGTCGAAGCCGGGTAGGTCGTGTGGATGAACAACATATACCATTCCTAGAACTCCTGTTACAGGTGAGTAACCTGTATTTCTAGGGACATGGATATGTTGTTCATCCACACTGTCTGGCAGACTCCTAGCAGTTCTCCGGGAGGAGGGAGGCAAGGCGCACACCCCCGATACTTACTTGGGAAAGAGAGACTGAGAACCGAGGCCCCAAAACCAGCATCCCGGCGTGACTCAAGGTCGATGTGGTAATGGGTGATGAAGGTGTGTGCTGACTTCCAGGTAGCAGCCCTGCAGATTTCCTGGATAGGGACGTCCCTGGAAGCAGCCACCGATGCAGCAGTATGGCGGGTAGAATGAGCTCTTATCCTCTGGGAGGCTCCATGCCCGCCAACTTATAGCAGAGATCTATGCAGGAGGTGACCCACCTGCCTATCGTCCCGCTTGGCTGCAGGTCTGCCAGATGCGTTTCAGCGTAGGTGACAAACAGCTGGCTACCCTCCATGAATTTCAGCCGCGGCGCTCTTAAAGTAAGCTTTGCTCTTCTAGGGTCCAAAGTATGGAGCCTATATTCGCCTCCGAGGTGTGATTGGGGTAGAACACCGACAGAGTCAACACCTGGTTAAGGTGAAACTCCGACACCACCTTCGGAAGGAATTTCGGTTGGGGGCACAGGACAACCTTGTCCCTGTGGAAGACCAGGTAAGGAGACTCGATGGAAAGCGCCTGGAGCTCTCCCATCCTTCTGGCTGACGTGATAGCCACCAAGAAGGCGGTCTTCCATGACAGGTGAGAGAGTTCACACCTGTGCATTGGTTCGAATGGCTTGCCCATGAGCTTTGCCAGTACCAGCAGTAGATCCCACGGAGGTGGAGGTTCTCGCACCAGAGGGGAAATGTGATCAAGGCCTTTGAAAAAGCGCCAGACCACCTTCTCCTGCGCCACAGACTGCTTCCCGGCCCGCGCCCGCTAAGCAGAGATGGCTGCCAGGTGCACCTTAAGGGTCGTCGACCTAAGCCCTTGCTGAGAAAGGGACCACAGGTAGTCCAATATGCTCGCCAAGGAACAGGAGGAAGGGTCCAGGCCCTTGCCCTGACACCAAATGGAAAACCTTTTCCATTTGAAGGCGTAGCATTTTCTGGTCAACTCCTTACGGGACGCCTCAACTATATTGAGGACCTCGTCGGAAAGACCCAAGGCCTGGAACTCTAGCCCCTCAGAAACCAGGCCGTCAGGTGCAGGGATTGAAGGTCCGGATGGAATACCTTCCTCTGACTGACTGAGAGCAGGTCCGGGCGAACTGGAAGCTGCCTCGGAAGCCTGGAACTGAGGCTGAGGAGATCTGGGTACCAGTACTGGCGGGGCCAGTCTGGGGCTATCAGAATCACCTGCACCTTGTCCCTCCTTGCTTTGAGCAGCACCTTGTGCATCAAGGGGAACGGGGGAAAGGCGTAGAAGAGGCCCATGGTCCATGGCCTCGAGAAGGCATCCCCCTGCAGAGAGCCCTGCTGAGGGGGCCGGGCATGGAACTGCCTCAACTTCGCATTCTCCCTGGAGGCAAACAGATCCACCTGAGGTGTGCCCCAATGGGAGAATAGATCTCGTACTACCTCCGCAGGAGAGACCACTGGGAGGCAGCCCTATCCGGCTTAGGGCATCGGCCAGGGTGTTGGAGGCCCTGCCACATGAATGGCTAGGAGATCCGCCTCCAGGATCCGCACGAGTGACCAGATGCGGAGAGCTTCCTTGCATAGGAGCATGGAGCACGCCCCGCCCTGGCGGTTTAGATAGTACATGGTCGTGGTATTATCCATCTGGACCCGGACCACTGGACCCCGAAGAAACAGAGCAAAGGCAGTGAGAGCTAGGCGGACCACTCGGAGCTCCAGCAGGTTGATGTGGCATCGGGACTCCCGCGGGGACCAGAGGCCATGCGCCCGGTGTTCCCCCAGATGGGCACCCCAACCCATCAGAGAGGCATCGGTCGATAGAGAGACTGTCGGCTCGGGGCGGACAAACGGGATGCCCTCCTACAGATGAACTGGAACAGTCCACCACTGGAGAGCGTTCCACATCCCCTGGGTCACCGTCACTAGCTGTTCCAATGGATCGCAGCGTTGGGACCACTGGCTGGCCAGCCCCCACTGAAGGGGGCGCATGTTCCAGCGGGCCCAATGGACCACGCTGGTACAGGCCGCCATGAGACCCAGGAGTCGCAGGAAGTCCCGGGCAGGCAATTGCCCAACCAGAAATGATTGGGCAAAGGAGGAAAGAACTCGCTCCTGTCCGCCGGAGCCGTGTTTGGCTCAAGAGAGTCGAGCTCTGCCCCAATGAAAAGAATCACCTGCTTGCGCTCGAGTTCCGACTTGGCTCGCTGATGAGGAGGCCGACCTGAGAGCAAACCTGGAGGGCCAGGTCTCTGGACCGCTCCACCTCCTGTCTGGAGGGGGCTGCTATCAGCCAATCATCCAGGTAAGGGTAAACCCGGACCCTCAAGGCGTAGCAGGAATGCTGTCACCACTGCCATGCATTTGGTGAAGACCCTGGGAGCTGGAGATAAGCCAAGAGCATGGCTTGAACTCGAAGAGGGAACCTTCCTCTCGAAAGCGAAGGAACCTTTGATGGGACGGACGGATAGGGATGTGAAAGAACGTGTCCTGTAGGTCCAGAGAGCAGAACCACACACTGTGTTCCAAGGATGGGATTATCTGAGCCAGAGTGACCATCATGAAGGTTCGAGACCTTAGGAACTTGTTCAGGTCGTGTAGGTCGAGAATGGGGCGCCAGCCCCCCGTCCGTTTCGGAACCCGGAAGTACCTGGACACGAACCCCGGGTTTGAGGGAGGGTCCGCCACCTGTCTTATCACCTCCTTCTCAAGGAGGAGAGCGATGTCGGCTCGGCGAGCTGACAGCGAGGCTTCGGACCCCGCAGGCGCGACGACTCTGAAGGGTGGGGCCTGCTCGAACTCCAGAGCCAGGCCCTTTCCTACCACCTCCAACACCCACCTGTCTGTGGTAATAGCAGACCAGGCGGAAAGGAAGTACCGGAGCTATCCCCCCACGGGGGAAACCTGGGGTGAGGTGACGAGGTTGGGGGCAACACCCTCAACCCGCCACTGTGCAGGCTTGGAGGAGGGACCGCCGAGGACCGCCTGGGCCTTACCTCCTGCTTCCTGGAGGAGAAAGCCGCAGGCTTGGGTTTGGGACGCCAAGCGCGAGCCTGCTGGCCCTGGTGTTGCTGGGCCGGGCGTGCCGGGGGCTCAGACGGACGAAAGGGCTTGGGTTGAGGTCAGCGGCCCTTGTCCCTCTGAGCGGATGATACCGAGTCCAAGGTGGCATTGGACTTTTCGATCCTCTGGAGGTGGCCTTCCACTCCAGGGCCGAAGAGGTCGGTTCCCAAGAAGGGGACATCCGCCAATTTGTGCTGGGTATCCACTGTGAAGGTGGATATCCTCAACCATGCCTGATGGCGCATAGCCACTGCAGCTGCTACTGACCTGGCACATGAATCACCGATGTCCATAGCAGTCTGAAGTTGCTGCTTGGCCACTGCCCTGCCCTGGTCCCGCACCTGCTTGACCATGGTCTGCAGGTCAGCCGGGAGATGAGGGACCACCTCGTCCAGGGAGCCCAACAGGGCATGAGAAAAATGCGCCATCAGTACGGCCGAGCTGGCCTGACGAAGGCCAAGGGAGGACGCAGAGTAGACTTTTCGCCCGGCATAGTCCAATTTCTTGGACTCCTTGTCGGGAGGTTTGTCCACGTCCCTAGCGTTTCCGGCACGCCGGAAAACACTGTCGCACCAACCCTCGGCCTAGGGATGTTCCAGAAACCGACAGGGAACCGTAGGGACGCATACTTCCTGGCCATCCTGGTCAAGGCACAGGGCAGGAAGCAGGACGCTGCCAGAGCTCCAAGGCCGGGCCCACAATGGCCTCAGCCACAGGGAAGGCCTCGGGAATCCCTGTCCAATATCTCCGTGAGGGATACTGGCCTGCTTGGATACGGCTCGAGCTGCATCCCGGTGGATTCGAGATGAGTCTGAGCAACCCCAGGAAGGACGAAGGGCTGTCGCCCAGCGACTGACCTCCAGAGGACTCCAAGTCCACTCGCTTGGAGAAGAAGGAGGAATCGTCGTCGGACTTGGAAGAGTCCACAAAGAGCTGCCTCGGGCCTGAGCCACCCTCCACCTGCCGAGGGCGATCGGGAGTGAGGAGACCGACAGCCTATGGGGCAGACCCTGAGCCAACCGAGAATTCTTGGTCGGAGCCCCAAACCGCGGCTGTGGAGGTGGAGGTTCCACCGGAATCGGTGGAGCAGCTGGTTTCGGCTGAACAACCGGCCTGACAACAGGCTCCTCGGGTAAAACAGGGGGTTGTTTCGGTCGCTCCGGTGACAGCCACTTAATGGCCGGGAAGGTGACGGTCGGCTTATTCCCGTCAAAGGAGCTGTTGCTACATGAGGTCTCAGATCGCCGACGTAACTTGCGTCAAGCCTCCCTCATCCGAGGAGGAAGAGGACTAGCCGGTGCATACATCACAAAAGTCAGAGATCGAGACCGCCTAGATGGCGGATCGGCTGGACCGCGAAGAAGTCCGAGACCGAGAACCTCGGCTTTTCCGAGGACGGTGCGGAGAGGGGACGGGTGGAACCGGCTCCTCCCTCGGCTCGGAGGGAACACCCAAGGGCTCCAGAACCGGAGGCACTGGCAAGCCCACGGGATCCTCAACTCCCACCGGGGGAACCGGGGAGAGGGGATTTTCGGCTTCGCCGGTCGACAACCCGTCCAACGGGTCGAGAAAGATCTCGATCGGCCGGACGGGCGCCTCGGTCAACTGACCTGACGGGGACACCGTGGAGACCATGGCCGGTTTAACGATCGACCGAAGTCGGCGGCCGACAACTCGGGAGAGGGACCTTTTCCCGCCCCAAGAGCGCCGAACGAGACTTACCTTGTCTTTCTTCTTGGACCGAGAAGAAGAAGGTCCAGCAGACGTTGGTCCCTCTCCCTAGTGGAGAGGGACAGAAAACTCCTTAAAGAAGTTGTGTAAGAGGAACCCAGGGAAGCGGAATAAAGCCGCGGTCGAGGAAGATCGCCCGAGCCGCCTCCTCTTGAGGGCAATCATCTGCTCTAGCTGATCCCTGAGCCGCTCATGAAACCAGCCGACCGGCCTCTTTTGACTTAACCGTGGAAAACCTTCCTCAGGCGCCCAGTTGTAAACGGGCGGGCAGGTTCTCCGAGGACGAGAGGCTGGAGTAGTTGAAGAGCACAGGTCGCAAGCCTGCGGGTCGTGCTGGAGGCCTAAACAGTACACACACATGGAATGCGGATCCGTCCCGAGACATCTTCTGCCACAAGGGCACCGAAACCGGAGTCGATTGTCCATCGCAGCGTGAGGGATAGGAACCAAGTCTTTAAGCAAAACTTAAAATTGGAAACCAAGAATTAGGAACCAGTCTTATACGCAGAGCGTTAGGAGGAACCTGAGCTTCCAAGCGGTAAGGAAGATCTGGCATCATGGGGCGGAGCCGAGTTTTACCACCCGGTGGGTGGAGGAGCCAGCTGAAGACCTTCCGGCAAGATTTAAAGCGGCAAGATACCTGCCAGACAGTGTGGATGAACAACATATCCATGTCCCTAGAAGTATTTTTTCACAGAGAGTGGTGGACGCATGGAACAGCCTTCCTGAGGAGGTTGTGGGGTCTAAAACTGTGGAAAATTCAAGAATGCATGGGACAGACATTAGACAATTTTTGTGGGGGGGGTTTGGAAGAAATAGGCTGTTGGTTAAATTGGATCTGCAGCTTATCCTCTAGGTATGGAAATGGGCAGACTAGGTGGGCCAAGCCGTCCTTATCTGCCGTCAAAGTCTATGTTTCTGTGTTCTATGTCACACCCCTGATGCCTGTCAGTCTCTACAGGGTGGGGCACTATGGTTGAAAACCCTAATGCCCCGGGCGTTCGTTGGTATTTTCACTCCAAATTTTCAACCTGGGTTTTTTGTGACCCTCACCTCATGAACAGTGGCAATATCAGTTCGTTAGCCAAAAGTTGATTTTGCACAGCGACTACACTATTTGGCACCACAGGTGTGAAAACACATTTCGAACAGGATGTGAAAAATGACAGCTGTACTGTTCATGGAGAGGTGTAAAAATGGCAATGTTGAAAATCTGGAGTGAAAATATAAAAAAACTGGTGAAGTCACGAGTGTGCGTAGAAATTGTGCAACGCACATCCGTAATGTAATTACTTTGGGGACTTTTTATAGCAGATTGTCAACACAGGTATTTTGGAACCTCTGCTCATGAAAAGTGTCACTGTGATTTCTTAATCTGTCCCGAACACTGATTTCCCACAGCGACCGCGTGTTTCTGCGCCGGAAGTACAAAAACACATTTTGGCCACGGTGTAAAAAATGACAGCTGCACTGTTCATAAGGAGGTGTGGAAAAATGCCAGTGTTGGAAATCTGGACTGAAAATATTACAGATTCGTGAACTTACAAGGATGCGTGGAAACTGCGCAATGTATACTCGTAACACAGTTATTTTATGGACTTTTATCACCAAATTTTCAACATAGCCATTTTAAGACCTCTACTCATGAACAGTGACACTGTGATTTTCTTAAGCTGTCCCAAACATTGATTTCGCACAACTGTGCCATTGTGCGCTACATGCACGAAAACACATTTTGGGCAAGATGTGAAAAATACAGCTATACTGCTCATAAGGAGGTGTGGTAAAATGGTAATGTTGAAAATCTGGAGTGAAAATAGTAAAAATTCTAGAAGTTATGAGCGTGAGTCAGAACTGCGCAATGCACGCTCATAAAACAGTCATTTTTGGGAATTTTTTCACCAAATTTTCAACATAGGGTTTTGGGGGGCAACCTCATGAACTGTGACACTGTCGTTTCGTTACTCAGTCCCAAAAGGTGGTTCCGCGCAGTGACTGCGAAATCACCTTTTGGTACCGAATAACAAAATGACAGTTGCTGAGTTCATGAGGTGGAGTCCCAAGAACTACATGTTGAAAATTTGGTGAAAAAATTCCCAAAAATGGCCGAGATATGCACCAAAGTTGAAAAAAAAACCTATTTATGTCATTACACAGCTTACCGGCATTTCTTCAGTTCGCGGTTGGCTTTGAAGAGTGCAGATGTGTACCCGGTCCACCGAAGATCGTCGCACCAGCCTCCGGAGGTAAGTATGAGTGAGGGGGAAGTGGCACGAGGTGGTGGCGCGGGTTGGGGGGAGGGGACAAGAGAGTCAACAAGGACTGGTTTTTTCAGGTGTTTTTTTTTTAAGACGACGTGATTCTTGCCACGCTTGGGGTGGGCTCCCAGCATGACACCTGTAAGTTTGTTGGGGGGCCAGTGGAGCCGACAGAGGATTGGGCACTCCCGTCGGTCATACAGTGTGCGGGGTGGAGGGCGCATGAGCATGCTGGGGTGGGTTCTGGCATGCTACATAGAGCCCGCGCTGGGGTGGGCTCCCAGCGTGCTACTCTCACGATGTTCGTGGGGGGTCAGAAGAACTGTCTGTGACAGTTCAGATAGATGCTGGATGGCAATCTGCATACTGCCGACGGCAGTATGCAAATTGCCTACACGTTACCACTGCTGATTGTAACGGTGTTTTTCTCAGAACTGCACACCACTGCACCTGAATGGCTGTCATAGACAGTTCAGACATTCATTGGTGCGGTGCAGCTGCACCTGCAAAAAGGAGCAGGGCATTGGAAGTGGGGGAGGCACACCTACGAAAACTCATATGGTGGCACTATGTTTCTTACTTTGCGTGCAAGCAAACATAATGAGTCATCCTCTGGGTCTCCGACAAACCAGGAAGGGAGAGACTCATCGAGATCCACTGCTACCCCAGAATAACCTCCAAAAGGTAGGTCTAGGCCATGAACAAGAAAGATGCCACGACCTGGAGCGGTGAAGAGATCGGCATCATCCGTGGCACTGGCACCACATTCGGTGCCTGCACCACTCGTGGCACCAGAAACGCTGCTGGGCCCAGACCTGAAGAAAAATAGAGGGAAGAAGGAAAGTGGTACCTGTGCCTGGCCCTACAAGGAGAAGGAAAGGCGGGTAGGCACGAGGAGACGGCATCGATGGCATTGGCACCAGAGAGGGCACCGTGCACATCCTGGCCCAACTGACTGGGCTGCGGTCCAATGGCTGAAAGGCCCAAAAGCCCTGGAACCAGGACCACTGCCAGGACAACTGGTCAGATGCCATAACCACTACTCTAAAAGAGCGGCCCATAGATACATAGATACATAGACAGTGTCGGCAGATAAGGGCCTATGGCCCACCCAGTCTGCCCATTTGAGCCTGTAAGTTCAGTTCGTGTTTTCCTAGAAGTCTGTTGCCCCTTACCCCTGACCTCCAGAATTCCCTTATGTCTATCCCATGCATTCTTAAATCCCGTGATTGTTTCAGCCCCCACCACTTCCTCTGGCAGGGTGTTCCACTTGTCCACCACCCGTTCTGTGAAGAAATTCTTTCTCATGTTTCCTCTGAATCATCCTCCCTCCAACTTCATCCCATGCCCTCTAGTCCTGGAACATCTTTTTTGCTTAAAAATAGTGTATTTCTGCACCCTGTTCCTCCCTGTGAGATACTTGTATGTCTCTATTATATCTCCTCTCTCCCTCCTCTCCTCCAGGGAGTACATGTTCAGTTCCTTCAATCTGTCTTCATAGGGCTTGTGATGCAATCCATGCGTCATCTTTGTTGCCCTCCTCTGAACCTTCTCCACCCTGTCTATGTCCTTATGTAGGTATGGTCTCCAGAACTGTACACTGTACTCCAGGTGGGGCCTCACTAGTGTCTTGTATAGCGGAATTATGACCTCCCTTTTCCTGCTGGTGATGCCCCTGCCTATACATCCCAGCATCCTATTTGCTTTACCTGCTGCCTTGTCACACTGTTTCCCTACCTTGAGGTCATCAGAGACGATAACCCCAAGATCCCTTTCCTGCTTGGTGCATGCTATATCCTCACCCCCAACTGATATATTGTGCCAGGGTTTTGTGCCCCATATGCATTATCTTGCACTTCTTTTGCATTGAATTTCAACTGCCAAACCCCTGACCATTCTTCAAGTTTCTGCAGGTCCCTTCTCATTCTGTCTACACCTCTGGTGTGTCTACTCTGTTACAGAGCTTTGCATCATCAGCGAACAGTGAAATTCTGCCTTCTAGGTCCTGCGCAATGTCACTGATGAAGATGTTGAATAGGACCGGTCCCAGTACTGATCCCTGAGGTACCCCACTGGCCACTCTTCCCTCTGTGGAGTGACAGCCATTTACTACCACCCTCTGTGTCCTGCCACCCAGCCAGTTACCTACCCACCACACTACTGTCCTGCCCACACCCATATTCCCCAGTTTGTGTAATAGTCTCCTATGTGGCACAGTGTCAAAGGCCTTGCTGAAGTCCAGATAGGCCATGTCCACTGCCCTCCTGATCCACCTCCCTAGTCACCCAGTCAAAAAATTCAACGAGGTTGGTCTGACATGACCTCCCCCTGGTGAAACCATGCTGCCTTGGGTCCTGTAGTCCATTGACAACCAGATGTTCCACCAATCTCTCCTTCAGTAGTGCTTCCATGATCTTTCCCACTACCGAGGTGAGGCTGACTGGTCTGTAGTTCCCCACTTCCTCTTTGTTCCCACTTTTGTATAAGGGGACTACATCTGCTGTCCTAGCCCAGAGGTGAAACTGCTCACCGGAACCCCATCGAGGACAGGGACGGGATCTGGTGTCGAAGATTGCGGCCGTTGAAAGCAGGGCCACAGTGGAACCCACCGGAGTCGGTTCAGGCCTACCGCTCTCCACACCGATGATCCCCACGCAGATGTACCAGAGGGCAACCTCAAGAGGTACCAATTCTTCTTCCACCGGAACAGCTACATTTGTGCTATGGGTGGACTGTCCTCCCCCCTCTCCCGGGCACCAGACTGCGCAGGGTCGAACCCCCCCTCCAAAAAGGGCGGCGGACCAGACACAGCCCCACTGCCATCACAGCTTTAAACGAAGTCTCCCTACCACAAAGTTGTCGACTTCCGCCGATGGCAGGCTAAGAATAAGTTCTACTTTTTCTTCTTTCTTTCTTTTGGTTTTTAAATAAAAAAACACTAAAAAGGTAAGTTAAGTGAATACTGAATGGTTACATAACTGCTGTCGTATAGACGAAGACAAAGCTCCCGGCGGACGAGTAACGTCAACATTGAAGCACACTCAACAGTGGGAGAAAAGGAACTGAGGCAGTTGGAGGATCGATGCTGGGATAGCCTATACGGGCATGAGCTAGCCTCGCGGTGCTGCACATGCGTGGTCCTATCCTGGCGCCGGCCCTCCTGAAGATTTTTATCTACTACGGGGTCCTAGCGCCTCCGGCATAGTCCCATTAGTGTGAATGAGTGGTGGAGACTTGAGTCCAGGAAGGCCCGTGTCTTCACAGCCCAAACAAAACAAGGGAGGTGAAGACCAGGAAAGGGAGAGTGTGAGCTCAGGAGATAGTGGGTGGGCGCGTGCACGAATGCTGAAGATGGTCCAAGAAAATCAAGAATTATGGTGAGTACATAATTTTCATATCTTCCTGGACCTTATCTTCACCATTCATTCACACTGCTGGGTTAGAGTACCAAGCTAAGACAAAAATTCCCCCAAGTAGGACAGTAGGAGACAGAGCCCACTCAGGACAGAAGTCCATTAAAGGAAAGTTGTCATAAACAGAACACCCCCTTGTCACTGGGCGTGGGTTTAGGATAACACAATTTCAGGCAGACCACAAGTCAAGTGCATAAAAAACACAAGGTTGCATTTATCATTTTATTTTTATCAAGTAAAATATACAGAAAGCAAAATGGTAAGTCAGACAACTGCTTAGCTTCAACAGTTCCTAAGCTTTTCCTCAGCCTAGCATAAATCAGTGTGAAGGCACACACTACCAGGAGGTCTTCCACTTTCCTCAGTCAGTATTCAATTGACCACCCTATCTATCCTCTCAGCACTGAGGCAGGGCTTTTTATAAGCTCACTAGAAGCTGGAAAAATTGTCCACTGCCTTTTGATTAACAGCAGATAAAACTAGCCACTAGGGGCCAATGTTGCTCCATAGAGAACAGTTAGTTGACAGCCGCCTGGAGTACATTACATAACTTGTTTACAATATTGGTTAAAGCTCAGACCTGAGGTTAGAACATTTTGTTCTCTCAAACTTTCCTGCAGGGTCATATTACCTAATGCTGTCTGCTGCAAAATACATCTTAGAAGAGGGCTGCTATCATCTAGAAAAAGCAGACACAAGTTTTTGTTATTCTTATATTAAGACAGCCCTCTTATTGTGTAACTTAGTTTTGTTTTAGGTTAATATGCACAGAAAGCATTATAAGCACTTCAGCCCTTAATTTATAACCAGCCAACCAGCATGCTGGACATTACAAAACATATAAACTGCTTGGGGAAGGGGTTTTAATTTATCCTGGGGGTGTCCACTATGACAGGGGTCACTCTGTCACCCCCCCCCACATAAGAGGGTCCTACGGTTGTCCAAATCTCAACTAACACCCTGGAAGGGTGTGGAGCTTTGGCCCACCCTAACTGAAAGCTCAGCCTCAGGGTTCCTTTCATAATTATCTTTTTACTCGCTAAGGTCCTATCAAACCAAAGCGTATTTCCTCAATACTTTATCTGATTATGGCACCAGGGTCAAGCACGTGATACACAGGCTGCTCTAAAAATTACGGTATCTTTTCCATCATTACACGAATACCCTAAGACATTTTAAATTATTCTGAAGTTAGTCTCTCCATTAGTAGACTACAATATCACCACACACATTTAGGAGAAAGAACCCCTAATGGCAGTTTTATGCCACCTACTGACTTTCCCTAACCAGATACACTTGAACGGCTGGACAATCCAGCACCCAGTAGAACTGTCTTCAGGGGGGAGAACTACCGTGCTCCATCCCCACTTAGACATTTAACGGTAGGCTTGTGCCAGCCCTCTGGCACAGTGGCAAGGTGTCCATAAGCGGCGCCGACATCCCGGGTTCTGAGAAAGACCCAGGAGTCGGAAGGTCGGCCAGGTAGAGAGGGATTAAGCATCCTACGAACTGCTCTCTCTCTCTCCAGGGGGAAGGGGCGTAGAGTGCCTGGTGCAATGAGGACCCCTGGTGGAGGCTGGGTATCCTGTGCGGCCAGTGCCACATGTTTCAGGTGCCGGGGATAATGCTGGCATCATTGCACATCCTCACCCCCAGGGGGAAAAAGTACAGTAAAAATATGGCCACAAATGTTGGCCCCCGCCCTGCTACTGCTCCTCATCTGACCAAAGTCTGCCGGGAGGGGAGGTCCCGCTCCCATGACCCCACCCTGGGGGGCAACCCAGGACTTCGCGACCAGTGTTCCCATGGAGGGGTTACCTGCCTGGTGACCCCATCCAGGGAGGGAAGCCTGGAGACCAGGGGAGCAGTGGGTAGGTCAGGGACCGGAGAACAGGCCAACCCAAAGGGAAAAAACAAAAAAAAAAGGTAGGCTTGTAACATACCATGCTGCACGCCTAGCAGCCTGTTCCTAACCTCTGGGTTTTCGTATCAACTCTTGTACACTACTAGTGGTGGCGGCTACCACCTAGTTTCATCTGTTCTGTGTGGGAGTCTCCCTCTCCTCCAAGGGTGCCAACTCTTGCCCTTCACCCTCTGAGTTACTCCTCCTACATCACTATCAGGGGTCGCTATCTGTCTGCCCTTACAACAGATCTTATAGTATGCTGCTACCTGCCTGTACATGCTGGGCCAATAGAAATACAGTGCGAGTCTAGCCAATACCTTCCCATGGCTCAGATGCCCCGAGTGACTGGAGTGCGCATCCTCCATCACCTTTTTCCTGTATCCCATGGGCATCACTATGACAAAGAACTTCCTAAGTTTATACCACCATAACCTGTCCCCCTCGCCACCATTAACCTGTTATCCATCCATGATTTTTACATACTCCTTTAACTGGGTTATTTCAGGATCCCCCACCTGCAACTTTCTCCAGTCAGCACCAAGAGAACAATAATTTTTTATCGGAGGGGGTTTAAAACATGCAAAAGTCCCTTCAGACAAAATGGCTTCTTCCATCTTGCTTGAAGTCTTCTGCCCCAGTAACACATTGCCAGTCAAAGTCTTACCTGGGGTCTCTTCTTCTTGTTTGCCACCCTCCATCAAACAGCAGCCTGGAAAAATGGGCAACAACAGGATCTCAACAAACGTTGGTCACAAATGCTCCATCGGGGGGGGTCCTCATCCAGAGCCCATGGATCCTGCTCCACCAATTCTTCCTCGACATCCTCCGAGTGGGACCTCTCAAGTAGCTACTGGCATCTGCGCTCCGCCTCTCTCCGGCGCTGATCAACATCCAGCATCTCCCACTCATCCAGTGAAGAAGCCGTATCAGGGTCTCCATTTGGCCATTCGGTCAGTCTTGTCCCATTCATGGTGCCTTGCCCAGGTCACCATCTCCATCAGGCGCTGTCCTCATCTCACCTGACGCCATGCACCTCTGCCGTGTATCATCGGTACCAGGTCTGGCACCAACTGACTGGACTCTCCGTTTCTTTGGACGTCCAGAGAGATCCCACTTCGGACACCATATGTCACCAGGGTTTTAAATAATTGATTAGCAGTTTTTTTCTTAGGACTATACTAACTGTACAGAAAGTATTTGTATAGATTTTCTAGAAGTGCTGTGTTTGTTAAACACAGTGAGGCAAGAGCTAAGCATTTTCACAAAGATTTAGCAATTTTATGAGCAAAACGCTAATCAATTTTTAGAGTTAAATAAATCCCTGTGTCACTGAGCGTGGGTTTAGGATAACGCAATTTCAGGCAGACCACAAGTCAGGTGCATACAAAATGCAAGGTTGTGTTTATCATTATATTTTTACAAGTAAAATATACAGAAAGCAAAACAGTAAGTCAGACAACTGCTTAGCTTCAACAGTTTGTAAGGCTTTTCTTCTGCCTAGCATAAATCAAACAGTGTGAAAGCACACACTACCAGGAGGTCTTCCACCTTCCTCAGTCAATATTCAACTGACCACTCTATCTATCCTGTCAGCACTGAGGTAGGGCTTTTTATAAGCTCACTAGAAGCTGAAAAATTGTTCCACCACTTTTTGATTAACAGCAGACATAACATAAAACTAGCCACTAGGGGCCACTGTTGCTCCATAGAGAACAGTTAGTTGGCAGCCACCTGGAGCACATTACATAACTTATTTACAACATTGTTAAAGGTCAGACCCGAGGTAAGAATATTTAGAGTTCTCTCTTAAACTCTCCTGCAGGGTCATATTACCTCATGCTGTCTGCTGCAAAATACATCTTAGAAGAGGGCTGCTAACATCTAGAAAAAGCAGACACAAGTTTTCGTTATTCCTATATTGAGACAGCCCTCTCATTTTGTAACTGTACTCTTAGTTTTGTTTTTAGGTTAATATGCACAGAAAGCTTTATAAGCACTTCAGCATTTAATTTATAACCAGCATGTTGGACATTATACGAAACACATAAACTGCTTGGGGAAGGGGTTTCGATTTATTCCAGGGGTGTCCACTATGACAGGGGTCACCCTGTCCCCTCCCACTCCCCAAAGCCTTATCTCCCGATTAGGCTTTTCACAACAACAACAACAAAAAATTGTTTCCCATGGTTTACCTTACTTTATGTTACTGTTGAAAAGTCCGGGATTCTGTAACATGGCTGATGCTGCACGGTTCCATTCCAGGTGTCAGTGTGGTGCCACACAGCTTGCTTCAATACACTGGTATTGAAGTGAACAGTGCAGTGCCGAAGTACCCCACAGAAAAAAAAAATTTTCATTGCAAAAAGTTAAATCGGGAGAGGGGGGTGGGCCGCAGTAAGGCTTTGGGGGTGGGGACGTTCTGTTTATGACAGCTTTCCTTTAAAGATTGTCCTGCCAAAGGATACATGCTGCCTGGCATGGACAACCAGGGCATAGTGCTTGGTAAAAGTATGCATGGAACTCCAAGTGGCCACTCTGCAAATATCAGCAATGGAGGCAGAGCAGATTTCTGCCAAGGACACTACAACTGCTCTGGTGGAGTGGGCACGAACTTGGCCTTCCAAATTGACCTGCACCACCACAGAGTAGCAGTGGCGAAGGCAAGCCACTATCCAAGCAGAAATGCATTTGATCATAACTGGGTGACCTAGTCATTCTGGAGTGAAGGAAACAAAGAGCTGCTTGGACTGACAGATGTCCTTTGTTCTATCGATGTTGAATCTGAGGGCTCTTATAACATCCAGAGAGTGGAAAGTGTGCTCTCCTTTATTCTGGAAGTTAGGAAAGTATGTAGGTAGCACCAACGGTTGGTTTAAATGGAACTCTGACACCACTTCAGGTAAAAACTTGGGTGGGGGGTGCAGAGGACCACCTTACCTTTATGCAAGACAGTATAAGGAGGGTCTGTGACTAAAGCATGCATCTCAGAGACATGGTACACACAAAACCATGACTGGGACGTAAACATACCAGGATACACTATCTACAGGAGGGACAGGGAGGGTAAAAGAGGAGGAGTAGCTCTTTACATAAGGGAAGGAATCAAAGCAACAGAACAAAAGGGTAAACAGGGAGGAGAAGAAGCACTGTGGGTCAATTTGGAGACAGGCAATGGCACCACAATCCGCACAGGGTTAGATACAGACTTCTTCTCAGGGGAGGAAATGGACAAGGAAATGATAGAAAGTATACTTAGAATGGCAGAAAAAGGGGAGATTATTGCTGATAGGTGATCTGAATATGCCAGATGTTAACTGGAGTGCAGTTGCAGCAGCCACTTCAAAGAGTGGGGTTATTCTAGATGCCCTACAGGGGTGTGCCTTAGACAACTAGTATTGAGCCCACTGAGAGGGAACAATCTCAGACCTGGTTCTCTCAAATGGAGATGGAGAGAGGATCACAGATGTAGAAGTGGTAGCCATCTGGGAACTCATCAAAAGTATGGTTCACAATAAACACAGCAATAGAGTCAAGCCATACAAAGGCAAAAGTACTGACTTTAGGAGGGCTGAATTTGCAAAATGGGTGAGTGCCTCAAGGAATGCACTAGCAAATGGGCAGGAAGGAGGGTAGAAGAACAATGGGGAATAATAAAAACTGCCATCACAGAGGTAACGAGCCTTTGTGTGAAGCAAATAAACAAAACAAAATGATGTAAGAAACCACTATGGATCTCAAAGGAAGTGGCAGTGAAGGTTCAAGAGAAAAAGAAAGCATTCAGGAAGTACAAGGAATCACAGAAGGAGCAGGACAGAGAACGGTATCAGTTAAAGCAAAAGGAAGCTGGGAAGGCAGTCAGAACAGCAAAGGCCCAAACCGAGGAAAAGATAGCCAACTCAGTTAAGAAGGGGGATAAAACCTTTTATAGGTATATCAGGGAGCGAAGGAAGACCATGGAAGGGATAGTGAGGCTTAATAAAGGGAGGGAGGGTGGGCAGAGGGAGACTGTGAAAAGGCAGAGATACTAAACAAATATTTTTGCTCAGTATTTACAAATGAAGAGGGGGAGGTACCTAAAACAAACAGTAGAAACACTCTGGATGCAGAAGTTGATACCAGCCCATTTACAGAAGAAAGGGTTCTGAAAGAACTCTTGAAACTGAAGGTGGACAAAGCAATGGGGTCTGACGGGATTCATCCAAGAATTCTAAAAGAACTAAGGGTAGAACTAGTGACACCACTGACTACCCTCTTTAACAAATCATGGGAGGATAGAGTGGTACCAGAGGACTAGAGGAGGGCAGATGTGATTCCCCTTCACAAAAGTGGGAGCAAGGCAGAGGCAGGAAACTACAGACCTGTTAGTTTAACCTCAGTGATAGGGAAAATGATGGAATCACTTGAAGGAAAGAATTGTCAAGTATCTAGAGGCCAGAGGGCACAGGACCCAAGGCAGCATGGATTCACAGTGGGAAGGTCATGCCAGACGAATCTGATAGATTTCTTTGACTGGGTGACCAAAGTAGTAGATCAGGGAGGGGCTGTGGACATGGCCTACCTAGACTTTAGCAAGGCATTTGACACAGTTCCACACAAAAGATTAATATACAAGTTAGCCAGCCTGGGAGTGGGTCCCAAGATGACAGCCTGGGTAAAGAATTGGCTGTAGAATAGGACACAGAGAGTAATAGTAACTGGAGTCCACTCTGAAGAAAGGGGGGTTACTAGTGGGGTACCGCAGGGTTCAGTATTAGGACCAGTCCTCTTCAATGTCTTTATAAGAAACATTGCAGAGGGACTGGAAGAAAAGGTATGTCTCTTTGCAGATGACACAAAGATCAGCAACAGAGTTGATGCACAAGGTGGGGTGGAAAGGATGAGAAGAGACTTGGCAAGGTTAGAGGAATGGTCAACTGTATGGCAGCTTAGATTCAATGCTAAGAAGTGCAAGGTAATGCACCTGGGAAACAAAAACCCAGGGGAAGAGTACACAATGGGGGGTGAGATGGTAACAACAACAAAAATGGAAAGAGACCTGGGGGTAGTCATATCAGATGACCTAAAGGTGGGCAAGCAATGTGAGAGGGCAGCAAGGAGGGCTGGGGGGATACTGGGATGCATAGGAGAGGCATCACCAGTAGAAAACAGGAAGTTATTATCGCTCTGTACAGACAGCTGGTGAGACCCCATCTGGAGTACTGTGTGCAGTTCTGAGACCCAATCTCTGCAAAAAGAACATAGACAGGATGGAAGCTGTCCAGAGGAGGGCAACTAAAATGGTGCAGGTGTGCACCGGAAGGCATATGAAGAAAGACTAAAGGAGCTTAAAATGTATAGCCTCGAGGAAAGGAGGGAGAGGGGGGACATGATAGAAACTTTCAAGTACCTCAAGGGAATCAACAAAGTCCAAGAGGGTAGCATCTTTCAAAAAAAGAGGTGTGCAAGAACAAGGGGGCACAATTTGAAGATAGAGGGGCGGCGCGCCAGAGGTAATTTAAGGAAGTATTTTTTCACAGAGAAGGTTGTGGATGCATGGAACGGCCTTCCGGAGGAGGTTGTGGAATCAAAAATAATGATGGAATTCAAGCATGCATGGGACAGTCATGAGGCCATTCTAGGGGGTGGGGGTAGGAAGAAGTAGGCTGCTGGTTAACTAGGATCTGCAGCTTATCCAGTAGGTAGGGAAATGGGCAGACTGGGTGGGCCAAGTGGTCCTTATCTGCCGTCAAATTCTATGTTTCTAGAGACTCCATGGGCAGAAGTGATAGGCACCAAAAATGCCATTTTCCAAGTAAGAAATCTGAGATCACAAGTAGCCAGGGGTTCAAAAGGCTTATGAGTGAGCATGTCCAGCACAAGATTTATATCCCGGGGAGCGACAGGTTTCGGTACTGGGGGCCTTGTGTGCAGGATGCCTTTTAAGACTCTTCTAAAGAGGGGCAGTTGTGCTAGAGTAAAGTTCTGGACTTGCTCGTGAAAGACTGAGACAGCACAAAGGTGATCCTTTACAGAGGAGTATTGTAGACCCACATCAGAGAGATTTAGTATTAGGAAATACTCCAAAACTTTATCTGGTGCACATTAGACTGGATCCATACAGGACTTGGCGCACCATTCTGAGAAGTGTCTCCATTTGGCTGTGTAAGTCTTTCTGGTAGAGGGCTCATAGGCAATCAAGAGAATCTTGGAAGTCCTCTGAGAGACCTTAAACCTGCTCACTTTGATCTCCTCAGGAGCCAGGTAAGAAGATGAAGGAAGCACAGACTGAGATGAACCAGGGATCCCTGTATCAGGAGGTATGTCTATAGAGGTAGAGACCTCAGAGGGGCCACTGACAACTTGTTGATCAAAGAAACCAAATCTACTGTGGCCAAAACAGGGTGATCAGAATCATTTGGTCCCCATGGGCCTCCAGCCTGAGCAGCACCCTCTGAACTAGTGGCAAAGGAGAAAATGCATACTGAAAGTGATTTGTCTGCCATAGCCTGAAAGCATCCTGACAAAAAAATGCCAAGTTCTAGATTTTTTTTAGCAGAACTGAGGCAGTTTTGTGTTGAGTGGGGATGCAAAAAGGTCCAGGTCTCATCGAAAAGAGACTGCACAACATCTGGTGCTAATAATCACTCATGAGGGTCCACTTCTGTTCGACTGAGTTGGTCTGCTAGATTGTTCTGAGCTCCAGCAGCTTAACTGCTTGAATCAGGGCATTCTGCTCCAGACACCACCCAATACCCTCATAGCTTCCCTGTAAAACAGGTAGGAGTGTGCTCCTCCCTGCAGGCCGATGTAATACATCACTGCCTTGTTGTCTGTCTGCAGAAAGATTATCTTGTGACGGAGTCCACCAAGGCTTGAAGGGTATACAGGACTGTCCTCATTTCCAGAACACTGATATGGAGATGAGATTCCATCTGATTCCAGACTCCCTGGGTGTGATGGCCATAACAGCAAGCTCCCCACCCCAGGAGAGATGCATCTGTGGTGAGAGTTGTCTGTCACTCTGGCAGAGCGAAGGGGAGATCTTGAAGAAGGTTGTCCTCCTGTGTCCACCGTGCAAGTAACCAATGCAGAGGTGTCATCACCTTAATGGTTTGAGACTGAGGATGCATTGTCAGAGACCACTGTGTACTGAGCATCCACTGAGTGGTCCTCATGTGCAGCCATGCCAGAGGCACTGTGAAGACTGACGAGGCCATAAGACCTAACATCCGCTGCAAGAAGCAAGCCCGAACAGGGTTGTTCTCCATAATGAACTGTGTCATCTGAAGGACAGTGTTCTTTCTGTCCTCTTGGAGAAGGCCCTCACCTTGGTAGTGTCCAAGAGGGCTCTTATGAAGAGAAGGTGCTGCGCAGGTTGAAGCTGTGACTTCTCCAGGTTCAGCAGTACCCCCATAGAGGTCAGGAACTGAACTGCTGTGGTCACTGCCTCTTCTGTACCCTTCCTTGATGGCTTTGCTAGGAGCCAATCATCGAGGCAGGGAAATACCTGAAGCTCGAGCTTTTGAAGATGTGCTGCGAGAACCACAAAACACTTCATAAAGACTTGAGGTGCTGAGGAAAGCCCAAAGGGCAGGACTCTAAATTGATAGTGTTGCCAGCTAGGTGGTTCTGAGGGTTGAGGCGCTGGATGCCATACCTCATGCCATGCCAGTGACCCAGGTTTGGGAATGACCTCGGGGCGTCGGGGAGCCAGCATGGGGGGGCCAGAAGGGAGCAGGATTGAGCCACCTAACGGCAGCTCTCCTGTCCCGGGGAGGTGGTCGCCCCTCTGTAGTTCCGCCATCGCCGGGTGGAGGTCCAGTGGCAGTGCAGGCAGGTGGGGGCAACATGAAGGGAGGGTGTCTCATATCGTGACGTGCATGTGCCTCCACATGCATGCATTCCCACCGAGACGGGGGAAGGGATTGGGAAGAAAATAAGAAAAAAACTCCATAAACTATGTATGGAAAAAAAGAATTGATAGTGTTGAGCCAAGGCCACAAAGCATACAGTAGGAGCTTGGGTGTACTGGAATGTGCTTGCATGTCCAGGGATGCCACCCAGTAGTGTGGCTTGAGAAGTGGCAGAAGGGTCCCTAGGGAGACCACCTTGAACTGAGCAATTCAGAAAGTATCCCTCATGGATGATCCTTAAAAACCCATTTGTCTGTCATGATAAACTTCCAGTGGCTGTAAAACTGAGATAGGCAATAGCAAGAAAGGCATAAGCACCCGCACAGCACACTGACTTGCGTCTCAAAGATAAGAAATCAAATTTATTACAGACCAGAATCAGGACGCACACTATACAGACTGACATTTCACTTGGCCGGCTGCCAAGTTTCCTCAGAGTAAAAAACACCACCCAGGTGCTCTACTTAAATAATCAGTTCACCATATCATGTGATTTCTATTGCACCAATGCACATACACTAATAATTATATATGAACTACTTAAACAAACAATTCTTAAAGGAACAAAGTGTATATATCCATTGTTCCCATATAAAAACTAAGAACTACCACAAACACCTAAGGATATACTTAACAATTCCAAAAATATCTTATAAATATTCATACATACTTTATGTAAAACTAAGGCAGTCACATTTAATTATTACATAAAAAAAACTCTTTTGCATTACTTATTTAAATACAAAAAACATAAACAAGTGCATGTGTTAGAGGAAGCAAACTATCTATCGGACTCTGTTATTTCATAAAATGAATCCCAAGTTATACATCTTAATTTATATTTAAATCAGTTCACCATATATTTATATTAATTTAAGTTCATAAAACTAAATTTGCTTTGTTTCATATAATTATATATTTCAAGGATTTCCTACAGATTCATGGTGGAAAGAGGCCTTACATTATTTATACTTCTTTAGAAATGCAGCCAACTCAATATTGTCATTAAGGCCCTTATTTTCACAAGCCCCTAGAGTATATATCCAGAAGCTTTCTCTCTGGCCTATTCTCTTATTTAAATCTCCCTCGGTCCCAATGTAACAAGCTCCAAACCCAAAAACTAAATTTATGATTTGTTTGACCATATTTCAAAACATGTTTCACTATAGCATATGAATCATCTCTCTTTTCTACTGCTCTAACGTGTTCACCTATTCTTACTTTTAATTTCACGTGTAATCGTCCAACATAATAGGCACCACACTCACATGTTAGTAGATATATTACTCCTGTGCTATTACACGTAATGAAATCACGTAACTCCATATTCTTCCCAGTCACCGGATGTGTAAAGTTTTTACAACAATTAATGTATTTACAGTATACACAATTCCCACATCTGTATGTTCCTCTTGGTTTTGAAGTGAGCAGTGTTTGTCTACCTTTTCTACTGGAACCTGCCATGTTAGATACTACATAATCCTTAATACTTTTACTTTTTCTATATACTACCTTGGGACCTCCTTCTATTATTTCTTTCAGTTTTGGCTCTAACTGTAAAATAGACCAGTTGTTACTTAATACCTGTTTTACTTCATATGCTCGATTCGAAAAACCAGTAGTGAAGGGACAATCAACCTTTAATTTAGGATCTCTTTTATAATTTAGCACTTCTTCTCTATCTAATGTATCTACTTTTCTAATAGCTGATGCTATACTGCTGTTACTGTACCCCCTATTCTTAAAACGCTGTATTTGATTTAGTTTAATCTTAAATTCAGAGGGTTCAGAACAGTTTTGAAATGTTCTTATTAATTGACTTTTTGGTATATTAAATTTTGTGTGGAAAGGATGACAACTGTCATACCTCAGTAGAGTATTTCTGTCTGTGGATTTCTGAAATAGAGTGGTACATACTCCTTCATTACTATCCTTATAGATTTTTAAATCCAAAAAGATAATACTTGTTTGATGAATATCATATTTGTACGTTAAACAACTGCTAGTTGACTCCATCCATTTAATGAAATGTCCAAACTCTTCCACAGAATCTTTCCAAACTATTAATATGTCATCAATAAAGCGACACCATAGGTCTACTTTATCAATAAACGGATTGGTGTCTAGTTCATACAAAAAATCGATTTCCCATTTCCCTATAAACAAATTGGCGTAACTGGGGGCCATTGTGGTGCCCATAGCTGTACCTCGGATTTGATGATACAAAACCCCTTCAAACATGAAAATATTCATGGTAAGTACCAGTTCAGCTAACTGTAACAAAAAATCAGTTGGAATTTTAACTTGACTTTCTTCAGTTCTAGTATTTAAAAAATACCTCAAAGCTTCTAAACCTTCATCATGGGGTATTACTGTATACAGTGAATTCACATCCACTACTGAAAAATACCATGCTTGATCCATATATAAATCTTCAACAATTTGTACTACCTGAGTTGAATCTTTTAAGTAGGATCTCAAATTCTGTACCAGTGGTTGTAAAAAACCATCTAAGTACATAGAAATAGGTTCTGTCAACCAACCCTTCCCCGAAACAATTGGTCTTCCTGGGGGATTTTCTAAATCTTTATGAATATTGGGAAGTGCATAAAAAACAGGGATGACAGGATATGTAACTGTTAAGGTCTTGTATTCTATTTCCGAAATGTAACCCTTTAAGAAACCCCTGTTTAGACATTTATCTATTTTTTGTTTAAACACATCTATGGTTTGCTGGGTAATTTTCACATAGAAAGTTTCATCCTTAATAAGCCTTGTAACCTCCCCAATGTAATCCGAGGTATTGAGCACCACAATCGCCCCACCTTTATCTGCCGGTTTAATTGTAATAGCTTCGTTAGCTCTCAAACACTTCAAAGCTTCTATTTCATTTTTACTACAATTAAACTTCGATTTTCCAGTATTTTTCTGTAAAGATTTTAAGTCCAGCTCACACTTTTTAATTAATATTGCCACAGTAGGGTTAATTGGCAGGCAATATTCTGATCTTGGCTGTAGCCTCAAACCATCAGAGCTACCACCAACATCATCCTGATTATACATGCATTTTAAAGTTAAATTTCTCCCAAATTTATGTAACTCTACGAAAGTGTTAAAGAAATCAATTCCCTTTTCTGGACAAAAAGACAAACCTTTACTAAGAACCGTAAGCTCATATTGGGTTAATGAGTAATTAGATATATTAATAACAGGTGCCAATTCATCAATAAAGCCCATGTTTGCACAATTATCTGTATTAACAGAGGCTAAGTTAGATGTCACTTGCTTCTGAGACTGAATGATGGCATTAGTCTCAACATCTGAGTTAATTAACGAAGGCACATAATTAACATCATTAATATTCAGGTTACTCTGGTCTGTATCACTCAAATCCATATAATCAATCAACAATTTAGAACATTTCTGGTAATTATACACTTCATTTGCTAAAGCACTTTGCTTGGAATCAAAGTTATTTTCTCCATTAATATTATGTAAGCAATCTTCAATTAATAATTTGTCCTGTTTTTTCTTCCACGCCAGCCCCCGTCCTCTTTTGCTGAAAATGTACACTTTGGGTTCGTAATCGGCGCTGCCTTTGACAGGCCCCTGATGTTGGGGAACTGTCCAGTTGGGGATTCCCCCATAAGATCTTCTAAATGTGTATCTGATTCATCAGTGTTGGTGGTAGCTCTGATGGTTTGAGGCTACAGCCAAGATCAGAATATTGCCCGCCAATTAACCCTACTGTGGCAATATTTATTAAAAAGTGTGAGCTGGACTTAAAATCTTTACAGAAAAATACTGGAAAATCGAAGTTTAATTGTAGTAAAAATGAAATGGAAGCTTTGAAGTGTTTGAGAGCTAACGGAGCTATTACAATTAAACCGGCAGATAAAGGTGGGGCGATTGTGGTGCTCAATACCTCGGATTACATTGGGAGGTTACAAGGCTTATTAAGGATCAAACTTTCTATGTGAAAATTACCCACCAAACCATAGATGTATTTAAACAAAAAATAGATAAATGTCTAAACAGGGGTTTCTTAAAGGGTTACATTTCGGAAATAGAATACAAGACCTTAACAGTTACATATCCTGTCATCCCTGTTTTTTATGCACTTCCCAAAATTCATAAAGATTTAGAAAATCCCCCAGGAAGACCAATTGTTTCGGGGAAGGGGTGGTTGACAGAACCTATTTCTATGTACTTAGATGGTTTTTTACAACCACTAGTACAGAATTTGAGATCCTACTTAAACGATTCGACTCAGGTAGTACAAATTGTTGAAGATTTATATATGGATCAAGCATGGTATTTTTCAGTAGTGGATGTGAATTCACTGTATACAGTAATACCCCATGATGAAGGTTTAGAAGCTTTGAGGTATTTTTTAAATACTAGAACTGAAGAAAGTCAAGTTAAAGTTCCAACTGATTTTTTGTTACAGTTAGCTGAACTGGTACTTACCATGAATATTTTCATGTTTGAAGGGTTTTGTATCATCAAATCCGAGGTACAGCTATGGGCACCACAATGGCCCCCAGTTACGCCAATTTGTTTATAGGGAAATGGGAAATCGATTTTTTGTATGAACTAGACACCAGTCCGTTTATTGATAAAGTAGACCTATGGTGTCGCTTTATTGATGACATATTAATAGTTTGGAAAGATTCTGTGGAAGAGTTTGGACATTTCATTAAATGGATAGAGTCAACTAGCAGTTGTTTAACGTACAAATATGATATTCATCAAACAAGTATTATCTTTTTGGATTTAAAAATCTATAAGGATAGTAATGAAGGAGTATGTACCACTCTATTTCAGAAATCCACAGACAGAAATACTCTACTGAGGTAGGACAGTTGTCATCCTTTCCACACAAAATTTAATATACCAAAAAGTCAATTAATAAGAACATTTCGAAACTGTTCTGAACCCTCTGAATTTAAGATTAAACGAAATCAACAAGTACAGCGTTTTAAGAATAGGGGGTACAGTAACAGCAGTATAGCATCAGCTATTAGAAAAGTAGATACATTAGATTGAGAAGAAGTGCTAAATTATAAAAGAGATCCTAAATTAAAGGTTGATTGTCCCTTCACTACTGGTTTTTCGAATCGAGCATATGAAGTAAAACAGGTATTAAGTAACAACTGGTCTATTTTACAGTTAGAGCCAAAATTGAAAGAAATAATAGAAGGAGGTCCCAAGGTAGTATATAGAAAAGTAAAAGTATTAAGGATTATTAGTATCTAACATGGCAGGTTCCAGTAGAAAAGGTAGACAAACACGCTCACTTCAAAACCAAGAGGAACATACAGATGTGGGAATTGTGTATACTGTAAATCATAATTGTTGTAAAACTTTACACATCCGTGACTGGAAGAATATGGAGTTACGTGATTTCATTACGGTAATAGCACAGGAGTAATATATCTACTAACATGAGTGTGGTGCCTATTATGTTGGACGTACTACACGTAAATTAAAAGTAAGAATAGGTGAACACGTTAGAGCAGTAGAAAAGAGAGATGATTCATATGCTATAGTGAAACATGTTTTGAAATATGGTCAAACAAATCATAAATTTAGTTTTTTGGGTTTGGAGCTTGTTACATTGGGACCGAGGGGGGAGATTTAAATAAGAGAATAGGCCAGAGAGAAAGCTTCTGGATATATACTCTAGGGGCTTGTGAAAATAAGGGCCTTAATGACAATATTGAGTTGGCTACATTTCTAAAGAAGTATAAATAATGTAAGGCCTCTTTCCACCATGAATCTGTAGGAAATCCTTGAAATATATAATTATATGAAACAAAGCAAATTTAGTTTTATGAACTTAAATTAATATAAATATATGGTGAACTGATTTAAATATAAATTAAGATGTATAACTTGGGATTCATTTTATGAAATAACAGAGTCCGATAGATAGTTTGCTCCCTCTAACACATGCACTTGTTTATGTTTTGTATTTAAATAAGTAATGCAAAGAGTTTTTATGTAATAATTAAATGTGACTGCCTTAGTTTACATAAAGTATGTATGAATATTTATAAGATATTTTTGAATTGTTAAGTATATCCTTAGGTGTTTGTGAGTAGTTCTTAGTTTTTATATAAACAATGGATATATACATTTTGTTCCTTTAAGAATTGTTTGTTTAAGTAGTTCATATATAATTATTAGTGTATGTGCATTGGTGCAATAGAAATCACATGATATGGTGAACTGATTATTTAAGTAGAGCACCTGGGTGGTGTTTTTTACTCTGAGGAAACTTGGCAGCCGGCCAAGTGAAACGTCAGTCTGTTTAGTGTGCGTCCTGATTCTGGTCTGTAATAAATTTGATTTCTTATCTTTGAGACGCAAGTCAGTGTGCTGTGCGGGTGCTTATGCCTTTCTTGCTATTGCCTGTTTTGAATTTCAATAGCACCGCACATATCCTGGTGCTCTTTGGTTCTTGCTCGTTGTTGAAAACTGAGATAGACAGCTGAAGCAGAGCCGGGCCAGTGCCTCAGAGGATGGCACTGGGTGCTTTTGGGGCCTGTGCCTTCTGCTGCATTTTCTATTGCGGCTGAGGAGACTGGTGCTTGGGTGGGGCTCCTGTGCCTCTTACATGAAAGGACTGCCTGTTACGAAAGAACTGACGGCCTCTTCCTCTTTGAGGATGTGAAGGGGCCGGTCTCACAGACTTTACGGCTGTCCTGGTTTTCTGAGAGGCTTCCAGAGACTGTTTCACTTGCTGGCCGAGCAAGTAAGTGCCATTGAAGGGGACATTCATAACCTGCTGCTGAGCATCAGTGGAAAATCCTGAGGTTCACAGCCAGGAATGTCTTCTTATGCAGATTCTGGCAGTGGCCGCATGAGAAGCAGTGTCATATAATAATAATACTTTTATTTATATAGCGCAATTCTAGAAATCAAAGCGCTGTACATACATAAACATCATAAAACAAACAATACAATAAAACTTTACAAATAATTAAAAACCTCAATTAAAATATCCCAAAGACCATAAACATATCAGATGCTAAATGCCTGCTTAAACAGATGTGTTTTTAGGCCAGTTTTAAAGCTCTCCACGGTCCTGCACTCTCTAATCTGACGAGGTAGAAAGTTCCACAGAGATGGGGCCGCGAACATGAAAGCCCAGGCCTCAGATGTTTTCAACCGCACCCTGGGAACCTCTAACAACCCCTCGTCAGTTGAGCAGAGAGGACGGCTGGGGCTGTAGGGAGTCAGATAGCTCGGTCCAAGTCCATGCAGGGCTTTATAGGTCAGAAAACTGACCTTGAAGGTGATCCGCCACTGTATAGGCAGCCAGTGCAGATCGCAGCCACTTTTAACGGATGATTGTTGGACTCTAGACCATCCGTGATAGTCTGAAGAATATTTTGTTTAGTGTTCGATTCTGGTAAGGACTCAGCTAGAGACTTAAGGGAGGTCCAGAGGGGATACTCATACTGAGAAAATGGCCTTGGTTACTGGCTATTCGCATGTTCTGAGTGGCCACTGTGAAAGCCCTTTTTCCCATAGTATCAATCTTACAAGACTCATTAATAAGATGTGCCATAACCTCTTAGGGAAGGATGGCGTTGTCATTTTCTGCAAGTATAAAGAACAGTTACATAAAAACTTACCATAACAGTAGATCTTCAAGGGGATCTCAGTCATCAGGCTACACCATAGGAACCTTTGCCGTCTGTGAAGGGGAATCCACACAGAGATTTTCAGTAGTACAATTGGGGCCGCCCATGTCATCAAAGTCCACCGACATCAGCAACCCTATATAGGTGTGGGTGGCCCCGCCCCCTCCTCAGTCCTTACCCTCCAGTGATGAAGGGAGCAAGGCTCACACCCTGGGGAACCGAGGAAAGACAGAGGGATCCAGCTCTAGATAAAAAAAGATGGAAACAGCAGATAGCCAGGTCCTGAACAGGGGCCCCAAGAAGAGGGACAGTGGTAGGGAAATCATACCTGATGACTGAGATCCCCCTCAAAGATCTACTGTTACGGTAAGTTCTTATGTAACTGTTCTATCTTCTTCGGGGGTATCTCACTCATCAGGTTATACCGTAGGAATGAGTACCAAGTAGTGACAAGAGTAAACAGACAGTCTGGGGGGCTGGATCTCTATAAACGTAATATAGGAGACCTTGTAGCACAGCCCTGCCAAACCCTGCACAGCGGGGCTCTACAGGCAATGTCCAGACTGTAATGCTTGGTAAAAGTGTGGACTGTACTCCAGGTGCTGCCGCACAAATGTCAGCAGCTGAGACCCCTTTGAAACAAACCACTGAGGTAGCCATGCCTATGGTGAAATGAGCTTTGACTGCACCAGGCTATTCTTTATCGTACTTATTGTAGCAGAACAAAATGCAATTTGCCAACCATCTGGATAAACATACCCTAGAAACTGAAGCACCCTCTCTACCTGGAGAGAAAGAGACAAACAATTGCTTAGACTTTCCGGACTCTTTAGTCCAAAGCAGATAATACTTCTAAGTTCTGAGCTCCTCTAATATATGCAGCAGTGCTTCCCCTGGATTGGTGGCACGCTCAGGAAAATAAACAGAAAGGTGGACAGACTGATTAAGGGTGAACTCAGAGACCATCTTAGGTAGAAATTTAGGATTTGTGAGGAAAAAAATGGCAGTAGGCCAAAAGAGGCGTGAATACTGCGACAAAGCTTCCGTGGAGACTGTGCTTACAAGTCAACAGCAGGAAAGAACTGAGGGAGCAGGGCCACCCACGCCTATATAGGGTTTCTGACATTAGCGGATGTCGACGGCATGGATTGTACTGCTGAAAATCTTCTGTGCGGATTCCCCTTCACCAATAGTGAAGGTTTCTATGGTGTAACCTGATGACTGAGATACCCCAGAAGATGATCAATTTTATCTGCAATAAGCTGGGAAGCCAAAATAGCTATATCTTTAGGAAGAGTACACTTATGGTCTATCTTCTTACAGACAGACAGACAGAATGGAAGCAGGCCTAGCCCACACTGCCTCTGAAAGGGTTTCAAAGGCTGAAGGTACAGGAGGCACGAGGTTAATTGGGATGTTGGGAATGTGGAGCCACTCGAGACCCAGCCGTTTACCTGGGTCAAGGGCTGAAGTCTCGAGAACTAATGTAGCCTGCATATTCCTAAATGAAGTCTGGAAGGAGAGGCCCTCCTGAGGGATGGAAGTAGGAGCTGGAGGTTGATTCTCCAGGCTGAAACAAATGTCATCATCACCACCCTCAGAGAGAATGAGGTCAGGGTCAGACTCATCCTCCTCTAAATCTCCCTCAGAAGGACGAACTGGGAGAGGAGTGAACTTTGTACGTCCTCGCCCAGGCCTCGGAGTTAGATAGACAGGTGACACCAGAACCAAAGTCGGCACTGGACCCTTGGCCAGACCAAAAGGAGCTGGCACCAGACCTGGCACAGAGTCCACTGGGGCCGGTGCCAGAGTTGGCACCGGTCCCAATGAAGCTGATGCTGGAAATGGCCCCAGAGGAGCTGGCACCAAAAACAGCGCTGCCAGAGTCCCAGAAGGATAAGCCAGCACCGAAGTGACCAGAGAAGCTACCTGTGCTGATCCCTGTGAAGAGACAGAGTAAGGAAGGGCGGCACATGGAACCAGCATCAGCAGCGTGGTCAACACCAAGGGATCTGGATCCGTTGGCAGAGCCAAATGCTCTCCCTTGCCTGAAAACTCCAACCCCGGTCCTGAGGAGTCTAGACCTCACAGCCCCGGCACTGGGTCTGCAGGGATGGGCAGATGAGACAGATGCTGTATTCACTGCTCCATAAGAGCTGCCTAGTGATGAAACTGCCCACTGGAGTCCCTACGAAAGGAGAGAGAGGGACTCCATGCCCAAGACCTGAAAGAAAAAATTACTCACCTTAGTAATGTTGTTTCTTCTAATGGAGTCTTGCTATATTGTAGACATTAGCAGTTTGATCCAGCTCTAGAACTGCCCCGGAGTGAAATGGTTAAAACCATTCCAAAATAGAATTTTGGCACAAGAGCAGCTCTATCTGTGTCATTTCAAACTTGAACTGTCAGATCTTTATGAGCCAAACTCACTAAGGTCTGTGTGGAAGCTGTAACCTACACTAGCCAAATGGCTACCTAAATAATAACAACCATTGATGGTCCCAACACCCAAGACTCAAGTCAGGGGACCAGAAATACTAACACCATTCTAATAATATGAAAATGGAACATAAGTATAATAAAACACACACACGCGTACACATACACACCCCCAAAGTCCCAAAGGGGACAAAATGCTAACAGGACATAAGTAGTGCCCACACTAAGTTGCCCGCACCCCACCAAGTAGAGGTTCTGAGAGGGGCAGGTTGGGGGGGAGGTCTATAATATAGCAAGACTCCATTAGAAGAAACAACATTACTAAGGTGAGTAATTTTTTCTTCAAACAACATGAAGTCTTGCTATATTATAGACATTAACAGAATACACAGCAGTACCTCCATGGAGGAGGGCAGAACCTACTTAGGAATAGGCTCTGAAGAACAGCTGTGCCAAAGCGAGCATCTCTCCTGGCCTGGACATCCAGGGAGTAATGCTTGGTAAAAGTGTGTACTGTTTTCCAAGTAGCAGCCTGGCAAATCTCTAATAAAGGGATATCTCTGGCAGCAGCTAGAGAGCAGCTGTACCCCTGGTAGAATGAGCCCTCAAACCGGGGCTCTGCCCACTTTCTGATAACAAATTGGATACAAGAGACAATCCACCTGGCTATTGATCTCTTAGTGGCAGGTTTGCCTTTCCCAACTTCACCATAGGTAAGAAAAAGTTGGAGGATTCAACTCAGGACCTTTGGTACGCTCTATATAATAACTAAGAGCTCTCTTAACATCCAGGTTGTGCAACCTCCTCTCACCCAAGAGGAGTGATCAGTGAAAAATACTGGAAGGAGATAGATTGATTAAGATGGAAATCTGAAACCACCTTAGGCAAAACTTCCTATTAGTCCTAAGGACTACCTTATCCCTGTGGAAAGAAATAAAGTCAGTCACCACTGACAAGGCTTGCAATTCACTTATCGTCTGGCAGAAGTGATAGCCAGAAAAACAGTTTTCCAAGTTAGGTACTAAGCTCTGCAGAAGACAGAGGTTCAAAAGGGGGTTGCATTAACTGGGCAATGCAAACATAAAGGTCCCAAGCAGGGGCCGGTTCCCGAAAGGGAGGATTAGTATGGAGTAATCCCTTAAACAACTTGGAAAACACAGGATGAGAGGAAAGAGGGGATGACTTTCCTGCTGACACAAAAGCAGACACAGCTGCCAAATGAACTCTCAGGGTAGCTGGTCTGAGACCCAAGGAATTAAGATGTACCATGTAATCTAACAAAATGGGCAATTCAGCAGATTCTGGAGAAATATTTTTCCCAGCACACCAAATGGAAAACCTTTTCCATTTAGAACTATAAGTAGCTCCTAGTGGAAGGCTTTCTGGAAGCCTTTAGGATCTCAAGAATACCCTGAGAGGTGTAAATCAGCAAACTCTAACTCCTCAAGAGCCAGACCTTGAGGTTGAGGGATTTGAGGTCCAGATACCAAACCCTTCCCTGGGCACAAGTCAACAGATTGTGATTCCTGGGGAGGCACAGGGGAAGATGGACTGTCAGAGACAGAAGGAGTGGGTACCAGGGCTGCCTGGCCCAATCCGGGGCAATCAGAATCACCCTGCAAGGCTGAGATCTGATTTTGACTAGTACTTTGAATAGGAGAGGAAAGGGGGGAAAGCATAGAGGAACTTCCCCTCCCAATCCAGAAGAAGGGCATCCAGGGGAACTCAGCCCAGCACTGGAGGCCTGCAACAGAACAGAGGAAGTTTGTGATTGTCTGGGGCTGCAAAAGATCTATCTGAGGGATGCCCCACCTGGCAAAAAACTATCCCCAGCACTTGAGGATCCAGGGACCATTCGTGATGGCCCTGGGAAATCCTGCTGAGGGCATCCGCTAGGACATTGTCCTTCCCTGGAAGATGAACTACTATGAGGGAAGTGTTCAGGGAATAGGCCAGAGACCACAACTTCATTGCCTCGGTGCACAAGGCCAAGACCGAGTGCCCCTGTTTGTTGATGTACCACATTGTTGTGGTGTTGTCTGTTCTGACTTGTATCACCTTGTCGTGGACAGATGCAGAAAAGCTTGAAGAGCTAAAAGACAGCTCTGAGTTCCAGCAAATTGATGTGGAGCAGAGATTCCTGGGGACCAAACTCCCTGAGTGGAAAGGTCGCCCATGTGGGCTCCCAACCCAGAAGGAAGCATCTGTAGTGAGAGTCAAGTCGTGAGAAGGGGAAATGAAGGGACCCCGCTCTTAATTGCTCTGATCCTGCCACCACTGGAGAGCTAGGATCAGGTTCAGTCACTGGGACCAACTTGGAAAGGGGTCTCTTCTCTGAGACCAAAGGTTCTCAAGTGAAACTGAATGTCTCTCATCTGAAATCTGGCTCCTGCACAACAGCTGTGGATGCAGCCATGTGCCCAGGAGCTGCAGAAAGTGTCTTGCTGGTCGAGAGACCTGCAGAGGTGAAGGAAGAGGCCAGAGCCACTAAATTCCTTACCCTTTCTGGGGAAGAAAGGCTCTGGCTAGCTTTGTGTCCAATTCTGCCCTTATAAAGGTGAGTACCTGGACTGGTTCCAGAACTGACTTTGGTAGGTTTAGCAGAAAACCCAGGGAGGCGAAGCTGCTGGGTGACCTGCAGGTGAGATTTTACCTGTTCTGGGACTGGCCTACAATGAGCCAGTCATCTAGATGGGAAAAACAGCAATCCTCTGCCTCCTTAAGTGGGCCACTGCCACTGCTAGACACTTGTAGAATACCCTTGGAGCAGAGGTGAGCCGAAGGGCATTGCTCTGAACTGGTAATGACCTGAGGCAGTTCGAATCTGAGGTTCTTTCGATGGGATCTTTCTGATTAGGACGTGGAAATAGGCATCCTTGAGGTCCAGGGAGGCTAGCCAGTCCCCTGGCCTTAGGGAAGGTAAAATCATTGCCAGAGTTACCATTTTGAACTTTGGTTTCAAAAGGTGCTTGTTCAGATATCTGAGATCTAAAATGGGCCGCCACTCTCCTGTCTGTTTTGGGGTAAGGAAGTATCTGGAATACAGACCCCTGCCCTGATGCAGGGGAGGAACCCTTTCTACTGCTCTGAGAGCTAACAGGATGAGACCTCTGTTTCCAGAGCGAGGGTCTCTGAAGCACTTGCAGGTAGAAAAGTCTGCTTCTCAACTTGGGAACTTTTGAAGCTAAGAACCAGACCCTGGCTTACTACTTCCAGAACCCACTTGTCTGAGGTTAAAGAAGCCCAATTCTGACTGAAGTAAGCCAGCCTGCCCCCACTAGTACAGGAGAATCGGCCCTGGGCACCCCATCAGGGTGCCTGTTTCATGGAGCTTTAGGCTGGGGGGTGGGAGCAGGTCTGCCCACCCCTCGTCTGCCCTGCCTCTGAAGAAGCCCCTCTGAGCATAGGCAGAGGAGGCCTGAGTCTGGTAGAAGGCCTGTGAAAGGCCTACCTACCCCTGGGGCATGCCTTGAGGAGTGGCTTGCCGCTCCTTAGCCTGGGCACTCTTGTAAGTAGTCCTATATTCATCCATCTTCTTCATGTAGTTCTCTGTCTGCTCTCCAAACAGAGAATTTCCCACCACAGGAAAATCCATAGCCTTAGTCTGGGTATCCTGTGACAAACTAGTACACCTGAGCCAGGCCAACCTACGAAAAGCTATAGATGTGGCCATGACCCTAGAGGAAACATCATTAACATCCACAGCAGCATGAAACTGAACCTTAGAGGCTTCAATGCCATCAGCAGCCACCTGTTCTAGTTCACTAGCCAGCTGGCCATGGGCCTGCTTGGCCAACTGCATAACAGTATCCCATCTAGATTTCTGATACCTAGCTACATAAGCCATATAATTTGCTTGCCTGAGTCCCAGAGAGGCTGCCATATACTGTTTTTGCCATGGCATCAATCTTCCTGGAATCCTTGTCAGGAGGATGTGAAGCCAAGGAATATTAGCTTTATCCAGGCAGCAGCCTGAACTACCCAACATGACTGCATTGCTGAGAAAGGAATTCTGTATCAGGGCCTGACAATGTATACCTTCTGTCCATCTTTTATCTACAGGAGGCACAGAATTAGGAGCTTTTAAAATTTTAATTGTTTGTTTCCTAAAGACTTATGTAAAGGAATAGACAATCTCCTAGACTCTGGAATATCCATCATTTCTACAAAATCAGGCTCCTCTTGCTCATCCACAGCCTCTTCTAAAGGAAGCTGGAGGGTTTCAGCAACTTTTTTATAAAACATAAAATGAGATGGGGACAGACAGCGTAGGGGGAGATTCTAAAGGTCTGTCTGGGGAGATGTCCGGTTCAATGGGCACACCCAGACCTTCCCAGCCACATTCATACTGCCTCAATATCATAATCCTGAACCACTGGGACTGGACGAACCGACCTTTTACCAGATAGTGGTGGTTCGGACGGACCCTGAGACAGTGACTGGACAATTTGTATGGCTTTTGCTATCTCTGCAGCAGTTGGAGAAAGAATTTTGGACTCCAGACCTGCTGATTTTCTTGTTTTCTTTATTGGAATTGGTTCCTCAGAACCAGCTTTTCTTTGGCCCGAGGAAGTCTGGCCCTGGTCAGAGGGCACTCCCTCTGGTTCGGTTGGCACCGAACCGGGCTGGCCATCCGGGTCAGCGGACTTTTGGCCTCTCGTTCCCTGAGCCTGCCCAATCTTTTTTCCAGGGTGGCTGCAGGGAAATACTTACATACCTGGCAGTCTGACTGAGGTGGTCAAACCCCAGACAATAAACATGTGGTGTGTGGGTCAGCCTTGGCAAAGACTTCCCCACAAACATCACAGTATTGAAACCCAGTGGGCCCGGTTTCTTGGGTTTCTCAGACATAATGCCAGCCTAACCAAAACTTGCCCTTTTAACGGCAGTGCCAGGCAAGACAACTTTATCGGTTCTTAAATCGTATCACGGGTATTGGAAAAAAAACGAATAAACTGCTTTTTTAGAACCGATAAGAACCGAACCGCACTCTAAAATAGTAACTTTTAGTTTTAAATGAGTTTTAACCACTGATCGGTTCAAACCGAACCGATAACTTACAAGTTCCACACAGACAAAACCTTCATTTACTTACGGTTACCACAGATAGAGCTTGAACGAACGGTTTTGCGGTTAAATAAAACTATTCTCGGTTAAATCAACCGAAAAACACTTTTAAACCGAGAAATGAACCGAGCAGAAGGAGAAATCTCCGGAGCGACTGTTCACTGAGGCGGAGTAAAGAATCTGACAGTTCAAGTTTGAAATGACACAGATAGAGCTGCTCTCGTGCCAAAATTCTATTTTGGAATGGTTTTAACCATTTCACTCCGGGGCAGTTCTAGAGCTGGATCAAACTGCTAATGTCTATAATATGGCAAGACTTCATGCTGTTTGAATGATAGCGAACAGAAGCCATCAAAGAGACCGACTGTGCCGGTGAAGGCCTTCTGTTCCCGGATTTAGGAGATGCCTGGAGATCTCTTAGCAGATGTACCAGAGGGGGACCTTGAGTGGTACTGTTTCTTCCCCTTCCAGCCGGAAGAGGAAGAACACGAGGTTGAGTGGTGGTGAGTCCCCGACCTAGATCAGGAACGGGTCCACTTCTTTTTTGTGTTTATGGGAAGACTGTCCCCCCCCCCCGAATAAAGGACTGTCCATGGTTGGACCCCTCCTCCGGAGACTTGAGTGGACCAGACACAGCCTCGTTGTCTGAGCAGCACTCAAGTTGAGACTCCCTACTGTCACCATCTCTGTCTCTGTCCATGGTCAAGACTGTTGCTCAGTAGGGCTGAGAAGAACTGACAAAAAATCTAGTTCTTCCTTTTGTTTTTAATAAAAAAAAAAAAACTAACAAGAAAAATTAAAAACACTAGCTAAAGGTCGTTCTTGCTCGAACATGTCCTGAAGTTCAAATACCTCGGTGTCACTCTGGATAGTTCCCTCTCCTATACATGGCATATTGACACTGTTGCCAATGCCGTCAATATGCGAGTTGGTCTGCTACACAAGCACAAGCACTGTATGACTGCGGACGCCCTTAGACTGGCCATCTACAGCTCTGTCATCTCTATCATTGACTACGGTCTGGCTAACTATGGCTCTGCTTCTTCTGCCCTCCGTAAACCCCCCGTCTCGCTCAACAAAGTCTGCAGGCTCTTAACGGGCGCTGCCAGAGACACGCACACATGTGACCTCTATGCACAGGCTTGTTGGCTACCACTCCTCAACAGGATTCAATACCAGACCTGCCTGCTTACCAAAAAGATTCCCCTTGGTCTCATGCCCCCTGGTGTTTGTAAGCTCCTCTCTGCCTTCAGTGGTACTCAGCAAACGCGTAGTGCCCAATTCCAAACCTTTCAGGTTCCCAGATGCCATACCTCATTGGGTCAGCGGTCCTTCTACTATAGGGCTCCTCATTGGTTTAATACCCTCAACAAAGAAGCACTTTCCTCCCCAACAATTGGACCTTTTAAAAAGAATCTCCGAGTTTACCTCACCTCTACCTCCAAATGTGACTGCTTCTCCTAACTGACTGGTCCATTCTCTGACTAGATGATCTTGACCTGTGCCCTGCATCCCTCCTGACACTATTCTCACTGGCATCTGTCTTCCTTGTGATCCTTTTCCCTCCCCTCTCTCCACCATCCTTCCCCTTCCCCCCTACACTCCTCCTCCTCCTCCTCCACTGTTCTAACCCCATCTTTCCCCTGTTCCTCATCCCCTCCCACCATCCTTCTCCCCCTCATGACAAAGGCCCCTCAGCCTCCCACCTCTCTCTGGCAATCTCCACTACAATATCAGGCCGATAGTCCCCTTTCTTCTTAATTCCCTTACTCTGCTGCTTCATCTATCTGCCTATTTACATTGCTCCCTACTAATAACCTCTAACGTGATCTTCAGCTGCAAAGAAATGTCAACCTTGTCTATACTATGCCTGTTTACCATTACCAACCTTTGTATGTATGTTTCCCCATTCCTTTGACGTGGAACCTTTGTAAATTAGCAGCTCCTGCTCAAAGGTACTTGTAATCCGAGAGTTTAATAAAATAAAATAAAAAATAAATGCTGTTGTTGTATAGATGTGAAGCTCTGACTCCCGGTGGGCAAGCGACGTCATCACTTAAGTGCACTTGATGGTGGGGAAAAAAGGAACTGAGGCGGTTGAGGGTTGTTGCCAAGAATGGCTATGTAGCGCAAGCTAGTATCATGGTGACATGCACAGAAACACAGAAACACAGACAGTGACGGCAGATAAGACCTAGTCTGCCCCTTCTCCCTCCCTAATGCAATACTGCAGACCCTAGATGATCTGTGGCTTACCCTTTCTTCCCTATTGCAAGAGTACTCTTATGTCTATCCCATGCGTTCTTGAAATCCCCTACAGTTTTTGCCCCACCACCTCCACATGGAGGTTGTTACAAGCATCCACTACTCTTTCTGTGAAAAAGTACTCTCTCACATTGCCCGAGTCTACCCCCCCCAGCCTCATATCACGCCTCCTTACTCTTGTACACCTTCTTTTCTGAAAGATGCTACCCTCCAGTATCTTGTTTATACCCCTCAGGTACTTGAATGTCTCTATCATATCCCCCCTCTCCTCTAGGGAATACATACTTAGGTCCTCTAGTCTTTGCTCATATGACTTTTGGTGCAGTCCTTGTACCATTTTTGTTGCCCTTCTTTGGACTGCCTCTGTCCTGTCTATGTCCTTCCAGAGATGTGGCCTCCAGAACTGGACACAGTACTCCAGATGAGGTCTCACTAGTGATCTGTACAGTGGCATAACCGCCTCCTTTTTTCTGTTGGTGATACCTCTCCCTAAGCACCCTAATATCCCACTGGTTCTCCCCGTAGCCTTCTCACATTGTTTAGTTACCTTTAGGTCATCATATATGATTACTCCCAGGTCCCTTTCTTGATTGTTGGCCATCAGTATCTCTCACCCTATCTTGTACTCCTCCCTCAGACTTCTGTGCCCCAAATACATGATTTTACACTTCTTTGCATTTAATCTTAGCTGCCACACTCTCGACCACTTCTCAAGCATGTTTAGGTCCTTTCTTATTTTTTCCACCCACCCTGGAGTGTTGACCCTGATGCAGAGCATAGTGTCATTTGCATAGAAGCATACCTTCCCCTCCAGCCCCTCTGCAATGTCACTTATGAAGACACTAAAGAGAACTGGCCCCAGCATGGATCCCTGTGACACCCCACTGGTCGCCCCCCCTTTCCGTGGATTAAATGCCATTTACCACCACCCTCTGTGTCATGTCACTCAACCAGTTTCTGACCCAGTTTACCACCTTGGAACCCACTCTCAGGCTGTCCAACTTACTTACCAACCTCCTATGTGGGACGGTGTTGAAGGCATGCATGAAGCCTACCTCAGCACTGGCCCTCCTAAAGATTTTTGGCTCCCGCAGGATCCCAGCATCTCCCAGCAGTGTGAATGAATGGTAAAGATAAGGCCCAGAAAGATCAGCATTCCTTACTCGCAGGTAGCACCTGGGCTTTTTTATTTTTACACAATGTTTGGACTGGATAAAGAGATAGGCAAGGGGGTGGGCATAGCATTATATGTCACAAAGTGCATCGAGGCTGTGGGGGATGGTCATATCAGAGAAACAGAGTCACTGTGGGTTCACCTCATGATGCCATCAGGCAAGAAAATATGGGTCTGGATGATCTACAGACCACCCCAAGAAGAAGAAGAAGAAGAAAGACACAGTGAGCTTGGGGAAGAGCTGGGAAGGGAAGAGAAGAAGTGAGAGGTGGTGAGGGGTGATCTGAACCTGCCAGATATCAACTGGGCCATTCCAGCAGCCAGATGCACCAGAAGTCAGGCCCTATAAGACACATTGCAGGACTGTCACTTGGTGAAGCTGGTTAAGGAACCCACTAGACATTCTCGATTTGGTGCTCACCAACTCGAAGATGCTGGGTGGAGTGTGGATACCGGAGTCCTTGGGATTCAGCAACCATAACTCCATTTGGTACGAGCAGGCCCTCAGGACCAGAATGCCCCTATCAAAAACTGAAGTCCCAGATTTCAGAAGAACAGACTTCATTGGATGAGAGAGCTAGTCCGAGACAAACTGATAAGAGTGGACAGCATCGGAGTTGAAAAGGAAAGATGGGAGGCAATCTAGGGGACCATTCATGATGCAATAAAATCATGCACTATGAATTCTTACAAAATGAAGCAGGTACAAGAGACCCGTACGGCTCTTAGAAAGGGTCATAAAAGCAGTAAAGGCCAAGAAAAAGGCTTTCACCAGGTACAAGGAAAAGCAGAGAAAAGAGAAATGCGGAGAGTACCAAGTAAAGACTAGGGAAGCAAAAAGGATGGTCAGAGAGGCAAGGGCAAACATGGAGCTGCATACTGCAGAGGGGGTCAAGGATGGGGAAAATAATTCTTGAGATACATTAAAGAGATATGGAAACCAAAACAGACAGAACAGGAAAATGACACAAATTGTATGTAGTCAGTTGTAACTTTTTATTTCTGAAGTAGTTTTCATTTTCCTTTTGCTCGTTGGAACATCTTTAATAAGATAATATTGTGCTGGCTGTGTGGAACAGCTCTCAGCCTGGCAGCTGACATGTCTTGCTACTGAGTGGCTGTTCCTAAGCAACAGTGATGTCACAATGCTGATGATGCAATGGGTGGAACAGAGATAGATATGTCAGCTGGCAGGAGGAGTGCTGTTCCACATAGTACACCTACTAACATCAGGTGCACAATCTTCTAATTAACTAAAGGGAAAAGAAAAAGTACCTCAGCTATAAAAGTTAAGGGTTGACTGTTTTTGAAAACTAACATTAGTTTTAGACTTTACACTAGCTCTTTAAGAAAGAGAGGAAGAAGTGAGGGGGTATTGTTAGGCTACAAGGTGGATACTAGAAGATGAGCAAAAATCAGGGACCTGCGTGAATGAGGATACAATTACACTAGCTTGAAAAGGAAAGGAAATTCTCAGAAAAAAACTAATGCATCTGCTAGGGTAACTTGAGGAAAACATCCAATATTAAATGTGATGTTCAGATAAATTGGTCGGACTTGCCAGCTGTGCAAGTCCATAATGACGAAAGTCTTTAGAGGGTCACTTTATGTTTTTTGGCAAAGTCTGTATTGAAATAGAAGGGATCGTAATTTGACCCCAGAAAGTTAGCCAGCTGATCCCTTCACATCCTGGTTGCTCAGATCCTCCCCTACGCTCAGGCACATAATGATGTGTGCCCAGAGAGAGCGGGGGGCTCAACCCATAAAGTAAATGGGGTCACTTTTAAGTCTGGTTCTGTACATCAGAATGGTCAGTTTGACATTAATGAAGGGCACCACTCGATTAACCCTAATTCCTCACCTCCACCCCCAAAGCAGCAAAAGGAAAAAAAACATTCTGCTTAAAGAATCTGACTGGATATTGTCTTTGTCTGGCAAGTGCACCACATAAATGTTTGCTTCTAAAGTGTATGCCAGGTACTAGATCCTCACTGCCTCTGTACACAGTTTTGAGGCTCTTGTCCTTCCCTGCTTGTTTATGTAGTACATTGTTGTGATGCTGTCTTTTCTGATTTGGACAAACTGACCTCTTAGTTGGAAAGAGAAAGGCTGCATTGCTAACAGCACAACCTTGAGCTCCAGGAGGTTGATGTGTTTCACTGACTCCTGTTGGCTCACTGGGAGGTCCTGTAGGTGGGCCCCCACCCCAGGACTGAGGTATCTGTAGTAAGAACACTTGTTGGTGATTGTTGAAGGAAGGGAATGCTCTCTCTGAGGTTGCCGTCTTCCTTCCACCACTCTAGTGACTCCACCAGTGCTTTTGCCACTGGCACTAGCTCTGACAGCAGATCCCGTCTTTGAGATCAATTGCCTCTTAAGTGGTACTGGACTCTCATTTGCAATCTGGCCCTTGGATCCAGAGCTGTGGATGCAGCCATGTAAGTCCCTTTGCAGGTCTTGGGTGACCTGATGTGAAGGACTCTGTTGTTGCTATCAAAGCTGTAACTCTGGCCTGAGGTAGGGAGGCTTTCCCCTGCAGGGTGTTTAGCTCTGCTCCTATGGAGTCCAGTGCTTGAACAGGCTCTACCTCGGTCTTCTACAGGTTTATCAAGAAGCCCACAGACACCAAAGTGCTTATACAGTCTGAAGTTGAGTACCTTCTCTCCTGTTCTGCTTTCTCTGAGACTAACCAGTCGCCCGTGTTGGGGAAAACCACCACACCTTGCCTTCTGAGTTGTGCTGCCATCACAGCCAAGCTTTTTGTGAATACTCTTAGTGCTTAGGTGAGGCAAAAGGTGAGAGCTGCAAACTGGTATTAGCAGTTTTCTAGCTTGAACCTGAGATATTTTCTGTGTGATGGCCTGACTGGGATATGAAAATAGACATCTTTCATATCCGGTGATCCCAGCCAGTGTCCTGAATACAGGAATATCACTGTTTTCAGAGTGAGCATCTTGAATTTCTCTTTTTATGCTTGTTTAAATACCCACGATCTAAAATGGGTGTCCACTCCCTATTTTCTTTTGGGTCAAGAAGTACTTTGAGAATAGGCCCTTGTCGCACTGATAGGCAGGGACCTTTTCTATGGCTTTTGCTGTCAACAATTTCTTTACTTCCAGTTCCAGCAGAAGTGGTTCTGTGGGAGAGTGATGGAAAATGTTTGTATTTCTGCAGTCTTGGGAATTTTTTGAACAGTTTTGAACTGCAGACACAATCTCTGGCCCACTACCTCTAGAACCAACTTGTCTGAGGTAATGCTTACCCATTCCTGAAGATAGTGAGTCAGTCTTCCCTCCAATGACAATGGCTGGGCGACCTGAGTAGAACTGTCAGGGGTTTTGCTTTGACTGGGGCTTGGGTGCTGGTGCCGCAGCAGCAGTATGCTCTGTGCCCCTTCTACCCCTGCCCCTATAGTAGCCTCTCTGTGGTTGATAATTGTAAGGGACATAAGGGGTAAAGACTCTTGGGAAGTAACCCCTGCCTCTGCCTCCCCTTCCATAGGGCCTATAGGAGACAGAGGCCTTTTCCTTCTCATTGTTACTCTTGTAAGTGGTTTTGTAGTCATCCAGTTTCTTCATGTATGCCTCTGTTTTGTCACCATAAAGTAAATCATTCTTTTACAGTTTGGGGACTAGTTTATGGCTTTACCCTCCCCAGCCCCCTTGCTGAGACTGCTGCCGAATTCCCCAGTGGAGCCAGCCTGCTGCAGTGAAGGGTCTGAGGGCTAGTTTACGGCTTTTGCCCTCCCCAACCCCCCCACTGAGATTGCCGCCAACTTCTCCAGTGGAGCCAGCCTGCTGCAGTGCAGGGTCTGAGGCCTAGTTTATGGCTTTAGCCCTCCCCAGCCCCCTCGCTGAGATCGCCATCTAATTCCCCAGTGGAGCCAGTCTGCTGCAGTGAAGGGTCTAAGGGCTAGTTTATAGCTTTAGCCCTTGCCAGCCCCTCGCTGAGATCACTGCTGAATTCCCCAGTGGAGCCAACCTGCTGCAGTGAAGGGTCTGAGGGCTAGTTTATGGCTTTAGCCTTCCCCAGCCCCCTCGCTGAGATCGTAGCTGAATTCCCCAGTGGAGCCAGCCTGCTGCAGTGAAGGTACGGGACGAACTCCCTTCTCAACTTGGCACGTTTTCTGGCGCACACACGACAGCTGAATTTAATCCCCTTAATTTTGTACCCGCTCCTTAGGAGTTGCTGCTTGTCCTGAATTTAATCTCCGTAATCTGTACTAGCTCCTTAGGAGCTGCTGCTTGTCTTTGGCTATTTGTTTGGCCCACGAACCCACCCCACCCCCCACTCCCTATTAAATGAACTATTAAATGCACTATTGCTCTGCCCTCCTTCCCTAATTTTGACTGGAAGTACTGTGATAGGTGGGTCCTTTCCTGTCCACTGGATCTCTACTGCTAACTGTGAGAGCTCACTGGAGCTCGAGGAGGACATTGGGGACCAGCCCCAGCTCTCCGGGCCTGAAATATCTGGCTCAAATAAACCCTACGAGGAGGTTTACCTCACTCCTTTACCTTCACCTACTTATTCTGTTAATGCTGGCACACCAAACTGGCCTGCATGAGGTCATGCATCAGTCCCAAAGTCCCCACATATTCTCAGGATATGTGCACTATGCCACTGGCACGTCAACTTTGAACTCTCATAATGGAAAAATGTGTCTTTTCTGACCTGAGGATAGATGAGGTACAAGAGGCGTTGTTGAAATTAAATGTAAAAAAGGCAATAGGCCTTGATGGTATGCCAGCGGTATTATTAAAGTATGCAGCCCCAATAATTGCCTGCCCATTAACTTTTATATTTAACTTGTCATTGGTACAGATGGGCCTTCCTGTGCTATGGAAAACAGCAAAAGTGGTCCCTATAGATAAATCAGATATAAGAACATCAATTGAAAATTACAGACCCATATCTGTAATTCCAGCTATTGCAAAGGTATTTGAGAGATTGCTGGCAAATCAGATACAAGGCTTCTTGGAGGGCAACAAAATTATAAATTTATTTCAGTCTGGTTTTAGACCATTGCATAGTACAACAATAGCTCTTATAAAAGTTATGGGAGATATCACTGAGGCTTTGGACAGGGGGATGTCTATGGGGGCAGTCTTTGTTGATTTATCCAAAACTTTTGATACCTTGGCCCATGACATCCTCCTGTCCAACCTCAGGAATATTGGTATGTCAAGTTTAGTAGTAAAATGGTTTCAGCAATATCTTACAGGGAGACAGCAAATGGTATCTTTGGGAGACTGGAACTCTGATATGGGAACCTTGGTTTTGGGTGTTCCACAGGGTTCCACATTGGGACCTATATTGTATAATATTTATATGAATAAAATAAATATCTCAGATAGCAGAGTCAGATACCACCTATACGCGGACGATACCATTATATATCTAGAAGGTTCCTCTGCAACTAGTATACAACCTTCCCTACAGGTAGCATTTGATGAGTTACAAAAATTCCTGATTGAATCAAAATTGGTTTCAAATGCTAAAAAATCACAAGTGGTGTATTTTTCAAGACAGAGGAATAAGAGCTTCTCGAATAGTTCCCTACAAATAAGAACATTTGATAATACCTTGCTAGAACAAGTGCATACTTGTAAGTATGTGGGGATGCACTTAGACTCAGCTTTAAAATAGGATATACATGGGAAATCAGTAGTAAAGAAGGTGGGGAGATGTTTGTTTTTTTTGTATAAGAATAAGAGTTGTTTGATTGAGACCACAAAAAGAGTGTGGTACAATTACTGGTAATGCCTATGATTGATTATGGAGATATAGTGTATCTAGGTGCTTCTATTCAGAGTCTGGCTAAGCTTGATGTTATATACCATAAGCTGCCCAGATTTATCCTGGGTGCTTCAAAAAGTACGCATAGGCTGGAATTATATGTTAGGTTACAATGGGTGTGCCTTACAGAAAGACAATCTCTTCATATGATTCATTTTATGATAAAATGTTCAAAGCAACTTGTTCCTGATTATATTTCTGATTATTTTGAGGTTAGACCTGTCAGATCTGGTCTGCAGACTGAGTCTGGTATGGAGTATAAATTCCCAAACTTAAAAACAGCATTAGGCAGGAAATATTTACTATATAGTGACCTGGAATTTGGAACCTGTTACCCGTAACTCTCAGGAGTAGGACAGTTTGTGCTAGTGCAATACAAAAGTGGACACTTAATGAAGCAAGAGTAAGAACTGCTATAGACTTTAGTTAATGCCCTGACTGATTGTGAAATGGTTGTTTTTAATTTAGGTATGTCTTGTCTTGTATGATTATGTACACTATGTTTTTATTGTGTGTTCCTGTGATTGTGATTATCTTATGTATTAATTACTATATTGTTAGATGTTTGTGAAAATTTTATGTAACTGATTGCTGCTTTGCACAAGGACCTCACTGAAAATTAGTTAGTCTTAGTTGAGTCTTCCTATTCAGTTTCTGAATAAAACCTAAAATAATGAATGAAATGATTAACACCCAGTTTTGAACATCATCCCTCATACCTGCTTACCCTTTCTAACTTCACAGCAACAACCAATAAATGTAACGTTTCCTCCTCTTGGAGAAGACAACGGGAACTTTACTTTAAACACCTACAGGCATACCTACTGAAACTAATACTACTGCTTCTGCTCCTGTCTGGAAATGTTATTTATTTATGTCTTTGATATCCGGGTGGGTGCACTGATTCAAAGAACTATTTTCAGGCATGACCCAAGCCACAGCATGGCACATTAAGCAATACAGGTGTGGAGAACAACAGTAAACAGACCTCAACATGAGGTGCAGGAAATTACAGAACAAGGGGTCATTGCATAAGAATACAAGGTGTCAAAGAAGGGCAGCATACAGGTCAAAAATACAGGTGGAAGACTAGGTTTTGCTGGCCAAGGCACCTAGCTTCTCCTGAGCTCTTTCCTTCTAGGCTGCTTGAAAGGACAGAGCAAAGAACTTTACCAGAGCAAGGAAAAGGATTAAGGCTTCTTTTGGCTAGGCAGATTTACTGTGTGTTGTTATTTTTATTTTGTACTCACAGGGATTGTTACTGTTTGCTGATAACATTTTATTACTTTATTTTTCTCTGATTCAAATTGTTGTTGCTGGGTATACCTTCTGCTGCATTATTACAGGGTGTGCCTACAGGTGTGTGCTAACAGATTACTGCTGTAATCTTCTGATTCAAATTGTCTTTTGCAAGATAAATCTTCTGTTACTGCTTTATTTTTCTCTGTAGCAAAGTGTTTCTTACAGGGTATATCTTTTGTGAAATTACTACAGGTGGTGCTTTACAGGTTTTACAGCTTTATCTATCATTGGGATAAGCTTTCAGGGCTAGAGCATTTGTTGCTGGCTGATTGTTTCTGCTCTTACCGCCTTGTTTCTTTCATCCGTGGTTGTTCTTTTTCAGCAGGGGAAGGGACCAGCCACCCATCCCCAACCACCCCACACTACACTCGTTTTACAGGGTAGAACAGTCATGACATTTCCTGTGGCAAAGCAGAAAGGGGCAGATCAGTGGGGTATCCACACGGTGACCTCATTTACAAGGGCGCTAGTAATCTAACTTGTTATAACAAGTTATACAAAAAATGAAAATTACGTACCTACCGTAATTCTTGATCTTCTCTTGTATCTTCACCATTCATTACTGCTTGGGTTAAGCCAGAGGTGCTTTCCCTTCCAGGAGTTTTTTTTTTTTGGAGTCGGCTCCAACGGTGCCGCTCTCGAGGACGACATACCGCGTCATGCGCGAGGGGCGGCCGTTAGGTGCCACAGACTCCTCCTCCATCTCAGTTCTGGTAGCCGGAGAGGCAAAAATAAAGTGTAAGAAAAAAGAAAGTGAGGCAAGAGAGCCGAGGGATAGAAAAAGGAAAGGAAATAAACTGAAAAAGGAATAAGCCGATGGAGAATAGACAGAGGAGAGAGAATTCCTACCCTAAGGGACCGCAGGGCCTCCTTTCCGGGGCGGCTCTAGGGGAGGAACAGAGACAGGGAGAGGAAAGTAGAAGAAGAAAGAAAAGAAGAAAGAGGCATGTTGAGAGGGAGAACAGTGCCCATCGAGCATTGTTGGTGGAGAGGCTTATAGGCTCGAAACTAATAAGGGAGCAAGAATCCCAGTTGCTAGGACTGAGGAGAGGTTCCAGAAAACCTCCTGAACAGACCCAAGTGAGGGCAGACTCTCTGAACTCTCAACATGCCAAGTCCCTTCATCCTAGTTGAGGGCTCCTAGACTGTCCGAGCAGAACCTGTTCCGGAAGAGCGCCCATCCAGGAAAAGGACTAAGTTCCTTAGCACCTTGTTAAGTGCTAACACAGAAGAGTATGGGAAAGACTATGCCTTCTCGAAGGCAGTTTGTAAGAAAAGTAGAGAGGAACTCAATCAGACTTGCTAGGACAAGGCAGACAGAAGCTTGAAGCTGACAAGTTCAGTCAGCAGTTGGAAAATCTTGAATAATAATACCTGCCAGGGGGATTCCAAACTTTGAGGAGGCCAAGACAGGGCATGGCCACCAGGCTGTGAAACTACATGACCTGAAGAAGGAAAGGAATCGCACCATAGGGCAGTCAGAAAGAGTTCCCTCAGAATTAAAGAAATTTGCAACCGTACTCGTTCCCCCCTACCTTGAGGAAAAAAGAGAATCCATTCACAAGAATGGGGGAAAAAAACAGAAAAAAATTATTATAATTTTTTTTTTTTTTTGCATAAAGGCCAAGGGGGAGACGCCACAGAAGGAGGCCACTGAGGGGAAGGTGGGTGGGTATCAGTAATGAATGGTGAAGATACAAGAGAAGATCAAGAATTATGGTAGGTACGTAATTTTCATATCTTCCCTTGTCAATCTTCACCATTCATTACTGCTTGGGTGAGTACCAAGCTCCTTCCCCCCTTGAAAAAAGGGGGGGTAGAACCCTGAGGGAACAAGACCCCCAGCCTCCTGTTGGTGAAGAACAGAAGGGGAAGACCCTGGCTAACACAAAGAGAAGCCTAAGTGGGAGAAGAGCTAGGAGGTGCCCCCGAGGACGGGGAGACGGAGGAAGCCCCTGCAAAAGTCTCCTAGCTCTGGAGGAAAAAAGACGGGTCCCCCGGAAAGCGGAGCGCATCACCCTACGCCGGGCCAGGGGTGACAACCTTGATAGACGGAGCCATGCCGTCCGCCTAATGCAGATCGCTGTCCCCGCAAGCCTGGAAGCCACCTCATTGGCGTCATAAGATGCCCTTGCTTGGTGTCTTGCCAGCTCCAGGCCTATAGCGGAGAGGGCAATAGCCTGTCTGGTTTGCTCCATATCAGGCATTGATGCTAGGAGCTGGGAGAGCATCGACCACAGATGCCGATTGTAGGCAGCGTGGTGAGCCTGATGTGATGCAATGCCAAGCCACCTGAGAAGAAGAGAACACTCTTCGCCCCCACCGGTCGGATTGTAGGGAATCCGATCTGGTGAGGCAGTCGTGCCAGGCGGCGGCGCTCGAAGGAGTCTCTAGGTACACCAAACCAGAGGACGGGTTGGGAAGGTACCCAGGATTCCGAGGTGGCACAATACCTTCGATTACAGTCTGCCGGGCTGGAGAAAGGGCGGCTGGCGACTGCCAGGAACGGATAGATGTCTCCTGGAAGGGGATAGGCCAGGAAGGTACCACCAGGTGCTGGGCACTGAATTCTCCAAGGAATTCGCGCCTCCTGCTCAGTATTGTCTCGCCTAACGTAAGAGATTCGAAGATCCCTCACCATCCTCGAGAGGAATCGCTGATATTCCGTGAAATCAGCGTCGGAAGAAAGATGAGCAAGGGTTCCTTTCCCTCAGAGGAGGAAGACGAGGATGATGGAGAGTTCGAATGTCCAGAAGATTCCTGCGGCGGTGGGGAGAGTCGAAAGACCTGCTCATGCATGTATCTAATGTATGAGGGGAAGGCCGCGGCAGAACCTCTGAACTGCTCCCAGGATAACGGACTCGTAGGACCGACATGGCCTGGAAGAGCGGGGGGTGGATGCAGAGGTACTGGAGAAGGGCACCTATGAAGAGACAACTGACCTCTGCCAGGGCTCTGAAATCCAGGAAACGGAGCCCGAGTTGGCAGGATCCCGGACAACAAACCAGGCCGCAAGACGAGACCCTGAGGATGCGATACCTGGAAGAGCCCAGGAGGGGAACCTCCCATGTGACGAACTCGGGACTGCATGGATCCAGAAGGGCAGTCCACAGCAACGCCACCGGAGGGAACCCCGGGGCCCAAGAGGAAAGGGCGGGTTTGGCGCTACGGCTCCTAGCCACCCCATGAGGGGTGGCCGGCGGAGACCGGGACCACCGTCCCCCCTCGACCCCTCGGACTCCGAGAGAGCCCTCCTCCTCAACTGCAGCGTTCCCCCACCCCGAGAGGAGGCAACAGCACCCGGGAGGGTAGCTGTCACAGGCCCCCTAGGAGGGGGAGCCTCCTCCTCAGTCCCCACCACATCACCCCCCCTGGGACCCAGGGCCACCCCTAGCCCGAGGGCCCTCAGGGGAGGACGGGAGTGGGGACAGTGACAGTGGAAGGGGCCCGCTGCGCCGCCTAGCACCCTGTGCCACTGGGGACCATGACCCCGAAGAGTCAGGGTGCCAGGATGGGTCCACATCTGAGTCATCGGCCTCCGAAGAGGACGAGACCAGCAGAACCTCAATGCTGGCAACCCCAGGGGTCCCCGGAGCAACGGCGCCGGTGCCAGGGACGGCGCCGGATGACCCCAGCCCACTCGCGACAGCCAGGCCCGGTCCGGGCTCCCCTGCCGCACCAGTTAGACCCACCAGCGCCGCCCCGCGCGGATTCTAACCCGCACCGCCGGGGAAGCACAACCCGGACCCACGACCAAAGGCCAGGGCGGTGCGGCGCCACGGCGCCGCCTCGATCACTGACGCCGCAAGCGGCGCCGATCCAGAACGCGCCCAGAGGGCAGCGCGAGGGTCCACTGGTGCCAGGCCCAGAAATCGTGGGGCTTCGACACTGGGGAGCCTGCACCCGAGGAGGTGACTGCCGGTAGGCGTGTCCCCGGAGGACCACGACGCTCCTCGACACCACGAGAAACTTCCTCTTCGGCAAGAGAAGAGGAGGAAGCTTCCTCCTCTGCGGACCGTATAGGCCCAGGAGGGGACCTGGGGGAAGGGCCTACAGACCTTACCTGGGAATCCCTGGAGCGACGCCGTCCCCGAAGGTCGGCGGGGCCTTGCCGAGCTTGAACACGTGGACTTCGAGGACACGACGGTCCATGGAGAAACAAGCATCACATGCATCCATGTCGTGGTTGGGTCCCAGGCAACGGAGACAGACATCATGCCGGTCCGAGACAGAAAAATGCCGGCCACAGGAGCACCAACGCATAGGGGCACGGCCGGCCTTCGACTTTTGCCTTGCTCCCGAACCGGAAATGATGCGAACTAAACAAGGAAAAAAGGCAATAAAGCACTTGGAGCCGCAGTATAGAAAGAAAAAGGAACGGTCTTACCGGTATACGGCGTCGAGTGAATCGTCTGAGAAAACGAGGAGTCTTGAGGTTGGAAAACCGAGAAACTATTCACTACCACGCAGGCAGTGCAGCCTCGACGGGCGGGAGAAACAGAACTGAGATGGAGGAGGAGTCTGGCGGCACCTAACAGCCGCCGCGCATGACGCTGGTACATCGCCCCGAGGGCGGCGCCTGCTGAGCCAACAAAAAAAAAAAACCTCCCGTAGCGGGTGCGCGCCTCCTGCTTAACCCAAGCAGTAATGAATGGTGAAGATTGACAAGGGAAGATCAAACAAAACACAAAATCAAACTTTTGCTTTCATTTTCTTCCTTCTAATTACTCTGACCAGGTTGTAAACCCAGCAACGTATCTGGAATGGATATCACTAACTGCAGGTACTGCAGAACACTTTTCAGAAGGGCAGTTTTATAGGATTTAGGACACTGTCCTACATGCTGGGCCACTGGAGATCTAAGGGCTCAGCTCCAGGCAGCATGGGCAGAGATTGTGCGCCTCAAATTGCACATTCAAGAGGAAATATAAGAACCACCCACCATTTCCCCAACATCCAACAGAAGCACCTCGACTGCAGAGAGTAGTTGGTCTAGGAGGTTGGCAGGTGGTTAGGAGGGGAGAATCGGGTGCCCCATCACTCGGTGCTCTCCAACATATTTCTTCCACAAACCATATAAAAACTACAAACAGGTATGTGCCTCTATCTCCGAAATCAATCAAAGGGGCAGAGGACACTGCAGCACAGGAGTTAGCACAACAAAACTCGCCCAAAACAGGAACCAAAACAAAAAAAGGAAATCCAAAAAACTTCTGATCACAGGAGACTCCATGATTCGGGAAGTTGATACCTATCTCAAGCAAGGGGTAATGGTCAGATGTCTCCCAGGTACATCAGCGTGGAGAGACACTGACCGCATTGCTAAAATCATTCAGGAAGCAGGAGAAAACATTGACATCCTGGTACACATAGGGATTAGGGACTAATGATCTCTCCAGCCGGTCAGTTGTGGAGACCAAGGAACACCTGACCAGGCTGGGTGACAAACTATCATCCATTTTGTCCGGCATCTCCTTCTCTGAGATCCTGCCAATCTGGGAGAGGAGGGCAGATGGACAGAAGGTCAGGGAAGGGGAGACAGGGGAGCTAAACATGTGGCTCAAGGGCTGGTGCCAGGAAAAAGGACACACATTTGTAGGGAACTGGCAACAGTTTTAGGAGCGAAAGTTCTTTAAATTTGATGGACTGCATCTGACTAAGGAGGGAGTCAGTGCATTGGTGCAGAAGTTTGATATCTTTGCAGAATATTTAAACTAGCAAATGGGGAGAGGGGTGCAGCACCCCATACGTCGAATGGGAAGAACACCCCTCCCCCTCAGCTAGTGGACAAACAGGAGTTCAACTTGTTTGCAGTTCATTTGCATCACTAGATAAGGAAAAAGGTCCGGCTCCCCATACAACGCCAGACCTCGCCCAATAACTAATACACCGAAATCTGGCCAATGGAAAATCATGTACACGAATGCTTGCAGTCTGGGAAACAAGATCCTAGACCTGTAGACAATAATGACAGAGGCTAAACTGGACATAGTAGCAATTAGCGAGACGTGGTTTACCAGTAACCACACTTTGGAACTTCAGTACCTGGCTATGTACTGTTCAGAAGAGACGAGGTGCAAAAGGGGGGTTGGAGTGGTCCTGTATGTCATAGAAATATAAAGCTACAGAAATTCAGAATACACATAAGGAGCCAGAAGAACTGTGCGTCCACCCTGGAAACAGGAAATGGGACAGCCATACAAACTGGGGTTGTCTACAGGCCCCCAGACCAGGGGGAGGACACAGACACATTACTGTTAGAAGATAATACAAAACATGACAGCTAAAGGGGAGGTTCTGATAATGGGAGACTTTAACATGCCAGATACAGACTAGTCAATACCAGCAGGAACATCTGCCAGAACTAGACACATGGTGGATTCCCTGCAGGGGGAGGGCCTCAAACAACTGGTACAATAACCCCCAAGAGAAAGGGCTATCCTAGATCTAGTACTGACTAACAAGGAAAGGATCACAGCTATCCAGGTAGATCATCACCTGGGGGCCAGTGACCATCACATGGTATGGTTCAGTTTGGCCACTAGAACTAAATCATCCCATTCCAAGGTAAAAATATGGGACTTCAGAGGAGCTAACTTTGATAAGATGGCCAACCGAGTTAAGCTAGCCCTGGCAAAAAGAAATACAGGTGAGGGGGTACAGGCAAAGTGGGCAAGCATTAAGGATGCAATACTTGAAGCAACATCCCGTTGTGTTAGAGAGAAAAGGAAGTGCAAAAGAAGAAGGAACCACTTTGGTTCTCAAAAACAGTAGCAGAAAAGGTCAGAGCCAAAAGGCTGGCCTTCAGGACATATAAGGGAACACAGCAGGATGAAGATAGGGAGGCATACCAAACTTCTCTAAGTGAAGCAGAGAAGGCAGTAAGGCAGGCAAAGGTCCAAACTGAGGAAACAGTAGCAGAAACAGTAAAAGAAGGTGACAAGACTTTCTATAGATACATTAGTGAAAGGAGAAAGTCCAGAGCGGGTATTGCTAAGATCAAAGGAGATAAGGGGAAGTGTGAGGAGGAGGACCACGTAAAAACATCTATCCTAAATAGATACTTCTGCTCAGTATTTACTGAAGAGAAGGTAGGGCAGGGTCCACAGCTCAGCACCATAGACACGGGGAGTGTGCACTTGTCCTTCACAAAAGAAAGGACCATACTAGAGCTCACTAAGCTCAGAGTGGACAAGGCAATGGGACCAAATGGCATACATCCCAGTGTACTAAAGGAGCTAAGGGTGGAACTAGCAGAGCCATTATTAGAACTGTTTAGTGAGTCTCTGAGCACAGGAGAGGTCCCAGAAGACTGGAGTAGGGCTCATGTGATCCTGCTCCACAAGAGTGGTAGGAGGGAGGAGGCAGGGAATGACAGACCAGTCAGTCTTACCTCAGTAATGGGCAAGATTATGGAGGCACTCCTTAAGAAAAGGATAGTGCAACACCTGGAATCCATAGGAGCACAGGATCTAAGACAGCATGGGTTTACAAAAGGAAGGTCCTGTCAAACGAATCTCATAGATTTCTATGACTAGGTATCCAGAGTGGTGGACCAAGGGGGAGTAGTTGATGTCGCCTACCTTGACTTCAGTAAAGCTTTCGATACTTTCACATAGAAGATTGATTAATAAGCTGGGTAGGCTCGGGGTGGGTCAGAAGTTGATCAACTGGGTGGCAAACTGGTTGACAGGCAGAAAACAGAGAGTGGTGGTAAACGGTATACAGTCAGAAGAGATGCAAGTCACAAGTGGGGTACCGCAGGTTTCAGTCCTGGGGGCCAGTCCTCCTCAATATCTACATCAGTCACATTGCAGATGGACTGGAGGGTAAGGTTTGTCTGTTTGCAGATGACACCAAGCTCTGCAACACAGTAGATGATCCAGATGGGGTGGGCAGAATGAGAAGAGATCTGGATAAACTAGCAAAATGGTCGGAAGAGTGGCAACTGGGGTTTAATGCAAAGAACTGCAAGATCATGCACATAGGGAAGAGAATCCCTGAAGCCACCTATAGGCTGGGAGGGGAGTTGCTGGCAGTCACAAGAAAAGAAAGAGACTTGGGCATCATCATCACCGATGACCTGAAATCATCCAAGCAGACCACTAAAGCAGTAGGTAAGGCTGGGGGGATGTTGGGGTGTATTAGTAGGGGTATCACAAGTCGGAAGAGGGAGGTAATAATCCCTCTTTACAAGACACTGGTTAGGCCCCATCTGGAGTACTGCGTGCAGTACTGGAGGCCACACCTTCACAAGGACATTAACCAAATTGAGGCAGTCCAGAGAAGGGCAACCAAAATGGTGCAGGGACTGCATCAGAAAACATATGAGGACAGATTAATGGAGCTCAATATGCATACCCTAGAGCAAAGGAGGGAGAGAGGTGATATGATCGAAACATTCAAACACCTTAAGGGCATTAACAAGGTGAAAGAGTCTAACATGTTTCAGTATAAGAAAAATAGCAAGACAAGAGGACACAGCATGGGATTAGAGGAAGGTCGATTAAGGGGTAATGTGAGGAAGTTCTTTTTCACAGAAAGGGTGGTACTGCCTGCCCGATGGCACTGAGGGTTGAGGTGCTGGACACCACACCTCGTACCACACCAGCAACCCGGGTTCGGGAGCGGACCCGGGTCGACGGGGGTCGGCCGGGAGGGAGAAGGATCGAGCGCCCAACAGCTGCTCTCCTTCTCTGGGGAGGGGGGACTGTGATATCCACTGTGATACCGCCATCTGTTGGGGGAACTCAGGGTGGTCGGTGCAGCTGAGAAACACCCTGACATAAGGGTAGACGCTGGCAGAGGACCGCCTTTGATATACGTCTCCACACACGCCGGCAGTCTTGCTCCTCACTGCACGCCAACATTGGGGATCCATACAATTCAGAGGAAAATCATCCCTCCAGCCACTTAGATGACGTCCTCCAGAGCCAGTCTCACCACCCACTGACCGAACAGGGCAGACTTCACTGTGCAGCTCACCTCAGAGGAAGAGGAGGAAGGTAAGGAGGGAATCTCTCCTCGTCCCGTCCGGGGGGTAATCCGGACCATCAAGGGCCCCAATGGTGAAGTGTAGCACTCTAGGAGCAGACTCTGAGGGTCGGGGGGTGTTACTCCTTGGAGGCCTGAATGAGTGGAGGTTGAGGACAAGTAGGCACAGAAAAATAATAAGTAGAAAAAAAAAAAAAGAAAGGGTGGTAGATTTATGGAATGGCCTACCTCAGGACGTGGTGGATATGAATACAGTGCAGGGCTTCAAACAGGCATGGGATAGGCATAAGGGAGCAATACAGATCAGTATGAATAGATAGGCCATCGACAGAGCAAAGGCCGATGGCACATTTATAAGGTAGAAAAAGAAATGGGCAGACTGGATGGGCCTTGCGGTCCTTATCTGCCGTCAACTTCTATGTTTCTATGTTACATAGTCACAGGCCTGGCAACAGGTTGAAATATAAGTCACAAAACACAGAGACCAAACTGAAGTCTCAGATATGATACATAAAGTGCAAAATGCATTGAGGTACACTAATAGTACACAGGTCAATGAGCAGATTGGAACTCTAAAATAGAGTACAACACTTACCCTTAGCAAACAGTGATGGGACTTAGAATAGGCAGGCAACAGCAGAAGCCCCAAAAAGTGGGGGAAGAGGACAGGAACAGTAGTGGTGAGTGTAGCAAGGATGAGACACTGCTAATAGGTTGGGGGATGGAGGGAGGGGATGCCAGAGATTACCCGGGAAAGCAGTGGCATTTGTACCTTAACCCTGGCCCTGCTGGGGCTATGGACTGTTGCAGCACAAAAATTTCATATACACTCTCCCTCGCATCTATCAACATGTATGTAGTCTTCTATGTAAATTAGACAACCTCAAGGTATGGATTACACAACACAACACAACCCAGATATTCTCTCTGTTGTAGAAAGTTGGTTGTCACCCAAAATCCCTGACTCTTCTATCACCCTATCTGGCTACTCTATTTTTAGGCAGGACAGACTCACTGAAAGAGACAGTGGCTGCATTATTTACTTGAAAGAAACCCTAATGGGTCACACCCTTGAACTGCCCTGCACAGGAAACTCCTCCCAGGCCCTGGCCATTAAGATACTCCTAGGGGCCCAAAACAAAATATTAACCGTGCTATCTGTTTAAATACCACCCAAGGAATCTGCCTCCAGCTTTCATAACTTCATGGAATATATTCGGAGTGTGCCTCAGAACACAGAAACTGTAATACTGGGAGATGTCAATTTAAACTGGCTATCATCTGACACTGGACACATTAAGAATGCCATCTCCGCCTTGCACCTTACCCAGCTAGTTAACACCCTCACCAGAATTAACCATAGAACTGGATCAAGTACTTTATGGGATTGGGTTCTATATAGTCACCCGGAACAAATCATGAACGCCTCTGTACTCCCCAACACCCTAAGCGACCACTCCCCTATACTCTGTAGTTGGTACAATAAATTCAGCAGATCTCCACCTAAGGTTATCCTCAGTAGGGTCCTCACTCCAGGACACCTAGAGTCACTCAGATCACACCTCTGAAGCCAGGATTTGTCACCACTGGACTCTACCAATGACATTGACGAGGTGCTTGATTTCCTCATCGACCACTTTAATGCTGCTTGTGATATCCACGCCCTCCTAAAAATGCGGAAAGTTAAGGGGATGTGCAACCCTTGGATAACACCAGAACTATTGGGACTCATGAAGACTAGAGACCACCTCTGGCACTGGGCCAAAGCCACAGGCAAGCTAGCAGATATTCAGGCTTATAAAGAATCCAGAAATGTTTGTACCAGAGCCATCCGTTTTGCAAAAAATCAATACTTTAGGGAGGCCCTCTCCAACTCCTGGGGTGACAATAAAAATTCCTGGAGCAACATAAAGGATGTCACTGGCAAAGACACCAAGAGAGCACTCACCATGCTTAACATTGATGGAAGCCCGACTCTAGACCCAATGGCCATAGCCAACATTTTTAACAATGCCTTTACAGACGTTAGCAGTGTCCTCCCCCCTGATTTTTTTCACGGTCTCTGCCCCCACCCCCAACCCCCGGTCTGTGATGCTCAGCAATAGGCTCCCTTCCCCTTTCACTTTAAAGAGGTTATTAAATACGAGGCTAGACAGTGCATATGCAAAGTACTCGGTAGATCAAGATTCAGTGGGGACAATCTAGATCTCAGATTTCTTGCCCTCACCCTTGAGGAAACTTGTACACCTCTTACCAAGATTCTGAACCTTTCTCTAAGACTTGGGCAATTCCCCCAAAAATGGAAACAGGCCCTAGTAACCCCAGTGCACAAAGGTGGAGATAGAACACACCACATGAACTACAGGCCAATCTCCGTTCTACCTCCTCTATCGAAAGCACTAGAACGTATAATTGCAGATCAACTTGTGGAATACCTGGACAAATGCAATATTCAATGTCCCCAGCAGCACGGCTTTTGTAAAGGTCATAGTACTACCACTGCACTGTTAAAATTCACTGGTTTCATACATAACTCACTCAACCAAGGCCATCTGGCAGGTACTGCCTTCATCAACCTGACAAAGACCTTTGATACTGTGAACCACTCACTGCTACTCGGGCAATTATCACTCACAGGGGTGTTGAATGATGTTGTCAGCTGGTTCAAAAGTTACTTAGAAGACCGCTTGCAGCAGGTCATGATAACCAATGTCCTCTCCGAAAGGAAGCCAGTCCATTCCAGAGTGCCTCAGGGATCTATACTAGGGCCTCTTCTCTTCAGTATCTTCTTGAATAACCTCCCTTGAGCCTGCCAAGAACAGATTCTGCTCTACGCAGACGATGCCGTGATCTACTCTAGTAACCCCGACCCTAAGATCCTCCAGGATAACCTTCAACACAGTTTCTCGGAAGTAGAAAAGTGGTTCAGCACTCAAAAACTGGTGCTAAATTATAAAAAGACCAAAGTGATGCTTTTTAACAATGCCCATAAGAAATGCAAGTCCAAACCCTTGATCTTCACAAACTGCGTTGGCACCCTGCTTGAACAGATACATTCCTTCAAATATCTAGGGGTCACTGTTGATAGCTCACTCACCTACTCGCAACATACTGATAATGTAGCCCGAGCTGTCGACATAAAGATTTGCCTATTCCACCGGCACAAGCATAGCCTGACTCCCAAGGCACTAAGAATAGCAATTTTCAGCTCTGTCATTACCATCACCGATTATGGGCTGGTTGTTTATGGCTCTGCCTCTGCTACATCCCTTCGCAGGATCACTTTTGCTCTTAACAAGCATGCAGACTCCTTATTGGGACTGCCCGCCTCACACACACACACACACACACACACACACACACACACACGTAACCTATGTGCTCAGACCGGGTGTCTTCAATTATTCGGCTGGATCCAATATCAAACCTACGTACTTGCCAGGAAGGCATACCTTGGATTGCTACCCCCTGGGGTCCAACAGCTCCTTAGCCCTTGTCACAGTATGCAACATCAGCAACTCAGGTCTTTACTGCTCCCAGATGCCGCACCACCTTACATTAGTGGTCTTTCACTTAGAGTCCCCCTCTGGCTCAACTCCCTGGGTAGGGACATCTCTGCTGAGTCAAAACTCGGCCCTTTCAAACACAAACTCCTGGCAGCATCTATTAGCAAACAGTATATGTGACTGCTGCCCTTAGCAGCCTTCTGCTTATGTTATCTTTGTTCTTATACCTTTCGGCACTTTAACTCTCGGCACTTCATTTCAGTGTTACCCTCGAGCCTTTTCCCCTCCACCCCTCACCCCTGCTTCTTCTCTGCTCATGCATCTTCATGCTCTTCCCCTGCTCCTCCCCACCTTCCACCCCCACCCATTTCTCTTATCTTATGCCACCGCTTTTGCAACCCTCTTCCCCTCCTCCCCTTCTACGTTTCTCTCTCTCTTACCTTCTCCCCCACCCATATTACTCTCTCTCTCTCTTGGGTTTTTAACAAGGCCTGCTAGGCAGCCCCCACCCCTGGCTAAACACCGCCTCTTCTCCCTCTACTATTAATTTGCCTCCCTCCCCCTTCACTTTGCCAATGTTCCCCCTTCTCTCTCTGCGCTCACCCCATTCCCCTCCTTCCAACTCCACCTCCAGTCATCTCTCTATCTCCTATCATATCCTTTGCAACTCCTCTCCTTCCCTATCCACCTCCTGCACAACTCTTCTCCTTCCCCCCTCTCATTTCTCCCGTCCCACACCTTACACCCCATTACTTTCTCTCCTAGATTTTGACAAGACCTCCTAGGCTGCCCACTCCTCTAGCCCCCTTTACTGTTTTATTGAGTAACATTCAGTGCTATTTTGATTGCTTTTAATGTATTAGTTTTTTTTAAGTATATTCTTGATGTCCGCTACTTTACTTGTCTATTGTTTACCTTGTTTTGTTTTTGTACTACTGATGTGGAACCTTTGTAAATGAGTTGTATCGCTGAAAGGTCATGTAATCCAAGACTAAATAAATAAATAAACATTCATCCTCAAAGGAGAAGTCCATGGCTTTGGTTTGGGTATCCTGGGCAAGGATGGTAGCCCTTAACCAGGAAAACATCTTTTTAAGGACACTGCATTAGCTGAAACTCTAGCTGGAATGTCACTAGCATCCACAGCAGTGCGTAAATGGTACTTAGTGGTGTCCAGGGCTGATCTTGCTATGACAACCATGTCCTGTGTCAGCTCACTATCTGCTCTTTCAGTAAATGCCAGAATTGTGTTCCACGGTACATTCTGGTACTGTGGTATATGTGCTGAATAAGCTGCTTGCCTAGTGAGTAGGGAAGCTGAAATACAGACTTTCTTGGCCATAGCATCCAATTTTTTTTAAGTGCTGAAATTTTCAGGAGGCTGTGCAGAGAGAGGGTGACTTTTGCTCTCTCACACACAGCAGCCTGGGACTACCCCTTGGTGATCAGGATGGGCATACAGATATTCCACCTCTCGTCTGTCAACGTGATATTTTCTTTCAATCTTTTTAACAATGGCTGCAGCTGAAGTAGGCATGGACATGACTTTTGATATGAGCTTCTTAAATGACCCGTGTAGGGGGACTAGCAACCTCCATGAAGGTGCTACCTCCATCATGTCCATAAAGTCAGCATCTTCTTTATCCTCCTTAGTTTCCTGCCCTGAGGAGAGATGTTGGGTGTATCGAGCATCTGTCTGCCAAATGAGGAAATGTCCTTTGGAGGAGAGCCAAAGCCTTGCTCAGGGGAATATTTTGGGGGGGGGCAGAAGTAATATGAGTCACCATGGAGAGGGGGAATGGAGCCACTGTTCATATTGGTATGATCTACAGACCTCCAGCACAGAAAGAGAAGTTAGATAGGGTACTGGTGGAAGCTAAGCTACTGGCAAGATAGCAGAAAAGGGGAAGGTGCTGTTGGCGAGGGATTTCAATCTGCCAGATATAGATTGGAGCCTCTGAGCTGCTGCTCCAGCTAGAAGCAGAGACATCTGGGATTCCCTGCAGAGGGCATTCCTCAGGCTACTAGTCAGTGAACTGCTCATAATGGTGCAGTACTAGACCTGGTTCTCACTGACAGGGACAGTGTTGTAGATGTCAAGGTGGGAGGCTGTGACAGGGTTGAATAGGACCCTGTCCCAGTTGTTATGGAGAGAAGAGATGCAGCAACAGGAGCAGCAGATGAGAGAAGAGATGCAGCAACAGGAGTAGCGATGGCTGGATGCCTTATAAGCTATCAAAGGTAGAGGATCCAGCACAGACCCAGATGAGCATGTAATAGTGACAAGGATTGCTCGTCCTATTAGGAAAAAGACATACAGGTTACCAGAGCGGTTAAGAGCTGATGTGGTTAAGGAAATACAAAAAAAGAAAGAATTGGGTATCACAGAGGAGTCGAGGAGTGCTTGGTCATCTCCCATGGTAGTTGTAAACAAAAAAGAAGGGGGTGTTAGAATCTGTCTTGATTTCAGGAAACTTAATCAAGTGTCAGAATTTGACAGTTATCCTATGCCCAGAATAGATGATTTGGAGAACAAGGGACACAGACACTGAAAGAAAAATTGCAGTTACATAAGAACTTACCATAACAGTAGATCTTCCGAGAGAGGTTCCTGCAGTAGGTCTTCACATAAAGGACTGCGTCCCCTGGCATCGGATCCGAATGGCAAACTTGTAGATGGCAATCATCAGCGGGGACCGCCCCGATGTCAGGTGACGTGACATCAGCCCGACTATAAAAGGGGCGGTCCCGCGCCATCTCTCCAGTTCTTTTCCACCGGAGACCTATAGAAAGGTAAGAATAAGATAGGAGTAAAGACTCCTAGGACCCTGCTTCCTCTCTAGACCCAAGGGCTGGGTAGGATGAAAAATAAAGGAAAAAACATCCAGGAGCTGGGGGAAGGTGGGAGGGAAACTAGACCTACTGCAGAAACCTCTCGCGAAGATCTACTGTTACGGCAAGTCTTTACGTAACTGCAATATCTTACTTCGAGAGGGTTCTTGCAGTAGGTCTTCACATATAGGACTGAATACCAAGCAGTCCCCTAAGTAAAGCTGAGGTGTGCATCCGGGAGGAGGAGAAGTTGCCATAGGGAATTATGACAGGAGGCCTTGCAAAACTGCAAGACCAAAACCAGTTCTGCATCTAGAGGCAATGTCCAGACTGTAATGCTTAGTGAAGGTGTGGACAGACGACCACGTGGCCGCTGCACAGATCTCTGCAGTAGACACATTCCTGAAAAAGGCAGTAGAGGTAGCCACGCTGCGGGTGGAGTGACCTTTGACTGCCCCCGGAAGGGTCTTCCCATATTTCATGTAAGAAGAATGGATGCAGTTGGCTAACCATCTGGAGATGGTTTGTTTGGAGATAGCCTTGCCTTGGCACTGGGGAGCAAAGGCTACAAAGAGTTGGTTGGATTTACGAATCTCTTTAGTCTGGTTCGTGTAGTACCTCAGAATCCGGTGCACATTCACAGTGTGAAGAAAGTATTCCCCCCTGTTGGAATGCTGGGGATAGTATACTGGTAATTCCACGCTCTGGTTCAGAGTGGTTTCTGAGACCACCTTGGGGAGAAAGGAAGGGTTAGTCTGAAGAACTACTCTGTCCCTATGAAAAATTAAATAGGATTCCTTACAGACGAAAGCCTGGAGCTCAGAGACCCTTCTGGCAGAAGTCACTGTGGCTAAAAATAAAATCTTCCAGGAGAGGAAGTGTAAGTCACAAGTAGAAGCTGGTTCAAATGGGGGTAAAGTCAGCTTCTCGAGCATGAAATTGAGGTCCCAGGGGGGACAGGGATTCCGAATCGGAGGTTTCAAGTGAAGGATGCCTTTCAGAAAGGTTTTGGTGACCTCCAACTGAGCCAAGGTTTTGCCCTCCACTGGGAGGTGGTAGGCCGACACCGCAGAGAGATGGACCTTAAAGGTAGAGTAGCTAAGGCCCGTCTCAGATAAACGTGTGAGGTACTCTAACACCTGGGCCGCCGAACATGAAAATAGGTCCCAGCCTCTTGCTTGGGCCCAGATCGAAAATCTTTTCCACTTCATGGCGTAAGTGGATCTAGTAGAGGGTTTTCTGGCTTCTACTAAGATATGTGCAACCTGCGAGGAGACACCATAGCGGGAAACCGCTATGTCCACAGGTGCCACGTATGAAGGTGGAGAGACTGGAGGCTCGGGTGCACCAGGGTGCCCTGCTCCTGTGTCAGAAGGTCGTGGGAAAACGGCAAAGGGACTGGAGGTTCTAGTGCCAGTTGTTGCAAAAGGGGAAACCAAATCTGGTGTGGCCAGAGAGGAGCGATAAGGATCACATGAGCTCCCTCCTGCTGAAGTTTCACCAGAACCTTCTGAATGAGAGGAAAGGCATAGAGAAACCTCCCTGTCCAACAGAGAGACAGTGCGTCTCACCAAAAAGCACCATGCTCAGGAACTAGCGAGCAAAAGTTGGGTAGTTTTACGTTGAACGGGGAGGCAAACAGATCTAACTCTGGTCGACCCCATCGAAGAAGGAGTTCTCGACCACTACTGACTTTAGCTCCCACTCATGAGCCCTGGCCACTGATCGACTGAGACTGTCTGCCAGGACATTGCTTATGCCTAGGACGTGGACTGCTGTCAAGAAAAGGCTGTGCTGGATCACCCAGTACCAGAGCCTCATTGCTTCTCTGCAGAGAGGGGATGACCGGGTTCCTCCCCGTTTATTGATATACCAGACTGTGGACATGTTGTCCGTCTCAACCAGAAATGATCCCGGTACCAGGAGATACTGGAACGCCTGGAGAGCGTAGAGAACCGCCCTGGTCTCCAGAATGTTGATGTGAAGCATAAGCTCCTGGTCGGACCAAGACCCTTGTGTCTTGTGTACTCCCAGATGGGCTCCCCAGCTCAAGTCTGAGGCATCCGTGGTGAGGATTTGGTTGGAAAAGGGGAATGAAAAGGTGTTCCCATCGAAAGGTTGGAGAGATCCTGCCACCAGCGAAGATCTCTCTGTAGGCTGCTGGAGATCATGACTTTTTGGTTCATGTCATCCATCCTCTGATTCCACTGGACTCGGAGAGACCAGTGGGTGACCCTCATGTGATGTCTGGCCTGGGGCACTGTTGAAATGGCCGCTGCCATCAGTCCCAAAAGACAGAGCACGGCATGTGCTGGGATCCATCGAGCCTGAGCCATGAGAATAGCCTAAGAAACAAAAGTCTCGTCTCGATCCGATAGCAGAAAAGCCTTGCTCTGAACTGTATCTATTACGGCTCCAATGAAATAGAGTCATTGAGATGGTACTAGCTGGGACTTGGGAAATTGACCGTGATACCCAGAAGTGAGAACAAGTTCAGAGTGTAAGAGAGGGACTCTTTCAGGCTGGTAGGAGAGGGTGCTGCGAGGAGCCATCCAGGTATGGGAAGACATAAATGCCCTGGCGGCACAGGAACGTTGCCACCACTGCTAGACATTTCATGAACACCCGAGGGGCCGAAGAAAGGCCAAACGGGAGCACCCGAAACTGGAAGTAGTTCTCCATAAAAACAAAATGGAGAAAGTGGCGGTGGGCCGGGAGGATAGGGATGTGCAGGTAGGCATCCTGCATATCCAGGGAGCACAGCCAGGAGTTTGGATGGAGCAGGGGGAGGAGCCCCTGAAGAGTCAACATCCGAAACTTCTTGTACTTGACGGAAGATGTTTAGTGTGCTGAGGTCCAGGATCGGTCTCAGGTCGCCCATTTTCTTTGGGACTAGAAAGAAGTAGGAGTAAAATCCCCTTCCTATTTGGTTTGGAGGGACGGGTTCTATGGCCTTCTTTAGAAGAAGTGTCTGGATCTCTTGAGAGACAAAGGGGACCTGATCCCATGGATAGAAAGACTGTCCCAGTGGCAGAGAGGCTGGGATCTCGAGAAACTCAATCGAATGACCTCGCTGGATGAGTTGAAGTACCCAAGACTCTGTGGTGATGAACCTCCAACCCTCCAGGTGGAGGCCGAACCTCCCTCCGACCGGTTCCTCCTGACTTAAGGGAGGAAGCGGAAGGAGGGGAAAGGAGTCAGGACACCAAGGGGAAGGGAGCTTTTGCCCCAGAGGCTGGTTTGGGGAACTTAGCCTGTGGGGTTTGAGCTCCTGAGCCAGGGGCGCGTCTTTTCCCCTGACGCTTAGCCTGGTTCTTATTCCACCTTCTTTGGCGGCGAGAGGGCTGCTTTTTCTGACCCGCCCTGTACATACAGCGTACATCTCTTAAGGAGTGTTCACTCTCCTGCAGTCCTGTGATAATATCTTTGGCATCGCTGCCAAAGAGGCCGGAACCCCTAAAAGGGACGTCCAAAAGGGAAGACTGCACATCCTGTGCCAGGCCTGCTATCCGGAGCCAGGAGAGCCAGCAGAGACCGATCCCCGTGGCTGCTGCTCAAGCCACTGAGTCCACAGAGTCGTATGTTGCTTGGAGCGCGTGACGACACGAGGACTTGCCCATCCTGACCTTGTTCAGGAGCTTCTTCCTAAGATTTTCATCCTGAACCTCAAGGAGGTCCCTTTCCAGCTCTGAAAGTGAAGCTTTTTGGAAAGCAACCATGTGCGAGACATAGTTGAGGGATCGAATAGCACAAGAGAAAGAAGAGTAGATCTTTCATCCGAACTGGTCTAACTGACGAGAGTCCTTGTCTGGAGGCGAAAAGCTCAGGTGTTTTGGTTGGGCTGACCAGTCGTGAGCGGCAGTGGTTACCATGGAGTCAGCCTTTGGATGGGCGGTGAGATGCTGAATCCCTTCCGGGGGATAATAAGTCCTGTCTGCCTTTCTGGAGACCGCTGGTATGGAGGACGGCTGTTGCCATATCGTAGTCACCAAATCCTCATGGGGTCCCATCCATGGGGGGATGGGGACAGGATCAGACATAGCAAGATCCAGGTGCTCCACCAGTCTTTTTCATTGCGGATCCACCTCTTTCGAAGGCCAGCCTCCAGCTGACTGTATTGAGTGTAAGAGGTCTTCGAAGGAAGGGTCCTCTGGGGGAGACTTGAGTGACTTCTTAGGAGGGACCTCAACAGGAGATCTGGGATCCGAAGGTTCGGAGTCAGACTCTGTGTCGGAGGGCTCGGAGCCACTGGGGATGGGAGGACCCACCCCAGCAGATCCCACAACTAAAGAACCCGAGGCTCTGCCGGAAGGAGGCGGTGGGGGGGGCCCTAGGTAGGGAATACCCCACAGACTGCCTGAGCTCCGATAGTAGCTGAGTTCTGGCCTCCTGCCGCCATTGGGGGGCCGACTCACAGTCTGGCGCCGGGGGTGGCGGAGGAGGAGGCTGGAAGTTTGGGTAGTCTAGGTACTGAGGGTACTGCCAGGATGGGTAGTGGTAACCCGGCAAAGTTTGAGGGTAAAAAGAGTACCCAGGGTACCCCGGCGTCAGATGTCCCTGAGTCGGGTATCCCGGCGTTGGGTATCCTGGTGCTGGGGGCACATGGCCTGGCGTCGGATACTGTGGAGCCAACGGTGGGCCGCCCAGAGGCGGGACAATGGGTTCTGAACCCAGAGACCCACCGGGAGGATGTGGTCCTGCCGGGGGAAGTGCCATGGTGCCCTTAGGGGGTGCGGGATCTGGGAGGGCCCCCGAAGGTCCTGAGGTAGGAGGCTCCATAGAAGGATCCCCGGCCGGCGACGGACTTATGTCCAGGGACGGTGGTAGGCCTGGCAAGGGGGGGGAGGTCCGGGAGGATCCCCGATGGCAGGTCCAAGGGCAATCCTTCTGGAAGAAAAATCAGAGGATTGGGTGGCGAGTCTGTGGGCTGAATGACCCGGTGGGACGATGGGTTGCTCTGCCACTCACTCTGTCCAGCGTCGGGGGAGACAAACTGGAGCCTGACAGGAGAGTGGAGAGATCTGGGCAGGTGACAGAGGAGCCGTCGTCCAACTGAACGAACCACACCAAGCTAGTGGTGGCCAGGAGACCACTGCTAGGCTGATCGGCTGGAGCCATGCCCCCTTCGACGGGGTCAAGGGGTGTCTTATTGGCTAGGCAAGGCGACTTAATGGATACCTCAAGAGAGGCTACCCCTGGCTGCCCGCTCACCTCGGCAGGAGGGGGAGAAGGTGCCTGGCCCAAAGAAGCAGACGGGGCACTGGCTGAAGTACTCACGGTTGCGGAAGGCCTCCTACGTGGTGATGGACTCCGGTCCCGGCACTTCTCCTTGCCTTTCTTCTTTTCCGGGGCCGGTGATGATGACCTATCCCTCAGTTCCTGGAGCTCCTTTTCCATCTACGCCAGTCATCAGGTCAGGAGGTGGGTCTCGAGGGTCTGCTTGCACCTGGTTCGGGTTGCCTGATTGAAGGCCTGGCAGATGGAATACTCCCCGGTATTGTGCTTGGAACCAAGGCAGAGGAGACAGTGGGAATGGTCGTCCCCGTGCGGGATTTGGGCGCTGTACTTTGAGCACTTCTTCTTCTGTCTAGAAGACATCAAATGGTAGGTAACTCAAAGAGAAAATTTACTATGAGGCGAAGAAAAACTTCATAAAGCAAGTGATGCTTGATCGCTGTTCTATGCGTGCCGAATGTACTGCGTCTCATGGAAAGAAATGAAAATTACGTACTCTACCGTAATTCTTGATCTTCTTGACGAGTCTCCACCACTCATTCACACTATTGGGATCTGCGCGAGGCACTAGGACCCATCGGGAGCAAACTTTTGCTGGGGAGTCGACGCCAGATGGCCATGAGCCCTCAGCTGCCATGCAATGGCTATCCTGCATCAACTCCCCAACCGCCTCAGTACCTTTTTTACCAAGGAGGTGCAGCGTAACTGACCTAGAAAGGTAGTCTAACCTAAAAACCGGACATAAGATAGTCCGGACGACCCGTGTAAGAAGGGTCAACAAAGAAGTCTTCAAGGCCTAAAGATTTGAGGGAGTGAAGACCAACAAGAGAGGTGAGCTCAGGGGATGGAGGGTATGCGTGTGAATGAGTGGTGGAGACTCGTCCAAGAAGATCAAGAATTACAGTAGGTACGTAATTTTCATATCTTCCTGGACATAAGTCTCCACCACTCATTCACACTATTGGGAGAGTACCGAGCTAATAATCCCCCGAGAGGGCGGCAGGAGAAACCAAGAGCTCACGTTTCTTAAGACAGGAGTCCATTAAGGATGGCTCTGCCAAAAGAAGAATGTCGTCTGGCATGGACATCGAGTGCATAATGCTTAACGAAAGTATGCACTGAGCTCCAGGTGGCTGCATTGCAGATGTCTGCAATGGGCACGTTGCAGATTTCCGCTAGGGATGCCGCTACCGCTCTGGTAGAGTGAGCGTAAACTCTACCTTCCAACTTAACCTGCACCACGGAATAGCAGTGACGAAGGCACACCACTAGCCATGCTGAGATACATCTAATAGTGACAGGTTGACCCAGCCGGGCCTCACTGAAGGAAACGAACAGTTGCTGGGCTTTACGAAAATCCTTGGTTCTATCTAAGTAGAAACGCAAGGCCCTCTTAACATCCAGAGAATGAAGAGAGCGTTCCCCTTCATTTTGGAAGTCCGCAAAATAAGAGGGAAGGACCAAAGGTTGGTTAAGATGAAATTCTGACACAACCTTAGGAAGAAATTTAGGATGACTACGAAGGACTACTTTGTCCTTATGGAACACAGTATACGGAGGGTCTGTGACCAGGCATGTCTCTCAGAGACCCTACGGCTGAGGTAATGGCCACTAGGAAGGCAGTCTTCCAGGTGAGGAACTTTAGTTCACAGGTAGCTAGAGGCTCAAAGGTTTCCGAGTGAGCATGTCTAGCACAAGATTAATGTCCCAGGCTGCAACAGGACGTCTTGTAGGAGGTCTGGTGTGCAGAATGCCCTTAAGAAATCTCTTAACCATAGGTAACTGAGCCAGTGAAAGAGAAAAAAACGGCTCATGATATGCTGAAATGGCACTAAGGTGAACTTTAACTGTAGAGTACTGGAGACCTGAATTTGAGAGGTCCAAAAGGTACTCTAATACTTTATCTGGAGGGTAGGAAAAGGGATTCAAAGAGGACTTTTCACACCAGAGGGAAAATCGCTTCCACTTAGCCATGTAAGTTTTCCGAGTGGCTGGCTTCCGCGCAGCCAGAAGGATATCAGAAACTCTTCGAGAGACATTGAACGATTTACTTTACCTCTTCAGGAGCCAAGCGTGAAGGTGAAGAGATCTCAGATTGGGATGGACCACCGGTCCCTGAGTTAAAAGGTTCATCTGCAGGGGAAGTGGTCTCGGAGGAACTGCCAATATACTGTTGAGAAGTGGAAACCATAGTTGTCGAGGCCAAAACGGAGCAATGAGAATCATCGTGTCTCCCTGAGACTTGAACTTGAGGAGTACTCTGAATTAGAGGAAGAGGCGGAAAGGCGGAAAGAAAGCGTTTTGTCCACCGCAGCCTGAACACATCCTGACAAAAAATGCCAGGCCCTGGATTTCTGGAGCAGAAGAGAGGCAGTTTTGTGTTGAGGTGGGGCGACAAAAGGTCCAGGTCCGGGTTCCCACTCTTGAATAGTGACTGAACTATGGTTGAGTCGAGACCACTCGTGAGGATCTGTCTCTGTTCTGCTGAGACGGTCTGCCAAGTGTTCTGTACACCTGGCAGGTAGACTGCTTTAATTAGAGCCTTGTGCTCTAAGCACCATTCCCAGACCCTCAGCTTCTGTGCATAAGGGTAAGAATGAGCATCGCCTGCTTGTTGATGTAATACATCACTGCTTTGTTGTCCGTTTGGAGGAGAGAATATTCTTGAGACAGAGAATGTCCTTCAAAGCTCGGACCGCATAAAGGACGGGCTCTCATTTTAGGACATTTATGTGAAGCTGGGACTCGAGTTGAGTCCACACACCCTGAGTGTGGAGAGCCTGACAGTGAGCTCCCCACCCCATTAGTGAGGCATCTGTGGTAATGGAGATCTGATGGTCCAGAGGGCAAGGGTATCCCTGCAGGAGATTGTCCTCTTGAGATCACCAGGTGAGAGATCCTCTAAGGTTCTGTCACCTTGATGGGATAGGACTGCTTGGTGAGTGGTTGGAGACCACTGAGTACTGAGTATCCACTGGGTGGTTCTCATGTGCAGACAGGCCAGAGGTACAGTGAACACTGGCGATGCCATGAGGCCCAGCATCCGTTGCATTGAGGCGCTGTAACTGACCTGTTCTCTCCGATGTAACGGGCCATCTGAAGGATATCGTTCCTTCTGTCCTCTGGGAGAAAAGCCTTCGCACAGGATGTGTCCAGAAGGGTCCCTATGAAAAAGGAGCCTCTGGGAGGGCTGCAGCTGTGATTTCTTGAGGTTTAGCAGGACTCCCATGGACGTAAGGAGGTGAGAGGCCGTCTCTACGGCATCCAGAGTCCCTTGCCTGGAAGGACTTGCCAGAAGCCAATCGTCCAGAGAAAGGAACACCTGTATTCCGAGTTTTCTGAGGTGTGCTGCGAGAACTGCACAACACTTTGTAAAAACTTTCGGCACCAAGGATAGCCCAAAAGGCAGGACTCTGAACTGATAATGTTGTCCCAGAGCCACAAACCTCAGGAATTTGCGATGCCTCGGGTGAATGGGAATGTGCTGGTAAGCATCCTGCATGTCTAGGGAGGCTAACCAGTGCGTGCTGATGAAGCAAGGGTAACAGGGTTCCTAGATAATCATTTGAATTTCTCCTTGGGGAGAAATTTGTTTAGCTTTCTGAGATCTAGAATGGGCGCAATCCCCAGACTTCTTTGGAAGCAGACAGTAATGAGAGTAGAACCCGTGTTTCGTTGATGCAGCGGCAAGTTCTACTGCCCTGTTGTTTAGAGAGCCCTGAATCTCAAGCGGTGAGAAGGTCTGACTGAAGGGCAGACAGCCTGAGCGCTGTTTGGGAGGACAATCCGGAGGGTTTCCACAAAATTGAGTGAGTACTCCCTCATGGATTATCGAAGGACCCATTTGTCTGAGGTTATGTACTTCCACTGGTTGTAGAAGTGCATCAGCCGACCTCCCACTGGAGAGGAAAAAGTCCACCTCGGGCAGTTGAGGTGGGACTTGAGCCAACAATTCATAAGGTGGCTAGGCGCCTTGGGCCTTGACGCTCTGCTGCGCCTTCTTTTGAGGTTGGGCAGGTTGGTTCTTATGGAAACTTCCTTTGCCTCTGCCTCGAAAGGACTGGCGGTTATGAAACCTGGCGTTTACTGGCATGCCCTCGAGAGGGGCAGGAGGGGTCTAGCCAACTAATGGCTGACTTAGTCTTTGTGTAGCTTCTAGAGCTTGCTCGACCTGAGGACCAAAAAGAAATGCGCCATCAAGGGGCAATGCCATTACCTGCGTTGCGCGCATCACTGGTGAAGCCCGGGCGCAGCCAGGAATGGCGGCGGTTGGAAATACCAGCAGCTGCTGAACGGGAATCGGAGTCGAAAGCATCCATGGCTGCTTTAACCTGTTGGTTGTTAGATTCAATACCCCTGGTAATGGTTTGAAGAAGCTCTGGTTTTGAATCCGACTCCGGAAGAGCTTCAACCATTTGCTTGAGAGAGTGCCACAGGATATACTCATACTGAGAAAAATAGCCTTGGTAACTGGCAATACGCATACTTAGGGTAGAAGCAGCAAAGACTCTCTTACCTAAGGTGTCTATCTTATGAGATTCCTTGTTAATAGGTCGAGCTGTAGTGGTTTGAGGAAGGACGACATTATCATTCTCTGCAAGGACTACAATAGGATCCGCAAAGTCTTGGGATGCCAAAATGGGACGATCCTTGGGGGCTGAATATTTTCTATCAATGGATTTAGCCACCGATGAAGAGAGAGCAGGATTATTCCATACCATTTGAGACAGCGTCTCGAAGGAAGGCTGAATCGGAGGAGTCAAATCCGTAGGGATCTCCGAAGCGTGAAGGTATTGGAGTCTTAGCAATTTCCCAGGATCGATGTCTGTAGTCTGGAGAGAAAGTGTGGAAATCATATTCTTCAGCAGAGACTTAAATGACAGGTCCTCGACCACAGGCTCTGCAGCAGTAAAAGATCCTGCTTCGTCCACCTCATCGCCCAACTGAAGGTCTGGGTCAGGCTCAACATCATCTCCTGACAGTCCAGGAGGGACTGTATGGACAGGAAAGGGATGAAAGCCAGAAGAGGAAGGAGGAAAAGAGACAAAAGGAAAGTCCCCGAGAGCCCCCGGCGTCGAGAACGACGCCGAGGAACCACTTGGTGCTGAAAATGGCGCCAAGAAGCCGCACGGCGCCAAGGACGGCGCCACGGCACTGCACGGCATCAAGATGGCACCGCGCGGCAGCACGGTGCCGCAAGCGGACGCTGAAGCCACTTGCGGAGCTGTGCATGACACTGCCGGGCACGGCAGGCAACGCCGCAAATCCGTGCAGCGCCACGGGAGACGCCGAGGATGGCGCCGCGAAGCCACACGGCACCGAAGGCGCTCCCAGAGACCGAAAAACAGGTTTTGAAGGAAACAGAGCAGGAGATAAGGGCATCGGTGTGGCCCCCTGCGCCCAAGCTATGTGGGGGGGGGGGACACCTAAGCACGGGATCGACAGCACCAAAGAAGGTGCCGCGCGACCAGGAAAGTCCAACCACCCTACCTCGTCGCCCAGAGAGCCCGAAGGCCCACAAGCAACCGAGCCAGGTAGCCGAACCAACCTCCGAGCCCACTGCTCCATAAGAGCAGCCCACTGATGAAACTGCTCATCTGAAGACCTACCTGCGGGCGGGGTAGGACTCTGATGTCAAAGACATTGGCTACGAGAAGCCGCTGTTGGTGACTCCGAAGGAGGAGACCGGCAACTAGCCCCGATAACCGAACGTCTGCGCGCAGACGTATCAGAGGGCGACCTCGAGTGATGCCTTCTCTTTTAGACCTGCGGGCGAAGAAGAGCTTGAGACCAGCGGTGCCGAGAATGCAACGCTTGGCTTTTATGCTCTGCGGGGACCGCCCATCCCCCTGGGCATTGGACAGACCATTGTCAGACCCCCCTTCCGGAGAAGGCGGCGGACCGGACCCAGCCCGACTGACTGAACAGCTTTCATACGAAGTCTCCCTAACGTCACCTGACCTGCTCATGGTCGACTCCGTCAGTGTAGGCTGAGACTTCTTTATCGTTTTTATTTAAAAATAAGAATAACTTAAGCGATACTGTATCGAGATAATACTACAAAACAATAAAAACTGAAAACTATGCTGCTAGTTTGAAGTTTGACTCCCGACAGACGAGCGACGTCGTCACTGAAGCGCACTCAACGGCGGGGAAAAAAGGAACTGAGGCGGTTTGGGAGTCGACGCCGAGATAGTCATTGCCACGCGAGCTAAGGCTCGCGGCGCCGTTCCTCGCGGCGCCATCTCTGGCGTCGACTCACCAGCAAAAAGCTTGCTCCCGATGGGTCCTAGTGCCTCCGGCGCAGATCCCAATAGTGTGAATGAGTGGTGGAGACTTATGTCCAGGAAGATCTGGAGAGTGGCGCGGGACTGCCCCTTTTATAGTTGGGCTGATGTCACGTCACCTGATGTTGGGGGCGGTCCCCGCTGATGACTGCTATCTACAAGTTTGCATTTCGGACCTGACGCCAGAGGGCGCAGTCCTATATGTGAAGACCTACTGCAGGAACCCTCTCGAAGTAAGATCTTTATTTTTATTTTGCCTATGTACATAGTTATTATGAACAAGTTTTATTTATTTATTAATTAGATCATCGGATTACAGACCTTTGAGTAATAGACTCATTTACAAAGGCACCTCGTCAAGAGAGCAATACATCACAGCAAACAAACAGTACAGTACATAATGCTTAGATTAAAAAAGCAACCAGTGTTACAGGCATTCACTGGTTGTACACGCTTGGTGACAGGTAGATCACAGTAGTCATAATATAGGTACAAGAGTACTACATCAAGTAATTTATTTATTTTATAATACTGCTAGTGTAAATAAATAATTTTTGGTGAATTCTACAACTGCTCCTGGTTTTTCCTATGCTTCCTGACCTGTGCCTCGACGACAGAGGCCACACAGTAGCAGTATTTTATTCATGAGACATGAACAGGTACATATCCCTTGAGCTAGCACTCATTTTCAATGGACACCTTAGCAACAGAGGATATTACAAAGTTTCTTAGTTACAGGGTTACATATTTACATGGATTACATAGTTTCCATGGTTGTGTAGTTAATTTTTGTACAGTGACAGACCATAAAACAAGAAGCTAGGTAGGAAGATGTAAACGTTAGCCAAGTCAAAAATGACAGAGGCTGCAATCAGGCAGCAGGAGCTGGTCAGATATCCCATGGTTGGGAGGGTGGGAGGATGGCAATGGGGGGGGGGTACCTGTGGTCTCTGTACAGTGTGGCTCAATATAAGGATCAAAACACACAAGGACGAGGGTCCTGGACTTCAGGAGGGCAGATTTTTATAAAGATGGGCAAATGCCTCAGGGTTGACCTGGCGGGGGGATGACCTGGGTTGGGGAAGCTAAAAGGGGGCATAGTGAAGGCAACAAACCCCTGCTTTAAGCAAGTAAGCAAAAGCAAGAGGAAAGAGAGACTGCTGTTGTTCTCAAAAGAGGAGGCAGAAAAGGTAAGGGTTATGTTCCTCGGCAAAACTAGGCAGAGTGGTGACTCCCTGGATGTAAAGCTGCTCTCCTTAATGCTTGATGCAGTTCTAACTCCCATAACAAAAATACTCAATATGTCTCTGTGTCAAGGGCAGTTCCCTTCCCTGTGGAAAAGGGCGGTCATAACTCCAGTACACAAAAATGGTGATTGCACCTCTACTATTAACTACAGGCCAATCTCCATCCTCAACTTATTGAATACCTGGACTCGCATCACTTACTGTGCAAGCAACAGCACAGTTTCAGGAAGGGTCATAGCACAACCACCACCCTCCTGGAGTATACCTCCTTTATCCATGATGCCCTTGACCAGGGTGCCTTGGCCGGGTCTGTCTATATCGATCTAACCAAGACTTTTGATACTGTTAATCACCCTATGCTAATAAACTCCCTCCTCTTTGTTGGTATATCCCACAAGGCTGCTGGCTGGTTCTCCTGCTATCTCCATGGACGTACACAGCAAGTGAAGATAAATAACACCCTATCCTCAAGTCTTCCTGTCCGATTGGGTGTCCCTCAAGGATTCATCCTTGGTCCACTCTTTTTCTGTCTGTACTTAAACTCCCTTCCTATGGTCTCCACTGGCCATCTCCTCCTCTATGCAGATGATGCAGTGATCTTTAGTCATCATCCAGACCCCACACAGCTTCAATTGTCCTTACAGGACTCGTTCACTGAAATCGAATTGTGGTTTACCTCCTACAAGCTAGTCCTTAACTATAAAAAAACAAAGGTTATGCTATTCGCCCACCCACAACATAAACATTACCGGACCACCCTGTCTATACAAAGTTCCCAGGGTTCTGCTCTGGAACCAGTCACTTGCTTTAAATATCTGGGGGTCACCCTCGACTCTGCCCTTTCCTTCCATGAACATATAGCACAGACATGCTCCGCAATAAATATCAGAATTGGCCTCCTGTATAAACTCAGACCCTGCCTCCCTCCAGACGCTCTACGACTAGCCATCCTCTAGCTCCATCCTTTCCCTGGTAGACTATGGAATAGTCATCTATGGTGCCGTCTCAGACTCTGCCCTATCCCTGATAAAACGTGCTCTGAATAAGGCCTGCCAGCTAGCCACAGGCAGTGACAGTCTCATGCACACTTGTGAACTCTACCAACGATCATCCTGGCTCAACTTTCAGGGGTGGCTATTTTACCAGATCTGCCTACTGGCCAAAGAAATCCAACAGGGGCTATCTCCCCCCCCCCCGGGCTGTCTCTCACTTCTCCAACTCAGTCCACCCAAATGGTCCACCAGACTCTCTGACACTACTGCGTTTCACATCCCCTTTGTTAAAACCAACGCTGGTCAAAGGTCCTTCCGTTACAGGGCTCCACTTTGGATGAACCAAATCCCTGGTCCTACCCTATCAACACCAAAGCTGGGACCTTTTAAAACTGAGTTACGAGACTATGTCATGTCCAGCTCCAAATGTGACTGCTGAAAACCCCTATGGTGTTGATCTAAGTGTATGCGCTAAGTGCTTGTTATGAAATATGCTTCTGTATTTTTCTCTCTGTAGTTGTTCTCATTATCTCCTGTATTTGACTTTGTTTCCTTGTATGACATGGAGCCTTTGTAAATGAGTCCCTGACTCAAAGGGTTGTAATTCCTAGACTTTAATAAATAATAAAATAAAATAATAAAAGGGTAGCATTCAGAAGGTTTAAGGAGACCCAGGAGGAGGAGGAGGATAGGAAGGTGTATCGGGGAAACAGAGGAAAGCAGGGAAAGCAGTAATGAGCACGCAGGTGCAAACTGAAGACAGAATAGCCCAGGCAGTAAAGAAAGGGGACAAAACATTTTTAGGGCTGCAGTGGGTGTAGCCCTGCAGACCTCTTGCTATCAGAAAAGGACCCAGTACTTTCCTTCTGACCGAACATGTTGGAGTTGCAACACAGTTGCCTCCACGTCCGTGAAGCACTCTCTACGCTGTCTCCACTGTCAGTTGCACTGGACAATTTTTACTCTGTCAGAAGTCACGGAGAAACATGGCACACTCCGCCATTTCCAAGATGGCCACCAAACTGTACTGCACATGAACAACCACTAGCGCAAGCGCAGCAGACAGCGGTGGTCATGGACACGGCGGAGTGTGCCATGTTCCACCGTGACTGCTGATTGTTTTTTTTTTAATTATGGATATCCCCCACCTTACCCTCCCTCTCAGCACCCCCCAAAACATAAAGACACTGGGGGTGCCCAATCACACAGTGTCACACTCCACATATGCTGTGACAGTCCCCCTTTTTTAATATATATATATATATATATATATATATATATATATATATATATATCATTTTCTCCTCACCAGACCCTACCTCTCAGCACCAACCCCCCAAGAAATATAACAGTGACACTGGGGATGCCCAATCCCCAGTGTCGAATTGGCAATCCTCTGTCATGTTTTTTTGTTTTTCACCTATAAAAGGAAAACGGCCATCAATGTCTTTTGTGGCCATTCCTGACCCCTCCATACGACCCTCCCACCAGCACCCACCTCCCACACCCCCAAGCCCTTACTTACCCATCAGGGGTCCAATGCCATACTCCTCTCTGGACCGCAGACATATCTTCACTCTTCAAAGCAAGACCACGAATTGAAAAAAGAGGTATGCGGTTCAGCGTATTTCAATGGGAACTTAGTGGCATAACTTGGCCATTTTCGTATATTTTTGGCCCAAATTTTCAACAAGCTTTTTTTGGGACTCCGACGCATGAACAGTTGCACTGACATCACAAAAATCTGTCCCAAAAGGTGATTAAATCAAAAGCTGAACATTTCCTTTTCCCTTGTTCATGAGGTAGGGTCATAAGAAGGCTATGTTGAAAATCTGGTGTACAAATATTAAAAAAAAAAAACAATAAAGTAATGAACCTACGTTGAATTTTGCAAATGCAGACTCCTAAATTTGGCAATTTTTAATATGTTTACCCCAAATTTACAACATAGCCATATTTTATAGCTCCTCATGTATGTGACAGCTGTCATTTTTCAAATCCTGGCCAAAACGTTTTTTTGTTTTTTTTTTACATACCAAAAGATGATTTTGCGGTCCCTATGTGAAATCACCTTTCGGGCAGGTGTTGAACATTTTCTCTGCCCTTGTTCATGAGGTGGGGTCATAAGAAGGCTATGTTGAAAATCTGGTGTACAAATATTAAAAAAAACAATAAAGTAATGAGCCTACATTGAATTTTGCAAATGCAGACTCATAAATTTGGCAATTTTCAATATGTTTACCCCAAATGTACAACATAGCCATATTTTACAGCACCTCATGAATGTGACAGCTGTCATTTTGCAAATCCAGGCCAACATTTTTTTTTTACATCCCAAAAAGTGATTTTGCGTTCCCTGCAAGAAATCACCTTTTGGACAGGAGTTGAAAGTTTTCTCTGACCTTATTCATGAGGCAGGGTCATAAGAAGGCTATGTTTTTAATTTGGTGTAAAAATATTTTAAAAAACACAAAGTTATGAGGCTATGTTGAATTTTGCAAATACAGGCTCATAACGTTGGTAATATTCAATATTTTAACCCCAAATTTTCAACATAGCCATTTCTTTATAGCACCTCATGAATGTGACAGCTGTCATTTTTCAACTCCTGCACAAAATGTGTTTTTGCATCCTGAAAGCTTGATTTCTCAGTCCCTGTGCAAAATCAATTGATATGTTTTTGTACATTTTGTGATTATTTAAAAATTTTTACAACACAGGATTGCCTTGTAAATAGGGACTTTTTGAACCCTAATGGTAAATTTCTCTGTATAAATAAAATTTTACTACTACTACTACTACCTTTAGACCAGGAGTTGAACATTTTCTCTGCCCTTCTTCATGAGTAAGGGTCATTACAAGGTTATGTTGAAAATGTGGTGTAATAATATCATGAAACAGATTTAACCCCAAATTCTTTGGCTGCAACCCTATCTGCTCTGGCCAGAGTTTGTTTAGGTATGTATATGGAAAGGGGAAGATCAGGGGAGGGTTTATAAGGCTAAAAAGAGAAGGGGGGATTGTGCAGAGGGGGGACCAGGGAAAGGCAGACATCCTGAACAAATGCTTTTGCTCAGTGTTCAGAGAGGAAGATGAAGGGGAGGTGCCACAAAAAAGTAACAGGAGCTTTGGAGGAGGTGGACACTGAAAACTAGTCCTTTTTTGAAGGAGAGAGTCCTGAAGCGACTTACGACAAAGCAATGAGACCAGATGGGTTGCAACCAAGGGTATTGAGGAAGGTCAGGAAGGTACTGGCTACACCTCTGACAGTCCTATTTAACAGCTCACTAGAAATAAGAGTGGGTCTAGAGTACTGAAGGAGGGCAGATATAGTACCACTTAACAAAAGTTATAGCACGGAGGAGGATGGCAATGATATCCTGTTCAATGTTAGCCTGACATCAGTGGTGGGAAAGTTAATAAAATCACTGTTGAAGGAAAGGACTGTGGAATATCTTGAATCCAGTGTCACAAGACCTGAGGAAGCAAGGATTCATGGTGGGGGGGAGGGGGTGTCATGTCAACAAATCTGATAGAGGTTTTTGTGTAACTGAGGAGTTAGATCAGTATGGAGTGGTGGACATGGCCTACCTAGATTTCACAGTGTGGTTCCAGTTGGATATGGGCAAGGAAAGCATCTCAACTAAGACCAAAATCTTGGATTTCAGGAGGGCGGACTTCAGAAAAATGGGCAAAGTGCTAAGCAGCGATCTGGTGGGCATCAGAGCAGATATGGGGGTGGACCAAAGGAGGTCCATCATTAAGGAAGGAATACTAGTTGTCACAGATGAGTGCATTAGGGTCAGGGGGAAGAACACAAGGGTCAAAGAGCCCAGCTGCTTTAGTTCTGGGGTTGCCAAGGCAGTAAGGGAAAAGAGGGTGGCCTATAGAAAATTCAGGAAGACCGAGAGAGGTGTATAGGGAAAATTACCTAAGGTTGGCTAGTGAGGCAAGTAAGGAAGTCCAGCGAGCAAAGGTACAGAAGGAGCTGCAGATAGTTGAAGGAATTAAGAAGGGGAGAAGTCTTTCTTTCACTATATAAGTGAGAAAAGGGACAAGAAGGAAGGGATTATTAGGCTTAAGAAAGGGGTGGATGATAATGGGGGAAAAGCAGAGATACTAAATGAATACTTCTGTTCCATCTTCACCAGGGAGAAGGATGGACCAGTGCCTTCAGGAGGGAGAAGAGGAGCAGGGAAGGAAAGATAAAGAAGGATAGAGTGAGGGAGGGGCTGCTGGAATTGAAGGTGGACAAATCACCAGACTTGGACAGAGTACATCCAACAGTACTAAAGGAACTGGCAGCACCACTGACAGACCTATTTAATAGTTCACTAGAGTCAGGCGTGGTACCGCAGGACTGGAGAACAGCACATGAAGTGCCCCTCCACAAAAGCGGTCCCAAGGATGACCCAGGGAATTACAGACCAGTCTGTCTTACCTCCATTGTGGGCAAGCTCATGGCGACCATACTAAAGGAAAGGTTGGCGGAATATCTAGAGGAGCATGGTCTCCAGGATGAGAGGCAGCATGGGTTCATAGGGGGAGAAAGATCATGTCAAACAAATCTGATTTGACTTCTTTGACTGTGTCACTAAGACAGTAGACAGGGGTCAAGCAGTAGACATCCTCTGTCTTGATTTCAGCAAGGCCTTTGTCTCTGTGCCCCACAAAAGGTTGATCAGGAAGTTGGTAGATTTTGGGGTTAGGGAAAAGATGGCCAGATGAGTGGAAAACTGGATGAGGGATAGAACCCAGAGGGTGGTTGTGGAGGGAGAATTATCTGGCACCAGAGAGGTAACCAGTGGGGTCCCACAGGGCTCGGCACTGGGGCTGGTGTTGTTCAATGCCTTCATCAATGACATTGGGGGATGGCATTAAGAGCAAAATGTGCCTATTCATGGATGACACCAAGCTCTGTGGGAGAATGGACACAGCTGAAGGGATACAGGACCTACAGGAAGAGGGAGGTGGTCCAGGATCTGGCAGCTTGGCTTCAATGCCAAGAAATGCAAAGTTTAGCATATTGGAGCCAAGAATCCTAAGACAGAGTACTATCTGGGTGGAGTTCCAGTATCTGCATAAGAGGAGGAGAAAGACCTGGGAGTGATGACCACTAGTGGCCTGAAGCACTACACGCAGTGCAAGAAAGCAGCAGCGAAGGCAAACAAGATGCTGGGATGCATATCTAGGGGGATCAGTAGTAGGAGAGAGGTGGTTATACTGCCCTTGTTCAGGTTACTGGTAAGGCCGCATCTAGAGTATGGCATTCAGTACTGGTGTTGACACCTCAAAAAGTACATTAACCTGCTGGAGAACGTCCAGAGGAGGGCTATAAAGATAACAGCCGGTCAGCGGGGTACGGCATTTGAGGAGAGGTTGAGGGCACTGAACATGTACTCCCTGGAAGACGGGGGGGGGGGGACATAATTAGGACCTTCAAGTACTTGAAAGGGATAAATAAGGTTGATAAGGAGAGTCTCTTTAAGTTGAGTGGCAACCATAACATGAGGGGGTACAAACTTAAGTTGGAGGGTGGGAGGTTTAGAAGGGAGGTCAGGAAGTGCTGCTTCACAGAGAGGGTGGTGGACACTTGGAATGCACTGCTGGAAGAAAAAATTACTCACCTTAGTAATCTTGTTTCTTCTAATGGAGTCTTGCTGTATTCTGACATATGCAGTGATCACAAACCTTTGAACTGCCCCGGAGAACAAAGAGTTAACTTTCCATGCAGGGCATGGAACACTGAGCTCGAGCTCGGTTGAAGCCTCTGTCTGCTGTTGTTTAAACCTCAACCGCCAGATCTTTTCGAGCTATACTCACTGGGCGTTCTGTATGGAAACTGTAAACTCACACTAGCCAACTGGCAACTAAATTTGATAAAAAGGGTTTTTTCGGTTTCAAAGCAAAGACTCAGGTCAGGAAACCCAAAAAACGAAACACAACACACACCCAAAATAAAGGAGGGTGAGAAAAAGGGGGCACCTCTAGGTGCCAACACTGCTACTGCCCACCCACATCCCAAAAAACAGGTTCTGAGAGGGGAGACGGGGGGAGGTCAGAATACAGCAAGACTCCATTAGAAGAAACAACATTACTAAGGTGAGTCATTTTTTCTTCAAACAACATGAAGTCTTGCTGTATTCTGACATATGCAGACTACCAAGCAGTACCTCCAAGTAGGAGGGACAGAACCTACTTTGGGAATAGACTCTGAAGCACTGCTGTGCCAAACTGAGCATCACTCCTAGCCTGGATATCCAGAGAGTAATGCTTGGTGAATGCATGGACTGTTTTCCAGGTGGCTGCTTGACAGATTTCTAAGATAGGAATATCCCTGGCAGCAGCCAGGGAAGCAGCTGTACCTCTAGTAGAGCGAGCCCTCAGGCCTGAGGGTGGGATTCTACCCAATTTTTCGTAGCAGAATTGTATACAAGAAAAATCCACCTGGCAATAGATCTTTTAGTGGCAGGTTTGCCCTTACCGACCTCTCCATAAGTGAGGAACAACTGGAGGGACTCAAACCTGTGACCCTTGGTGCGCTCTATGTAGCAGCTAAGGGCCCTTTTTACGTCCAGGCTGTGCAGCCTCCTCTCTCCAGAGGACAAATGGTCAGTGAAGAAAACAGGGAGAGACATAGACTGATTAAGGTGGAAATCGGAAACCACCTTAGGCAAAAACTTCCTGTTAGTCCTTAGGACCACTTTATCTCGATGGAAAGAGATGAAATCAGGCTCCACTGACAGGGCTTGCAATTCAATGATGCGCCTGGCAGAGGTAATGGCTACCAAAAACACAGTTTTCCAAGTCAAGTACTTAAGCTCTGCAGAGGACAAAGGCTCAAAGGGGGGTCGCATAAGCTGAGCAATGCAAACATTAAGGTCCCAAGCAGAGCAGGGTCCCTGAAGGGAGGATTGGCGTGCAACAATCCCTTGAAGAATTTGCAAAATACAGGATGGGCTGAAAGAGAAGAGGGCTTGCCTACTGATAAAAAAGCAGAAACAGCTGCTAAATTTACTTCGAGTGTAGCTGGTCTGAGTCCCAAGCCATTGAGATGAACCATATAGTCCAGGACTGTAGGCAACCCAGCAGATTCTGGAGAAATATGCTTACCAGAGCACCAAATAGTGAACCTTTTCCATTTGGAGTTGTAAGTCTTTCTGGTGTAAGGCTTTCGAGAAGCCTTTAGAATATCCAGAACACCTTGAGAGAGGTGCAGATCAGCAAACTCTAACTCTTCAAGAGCCAGGCCTTGAGATTGAGAGATTTGAGATTCGGAAACCAAACCCTTCCCTGAGAGGATGTCAACAGGTTGTAATTCCTGGGAAGAGACAGGGGAAGGTGGACTGCTAAGGACAGCAACAGTGGGTACCAGGGCTGTCTCGCCCAGTCTGGAGCGATCAGAATCACTTTGCAGGGTTGAGATCTGATCTTGACTAGCACCCTGAACAGGAGAGGGAAGGGGGGAAAGCATACAGGAACTTCCCTTCCCAATTGAGAACCAGAGCATCCAGGGGGACTGAGCCCAATACTGGGGGTCTGCGGCAAAAGAGAGAAAGTTGGTGATTGTCTGGGGCTGCAAAAAGATCTATCTGTGGAGTGCCTCATCTGGAGAAAATCACCTTCAAAATTAGGGGATCTAGGGACCATTCGTGTCGGCCCTGAGATATCCTGCAGAGAGCATCTGCTAGGACATTGTCCTTCACTGGGAGGTGAACTGCTGTCAGAGAAGTTTGCAGGGAATAGGCCAGAGACCACAACTTCATTGCATCTGTGTACAAGGTCGTAGACCGAGTGCCCCCTTGCTTGTCGATGTACCACATTGTGGTGGTATTGTCTGTTCTGATCTGGACTACTTTGTTCTGAACAGACTTGGAAAAAGCTTGTAGTGCCAGAAACACTGCTCTGAGTTCCAAGAGATTGAAGTGAAGCAGAGATTCTTGAGGTGACCACAGCCCTTGGGTAGTAAGTTCCCCCAAGTGGGCTCCCCAGCCCAAGAGGGAGGCGTCTGTGGTGAGGATTAGAGAATTAGACTGAGTGACAAAAGGAACTCCCTGCCTTAAATTGTCCTGATCCTGTCATCATTGCAAAGCATGGATCAGAGTTCGAGTCACTGGGACTAATTTGGTAAGGGAATCCTTTCTCTGGGACCAGAAGGCTCTCAAGTGGAACTGAATGTCCGTCATCTGAAATCTTGCCCCCTGGACCACTGCTGTAGAGGCTGCCATGTGGCCCAAGAGCTACCAGAAGTGCCTTGCTGGTCGAGACACCTGAAGGGTGAAAGAAGAGGCCAGTTCTATTAGTGTCCTTGCCCTGTCCAGGGGAAGGAAGGCCTTTGCTCTGATTGTATCCAGCTCCGCCCCTATAAAGGTGAGGAGCTGCACTGGCTCTAGAACTGACTCTGGAAGGCTTAGGAGGAATCCTAAGGAAGTGAGCACTTGCTGAGTTATCTGAAGATGTGATTTGACTTGGTCTGGAGACTGACCTACTATGAGCCAGTCGTCCAGGTATGGAAAGATGGAGATATTTTTTCTCCTTAGGAAAGCAACCACTACTGCCAGGCACTTTGTGAACACCCTTGGGGCTGATGTTAGACCAAACGGCATTGCTCTGAATTGATAGTGGCCTGAGGGCAACCTCAACCTGAGGTACTTTCTGTGGAGCACCTGATGGGAATGTGAAAATAGACATCTTTGAGGTCCAGGGAGGCTAGCCAGTCCCCTGGCCTTAGAGAGGCAGAATTATTCCCAGAGTCACCATTTTGAATTTTGGCTTTAAAAGGTGCTTGTTTAGATATTTCAGATCCAGGATGGGCTGCCATTCTCCTGTCTTTTTGGGGGTTAGGAAGTACCTGGAGTACAATCCTTTGCCCCTGTGTAGGGTAGGAACCCTTTCTATGGCTCTGAGAGCCAAGATGGAAGAAACTTCTGCCTCTAGGGCAAGGGCCTTTGAAGGATTTGCAGGTGGAAAGGATCTGGTTCTCATCTTGGGAAATTTTTTGAAGCTGAGAACCAGTCCCTGGCTTACTACTTCCAGGAACCACTTGTCTGATGTTAAAGACTTCCAGTCCTGGACAAAGTAAGCCAGCCTGCCTCCTACAGGCAGTGGAGAATCGGCCTGGGCAGACCCATCAGGGTGTCTGCTTGGCAGGGGCTTTAGGCTGATGGGTGGAAGCAGGCCTGCTCATACCCCGTCTGCCTCTCCCTCTAAAGAACCCCCTCTGAGCAAAAGCAGAAGAGGAGGCCTGGGCTTGGTAAAAAGGCCTATGAAAGGGCCTGCCCCTGCCCCTGGAATGCTGCCTCTGAGGAGTGGCTTGCCTTTCTTTGGCCTGAGCACTCCTGTAGGTGGTCCTGTACTCGTCCATCTTCTTCATGTAGTTCTCTGTCTGCTCCCCAAACAGAGAATTACCAATGACCTGAATTTGGAACAGGTTACCACAGGATTTGGTCGACTCACCTAACATCTTAATATTTAAAAACAAATTAGACAAATGGTTGTCTGAGTAGGGACTCAATAAATGATCCATGTATATGGAGGACAATTGTGATGGGCATTCCGCCTTCTTTTGTCCCAAAATACCAAAGTACAAAAGGAAAATCCATGGCCTTAGCCTGGGTATCCTGTGATAGGCTAGTACATCTGAGCCAAGCCATTCTGCGAAGTGCCACAGATGTAGCCATGACTCTTGATGACACATCATTAGAGTCTACTGTAGCATGAAATTGCACCTTGGATGCCTCAATACCATCCGCAGCCACCTGTTCCAGCTCCCTGGCAAGCTGGTCAGGGACCTGTTTTGCTAGAGTCAGCACAGTATCCCATCTGGATTTCTGGTACCTAGCAGCATAAGCCATATAATTTGCTTGTCTGAGTCCCAAGGATGCTGCCATGTACTGTTTCTTTGCCATGGCATCAATCCTCCTGGAGTCCTTTTCAGGGGGATGTGAAGCTAGGGGAATATTTGCCTTGTCACAGGCTGCAGCCTGCACTACCCCCACATGGCTGCATTGTTGTGTGAGGAACTCCGTATCAGAGCCTGATAATGTATACCTCTTGTCCATCCTTTTATCAACAGGAGGTATAGTGTGAGGAGTTTTAGAATTTTACTGTCTGTTTCAAAAGATTTATGCAAAGGAATAGACAGTCTCCTAGACTCTGAATATCCATCATTTCTACATAATCAGGCTCCTCCTGGTCATCAACAGCTTCTCAACAGGGAGCTGGAGAGTTTCAGCAACTTTTATAAAACATAAAATGAGAAGGGGACTCAGAGAGCCTGGGAGGAAAAACCCCTGAAGGTCTGTCTGGAGAGATGTCTGGTTCAATGGGCACATCCAGACTTTCAAATCCACATTCACTCTCCTCATACTCCTCTTCCCCCTCCTCCAGTTCATAAAAATCCTCAAAATCATAATCCTGAACCAGTGGAACCGGCCGAACCGAGCGCTCCCTGATGGTGTCGGTTCGGTCGGAACCGGGAAAGTGACTGGACAATTTGAATTGCTTTAGCTATTTCCTCAGTGGTTGGAGAGAGAACTTTTGGCTCCAAACCAGCTGACTTTCTAGTCCTTTTTAGTTGGAACACATCCCTCAGGCCGTCTTCGTTGCCGAGGAAGTCTCGCCCTGGTCAGAGCACTCCCTCTGGTTCTATTGGACCCAAACCGGCTGGCCATCCGGTCAGCGGACTTTGGCCTCCCTTTCCTGAGCCTACCAACCTCTTTTCTATGGTGGCAGCAGAAATTCTTACAAATCTGGCAGTCTGCATTGAGGTGGTCAAACCCCAGACAATAAACACAGGTGGTGTGGGGGTCAGCCTTAGCAAAGGCTTCCCCACAGACACTACAGTGTTGAAACCCAGTGGGCCCGGTTTTTCTTTTGGGTTTCTCAGACATAGTGCCAGCCTAACCAAACTTGCCCGTTTATGGCAATCCGCCAAGCAAGACTCTCTTATCGGTTCCCAACCGTGTCACGGGTCGTGGAAAAACCGTAATGAAATCCAGTTTTTTTAGAACCGATAAGAACCGGGAACTGCACTCTAAATAAGGACTAGTAAATTTTAAAAATAACCTGATCGGTTCAAACCGAACCGATAATCGCTACAAGTTCCACACAGAATAATTATAAATGTAAGCTATCAATTACTTGCAATACCACAGACAGAGCTTGAACCGACGTTGCGTTTAATTTCGGTCAAAAAACTGATAAAATAATACTTTTAACCGACAAAATGAACCGAGCAGAAGGAGAAATCTCCGGAGCGACTGTTCAGTGAGGCGGAGTAAAGAATCTGACAGTTTGCGTTTGAAGAACAACAGACAGAGTTTCCAACCAAGCTCGTGCTCAGAGTTCCATGCCTGGCATGGAAAGTTAACTCTTTCACCTCCGGAGCAGTTCGAAGATGGGGACTCACTGCAATTATCATAATATAGCAAGACTTCATGTTGTTTGAAAGGGTGGTTACGACAGGAGGCCCTGCAGGATGGCATGGCCAAAGGAGGTGCGGTGCCTGGAGGTCAAATCAAGACTATAGTGTCTAGTAAATGTATGGGCAGTAGACCAAGTGGCGGCATCACAGGTATTGGTGATGGAGACACCCCTGAAGCAGGCAGCAGAGGGAGAAAGAGCCCTGGTGGAGTGTACGTGCACAGTGCTGGGAAGAGGCTTGTTGCATTTACTGTAGTAATAGGTGATACAATGGGCTAACCAATTGGACAAGGTTTACTTTGTGATACGGTGTCCTTCCCGGTCAGGAGTGAAAGCAACAAGGAGTTGCTTGGATTTATGAGAGGATTTGGTATGAGCAAGGTAATAATGGAGGACGTGGTGTACATCCAGAGTGTGGAGAAGGGATTTTCCCAAGTTAGAATAAGCCAGGTAGAGGACAGGCAAATTAGTGGATTGGTTGAGCATGAAGTCCAAAAAAACCTTTGGAAGGAACATGGGATTGATGCAGAGTGAGATCTACTGGTGCCAAAAGGGGGCGATAAGAATCATGGAGGCCCGCTCCAGCTGGAGTTTAAGTAGTACTCACTGGAAGAGGGGAACAGGCGGTAAGGCATATAAGAAGTGCCCCTGCAAGGAGAGGTAAAGGGCATCCAGGGAATGACCTTGTGAGTCTGGAATGATCGAGCAGTAATGGGGAAGTCTGTGATTGTCCAGAGAGGCAAATAAATCGATGTCTGGAGTTCCCCACTAAAGAAATATGTCATGGAGTACTGCCATAGCCAAGGTCCACTCGTGGCCCAGTGCGTGACGGCTGAGGTGATAGGCAATGACGCTCTGGGCTACGGGAATGTGGACTGCCACCAGATGAAGTTGGAGAGCTAGAGCCTGATTCCAGACTTTCATGGTTTTCTGGCACAGAGCTTGTGATTTTGTGCCTACTTGCTTGTTGCTGTAGTATACCACACATGTATTGCCTGCTTCGACCAGCAGGAGTCTAGGGACAAAGAACAGTTGGAAGGCCTGAAGAGCCAAACAGACAGCCTGCATCTCCAGAAGGTTTACGTGGAGAGATGCGGCATCAGGACCCCAGAGTCCCTGTGTTTGATGTGGACCGAGATGAGCACCCCATCCCAGGGCAGAGACATGGGTTGTGAGGAGCTGGGATGGGGGATGATGCGAAAGGGCCCACTGATCTGCAGATGTGTCATATCGAGCCACCAGGAGAGGGCCCGCCGAAGGGCAGGGGTCACTCGGATGGGGTCGTCTTTTGGTGCCACTGGCGGCGTACTGCCCACTGGACCGGGTGCATGTGTAAGCGAGTGTATGGCATGGTGGAAATGGCTGTGGCCACGTGTCCAAGGAGGCACATGTACTTGTGTGCAGTGATCTGCTGAGCCGCTTAATATTGTCATGCTAGGGAGATGAGCTTTCGACACCTGTCTTCTGGCACAAAGGCCCAGCCTCGGGACACATCCAAGATGGCGCCAATGTACTGGAGATGTTGGGATGGCTCCATGTGGGACTTGGTGACATTTACAGTGATGCCAACATCACAGGAGAGCTTGAGGGTGTATGCAAGGGAGTGTAGCAACCCTTCTCGAGATGAAGCTTTGATGAGCCAGTCATTCAAGTATGGGAACATTTAGTGGCCCTGGCGAAGAAGGGAGGTGGCCATGACTGCCAGGCACTTTGTGAAAACCTGTGGTGCTGAGGACAGGCCAAAGGGCAGGGTGCAGGACTGGTAATGGAAGCCCAGGAGCTGGAACTGGATGTACTGGCGATGTCAAGGGGGCACAGCCAGGTGCCATGATTTAGAAGAGGCAGGACTGTTGGCAAGGTGACCATTCAAAATCTTTTGTACTGGATAAACCAGTTGAGGTCTGTTAGGTCCAGGACAGGGCAGAGATTGCCTGTGCATTTGGGCACCAGAAAGAAATGTGAGTAGAAGCCCTTGCCCAGAGCATCAAGAGGCACAGGCTGGACCGCATGCTTCTGAATCAAGGAACGGAGTTCCTCCAGCAGCACTGGAATGTGTTCTAGTGAGTAGGACAGGAGACGAGGCAAGTGTGGAGGGTGGGTGGTGGTAATTTCCAGAGTATGGTCCATACAAATAATCTGCAGGACCCATTCATCTGATGTAATCCGTTGCCAGGCCTTCAAATGCAGAGAGAAGCAACTGCCCACTGCCTCAGAGGCTTGCAGAGGAGGGTACGGGTGGCTGCTTAAGGAGTCAAAAGAACAGGGGTGGGTGGTGTCAGTCACAGCAGTGGCAGTCCGGGCACCCTTAGGGGCAGAGATGGAGGTACGGCCAAGAGGTTGGGGCTGTTGATGGCCTCTTGTGGACTGATGGGTTGTACCTCACTGTCGAGAAGATCGCCAAAATTGAAAGGACTAGTATGGCTGCTGCTGCGAGACAACCGGCGGAGTATGGTACATCATGTGCACATTACGGAGAGTGTGGTCTGAGGCCTGCAAGTCATTAAGAATAGTTTATGTGTCTGAATCAAAAAGGCTGTGCCCATCAAAGGGAGCATTTAAGATGGTCTGTTGTACATCCAGGGTAAAGCTGGAAACACAGCCAGGCATGGTGGTGAAGGGTAATACCCACCGCTGAGGTATGGGCAGAGGCATCCATGGCATTGTAACCTGCACGGAGGAGATTCCCGAGAAAGACCAGCACCCATCTTAAGAGTAGCTAGCAACTGGTCAGTTTCACTGGACTAGGAAAGCTTGGCTGTCACAGCTGAGGTGGCGGTTCAAAGCATTTTTTGGTACTTTAGCATATGCCCAATATAATTTGGAATATGCAAGACAAGGGTGGACGAGGCATAGACCCATTTCCCCATCAGATACAATTTCAGGATTCTCTGTCTGGAGGAAGAGAGCTCAAGTGCTTGGTATGCTTGGTCAGATCATGTGCAGCATTGATGACCACCAAATCTGACTGTAGAATCAAGGCAAAAAAAGGGGTGGTCAGTGGGAACCTGGTAAAGGTGATCCGCCTTCTTTGGAACTGGAGGGACCATGGAAGGGCAGTGCCAAGCTGCAAAGATGGCATCCTGGTAGGCCTGGCTGAGGGGAGGAACCACAGTCGCAGGGTCCTCTGGTAAATCCAAGTAATCTGCCAAATTTTGGCGGTGCCTGTCCTGATCGGTGGTGATGAACCCTATGACCTGTTGCAGTTGGGCCATAATGTCCAGGAAACTGGGATCATCCGGAGGAGAGCAGGGGGTATAGAGCCCGGGATCCTCCCCTACCAAGGACAAAGTAGAGATACTAGAAGGGGTTTGCACCCCATCATCATTAACTAGATCCTCCTCTTCTACCTCTTCGAAATCATCCAGATCCTCCCCTTCCAGTGGCTGAAAGGAGGAAGGAGGAGTAGGCTCAGGGCGCACCTGCTTGCAAGGCGGGGGAGACGGAGAGGAGAGAGGTGGCGGAGGAGGGTGTTGCATGGCTTTCAAGACCTCCAGAACAGTTTGGACCACAGCGGCCACATCAACAGCAGGAGTCATTGACGAGGGTGTGGAAAATAGAGGAGGCTCTCCTGTAGACCCCATGCTAGATGGGGGCAGGATGGAGGGCTTGGGTCTGGGCTGCACTGGAGCCAAGAGTCTGAAGTGTGGGAAGCCATCTCTGACACCGGGACCACTGAGCCCTTGTAAGAAACGGGCTGGAGCGGTGGCAGTAAAGACAGTAAAGCCATCAAAGTGAACCCTTGATCCATGCTGGAGGATCGTTTAGTAGGGGATGAAAAAGGTGACATCGACAAATGCTTAAAAGCAGAAGACATCAACGAAGTACCCAAGCCCATGCTGGGGGGATGGGTCGTCGACAAAGATTGAGCAGTCATTGATGGAGGGGCCTGGGCAATAGTCAGGACTGACAAAGCCTCTATAAGTGTCATCAACGAAATGACTGGCAAAGAGGTCATCGACGGAGCTGAGTGGTGTTCGATGCAGGAGGTCTCCATACTCTGGGCCAGAGCCGTGAGGACCATCTGGGTTTTTTGAATCGGAGTGGGAGAGGCCTTAACTATTGATGAGCAACCAGAGGTGGAACCTGTCAACGGGAGAGGGTCCGTACCGTGTCCACTGGAGGCCTTATCCTTGTCTCGGTGCTTGTGCTTTGATGAATTGTGCTTCAAACTGAGAGGTCTGGGAGCTCATCGATGGTGGCCAAGATGAGGAGTGGGACTGCATTTCTTTTACGAGGAGCACTACCTTCTGCTCCATGAGGTAGGATTCTAGTTCCTGGAGTTGTCGATGACATGTACCTTGGTAGTCTTCCTGGCAATGAGCACAGGACCGGACGTTGTGGGCAGCCACCATACAACGGACACGGAGAGAATGGTTATCGTATCGGTAAATCTTTCTTTCACAATGGCGCTTGGGAAAAAGGGAATCTGAACTGGACATAGGGAAAACAAAAAATCATGAACTTTCCACGTTGATGATAGTGTTGACACAACCGCAGCAAAAGCAGCACGTGTCGCAAGCTGGGAGACGGTGGGAAAAGAACTGAGATCACTAGGGGCCGCCCATGTATTTATAGGTATGCACAGACTGACATCATCATGGGCGACCCCCAGTCAGCACTGCTGGTGAAAGCTACCGTCAATGAAAGCACCCCCTGCCAGACACCCAAGTGTATGACCTGCTGCAAGAGGTACCCTCAAAGAAGTTGAGGGCATTTTTTCTGTCATCTGCCTGCTCCTTTCTCCACTCAGGAGAGCTGAAGTGAAATTGTTTTCTTTTAATTTCTTTTTAGTAAGCATTGTTTTGAGTGTCTGCTCAGATGCTCTTTTATTTATATTTCTGCATCAACGGATTCAGGGTTCCCCCTTTTTGGCACCCTGGTATCTGAGCCGTCTTTACTATGCCTTTCAGATAATCGAGTAGCTTTATCTTTTTTTTGTCACTTGTTTACATTTTTTGATGTCGTTAAATATGAGGAGACAGAACATTCTGAAATATGCTTTCCGCCATCACTGGAAACTCCCTCAGAGCCCTTTTCATTATTTTTTGGTGACAAAAAGGCAGACTGAGAAACCATTAATTACTTTTAATTTATTTACCCTTTTATTCAAGGTTTAGGCCAAAAACAAACATAAGGTGCCAGGGATCTGCCACACGTTCTGGCAGTGTCCTTTCCCTTTAAGATGTGCCGGAAAGTCTTCAAGCTGGCTTCTCCCACCCACCTGGGTGGTATAACCCTCGGCTCTGCCCCATGATGCCAGATCTTGCCTGCTGGAAAACAGAGTGTGAGCACCGAAGCCGGGGAGGTCATGTGGGTCCGTGTGGATGAACATATACCACTCCTAGAAAGTATAGTTACGTAAGAACTTACCGTAACAGTAGATCTTCCGCGGACTGTCTCTTGTAGTAAGTCATTGCTTATAGGAGTATCCACCAGGTGGCGCTGTCACATGGCAGCTTCTTCCAGCAGTCTTCCGTGGGTGCTGACCACACGACATCACTTCCTGTGAATGTGTATAAGAGTGGGTGGCCCCCAGTACCCTCTGTTCACCGTCGGCTTTGGCGAGCACGGCCTAGACCGAGGTAAATGAGGGCCAGAAAAACAGAGAACAGTGATCCCACCCAACATCCTGAGTTGCAGATTTGAGGCAACAAGGCAGGGGGACAGAGGGCAGGGGACTTACTGCAAGAGACAGTCCTTGGAAGATCTTCTGTTATGATAAGTTCTTACGTAACTGTACTATCTTCTATGGACTGGTCTCTTGCAGTAAGTCATTACTTATGGGAGATTACCAAGCAGTAAAATTCAAATGGGAGGAAAGGCAAAGCCAAAGATGTAAAAAGCACAATAAAACATCATCTTCAACTGCACCCCCAGAGGCAGACAGGCCGGGCCGGGGTAAGGACTAAATGTTTGATAAGTAACAGAAATGACCAACTCAAGCCTCTTTCATGTAGGCAAATAGGCCAATAGTAAGGCAAAGACATTTGGCATAAAACCAGGAGAAATGTCCAACTCAAACCCCTTCCATGTAGGCAGATAGGCCAATGGTTAGGCAAAGATATTTGAGATATTTGGCATGAAACCAGGAGAAATGTCAACTCAAACCTCATCCCCACTGGCAGAAAGGCACAAAGGTGAGGGAGGACAGCAGGCAGGAGGCATGATGTAGAAAGAACTGTAGGTGCCCAGGCACAGTGATTCATCCTGACGAGGCAGAGGTCGACAGGCCCTGGCACAAAGACAAAGTCAGTAAATAGACAGAGAGTGGATCAGAGAGTAGAAAAAGGAGCACCGGGGAAAAAACCTCCCGGATGGTCATAGGAAGGAACAACTGAAGGGCTCCAGCAGGGAGAGTGGCAGGAGTTCCAATCAGATCTGCATGGAGGAGTGAAGCATCCAGTTCAGGAGCAAGCCTCCAAAAAAGGTAAAGAGATCTCCGGGCACCTCCGAGGCCTGTAAGAGGAGGCGGAGAATACCGGAAAAGTGGGTCAAGGCACAGAAGTGGGTTCTGCCTTGCATGAGGGACAGGGATGCCACGGAAGGGCAGACTGAGCCGCTTCCTGGAGGCCCTACCATGGTCCCGAGAGGCACCCCGGTAGGAGGGCTGGGTAGGAGGCGGATTGCTTCGGGGGCACAGGGGTGGGACCTGGGGGCATGATAGAGGTCCTGAACAGACCGGAGAGTATGCCCACGAAGCCAGAAGGGAATCCAGGATGGACTGAGCATCAGGTCCAAACAGCAGGTTCCCTGAAAAAAGGGGCATTGGCAACCGACAGCTGGATGCTGGGCAGCAAACCTGAAACCCACAGCCAGGTGGAGCGCAAAAGGGCAATGCCGGAAGCTGAGAATTGGGCCACAACCGTGACCAAAGCCATGGAGCAGGTGATGGGAAGGTGCGGCATGGCAGACAGCAACTGAACTGATCAGGGCCACGAGGGTCAGGCTGAGTGGAAGCAGGATGAGACCAAATATAAGAGAGTGTGTAAAAATATGCAGGAATCAAAGATGGGATAATCAAGGCAGGCTCCTCGGGAATGTCGAGGTAGGCAGCCATGTCCCGATGAAAGGAGTCCTGATCCACAGCAGGGAAGCCAAAAGCATGCCGGATCCGCAGCATGAGCTCCATGAAGGAGGGATTCGGGAGTGAAGAGGAAGCAGGGAGTTCAGGCGGGGTGGCCTCCAAAAAGGAGAATGAGGACAGGGGGGACCAAGGTCCCCATGGTCCGAGAGGTCCCCGCCAGGAACATCCCCCATGAAAGGATCCCCCATCCCGGAATCTCCATAAAGGGAGTCCACATAAATGTGAGGGGGGGCAGGCAGGAAGCGCCGGATCCGGGTGCAGGAGCCCAGGCAGAGGGGAGGGGAACAGGACAAGGTCAGACCCTGGCCCATGGACCGTAGGACCTCCAGCACAAGGCGGGTGCTGCCTAGCACCTGTGATGGGGGGAGGTCCAGAAAAGGAGGGCGCCCAAGGGTGGTGCTAGGAGAAGGAGGGCGAGCCAGCCTTGGAACCGCTGACCCTGAATAGTGGAGGAAGACACTCCAACCCCTGTGGTCCAGGACTGGCAAAGGGGAAAGGGACTCAGGGTTGGGTCCTCTCAGCAGGGCCGAAGGCCCGGGAAAAGTTTTGTCCAAGGGGCGCAAAACGGACTCCCCGAGGATGCCGAAACAAGGTGCCGGGACATGCAGGGAGGGAGGCACGGAAGCAAAGCCACAAGGATGGGGTGTTCCAGGGTGGGAGACCCTCACTGCCACGGGAAGCATCCCTGTTGAGAAGGGAAGGAGGAGAAGCTCCTCCGTTGACGGTGGAATCAGCCCCGTCGACGAGATCAGAAACAAGCCTCTCCATCGACAGTGGAAGCCGTCCCGTCGACAAGGCATGCAAAACATGCCATTCCGTCGATGGGAAAGGTTTCACCATCGAGGAGTGCCCCGTCGATGGAGAATAAGCCTCCATTGATGAGAGAACAGCAGAATCATGTTCCATCGATGGGAGAAGAGCTCCCATCGATGAGGGAGAGCAAAGAACACGTGTCATTGATGGGGGAAGCATCCTCGTCAACGAGGAATGTTCTGTTGATGGGGCAACACAGCCCATTGAGTGGAGACATTCAGAAACAAGCTCTGTCGAAGATAAAACAAGCCCAGCAGGCTCAGTCGAGGGGGGAGTAGCCTCGATGACGAGGAATGCTCCATCGATGATGGAGGAGCCACCATCAATGAAGTAAGGTGGAGGGAGTGTGAATCCCGCTCCCTCCTATGCCTGGAATGAGTGCCCTTGACCGGGGAGCCTTTAAGGCAGCCCCCCGAGGTCTGTTCCGGCCTGGCTGGATGATCAGCCTTGAGTAAGTCCCAAGGCCCAGCAAGACAGCCTGGGTCAGGGAGCAGCAGGGGTACTGTGAGGAGCACAGGCCCAGTCTAGTGGAAGTAGAAGAACCAGGGTTTGGGAGTAGTACACATACCCAGGACCAGAGGCAGGAGCCGGGGATGCAGTGAGTGGTGCACAGGCCCGGGTCCTGGAAGTAGAAGAGCCAAGGCCGGGGAGTGTTCCACAAGCACGGCAGAGAGAAGCAAAATCAGGCTGGGCTGTTAATAGCAGCCCTAGTGAATCCCCAGACCCAGCAAGAGTGCCTGGGCCAGGGAGCAGCAGGTGTACCGGGAGCTCTAATAGAACACCGGGCCTGCTGTAGAAAAAAAAATCTGGCTAGGCCCTAAAGAAGCCCCAGACCCAGCAAGACAGCCTGAGTCTGGGAGCAGCAGGGGTTCTGCTAGTGGGTCACAGGCCTGCCATGGAAGTCCGGGGGTGCTGACAGCAAGTCCCAAGTCCTGGACCCAAAGGTAGAAAATCGGTTCAAGTTTGAGTTGAAGACTGCAACCCAGGAGTTCAGGAGAGCTGAGTGTGCGAGCTGAAGCCGGCAGGAAAATGAACAGAGGGTACTGGGGGCCGCCTACTCTTATACACATTTACAGGAAGTGATGTCATGTGGGCGGCCCCCACGAAAGGCTGCTGGAAGAAGCTGTCATGTGACAGCGCCACCTGGTGGATACTCCCATAAGTAATGACTTACTGCAAGAGACCAGTCCATAGAAGATCTACTGTTACAGGTGAGTAACCTGTTTTTCTAGGGACTTGTACATGTTGTTCTATTCACACGTTCTGGCAGACTTCTAGCAGTTCTTCGGGAGAAGGAAAACAAGGCGCACACCCCCTTCTTCGGGAACAAAGATTGGAGAACTGAGGCCCCAAAACCAGCATCCTGGCGTGACTCTAAGTCAATGTGGTAATGGGAAATGATGGTGTGTGCTGCCTTCCAGGTAGCGGCCCTGCAGATTTCTTGGATAGGGACATCCCTAGAAGCAGCCACCAACACATCGGTATGACACGTGGAATGAGCCCTTAGCCCTACGGGAGGCTCCCTACCGGCCAACCTACAGCAGAGATCAATCCAAGATGTGATTCACCTGCCAATCGTCTGCTTGGTTGCAGGTCTGCCAGGTGCGGCTTCTGCGTAGGTGACAAGCAGCTGGCGAACCTCTCCCCGAACTCCAGTCCTGCACTCCTTGTAGAATGTGAGTGCTTGCCTTAGGTCCAAAGTGTGGAGCTTGTAGTCGGCATCCAAGATGTGATTAGGGTAGAACACCGGAAGAATCATCACCTGATTCAGGTGAAAGTCCGACACAACCTTCAGGAAGAACTTCGGGTTGGGGTACAGGACAACCTTGTCCCAGTGGAAGACCAGGTAAGGAGACTCGACTGAGAGTGCCTGGAGCTCCCCAATCCTTCTGGCTGATGTAATGGCCACCAAGAATGCAGTTTTCCACAACAAATGTGACATCTCACACTTGTGCATTGGTTCAAATGGCTTGCCTATGAGCTTTGCCAGTAACAGCAGTAGATCCCATGGAGGTGGAGGTTCATGCACTGGAAGGGATATGTGATCTAAGCCTTTAAAAAAGCACCAGACCACTGTCTCCTGAACCACCAACCGCTGACTGGCCCACGCCCGGTAAGCAGAGATGGCTGCCAGGTGCACCTTAAGGGTCATCGACCGAAGTCCCCCTTTGGAGAGAGACCACAGATACTCCAAAATGCTGGCCACCGGACAGGTCAAGGGGTCAAGCCCCTTGCCCTGACACCAAATGAGAATCTCTTCCACTTAAAGGCATAGCATTTTCTAGTCGACTCCTTCTGAAAAGCTTCCACGACAGTGAAGACATCTTTGGAGAGACCCAAAGCCTGGAACTCTAGCCGCTCAGGAACCAGGCTGTCAGGTGCAGGGATTGAAGGTTCGGGTGGAGTACCTTCCACTGGTTGATGGAAAGTAGGTCCAGGCATGCTGGAAGACACCTCGGGAGCCTGCTGCTGAGGCTGAGGAGATCCGGGTACCAAAACTGGCATGGCCAGTCTAGAGACACAAGGATCACCTGTGCCTTGAACCTCCTGACCTTGAACAGCACTTTGTTGATCATTGGAAGTGGAGGGAAGGTGTAGAAGAGGCCTGGGGCCCACGGCCTCGAGAATACATCCTCCTGCAGAGAACCTTGCTGAGGGGGGCAGGCACAATACAGCCTCTGCTTTGCGTTCTCCCTGAAGGCGAATACGTCCACCTGAGGTGTGTCCCATTGGGAGAACAGACTATAAACTACCTCCGGATGGAGAGACCACTCATGAGACACCTCGTCCACCTGGCTGAGAGCCTCTGCCAACTGACTGGAGGCTCCTGCCATGTGGATGGCTAGGAGATCCGCCTCCAGGCTGTGCACTAGGGTCCAAGTGCAGAGAGCTTCCTTGCACAACGGCAGGGAATGTGTCCCTCCCTATTTGTTGAGGTAGTACATGGTCGTGGTGTTGTCCACCTGGACTTGAACCATTTGACCCCGAACAAACGGAGCGAAGGCAGTCAGTGCCAGCCAAACTGCTGGGAGCTCCAGCAGGTTGATGTGGCATCGGGACCCTTCGGGGGTCCAGAGCCTGTGGACTCGGTGTTCCCCTAGATGGACACCCCAGCCCGTGAGAGAGGCATTGGTCGTCAGGATGACCATCATCTCGGGGCAGACAAACTGGATCCCTTCCTGCAGATGCTCCGGGATAGTCCACCACTGGAGAGCATCCCACATCTTCTGGGTCACTACGACCAGCTGGTTGAAATGACCTTTGCACTGGGACCACTGACTGCCCAGCTCCCACTGCATGGAACACGCATATGTCACCGGGCCCATCAGACCACAATGATGCAGGCTGCCATGTAACCCAGAAGGCGCAAGAAGTCTCGGGAAGGGTGCAAGTGCCCAACCAGAAATGACTGGGCATAGGAGGAGAGAACCTCTGCCCTGTCCGCTGGGAGCCTGGCTCTGGCTCGGCAAAAATCGAGCTCTGGCCTGATGAAATTGATTATCTGCGTGGGCATGAGTTCTGACTTGGACTCGTTGACAAGGAGGATCAGGTCGATGCATGTCTGAGGGGCCAGATCTCTGGATCGCCCCACCTCCTGCCTGGAGGGACCTGCAATCAACCAGTCATCCAGGTAGGGGTACACCTGGACCCCTCAACGCCTTAGGTAGGTCACCACCAATGCAGTGCATTTGGTGAAGACCCAGGGGCAGAGAAGGGTCCAAATGGTATGGCCTGGAACTCATATAGGGCTCCCTCCGCTCAAAAGCAAAGGAACCTTCAATGGGACAGATGGATCGTGATGTGAAAAAACACATCCTGAAGATCCAGAGAGCAGAACCATGTCCTGCTTGAGAGATGGCATGATCTGGGACACAGTTACCATCCTGAAGGTGTGGGAACTGAGGAACTTTTTTCAGGTCATGCAGATCTAGAATGGGGCGCCAGCCCCACATCCATTCAGCACCAGGAAGTACCTGGAGACGAACCCTGGGTGTGCAGGAGGATCCATTACTCTAACCACTACCTCCTTTTGGAGGAGTTGGGCTATGTCATCTTGGAGAGCCGACCAAGTGTCTGCAGATACCAAGCCATCCTGTGGAGCGCGGGCTCGGCTTGGAGGGTATTGCTCGAATTCATCGGGGCCCTTACCTCCGGGCGTACAGGGCACCAAAGCTGCTGCCTTGGGCCAAAGGTGCCAAGACTGAGCCTGCTGCTGCCCAGAATGGTACTGGGCTGGTTTGGCTGCAGGGGTGGAAGGCCAAAAGGGCTTACGCTTCTGTTGCTTGGAGCCCTTAGGGTCCTTCTGGATGGACTGGACAGAGTCCAAGGTGGCATTGGACTTCTCTACACGCTGGAGGTGACCGTTGACTCCAGGCCCAAACAAGTCAGTGCCCAGAAAGGGTACATCTGCCAATTTATGCTGGGTATCTGCAGTGAAGGTCAAGATCCTCAGCCAAGTCCCACGGCACATGGCGACTGCGGCTGCTACTGAGCAGGCACAAAGAATCTCTGATGTCCAGAGCTCTCTGGAGGTGCTGTTTGGCAACAGCGTGACCCTGATCTCAGACCTGCTTGACTGTGGTCTGGAGGTCTGTGGGGAGATGAGGAAGCACCTCATCCAGGGGGCCCAAGTGGGTGTGGGAGAAATGTGCCATAATGATGGCCAAGTTCACCTGGCGGAGACCAAGCAAGGAGGCAGCATAAACCTTTTTTGCTGAGTACTCCAATTTCTTGGACTCCTTGTCCGGAGGTTTGTCGATGTCCTTATGACCCGAGCGCCACAACATGAAATCAGTCACCAGCACTTTGGCCGAGGGGTGTTCCGTGAACCCGGAAAGGGAACCTATGGGCACCGCATATTTGCGTGCCATATGGGCTGATGGCACAGGGCAGAAAGCTGGGTCCTGCCAAAGCTCCAGAGCCGGGCCGACAATGGCTTTGGCCACTGGGAAGACCTCCGTAGGTGAATCCCCCTTACCCAAGATATCAGTAAGAGAGTAACGGGCCTGCTTCTGAACGGGCTCCATTGGCATCCCCGTGGACTCAGAGATGAGACAGAGGATGCCCAAGAAGGACAAAGAGCCCTCCTCCATCAAGAGATCCTGTCAACTCCATGTCTACCGAACGGGAGTGGAGTGAGGAATCATCGTCGGACTCCAAAGAGTCCCCGTACAGTGGCCAACCATCCTTGTCACTCTCGACCCGCCACAGACAGTCAGGTGTGAGGGTGACCGACAGCCGATGGGGAAGCCCTTTGGTGGTCCAGGACTCCTTGGATGGGGCCCCGGACAGAGGCTGCTGAGATGACGGCTCCACCACAATAAGTGGAGAGGCCAGTTTAGGTCGAGCCAAAATGGTCTTCACCAGCTCCACAGGCGGAGGGGTGGTGTCGACCGGCTCTGAAGGCGTGGGCATCGACCTAGAGGGCGACAGCCAGGAGTTGCTGGGGTAGGCTTCTAACCATCCAGAACCAACTGTTGCTATATAAGGTCCTCGTATCGCTGATGCAACTTGTGTCAAAGCCTCTCCTCAGCTGAGGAGGATGAGGACGATGAGTAGCAGCGGTGCACTTCTTGTGTCACCGAGAATGCTGCCAGTGGGTTCTGTGTGACCCACCAGAAGATGATGACCGAGACCTGGACCAAGACCATTGTGGGGACTGATGGGATCGCTCTGAGGGAGCCATGGAGTATCGCAGCTCCTCCTGGTCATCGGGAGTCTTGTAATCCGGCCCTTCAGGTTGGGTCGACTCATCAGTTGGTAGGACCAGAGTCCTAAACAGAGAGTTTTCAGCCTCATCTAGAGATAGCGGGTCAACTGGGTTGATATAAATCTTGACCGGATCATCGACTCGCATCTCTGCAGGCTGGCCCGACGGGGGCACCGTGAAGCCAGCGGCTAAGGCCACAGTTTTGTTCATGGTCAAAACCAAAGTCTCCTGAGACCGAGATCACTCTCGGTCCCAAGAACGTCAATGGTGACTCTTCTCTTTTTCACTGGAGCGCGAGCTGTGTGAATCCAAAGGGCCCTCTCCCTTGGTCAGGAGAGACTGGCACAACTCCTTGAAGGAGCCCGAGAATGTAAAGCCCAACTTAAGAGGAATGAAGGCTGAAGCTGAAGAGGACTGTTTGGCGGCCCGAGCCACCTTCTCCTTGAGGGCCTCATCTGTTCCAGCTGCTCGGCGGACCTGCGGCCGCAGAGACCACCCAGCGGGCTTCCTTGGATTTGACCAGCAGGTTCTGTTTTTCTGGATGGCCCAACTGCAAATGGGCGAGGCGGTCTCTGAAGAAAAAACTCTTACGAATTTAAGTTTTGGAAGTAAATCTTACGATTTAAGTGCCAGGGCCTACTCAATGCAGGACCGTTAAGAAGGGAAACCTGCTTCTTCCAGCGGAAAGGAAGATCTGGCATCATGGGGTGGAGCCGAGGGTTATGCCACCCAAGTGGGTGGGAGGAGCCAGCTTGAAGACTTTCTGGCACATCTTAAAGTGAAAGGACACTGCCAGAACGTGTGGCTAGAACAACATATCCACGTCCCTAGAACACTAAAAATACTATAAGGTACAAGAGAAAAATTTACAACAAGTATACTTAATTAAAGGATAGACAGAACAGATTTTGGATAGGAAACAACATTAATCATGCTGTACTAGAAGACTGTTGGACTATCTACCTTGACTGTCATTACCCTTACATTCATAGAAAGAACACAGCAATACAAATGCTATAACTAGAAGCTAATCCTACCTTCCTGTAACTATCTTATCCTGTCTGACTATTCAGCTGTATATAAGTGAAAATGAAATGCAAGCATAGAACACATTGCATCAAAGGATATAACATTTGAATATCTAAGTTTGAGTTCCTGGCTACACATATTTTAAGTATTATCAACCACTATACATACATGGAAAGGCCAGTTCTTGTTTTATCGGTGTCACAAACATTTTTAGTTTTGACAGTGTTTTTAACACGTTCAGTTATGTTATTCCATATGGTTATAGCTACATAGGGAAAGGACATTTCTCCAAATTTATTTTTTGATGTCGGCAATTTATAGTCCCTAATACTACTTCTCCTTAAACAGTATTTATCTCTGTCTGTTTACCTTTGTGCACTCTGGGGAAGTATGCCCTGAGAAGCACCTCGTATATCTACCTTTATGTTTACCAAGCAAAATCTCGCATTGGCAGAGCAGCCATCAGCTTTGTGCTCCCTCAACTGTGGAACAAGCTGCAAAAAACTTTGAAATTAACTCACCCCATCAGCCTAGCAGCTTTTAAATCTCTATATCTACATCAAAGTAAGGAGTCCTGTGCCTGTCTACCCTAAATAGTGACTCCTATAAGTCCAAGCACACTCTAATTACTACGGTTAAAAGACTGATCACATCTATAATGGACTCTTCCCTCTCCCCTTTCTCTACCCCCATATCTGTCCCTTCCACATTCCTTTGACCCTGGTTCCAACTCTAAATTCTCCATACCGTATCACTATATATCTTTTTATATTAGGTTTTATTTGTGTTCGGTGCACCTGATATGTATATTTCTTTACTTTTATGAAAAATTGTGTCCTATGCAAAACTAGCTGTATCTTCTGTTCCAAACATATACTACTGTCAATGCTACCTGCTGATACTTTGTATATACTGTATTATTGTATCTCACTTTATTTGTATTATTACTATTTTCTTGTGTGTTGCATCCCATGTATATTGTCCCTTGTTAACAGACCCAGGTCCACCTTGAAAATGAGCTTGCTCAACGGTGATTGCCTGGTTAAATAAAGACTTTGATTGATTTATGTTCAATTTTTTTCTAATCTTTCTAAAAGATACAGTGGGTTGGATCTGTTTATTACTTTGAATATTTGATTAACTCATAATACCTTTCTTTTATATTCAAGAGGTAGCCAACCAAGTTCTTCATATAATTTACAATGGTGAGTTTTGTAGTCACAGTGGAGAATAAATCTTGCCAATCGATTATATAAAGTTTCAACCTTTTTTAATGATGCTTTATTTGCGAAGATGCACACATGGCTACCATAGTCTAGAAAAAACACAAGACAGGGAAGCACTCTGCCAGACTAAGAAATAATAACACAGAGAGTCTGTACATGGTGCAAAAACGAACCCGCAGCACACTACCCCAGCGCTTTGTGTCCTCTCTGGGACACTTCATCAGGGTGCCCACTGATAATAATAATAAAATAATAAAAATGTATTTATAGGTGCCTTATCAAAAACCAAGGTGCTGTACAATTCATAAATACACACACTTTAAAATGCAAACACACAATAATAAAATAATGATTAAAAGATCAAACATCAGTTAATAAAATCAACTAATTCAATTTCCAAATGCCTGCAGCCACAAATAGGTTTTTAAGGATTGTTTAAATCCCTCCACAGTTGTGCACTCCAGAAGCCGGCAGGGTAGAGAATTTCAAAGGGTAGGGGCAGCATACTCAAAAGCTCTTGCCCCAGATGTTTTCAGACATACCCTTGGAATCTCTAGCAACCCCTTGACAGCCGAGCAGAGCGATCGTCTGGGTGGTAAAGAACCAGGAGCTCTTTCAGGTAGTCAGGGCCCTGTCCATGTAGGGCTTTGAAAGTCAGTAAACCAACTTTAAAGGTGATCTGTCAATGAATAGGCAGCCAGTGCAGTTCGTGCAGACCAGGTGAAATATGACAGGATTGAGGAGACCCTGTCAATAGCCGGGCTACTGCATTCTGCACTAGCTGCAAGAGGTGGATTTCAACCCCAGAGAACCCTAGGTAAAAGGAGTTGCAATAATCCAAGCACGAGGACGCAAAGGCATGGATCAAAGTGGGAAGATCCCCAGGCGTAACCAGGTACTAAATTCTGGCGATATTACTAAAATGGTAAAAGGAAGATTAGACAACAGCCGACACCTGCGAATGCAGGGTCAGACCCTCATCAAAAATTACCCCCAGATTACGCACCCATTCAGAAGCTGGGAGTGAGATACCATCGAGAAAAATTCCCAAGGGTAGACCAACCCCCAACCCCCCTATCTGGTGAACCGGATCCACTACCAACACCTCAGTCTTTCCTGAGTTCAACTTCAGCCAGCTGGCAGTCATCCACTCCTGGATTTCCTTCAGTGAGTTGTTAAAAACTGAGACAGCTCAGCATACTCATAATCTTTGCTGTTTCTACATCCATTTCTGTCGCCATGTTATGTAGATTTAGCATGTTAGCCATTTGCGTCAAAAATGTTCTGTAGGAGTCCGGCCCGTAAGTGCAGCAGTAGCGCTACCGCTCGCAATACCATTGACTGGAGTTCGGGAACAAGCTGAGGTCATTGGGGGTCGGCCAGGGAAGGAGGCTTGAGCATCCCAGCGGGTGCCCTCCTCCTCTGAAGGTCACCGTCCCCACTGCTATAATGCCACTGGGTGACCACAGGTAGCAGTGCATCTGGGGACACTGTGGGAGGGCAGGACATCAGCTGAGATCCAGGGCAGCAGCACGACAAGCATGCGTTCGCTCCTTGGACCTCTGTGTGTGCCGACATCCTAGGGGCTGGGAGCAACAATGGTAGAACCCCAAAGCTAGCCCAATGATAGCCCCTGGTGTCACCAACAGGACTGAAAATAGAAACTCACAGGGATGCCACCTGACAAAAAAAAATTCTGTGCAGGTAGGGGGAAGTAAAGAGGGGTGTTCTCTCCTTCCCCACCCGGGGGGGGGTAAACTTGAGGAGGCAAGGAGGCAGAGCACCCCATGGGAAGTATGACAGTAGACTTAGCCACAGGCACTTGGGAGGGCCTTGAGGAATGGCCCAGGCTGTGGCGTAAAAGGGGGCATGATAAACAGAGAATTAAAAAAAATGTTGTGTAGGATGAATAGTCCTCCTTCACACTGGGGGGGAACCAAATTCCTTCTTAGAAGTTTGCTCAGGGAAATAGGCTCCTCCTCCTCATCTTCCTCCTTAAATGTATCAAGAAGAAGACTAAGTGGCACATGTAACACAGGTTTTTCAAACCTCTGCATTGTTCTGAAAAACTGACATATTTGCTGGATGTCCTTCGCTGGCATCAGTTCCACTTTTTGCTTCTTGGGCAGACGAGTCTAGCTGCTCCTGCCATGTTCCTCCCTAATTCCCTCTTCTAAGCCCTGGATAAACCCTACCTCTCTATTGTCACCTTCATTTTACCCTGTGCACCCCCACCCCCACCCCAAATTTCTAGCTCTCCTCCCTTCCTCAAATTGCTCCCCCTTACTGGCCTCCTTGATCTCTCACAGGATATAGGGACCCCAAATGCTCTCCATGGTCCCTCTCCTACCCCCCAGGGGCTTGTATCCCTCATCTATTTCCTATCCCCCTCCATCCCTCCACCTCACCCCTCCCTCTCCTTTCCCCCTTTTCTTTCACGTAAGCACTTGTTTACTTATTAACCTGGCACTTATTATTGTCCACTCTTTCTACATATTATGCATAACACTGTTTTAACATTGTTTGTAACACCTGCCTTACAACTGCATGTTAATGTTGATCTTGTAACTTGAATGTAACTTGAACACGACTCTCCCACCACCCATCTCTCCCTCTCCTTTCCTTTCATGTAAGCACTTGTTTACTTACTAACCCAGCACTTATTTTTGTCCACTCTTTCTACCTATTATTCGCAACACTGTTGTAACACTGCTTGTAACACCTGCCTTAGAACTGTATGTTAATGTTGATCTTGTAACTTGAATGTTTAATGTCTCACTCCTATTGTACCCCTTTCCCCCAGGTCACACTGGGAGACGAGTGACTTATCGCTCAGTGTGCCTTCCTGGTGGAAGATTTCACTAAATAAATAATCTCCAGGTGCTTTTGGTTATGCTTTTTGTCTTAGCTGGTGTGCTTGGCTGGTGTCCAGAAAGTCTTTTTCCGCTGTCAGAACTCTCCTGGGCAGGGAGCACTGTGCTCTTTACTGGAAGATGACTGTAACTTTTTTTCTCTCTCTCTTTGGGTGCCATAGACAGTTGCTTTTTGCCAGGTGAATATTTTGCAGTTTTTCTAGTCTCCTTGGTTGCCAGAGATTGTTGCAGAGAAGAGGAGCCATCTGAAGTATACTTTCTACCTTCGGTGCCCATATTTACTTTCCTAACCTGTTTCACAGGTAAGCATGCCAGTGACTTTGTGGTAGACACTGGTGCAGACAAAAACTGCCACTTAGCTGCCCTTTTTTGCTTGGTCTCAGGGCAGAAAATCTTGCAGAGTTTACAGTTTTCAAAATTGTGATCTATGACCCAAACAATTAAAGCAAAGGACTACCTGCTTTAGCCAACCAAAGTTTACAGGACATACCGATCTTTAGGCCCCGTTTTCTTTTTAGGTTTTCCTGTCATGTCAATTTGAGAGGAAGCAGAAGAAAAATATGTTTCTGGAGTTGTACTGGGGGAAAAGTACAACTGTTTTAAATTAAAAACCTTGTTTAAAGAAAAAGGTATTTTTTCTGTTAATTCAGAACTGGGAACCAGTGAAAATGGTGGTTCTTCAGATTCATGGGACTGGTGGGGACTGTTAAAAAAAAAAATGTGTAGTTGCCAAAACCTTAGCCAATCTAGTGCAGTGTACTGGTCAAGCTGTCAAATATTACAAAACAATAGTCAAAACTAAGAAAACAGCCACAGTTACTGGAACAGGATTATGGGGCGTCTGATCTCGTCAGCAGAGAAACAAATCTGCCATTGGCATCAGGTGGCGCTTGACCACACTGCACAGTTTGAACTTTAACATTCTAAAGTTCTACCTCCAGGGCAACACCTCAAGGCTGACATGATGCCAACTGTGACATCGCAAATACACTTTCGCGAACAGAACCCACAACTTTCTGACCCACGACAAGAGTACCATTAACTTTATAGTGTGGTCAAACTACAAAGTTAATGGCACTCTTTGTCATGGCTTTCTTAATTTCTCTATCAACTGCTTCATATTAATCTCTCATTTACATTGATTATCTTCCTTCAGATCTCTACAGTTTCCTCACTTTCTGCTTTGTCTTTTCCTACTGTATTCTACCCTGTTTATGATTCTTACACTGTTTTTTCTGTTCCCCCCCACCCCCAAGGGAACCTGACTCACTTTAAAAGGGTAAGGAGCATCGGAGCATGTTTATTAATTTACCTCATTTCTTTTTGTTTTATTTCTTTTGTTTGTATTAGTTTATACATTGTTCTTTTTAGTTTTGAATTTCCTTACAAGTGAATGCACAAATTGAATGTTGTTTTAGTCTTATGTTTGTAAAATGCAATTATATTGCTTTAATAATTGTTGCATGTAATGTCATTTTCCTTGTTCACTTTAATAAAGTATTATTAACAAACGTTGTAGTTTGGTAATTTTATTGTTATCAACAGAAGATCAAAAGAATGCCAAGAAAACAAATCAAGGAACATGGCCGCTAGATCTCTCTGAAAGTCATAATGAAAGTTCACGTTTGCCTAAGTGACTGGTCATATCTCAGCGCAAACACATTCCTTCTCTTCACTCCCCTACGTAGCCACTCTAGCCCTCCTCTTAGTAGCCCTCCTAGCTCTCTACTTCCTTCCCCCCCTCACTCTGCATATTTATACCAATTCAAAAGCCTAAACTTTTGCCTACCACCCTCTCCCATCACCTACCCTTCCCACCATCCTCCCTCTTTACCTTCTTTCATCTAACCTCTATTGCTAGCCACTCTGCTTTGAAGTTGGGTATTCTGGTCAGGTTGAAGTGCAGTAATGTCGCCCTAATTGTATTTATGCCTGTGCACTTGATGTATCTATACTGTAACATTTCATTGGTGCTCTTAATTGTTTTAAACTGTACATGTCTCTGTAAAATTGTGTCCTCCCCAGGACCATCTTGCAAATGAGCTTTGCTCAATGATGTTTTGCCTGGTTAAATAAATATTGAATTGAATTAATTAGGCAAACAGTTTCACTGCTTGCTAAATATCTAATAAATGTGTGGAACTTTTCTTGCATATCGTGCTGACGATTGCAGTTATGTGTTCATAATGAATCTTGGAGTTTCAAAGTATGCCCCTCCCAAGAAGCTAGCAGATGAGAAAGCAATTCTTTGGCTCCTGTTAGCGCTGTTGAAAGTGACTCCGCTTCCCTAGCTATCAAAGTGTTCAGAGCCAAGCCCTCTCCAACAGTTTAATTCATTCATTCCAACAGCTGTTTGCCTACAGGACAGCCTGTCATCTCTCATTCCCAGCATTCCGGGGATCAGAGAGATCTGTCAGTCACTGGTGCAAGGACAGCTGCCTATAGAACACAGAACAAAGAAACTGACATCAGTAGGAAAAGCTGCTCGCATTTATTGTAATAAGCAAACCTTTTCATATATACAGGGAAGCAGGATCCTACAAGCCAAACCCCACATGCCCAGCAACACAGACACAAAGGTTACATAAAGCAGCAGCATCATAGAGAATAATGTTACCTCTAGTTTTCTCCATCTGTGCACGTTCATGGGATTTTCTAGTTCTTCCTCCAGCGCTCTGCAGCGAGTCCGCTCCTTCAGCAGCTCTCTCTGCATGTGATAGACTTCCCGTCTAACAGAAAGGATAAAAACAGTGACAACATGGTGAGCCTAAACTCTCCAAGTACTGGCTGTAACATAAAGTGCAGCTCTAGTACTATAGCAGTTAGTGATTGTGTGTACTGTGTGATGGTTGTATGGTTAAAACTTGCCGCTCTTCAGAGACTTCCAACTCATAACACTCACAAAAAAACAAACAAAAATGAATGAGTTAAACTTCATGCTGGCAGCTAGAAAAGATGCATAAGGCCCCTGCGCTGTTTTCTGATTCCCGCTGAGTCAATACCTGAATTTAAAGCAGCAGTACTACAAAATCAAGAAGTGAGCTATCAGAATGCTGTTTTTTGGCTGTAAGCATGTGGCCAAAGTTCCAGTTTCCATACCTGTAAATGTTTTTTTCCAGTCATCTTTAGTTTTTTAGATATTTGCAATTTATTCGAATTGTTGTAGTGCTACAACAACAAGCATTTGTCAGTGCCAAATGTTGCTTGCTTCTATGTGCTGTTTAGGAATTTGGAAGTCATTGGAGTGCAAATATTGAAAATTCGCGAACTTACGAGCATGCATAGGAACTGGGCAATGCACGCTCGTAAAACAGTCATTTTTAGGAATTTTTTCACCAAATTTTCAACATAGCCATTTTAAGACCTCTGCTCATGAACAGTGTCACTGTGATTTTCTTAACTTGTCCCATACATTGATTTTGCACACCGACTGCGCCATTGTGCGCTACATGGCGAAACTCGTTTTCGGTGAGATGTGAAATGACAGCTATACTGCTCATAAGGAGGTGTGGTAAAATGGCAATATTGAAAATCTGGAGTGAAAAATATTGAAAAGTCGCAAACTTACGAGCCTACGTAGGAACTGTAGCAGCGCTCGTAAAACAGTCATTTTTAGGATTTTTCCACCAAAATTTCAAAATAGGCTTTTGAGAGCCACCTTATGAACACACTGGCAGTGTCGTTTGTTAATCATTCCGAAAGGTGATTTCGTAGTGGTTGCTAAATCAGCCTCTGGCCCAATGTAACGCCATGACAGTGCAAGAATTCAAGGAGGAAGGGTCCCAAAACCCCATGTTGAAAATTTGTGCAAAATTCCAAAAATGCCTGAGATATGCAACAAAGTTGAAAAACCCTATCTATCCCATTATACAGCTTACCGGCATTTCCTCAGTTCGCGGTCGGCTTTGAAGAGTGCAGGCGTGTTCCCGTCCACGAAGATCGTCGTGCGGACTCCGGGAGGTAAGTATGGGGTGAGGGGAGTGTGGGGAGGTGGGGTGCGCAGTGGGTGGGGGCAGGGAGACTGCATGGGACCGTTTTTCTTTACAGGTTTTTTTTAAATGATGGTGGGACGTTTGCCACGCTGGGGTGGGCTCCCAGCGTTGCAGAAGATGGCTGGGGGTGTGTGGAGCCGGCGGGGTTGGGCACCCCATCAGCCATGGCATCTGTTGCCACGCTGGGGTGGGCTCCCAGTGGCACCCTGTACTGGGCAGGGAGACAATGGAGCCGATGGGGGATTGGGCACCCCGTCGGCGACAGCAGTGGGGAGAGACAGTGGAGCCGACGGGGATTGGGCACCCCGTCCGGCCTATAATATGATTTTGCCATGCTGGGGTGGGCTCCCGGCGTGGCACCTGGATCTTTGGGGGCGTGGAGCCGGCGGCGGTTTTGGGCACCCCGTCGGCCGTACAATGAGGGGAAGGTGCATGAGCACGCAGTGTGCATGCGCATGCGTGTGCGCGTGGTGGGGGAGCTCTGCTCACTCAAGCAGAGCTCTCCCTTTCAACTGTATGCCACTGCATTTTCAGCTAGTCATAGACAGCTGCAGCAGTGATTGGGGAACTGGGGCTGTGCCTGCAAACACACTGACTGCATTGGAAGACGGGCTGACACACCTCCAAAAACTCGGATGATGGCACTATGTTTCTTGCACATGCGTGCAAGCAACATAAAAATGGCAGCTGACTAATTTTCAGCTGTGCTTTTTCTACAGGTCACATCACGTCTTTTGACAACAGCAGAGGGACCCTCTGCTGACCATTCCCGATGTCCCTGGAAGTCATACAGATGTTCAGTTGGCAGTAGAAGGGGTTCCAGTGCAACATGCTTAGTGGCAGAAATGTAAACAAAAGCAGAGAATAACTGAGCAAATTACTCGGCAATAGTACAATGCCAGCGAGAAAGAGTACCGGGTACAGTATATGATTAGCAGGACACAGGGAATAAACTGTCAAAAAAGCATAATTTTTTTTTTGTAGTACTGCTGCTTTAAGGTGCTAAATGGTACTATTAAAAAACTCGCAAATAAATACAACAGTTACATCATTGACTGGTGAACCAATAACATATTATTGGTTATTATTATAGTAGTAAAACAGAACAACTTGCTAAAGGAACAAAATACTAAATTACAAGAAGTTAAAACAGAATGAGGACGTCACTTACAAACTTGTAACTGTGTTTCTTCTAGTGGTATTCTCCCGTAGGCACAAAAGAAACAAGCATTTGTCAATGCAGAATGGTTGCTTGCAGGCATTAGCAGTGAAAGTGCAGGAGTTAGACAGATGCAGTATAGGAATGGCAGTGAAGTATTGAACTGATGCCAACTCCACCCCAACCCCGCAGAGATGGACAGGCATTGGGGTGTGCCTTTGGGTCGTTCCCATAATGGTCACAACATTTCACCTCACCCTACCCTGCCCTGCAGACACTAACAAGTGTCAAGGTGTGCCTTGGGGTGTTCGGGCTTTACACTCAGCTCATTCCATAAGGAAATACACTGAAATGGGTGCAATATAGAAGAATGGGGTGAACTCTGCAGCCAAAGAGTCCAAGGCGCACCTCAATGCCTGTCACTGGCTGCAGGGTGGGGCTGGAATGGCGTGAGCATTACTGTCGACAATTCCAAGTCACACCCACGACGCCCGTCAGTCCCTACAGGGTAGGGCGTTATGGTCGAAAACCCTAATGCCCTGGGCGTTTCTTGGTATTTTTACTCTAAGTTTTCAACATGGGCTTTTTGTGACCCCACCGCATGAACAGTGACACTATCAGTTTGTTAGCCGAAAGGTGATTTTGCACAGCGACTGCGCCATTTGGCACCACAGGTGCGAAAACACATTTCGAACAGGATGTGAAAAATGACAGCTGTACTGTTCATGAGGAGGTGTAAAAAAATGGTAATGTTGAAAATATGGAGTAAAAATATAAAAAAAAAACTGGTGAAGTCACGAGCGTGCATAGAAACTGCGCAATGCACGCTTGTAATGTAATTATTTTGGGACTTTTTACACCAGACTTTCAACATAGGCATTTTTGAACCTCTGCTCATGAACAGTGTCACTGTGATTTTCTTAATCTATCCTGAACACCGATTTCCCACAGCGACCGTGCTATTCTGTGCTGGAGGTGCAAAAACACATTTCGACTAGGATGTGAAAAATGACAGCTATACTGTTCATAGGGAAGTGTGGAAAAATACCAATGTTGAAAATCTGGAGTGAAAATATTACAAATTTGTGAAGTTACAAGAGTGACGTGGAAACTGCGCAATGCACGCTCATAACACACTCATTTTATGGACCTTTGTCACCAAATTTTCAACGCAGACATTTTAAGACCTCTGCTCATGAACTGTGTCACTGTGATTTTCTTAATCTGTCCCAAACATTGATTTTGCATACCGACCGTGCTATTGTGCGTTACATGTGTGAAAACACATTTCGGGCAAGATGTGAAACATGATAGCCATACTGTTCATAAGGAGATGTGGTAAAATGGTAATGTTGAAAATCTGGAGTGAAAATATTAAAAATTCTCGAACTTACGAGCATGCATAGGAACTGCGCAACGCACAAATTTTTTCACCGGATTTTTAACATAGGGTTTTGGGGAGCCTACCTCATGAACTGTGACACTGTCATTTCGTTACTCAGTCCCAAAAGGTGGTTGCATGCAGTGACCGTGAAATCATCTTTCGGGACCGAATAACAAAATGACAGTGACTGAGTTCGTAAGGTGGGGTCCCAAGAACCCCATGTTGAAAATTTGGTGAAAAGATTTCCAAAAATGGCCGAAATATCCACCTAAGTTGAAAAACCCTATTTATGCCATTATACAGCTTACCGGCATTTCTTCAGTTCGCGGTTGGCTTTGAAGAGTGCAGACGTGCTCCCGGTCCACCGAAGATCATCGTGCCGGGCTCCAGAGGTAAGTATGGGGTGGGGAGTTGGGTGCGCAGTGGGTGGATGCAGGTTGGGGAAGGGGGGCACGAAAGACCCCGAGGGACCATTTTCTGTTTTTACAGGTTTAAAAAAAAAAAAAAAATGACGTGGGACGCTTTTTTGCACACTGGGATGGGCTCCCAGCATGCTGGCACACCTGGGTGTTCCTTTTGGTGGGGGGCTGGAGTAGGCAGGGATTGGGCACCCCCATAAGTCATACAGTGTGCTTGGATGGGAAGAATTGTGCATTAACCGGGGGTTCAAGCGCCCCCTCGACACCTATTAAATGAGCGCATCATGCCCGGCGGGGGGATTGGGCTACTCCGTTGGCAAATGAATCGGGGAGGAGGCATGCCGACAGGGAAATTGGGCACCCCCGTCGGCTTTAAGAACTGGGAGAGGTGGGTGGCAGCTTTCCATCAGCTTCATGGGGACTGTGAGAGGCCAACGGAGAAGCCATCATCATGTTTACTGAAAGGGGACACCACACAATGCAGCTGTAATTGGCTGCTGCAGTCGGGGACCACCCCGCAGCAAAAACAGCTGATTGTGTAGTGATGGGGTGCTCCCTGATTGCAGTGGCCAGGTTTTATTGAGCACTGTGGCCTGCTCATTAATGGCCATCTTCGACAGCATGCTCCTCTATTCGCTGCGGCAGAGACCAGCCCCAGAACGGACTCTGCCATTCGGCACAACACTGCCGTGCCTCCACAACCCACTTGTGAAGGAAGCTGACACAATGGGTTTCTTGCACATGCATGCAAGCAACCACAAAAATTACTCACCATGGTATTGATGTTTCTTTAATCGGTCCAATAGTGACCAAATACAAACACGGCACTATATCCATACAGAGACGTTGCCATGGAGATTAGCATGGTGCTGTGGAATCAGAGCCCCATTCAAATGTTTCTGTGTGGTGATGAAACATAGAAACATAGAAGTTGACGGCAAATAAGGACCGCAAGGCCCATCCAGTCTGCCCATTTCTTTTTCTACCTTATGAATATGCCATTGGCCTTTGCTCTGTCAATGGCCTATCTATGTATACTCATCTGTATTGCTCCCTTATGCCTATCCCATGCCTGTTTGAAGTCCTGCACTGTATTCATATCCACAACTTCCTGAGGTAGGCCGTTCCATGCATCCACCACCCTTTCTGTGAAAAAGAACTTCCTCGCACATTACCTCTTCATTGGCCTCCCTCTAGTCTCATGCTGTGTCCTCTTGTCCTGCTATTTTTCTTATATTGAGACATGTTCCCGGGTTGCACCAGAAAATAGGCACTTGACTGTCTAGCGTGTTTACCTGGTAAACAAAAGCTTAATAAATAAATAAATGTTAGACTCTTTCACCTTGTTAATGCCCTTAAGGTGTTTGAATGTTTTGATCATATCACCTCTCTCCCTCCTTTGCTCTAGGGTATACATATTGAGCTCCGTTAATCTGTCCTCATATGTTTTCTGATGCAGTCCCTGCACCACTTTGGTTGCCCTTCTCTGGACTGCCTCAGTTTGGTTAATAACCTTGTGAAGGTGTGGCTTCCAGTACTGCACACAGTACTCCAGATGGAGCCTAACCAGTGTCTTATAAAATGGCAAGAAAAAATCTAGAAATCTCATTGGCCAAGACAGATCAGCTGACTGTACGTTAATTCTCTGTATGCGCACAGTCATCCTGGTCCTAAACCACATTACACAATGAGCAGATCAGTCCTCCTACAACCAGAACTATCTTCCATCAGTTTCCCTGCAACCAGAACTGATCTTCCACCACAAACATGGCCACTACCTTTACATTGTAGAAACCTTCAACTGGGCCCTAAAATTAAAATTATCTTAAATATAAAATAAAACAAATTAATTAAATGTCGTTTACCAGATTGTCACACTCTCCTTACACACATAAACAAATTAGAAACATTAAGTATTGTTTATAGTTTCCATTACAACTGTTTGTTTGCTAACAGTGAGAAATCCCCCTTCTATCTTTACCTGCTCATCAGGGAACTCTCTTCTTTTTTCCCCGACAAGTGAGATAATTGAGTCTCTGGCTCTAAAACAGGCCTTTGTTGCCTGTGTACAGTATGCTAGTAGAGGAACATTCTGCTAGTAGAACTGAGCAGAATTTTGAATCCCTGCATTCCATGGTAAACATTCCATGATAAACATTCTATTTCTTGAATGTGGGGAAACACAGAGGGGAAAAAACAAAATGAAGAAAGTAAGCAATAATACTATATAAACAAAGAAAAAAGGTGGTTAATGACTCACCCTGCTGTTTATCTTTTAGGACAGAGCGAGCAGTTCATGATGCTGTCAGTGAGTGTGGCAGTTTTGAACCACGCTCATGCTTGCAGCACTGGGGAACTGAGAAGCCTCTGTTATGGCTTCCTTTTAGTTTTGTCTACAAAGTGAGGAGAATGAAATAAAGTAAGGGGGCTCTGTGTCATACTTAGAATGAGAAAAAAAGCATTTGTGAATTGTTGTGGCTGGCAGGGGAATATAAAGCTTAAGTGGGCAGGGAGACACACACTGTATAACACTACTTTCATCTAGCACCAATAGGCAGAAGGACTATTTTATGTTAAAAGCACAGATTCACTTGCATTTTTACTTATTCAAAAAAGTGTTTAAAATTAAAAAAAAACTGCTTCTAAAAATAAAGGGACATTTTATAAGTGCAATAAGACACTCGGGGTTGTGCATTACAGTGTGATACCGCCTAGGAGGATGCACTGGCCTTGACCTCGTGCCTAACTACGCCTCTAGGAGTGCGGTTATCACACCATAATGCACACCCCGTCGTGTCTTATTGCTTACTTGTAAAGAGGGATTATTACCTCTCTCTTCTGACTTGTGATACTCCTACTAATACATCCCAACATCCCCCTAGCCTTACCTACTGCTTTAGTGGTCTGCTTGGATGATTCCAGGTCATCGGTGATGATGATTCTCCCTGTTCTTTTGAAAAGCATGTTTACTGAGTTTTTCCATTACAGAAAACATATCAAGACAGACAGACAGAACATGCAACATTTGTAACACAGATGCAGTTCGCAGTAAATAATACTCTGAGTCAGACCTACAGACATGGGAACTCTGGGACAATAAATATGGGCTCAACTATGCCCAAAAGAACTGAAGCACATTCATTTATATAATATATCACAATTGTTTAGAAGTGAATCCATTAGTTGTACTAAGCACTAAGAAGTGCGCACACCCAATATAATTGGGTCACAGATGCAGGGGGGTATTGTTTCAGGGGAACAGGGGGCCAGAGTACCTCCTCAGCATATCCCAGCCCTAATCAACAATGCACATTATGGTGGGATTGAGTCCTAATATTGGCTCCATACCCTCTCAAAAATGTCTTCCCTATCCCTGAGGAAATAGGTCAGGTGCTCCAAGGGAAGTATTTTAAAGGAAAGATGTCCTCTATCTAGCAACCCCCCACCCCAAAGCTGCTCGATTAGGCTTTTCAGCTACAATAAAAAAAAAATTTCACTGGAATTTACTGTATTTTATTTTTTACAGTCCCAATCTCCAAACATGGCAGATGCTGTGCAGGCCCATTTCCTGTGAAAGTGCGGTGCTGCACTTTCATAGAAATGGACCCATGCAGCGTCCGCCAAGTTTGGAGATCCTGGACTTTAAAAAAATACAATACAGCAAGTTCCCAGTGAAAATAAAATGTTTTATTGTAGCCGAAAAGCCTAATTGGGGGGTACAGCTTTGGGGGAGGGGGGTTGCTAGATAATGACAGCTTTTCTTTAAGGATGACATCCTCCCACATAAAGAGTGGGGATTTGACAAAGGACCCCTTTATTTTGGATGCAGTGCATTGCCAGTACTAGCAAGAGCCTTGTGTTCCTATTATATAACAACCACTCATCCTCCTCTTGGTCTTCAATTCACAGTAGCATAGCTGCTGGGGTGACTGGGACTGTTTACCTGTGAATCTGACCCACTTCCTATGCTACCTCTCAGCTGAAGCTTCTGACATCCCCACAAACAATGAAGGTGCATACCTACTTCCTTGGTACACTTCCCACACATAGAAGAGATCTCATGTTAAAATTGGTGAACAAGTTGGGGTGGTCAGTACAACCGATTGACAAACGTATATTGTGCTTCTTTATACTTGTTGCAAATAAAGACCCAAGTGTGAGGAGCAGATCGTCTGCCCGTCTTTCTCTGGAATAGAGGATTCCAAGTCTACTTCCCATCTCAGCCGATCTTTAACAGAGGGATCTGGACCTAGTGTGCAGCTCTGTTTGACCACAGCCAAGATCATCTGCTGCAGATTATGCCATTTACTGAGGACAATCTGGTCTAGTGGGCCTATATTAGCAGATATTGGGTCCTTCCTGTCAAGCCCCCAATGTCTCAGCTGCAACTAGAAATATACCTGGTAGTTGCTGCCCCCCCCCCCAATTGTTGTTCAATGTCCTCAGAGAAGTGTATCCCTTTCCCAGGCATTACATCTCCAAGACACTGTATCTCTTTCCTACCATACTTTGCTGACCCTCTCCCCCCCACCCCACCCCCACCAGACACCTAGTAAAAGCCTCGGTTATTTGCCAGGGGAATCAACAGAGTGCTCACCCCTTGCCTTCCCCTATATAAAGCTTGCCAGGCAGTCAGGGCACACTCCACAAGTGGATTCTTATTCCTAAGGCCCCTCTGTGTCTTAAGCCCATCCTATTGCGAGATATCTGTGAGTGGGCATATGGGGCCCCTTCGCATTCCAGGTCACATTATTGTGATCTACCAGACTAGGCCACCCAGCCCTGCGCCAGTCTTATCTGGGCTACTAGGTAATACTGGTGTACATCTGGAAATTTAAAGCTTCCCTGTGAGTTGTCCCATTTTAGTCTGTTCAGGCTTGCCTTAGGCCTGTTCCTCGCCCACAAAAACCTGGAACAGGCCACCTCCAACCTCTGCCTGTCAGCCCTTGTGAGGTCCATGGGTAATATCTGCATGGGGTACAGATTCTTAGGCAGCGTGTTCCTCTTTATTAAATTTGGGTGCCCTATCCAGGGCATCCTTGTGGTGTTCTAATAGATTTGTTCTGAAGAGCAGAATGGAGCAGTACTAACTAGCTAAATTGCAATGCTTATAGTAAGTTAAATAGCAAAAATAAACAGACTACAAATTTAGGATTTAGAAATACGGAGTGTATGGCTGGGGTTCTGGGACAGGTTCACTATATATTTGTCACCTACACTGAAACCACACCTGTCAGACTGGCAGCTAAGTGGACGACTGGCAGGTAGACTCTATCCTGCATCGACCTATGCTATGGGTTGCTGGTAGGGAGCCTCCTGTAGGGCTTAGGGCTCATTCCACCAAACATACTGCTGCCTCGGTGGCTGCTTCCAGGGACATCCCTATCCAGGAAATCTGCAGGGCTGCTACCTGGAAGTCAGCACACACCTTCATTTCTCATTACCACATCGAGCTTCAGTCACATTCGGATGCTGGTTTTGGGGCCTCAGTTCTCCACTCCCTGATTCTAAAGTAGGGGTGTGCACCTAACCCCCCGCCTCCTGGAGAACTGATATGGTTATACGCTTATACGGTATAAGCGAGTGCTCACCTGAGGTCCAATGTATGGAGCCTGTGCTTGGTCTCCAAGGTTGGACTGGTGAAGTACACCAGGAGATTGAACACCTGGTTAAGGTGAAACTCCTAAACTACCTTTAAGAGGAACTTTGGATTGGGGTGGAAGACAACCTTGTCCCTGTGGAACACCAAGTATGGTGACTCCACCAACAGCGCCTGGAGCTCACTGATCCTTCTGGCAGAGGTGAGGGCTACCAAGAAGGTGGTCTTCCATGACAGATGAAAGACATCACACCTGTGCACTGGTTCGAATGGCTTGCTCATGGAGAGTGAATGATCGAGACATTTAAGTACCTGAAAGGCATCAACAAGGTGCCATACTCAGAACTGTTTACTTGGTCCCACAACTCTAATACTAAAGGGCACAACTAGAAACTGAAAAGGGGGAGGTTCAGACGTGATGTCAGGGAGTTTTTTTTCTCTGAGAGGGTGGTGGCACCTTGGAATAGTTTACTCGCCAAGGTGGTGGAGGCCGAAACAATCACTTCCTTCAAACTTGGTTGGGACAGGATATACATGCAACACAGGGTCGAGGGTGGGGACTCATCTTTAGTAAGAGTTCAGTGCTAGCAGGCATGGCCCAACAGGGGTCAATGCAAACAAACGGGCAGACTAGATAGACCTTTGTTTTCCTTCTGCCATCACCTTTCTATGTTTCTACTGCCAAGACCAGCAATAAGTCCCAAGGTAGTGGTGGTTCACACACTGGCAAGGACAGGTGGTCAAGGCCTTTAAAGAAGCACCTGACCACCTTCTCCTGTGCCACCATCGGCATACCAGCCTGTGCCCAGTATGCAGAGATGGCTGCCAAGTGCACCTTGAGAGCCGTCGACCTCAGGCCCAACTGGGAGAGGGACCACAGATAGTCCAGAATGCTAGCCAAGGGACAGAACAGGGGCTCTAGCTCCCTGCCCAGGCACCAAATGGGAAAGTGCTTCCATTTGAAGGCATAGTACTGGCAGGTCGAATCTTTCGAGGAGGCTTCCACAACCTGGAGAACTTCTTCGGAAAGACCCAAAGTCTGGCACTCTAGCCACATAGGAACCAGGCTGTCAGGTGCAGGGATTGAAGGTCTGGGTGTAAGACCTTCCCCTTGTGACAAGAGAGTAGATCTGGGTGTATATGCATTGTTGAGACTGAAGAAACTGGGTACCAGAACTGTCGCGGCCAGTCTTTGGGTACCAGGATCATCCGCACCTTGTCCCACGACACCTTGACCAGCACTCTGTGGATCAGGGGAAAGGGAGGGAAGACAGAAAGGAGGCCTGGAGTCCAGGGCCTCATGAAGGCATCCCTCAACAGTGTCCCACACTGTGGTGGGGGGGAGGGGCAGGCACAGAACAGCCTCAGCTTTGTGTTCTCCCAGGAAGTGAACAGGTCGACCAGGGGAGTGCCCACTGGGAGAACAGATGGTCCACCACCTCCCAATGAAGGGACCACTCATGAGATGCCTCGCCCACTCTGCGGAGGGTGTCCGCCAGCTGGTTGGAGACTCCAGCCACATGAACTGTCAGAAGATCAGCACCCAAGCTGCATACTAGGGTCCAGGTGTGGTCGACTTACTGACACAGCCAGAGGGAATGAGTGACACTCTGCCTGTCAAGGTAGTACATGGTCATGGTATTGTCTGTCTGAATCTACATGACCTGTCCCTGAACAGATGGACTGAATGCCATCTGGGCTAGATGCACTGTACAGAGCTCCAGCAGGTTGATGTGGTATCGGGACTCCTTGGGGGTCCAGTGCCCGTGGGCCTTGTGGTCCTCCAAGTGGGCTCCCCATCCCACCAAAGACATGTCAGTCATCAGAATGACTGTCGGCTCTGAGTCGATGAATGGGATTCCTTCCTGTAGGTGTTGTGGGACAAGCCACCACTGGATGACATCCCACATCAGCAGCATCACCATGACTGGCTGGTCCACGTGACCAAGGTACTGAGATCACTGGAGGGCCAGTTCCCACTGCTTCTTTTAAGTTTGCATTTTTCCTTGGATGTTGTCTTGTGGTTTTCTAACTATTTAAGTAACCGGGCCCATGTTACTTCTCTTGATGGTTTCTTATCTCAGTCTATCCCCATTGTTTGTGGAGTCCCTCAGGGCTCAATTTTGGGACCTTTGATTTTCTCATTATACATGAACTCTGCCCCTAGTATTTGTTCTCAGACTTCAATCATAATGTATGTTGATGACACTGCACTATTTGGAACAGCCTCTAAGCAAAACAATGCAACAACAAGGGTCCGGACTGATTTTAGTTTATTCCAAGATTAGCTTCACCATTATCATATGGTACTGAACGTTAAGAAAACTAAATGGGGGGCACTGTGGAGACAGAGTTCGATAGCAGCAGAACCACACGGCTCTGTTAAAATGTATATTATTTTACTTAAATATACACTTTTCCGATACACTAATTGCCATTTAGAGCGCGCCAGTGGAAAGAGCATGTTTGCATTGCCTAAGATGGGGAATCCAAGAAAGGATCGTATGACTGGAGGGGCTGAAAAAAGTAAAAATGTTGGAGGGAGGACACCGTCTGCAACTTCTGCACAGGCCGGAGCCGAGTCGGGCTCAATGGAGACTCTGGCGTCCTTGGGACTGTAAATGCAGAGGCTAATAACTTCAATGTCTACCTTGAATCCACCATGGAAGCCCTAAAAGGAAACATGAATGAAGTCCGCAAACAAACAGATGCTTCCATGAGCTCTACCGCGTTAATGGTGAAGGAAACCCAGCACCTACGTACTAGATTGGAAAACACTTGAAAATCAGGTGCGATCTGCTAATGTTAGGATTATCAGTCTCCCCGAAGGTGTTGAGGGGGACCATCCTATTATGTTTATTTGTGAGTGGCTCACTGAAAAATTAGCCTCTGAAACTGAAAGTGGCCAGTGGGAACTGCAAAAAGTGTATTGCATCACTCCCAGGGGCAGTGAACAGAACAAAGAAGAACCTTGTACATTTATGGTGATGACTTCGGGGATTGGAGAGCGAGACTGGATTCTTAAGCATGTCCGCCACACCAGCCCACTGTTTCAAGACGAATGTCAAATTCATTTTTTCCCTGACATCAGTTTTGCTACCGGACAGCGTTGGAAGAGATTTGACGAGGTGAGGAGAGTCTTGAGAGACATTGTAGTGTCCCATACAATGTTTTTTTCAGCACAACTGCTGATAACATATCAGGGACAAATCTATATTTTCTCTGATCCTGTGGAAGTGGGTAAGTGGGCTGACTGGCAGGGGGCAGAAGCTAGAAACAGGCGGGCAGAAGGTGAAGATTCTGAAGAGGATGTGGATAATATGGACACTTGAAGGCCTCATGTTGGTAAACTGTGCTGAACTTTTATACATAGCTGCCTCTCTTTTTTATATTGAGAGTTTTTTTTTCTCCCCTATCTATGAACAGCTTAGATGTTGAAACCGACCTTTCCACTAGGCTAAACTTAGAATAGATGCATCTTTTGGAATAGCACTTAATAATTGGCTTTGGTACAATGGAAAGGTGTCATATTGTTAGATTTAGATCTTTTAGGGCTTACTGGGTTTTCTTTACTGATCTCTGCTGCTAAGTCTCTATTTTTCTGAGATTTATTTCAATTAAGGTATGTACATGGTGATACATAGTCCCATAAATAATGGGACGTAGTTTATGTTGCATATACTGCTGGCCAATCTTTCATTTAGGAGATAGCCATGTAACTCATGGGTTCCAGATACAGCAAATATTCTACAAATTTAGAATTAGTTCAAAAGGTTAACCCTCCATATGATGTATCTCTATATGGTAAACGCAATGCTATCCTATAATTAAGGGTCTTAGAACTCAGAAATGTAAGTTCACATGGTCTGTTTACTATATGTGAAAATACTGTCATGTAAATGATGAAAAGAAAGAAAAATAAAGTTTAAAAAAAAAAAAACTAAATGTATGGTCTTTTCTAATAAGCAAAGTGTTAAGGATCTTATCCCTCTTGTGGACTTAAAGGGTACCCAAACAGAATTTGTCGACCATTTCAAATATTTAGGGGTTAATCCTCGACTCAAAACTATCTTTTGAGAACCATATAACTAACATCAGGAAAACTATCCATCAGCACTTCGGGGGCCTTTATCATGTCAAATCTTGTCTCACAAAAGAATCCAGGTTTTTGCTAGCTCACAGTTTTTTGTTTAGCAAGCAGCCACAGGAAGTCCCAGGCAGGACGCGAGCACCCAACCTGAAATGATCGCGCAAAGAAGGTAAGAACTGCTGCTCGGTCCACTGAGAGTCGGGCCTTGGCCCAGAGGGAGTCGAGCTCTGCCCCAGTGAAGTGGTTGAACTGCGAGGGGTTGAGTTCAGACATGGTTGGGTTGATGAGAAAACCTACAGCCAAGCAAGTCTGGAGGACCAGGTCCCTGGACTACTCCATTGCTTCCTGGGATGGACCCATAATCAGCCAGTCATCCAGGTATGGATATATCTGGACCCCTCAGGGGCCTCAGAAATGCTGCCACAACTGCAATGCACTTGAAGACCCTGGGTGCCAAGGACAGGCCGAAAGGCATGACCCAGAACTCAAAAATAACCCCTTCTGTGCAGAACCGTAGGTACCGCCAGTGGGACAGATGGACTGGGATGCAAAAGAAAGCATCCTGGAAGTCCAGAGAGCAGAACCAGAGAAGGAATTATCTGATTCAGAGTGACTATCCTGAACTTGAGCCTCCTCAGGAACTGATTCAGATCATGACAATCCAGTATGGGGCACTAACCCCCCATCCGTTTGGGGACTAGGAAATACCTGGACAAAAAGCCCTGGCTGGCCGTGGTGATCAAGACATGGACTACAGTGCCTTTCTCCAGGAACGGAGTGATGTCCTCCCTGAGGGAAGACAGAATGTTCTGAGATACCACAGGCTCTTGTGGGGCATGGGCTCGGTAGGGCGGGACAGCCTTGAAGTCGAGAGGCAGTCCTCAGCCCACCACATCTAATACCCATTTGTCCATAGTGATGGTGAACCAGGCATGCCAGAAATGGCAAAGTGGATCCCCCACAGGGAACTGAGGCAGGGAAATGATGGCTGGGAGGCAGACGCCCCCCGACCTCATCACTGAACAGCCTTGGAGGAGGCCCTGGCACTGGCTGCTGGAACAGCATCACCACCCCCCCAGCCTTCAGACTGCTTGGAGCCCTGGCCAGCAAACTTAGACTTAGGTTGCCAGACCTGAGATTGCCCCGACTGGGGTGACTGTGGTTTGGGCTGCTCAGGTGGAAAGGGCTGAAACTGAAAGGGCTTTTTTTTTTGGCTTCTGTCCCTGGGGGTCTTTTTGCGAGAACGTGACCAAATCCAGGGTGGCATTGGACTTCTCAGTTCTAGTGAGGTGCCCATCCACCCCCAGCCCAAACAGGTCAGTGCCCAAGAAAGAAATATCTGTCACTTTGTGCTGGGTATCTGCTGTAAAGATGGAAATCTGCAGCCAGGGTCTATGGCGCATAGCGACTGTGTCTGCCACAGACTGGGTGCAGGAGTTGCCTATGTCCAAAGCCGTCTGGAGCTGGTGCATGGCAAGGGTGCAACACTGGTCTTGGACCACTCTGACTGCTGACTGTTAGCCCACAGAAAAGTGGGGAAGAATATGGTCCTGAACTCCCTAAGGGGTGTGGCTGAAGTTGGCCACCATCTCAGCGTAGCTCGCCTATCGGAGACCCAGGGAGGATGCAGCGTAAACCTTCTTCAACACATGATCCAGCTTCTTGGATTCCTTGTTGGGATGCTTGTTGATGCCCCCAACATTACCAGTCTTGTGAAAGATGGAATCCGCCACCAATCCCTCATTCAAGGGGTAATCCCAGAAACCGGGAAGCGACCCAGTCAGGACCGCGTACTTGCGGACCATATAAATGGATGGTGCCAGATATGAAGCCAGATGCTGCCAAAGCTCCAATGCAGGACCCAGAATAGCCTCCGATACTGGCAAGGCAACACCCAGGGAATCATCCCAGACGAGGATTTCCATAAGGGGTATTTGGCCTGCTTCTGAACCAGCTCCAAGGGAATCTCCATTGACTCAGAGATGAGATGGAACAAAGCCCCTAAGGAGAACGGACAGTGTATGGCAGTGAGCTCTTCAGTCAACTCGCAATCGAAGCCTGGGGTCCTAGAGGAGTGCATGGAGGACCCATCAGAGTCTGACGACTCCTCAAACACTGCCACTGGTCATTTCTCCCCATGGACCACCTAGGACCCATCTGACTGGCTGATCTGAATAGACATCCAGCCGAGAAGACCAGTATCAGGGTGAGCAGCCTTAGACAGTGCCCCATGTATGGCCTGCTTGGGCGGAGGTTCCACTAGGATTGGTGGAGAAGCTGGTGTAGGCTCAACCGGATGAAACAGAATTGGGGCGGCAGCACCGGAGGGGACCATGGGAGCACCAACGTCTGCAGAAGTGGTCAACCCTGGCCGAGAACCTATTGCTGCCACATCAGCTCCTCACAGCACTGGCACAACTTGCAGTGTAACCTCTCATTTTCCAGGGACAAAAACAAAGAGGAGCATCGATGGCACTTCCTGGCTAAAGGCTCAGCACTGGAACACTCACATTCCCGAGACCACGATCTCGACTGAGACTGGGTCCTCGACCTGGATCTTGACCGGCGATAAGCGTGTCGACAGCGAGGAGACACAGGAGGCGGGGCCGTGTAATCGACACAGACCGGATCCTGTTGCGGAACCCCTGAAGGATTAATCTCCTGGAAGGAGACAGCCTTGTCATATGGCTTCTTCTGCCCCTCCTGAGAAACGGCCAAATGGACCGGAATCCTAGAGAGGGAGTTATCCTCATACTCTTCCGAAAATGGGTTGATCGAGTTGAGAAGGATCTCAACCAGCTGGTTGGCCCGCATCTCGGTCAACAGGCCTGATGAGGTTATCATGGTGCTAGTGGCCTGCCTGTTGTCGAGGCACCAGTCAGGAAGCATAGGAAAACCAGGAGCAGCTTCAAAATTCCTAAATAGCATTCCATTATTAATAACAGCAAAATAAAAAAAATTAAATTGTTCAATATAACTATTTACAAAGGCAGTACAAACAGAGAAAACTAAGTCCTTCTTCTGAGGGTATCTCTTAATTCCAAATTTCAGTCTCTCAGTCTCTCTGTCTGTCTGTCTCTCTCTTGCACAAGCATTGCTGCTCTTTTTATAAGTCTTTGCCTGGGAAACTTGTTAAGAAAACAGCATGCTTCTCACAGTGTTCTTGTAAGTTTCTAATGTTCTTACGGCTGCAGCCTAATGACTTTGCATCCAGCATTCGCACGTTAACCCCTTGAATTCCTAATAGCTTTGCCATCATTTTAACAGTATAACTATATACATTTTTAAACAAAGGGATCTCAGTATCAGTTACATTTACACAAAACGATTTTCATATTGTTTTATAGCAGCACATAGGCAAGAGGGAGGAAGACAGACAGAAACAGCAAGTGAAGGCAGAGAGCTAGAGAGAGGTGGAGAATAGCGAGACTGTCAGAGTGATCAGTTCATAGGTCTCACAAGAAAATTTGGTTGCACAACCAGACAGACAAAAGACAGAAAAGAAGAGGATAGAACAGATCCTTGCATTTAACTCTTTTTGCATAACAAATGGGACAGGGCCTTATTCAGCCCTGTCACGCTGCCCTTCAACCCGAGGAGGATCAATCAAAGCCAAAAGCTTGACAGTTGTCAAGTGGTCAAAAGAGTCGTGGGAGCAGGAAAAGCATGCCCTTTCCCTGTCCCACGACCTACGGCAGGTCCATTTAGATTATTTTGACTGATCCCCATGGAAAGGGCCCTCCCTGTGGATCTGCAGAGACTGGCACATGTCCCTGAATGAGCCTGTGAATGAAGTCCTGACACTGGCACACACCGGGAGCAACGCAGGCGCTGAGGACAAGACCGCCATGGCCTGAACCTCCGCTTCCTTGAGAGCCACAAGTTGGGAGGCTGAACCCGCTGCCACTGAAACTGCTTTGCGGGTGTCCTTGGATCAGACCGGGAGATCCCGTCGTCCCGGCAGCCTAGGAGGAGGCGAGCATACCGGGCTTTGAGAGAGGAAAGAAGCATGAGGCATTAGGTCAGTATACATCATTTTCTGATTGCACATGACACATCTTTTAAAACTGGGTCTGGTTCTAGGTTTGTCACATTCCATTGCAGAGAGAAAATGTGTTTAATAATGCAAAGCAACTGCCTGAAAATGGATGAGAAAAACTGGCCTACACTGAGCGCAGGGAGCTATGAAGGAGGAGACCTGACTCTTCCAGAGGAAAGGAAGATCCAACGTCATGGGGTGGAACCGAAGAGGATATCACCTGGATGGGTGGGAGGAGCTTAGCTTGAAGACGTTCCAGCTGAAGTTAAAAGGAAAGAAGGACTGCCTAAGTGTGGCTGGTGTACTATATCCATGTCCCTAGAATCTCTGTGTTTAGGGAGTAGGCCAGATTCCAGATCCTCACTGCCTCTGTGCATAGTTTTGCAGATCTGATGCCACCTTGCCCGTTTATGTAGTACACTGTGGTGGTATTGCTTGTTCTGACCAGAAATGAAAGTTATGTACTTAACCATAATTGCGATCTTCCAGAATATGTTCACCACTGAGTACCACTTAAGGGGCTGGGCCGGAGGCACTAGGACTCTACAGGAGCAAAGCTTTTGACAGCCAGCTCACCATGACTACTGGATATGGCCCCAGCGCACCTCCACGTGGTGCTGCACACCAGCCAATAACCATTGCAGGCTCCCTCATGCACCTCAGTTCTGTTTGCCAGGAAAGAAGTAGAAAAAAAGAAAAGAGGCCTAGATACTTTTTAGGCCAAAGGGATAGGGAAAGGATATAGGAAACCACAATAAGCAAAATAAAACCCGACTGCCAATTCAGAAATAAGGAACGGGGTGCACTAGGTAGCAGAAGATGTAGTCGGTCTACAGAGCCAGAGCCTCACACCACTAGCCAGACAGAAGCTGGACAGCATCCCTGGGCACGTGGCTCTGACAGAATCATGAGGGGATGCCCATGAATGGGACCCCCTTGTAAATGAAATGTAACAATGTGCCAAAAAAGGAAAGGGACACATAGACTCCTGAAAAAAAGGGCAATTCCATGCTACCAGACGAAGAATGAATTGAACTTTTGAATTAACTGTGTCCCTCTTTCTTACATCAGGGAACAAGAAAGGGGGAACTTAGGCACATCTGGAGTTGCAGGACTAGACAGTCCACATGAGTCGAGATGTGCTCATCTCCTCAGACACCACTGAGAGTAGTGGGCTAAAGGCCCAGGTACATAAGAAGAACTGGTGTACCAACCAAAATCATCTGACATTGTCAGAAAAAGACTGCATCAGAAAATGACCTGCTTCTCCTACAACCACAGGGATGTACCCTGTGTGAGAGATAGTGTAGCTGATCCAAAAAGTGCATAGCACCCCCACATGCAGAACAGCTGCCAAGTAACGTTAAACTGGACAGTGCCCCGTGCTGCATTTGGCAACTAATAGGGATGTACCTACAGAGGGAACGTACCCCTGGCAGGGAGAAGAAGGACAAGAAGGAAAAAGGGAGGAAGGGGCCATCGTCCACTAAATCCACCCTTTTTTGATTGGTGCAAGGACCCAAAAAGACCCTCACCCCAGTTTTGTGTGTGTTTGTTTTTTGGGTGGGTACCCAAAAAGTGCCCAACTCCCTTTTTATGTTGCTTGCACGCATGTGCAAGAAACATAGTGCCATCATCCGAGTTTTCGGAGGTGTGGCACCCCGTCTTCCAATTCAGTCACTGAGTTTGCAGGCGCGGCTGCAGTTCCTCCAATGACTGCTGCAGCTGTCTATGACAGCGTCAAAATGCAGTGGCATACAGCTGAAAGGGAGAGCTCCGCTCAGTGAGCAGAGCTCTCCCCCACACACACGCAAGCACGCATATTGTGTGCTGATGCACGCTCCTCCCCCACACACTGTATGGCCGATGGGGGTGCCCAATCCCCATCGGCTCCACACCAACAAAAAGCTGCCCAGGTGCCATGCTGGGGAGCCCCACCCCAGTAATGGCAAAATGTTATAGCCAACGGGGTGCCCAATCCCTGTTGGCTCCACGGCTGCACACCCCCAACCTTTCAGGTGCCACGCTGGAGCCCACCCCAGCGTGGCAAATCTTGTTATGGCCGAACGGGGTGCCCAATCCCCACTCGGGCTCCAGCCCCTCAACAGCTTTTTCAGCTGCCATGCTAGGAGCCCACCCCAGCATGGCAAACGCCCCGTCATCTTAATTTAAAAAAAAAATCCTGTAAATAAAAACGATCCCTCGTGATTCTCACTGCCCCACCTGCACCCACCCACTGCGCACCCTGCCTCCCCACACCCCTCACCCCATACTTACCTCTGGAGCTTGGCACGACGATCATCGGTGGACCGGGAACACGTCTGCACTCTTCAAAGCCGACCGAACTGAGGAAATGCCGGTAAGCTGTATAATGGAATAAATAGGGTTTTTTTCAACTTTGTTGCATATCTCAGGCATTTCTGGGAATTTAGGACCAAATTTTTAAAATGGGTTTTTGGGATCCCTCCTCATGAATTCTTGCACTGTCATGGCGTTAATCAGGCCCGAAGGGTAATTTCGCCGTCACTGCGTGAAATCACCTTTCGGGGCCGATTAACGAAACAACACTACCAGTGTTCATTAGGTGGGCTCTCAAAAAGCCTATGTTGAAAATTTGGTGAAATAATTCTTAAAAACGACGGTTTTACGAGCGCGCATTGCGCAGTTCCTGCGCACGCTCGTAAGTTCGCGAATATTCAATATTTTCACTCCAGATTTTCAATATTGCCATTTTACCATACCTCCTTATGAGCAGTACAGCTGTCATTTTTCACATCCTGCCCAAAACGTGTTTCCACCCATGTACGCACAATGGCGCAGTCGGTGTGTAAAATCAATGTGTGGACACATTAGGAAAATAACAGTGACACTGTTCATGAGAAGAGGTCTTAAAATGGCTATATTGAAAATTTGGTGAAAAATTCCTAAAATGACTGTTTTATTTAGCCGCAAATGCTATGCGCAGTTCCTACGCACGTGAAGTTCATGAATTTTCAATATTTGCACTCCAATGACTTCCAAATACCTAAACAGCACATACAAGCAAGCAACATTCGCATTGACAAATGCTTGTTTATTTTCTCATAAACAACAAAAAGGAGACCCTTGGGGAAGGGGGGGCTAACCAGGGGGATGCCCAGATAGTGTGTTGTAGTGCTGCCAACATCAACAGGGTGAGCATGTTCAGAAGCCCTGGCTCTCTCTCTGAGTGGGCGACAGTGGGCAGGGCATGGTAATCAACAGTGAAGACATTCTGGAAAATCAAAAAATTACGGTAAGTACGTAATTTTCATATCTTCTAGGAATCACTCTTTACTACCAATTACCACTTATGAGTCAGAGTACTAAGCTTCCTTTCTTTCTGAGGGAGAAGCTGACTCATCCTGAATGTAACAGGTACCCTCAGTCCTCTGCATGGAAGAGAACACTTGAGGGCAGACTGGGCAGAGCCAGATGGAGGCTCCTGTGGCACAGGAGCAGGAAGGCAAAGCGACAGCTCATGCGTGACCCTGTGGGAGAATAAATGAGCCCCCTGGAACTGCAAGTTTAGCAACTTGCACCAGGTCAAAGTTGCCAGTCTGGAAAGGTGAAGTCACATCATCCCCACCCCCCAGGCAAAGTGCAGTTCCTGCAAGCCACCCCATTAGCACCATGCAATGTCTTCAATAGGTGCCAAGCTACCTCCAGGCCTTGCGCAGAAAGACAAATGGCTTGTCTCACTATCACACTGAGGCACTGCAACTAGGAGTTGACCTAGCTACAAACACAGGTACCAATGGAAGGCTGCCTGGTGTGAGACAATGCACATAAGGCGCATGTCAAGGTAAATACCTTCCTTCCCAAAGTCGCCTGTCTGAGCAGAACCTGCCTCTGGAGGTTGGCCATGCATGGGGCATCTCGTGTCAACAGGGTCTGCAGTAATTCCAGCCCTGAAGAAGGGTGAAGTATTGCACCTGCAGACTAGCCATGGGTCCGTGGGCTGGAGTGTAAGAATAGGGATGCTTCCTTACTACCCTTGATGCCTCTTCAAAGTCTTTAGGCCAGGAAAGGATGACAACATTGGCATTATTTGGAATTCCAAGGACTCCCAATGGCAGGATTACTGTGTCATGGAGTGTGCAGGAACCAATATCAAGTGCTTCAAGCACCTCCACCTGGAATCACTGGTACAGGGAGTACAGGACAGGTGGGTCAAAGATTCATTGTCCTCTGAGGAGGATGTCTACAGAGATGAGGCACTGACCTCAGAGGTTGATGGTGCCAAGGAGAAGGGCTGGAAGAAAAAATTACTCACCTTAGTAATTGCTTTTCTTCTCATGGAGTCTTGCTATATTAGGACCATTGCAGTCATTCCCCACACTTGAACTGCCCCGGAGAGGAAACAGTTAACTCCAGAGTGATCTGGAGTTCCACAGTGCAAGGGCGCTGTTCAAAGCTCTATCTGGCTAGTTTCAAATGAAACTGTCAGGTTCTTTACGGAGCTAAACTAACATAGCAAGTCTGTGTGGAAAAGCTCTACACTAGCCATTGGCTACCTACCATTAGTAGAATAAGAACAATCACAGAATAATAACAATATTTATTGTTAGGATCACTTCAAGCACTAATAGGCCCCTCTCCCAAAAGACTCAAGTCCAGAGAGGGACCATCTACACTTAACAAAAACAGAATTACCTAGTTCCCAACCCAAATGAAAACGGGGGGACTAGAGAGACTAAAATGGCATGACACAGTGCTTGCACTAACACAACCCTATACCAAGTAGGAGTTCTGAGAGGGTAGGAGGAGGTGGTCCTAATATAGCAAGACTCCATGAGAAGAAAAGCAATTACTAAGGTGAGTAATTTTTTCTTCAAACACCATGAAGTCTTGCTATATTAGGACCATTGCAGATTACACAACAGTACCTCCATGGAGGAGGGTCAGAACCTACTTAGGAAATAGGCTCTGAAGCACAGCTGTGCCAAAACGAGCATCTCTCCTGGACTGGACGTCCAGGGAATAATGCTTGGTAAAGGTGTGAACTGTTTTCCAGGTAGCAGCTTGACAAATTTCCAAAATGGGAATATCTCTAGCAGCTGCTAGAGATGCAGCTTACCCTCGTGGAGTGAGCCCTCAGTCCTGAGGGGTTCCCTACCTAGTTTTGGTAACAGAATTGGATACAAGAGACAATCCACCTTGCAATTGTCCTCTTAGTGGCAGGTCTCCTTGCCAACCTCTCCATAGGTAAGGAAGAGTTGGAGGATTCGAACCTGTGACCCTTGCAATGCTCCACATAGTAGCTTAGGGCTCTTTTGACATCCAAGCTGTGTAGTCTCCTTTCACCCGAGGAAGAATGCTCAGTGAAAATACTGGGAGAGAATGGACTGGTTCAGATGAAAATCTGAAACCACTTTGGGTAAAAACTTTCTGTTAGTCCTGAGGACTACCTTATCCCTGTGAAAAGAAATAAAATCCTTTTCCACTGAAAGGGCTTGCAATTCACTTATATGTCTGGCAGAAGTGATAGCCACTAGAAAAACAGTTTTCCATGTTAAATACTTGAGATCTGCAGAAGAAAGGGGCTCAAAGGGAGGTTGCATTAACTGAGCAATGCAAACATTCAAGTCCCAGGCAGGGGCTGGTTCCCGAAAGGGAGGGTTAGTGTGAAGCAACCCCTTAAAAAACTTGGAAAACACAGGGTGAGAGGAAAGAGAAACAGGCTTCCCTTGGAAACAAAGGCAGAAACAGCTGCCAGATGAACCTTCAAGGTAGCTGGTCTAAGGCCTAGGGAATTTAGATGGGCCAAATAGTCCAGTAAAGTGGCCAAGTCAGCAGATTCTGGCACAATTTGTTTCTCCGAACACCAGAAGAAAAACCTCTTCCACTTAGAATTGTAAGTGGCCCTAGTGGAAGGCTTCCTAGAAGCCTTTAAAATATCCAGGACCCTTGAGAAAGGTGCAAATCAGCAAATTCTAATTCCTCAAGAACCAAGCCTTGAGGTGGAGGGATTTGAGGTCCGGGTACCACACTCTCCCCTGTGCACAGGTCAGCAAGTCGTGGGTCCTGGGCAAGGTCAGGGGAGGGTGGATTGTCAGGGACAGGAGGAGAGGATACCAGGGCTGTCTGGCCCAGTCTGGAGCAATCAGAACCACTTTGCAGGGCTGAGTTCTGATTTTACCAATACCCTGAAGAGGAGAGGGAAGGGGAAAAGCATATAGAATTTCCTTTCCAATCCAGCAGAAAGGCGTCCAGGGGACTGAGCCCAGCACTGGAGGCCTGCAACAAAATAGAGGAAGTTGATGGTTGTCTGGGGCTGCAAGAGATCTATCTGAGGGTGCCCCATCTGGCAAGACCGACCCCAATACCTGAGGATTCAGAGACCATTCGTGATGGCCCTGGGAAATCCTGCTGAGAGCATCCGCCAGGACACTGTCCTTTCCTGGAAGGTGAATTCAGATTAAGGAGGTGTTTAGGAGTAAGCCAGAGACCACAACTTCATTGCTTCGTGCACAAGGCTGATGACCGAAGGCCCCCTTGCTTGTTGATGTACCACATTGTTGTGGTGTTGTCTGTCCTGATTTGAACTACTTTGTTCTGGACAACGGTTGAAAAGCCTGAAGAGCTAAAAGAACAGCTCTGAGTTCCAAAAGATTGATGTGGAGCAGAGATTCCTGGGGGACTACACTCCTTGAGTGGAAAGGTCGCCTAGTGAGCCCCACCCTAACAGGAGGCATCCGTGGTGAGGGTGAGGGAGTGAACGGGTATAAAGGGAACCCCTTGAGTAAGATTGCTTTGATCCTGCCACCACTGAAGGGCCAGGATCAGGGTTTTGGTCACCGGGACTAATTTGGTAAGGGGGTCCCTCCTTTGAGACCAATAGGACCTCAAGTGGAACTGGATGTCCCTCATCTGAAATCTTGCTCCCTGCACGACAGCTGTGGAAGCAGCCATGTGCCCTAGGAGTTGCAGAAAGTGCCTTGCTGGTCGAGAGACCCGCAGGGTAAAGGAGGATGCCAGGGCAATGAGCCTGTCCACTCTTTCCGAGGGAGAAATGTCCTGGCTAACTTTGTGTTCAATTCTGCACCTATGAAAGTTAGAACCTGAACAGGTTCCAGAACTGACTTTGGTAAGTTCAGCAGGAATCCCAGGAAGTGAGAAGCTGCTGGGTGACTTGCAAGTGGGATTTTACCTGATCTGGAGACTGACCACTATGAGGCCAGTCGTCCAGGTAGGGAAACACAGCAATCCCTTGCCTTCTTAAATGAGCCACTACCACAGCTAGACATTTTGTGAATACCCTTGGAGCCGAGGTTAGGCCGAAGGGCATTGCTCTGAACTGGTAGTGGCCAGAGAGCAGTTCGAACCTGAGGTACTTTCGGTGAGAAGGCCTGATCATGACATGAAAATAGGCGTCCCTGAGGTCCAGGGAAGCTAACCAGTCCTCTGGCCTCAGGGAAGGCAAAATCATTGCTAGAGTTAACATTTTGAACTTTGGTTTCAATAGATGTTTGTTCAGGTACCTTAAGTCTAAGATGGGCCGCCATTCTCCTGTCTTTTTGGGGTAAGAAAATATCTTGAGTACAGTCCCTTGCCCTGATGGCAAGGGGACCCTTCACTGCTTTGCAATCCAGAAGGAAGAAACCTCTGCTTCCAAAGCAAGGGCTTCTGAAGAGTTTGCAGGTGGAAATTGCCTGGCTCTCATCTTTGGGAACTGTTTGAAGCTGAGAACCAGGCCCTGGCTTACTACTTCCAGAACCCACCTGTCCAAAGTTAGGGACAGCCAGTTCTGGCTGAAATAAGCCAACCTGCCCCCCACTGGTACAGGAGAATCGGCCCTGGGCACCCCATCAGGGTGCCTGCTTGGCAGCAGCTTTAGGCTGAGGGGAGGGCGACTGTCTACCTGTGACCCGTCTACCTCTGCCTCTGAAAAAAACCCTCTGTGAAAAGCAGAGGCTTGAGATTGGTAAAAGGGCCTGTGGAAAGGCCTACCCCTACCCTGAGAATCTGTGCCTTTGTGGAGTGGCATGCCTCTCATACTTGGGCACTTTTGTAGGTAGTTCTATATTCATCCATCTTTTTCATATAATTTTCCTTTGATCACCAAACAGAGAATTTCCCATTACAGGAAAATCCATAGCCTTTGACTGAGTATCTTGGGACAGATTAGTGCATCTGAGCCATGCCAACCTACGGAGAGCTACAGAAGTGGCCATGACCCTAGAGGAAACATCATTAACATCAACAGCAGTATGAAATTGAACTTTAGAGGCTTCAATGCCATCAGCAGCCACCTGTTCCAACTCACTAGCCAGCTGGCCCTGGGCCTGCTTGGCTAACTGCAATATAGTGTCCCATCTAGATTTCTGATATCTAGCCACATAAGCCATATAATTAGCCTGCCTGAGTCCCAAAGAAGCTGCCATATATTGTTTTTTCACCATGGCATCAATCTTCCTGGAATCCTTATCAGGAGGATGTGAGGCCAGGGGAATATTAGCCTTGTCACAGGCTGCAGCTTGCACCACACCTACATGACTACACTGCTCAGAGAGGAAGTCTGTATCAGGGCCTGATAAGGTATACCTTCTGTCCATTTTTTTATCTACAGGAGGTACAGAATTAGGATTTTTTTAAATCTTTGTTGTTTGCTTCCTAAATGACTTATGCAAAGGAATAGACAACCTCCTAGACTCTGGAATATCCATCATTTCAACATAATCAGGCTCCTCTTGCTCATCCACAGCCTCTTCTAAAGGAAGCTGGAGGGTTTCTGCAACCTTTTTGTAAAACATAAAAAGAGAAGGGGACTCAGACAGCATAGGGAGAGATTCTAAAGGTCTATCTGGAGAAATGTCCGGTTCAATGGGCACGCCAGACCTTCCAGTCACAAACATACTGATCAAATTCTCCTCCCCTCATGTGGTTCATAAAAATCCTCAACATCATAATCCTGAACCACTGGGACTGAACGAGCCACCCTTTTCCCAGATGCAGGGGGTTCGACAGATCCCTGAGACAAAGATTGGACAATCTGAATGGCTTTAGCTATCTCTGCAGCAGTTGGAGAGACAATTTTGTACTCCAGACCTGCTGATTTCTTTGTCTCTTTTGCTGGGACTGGTTCCTCTGAACCAGCCTTCCTTTGGCCCGAGGAAGTCTCGCCCTGGTCAGAGGGCACTCCCTCTGGTCCAGTGGGTACTGGACCGGGCTGGCCATCCAGGTCAGCGGACTTTTTGGCCTCTCGTTCCCTGAGCCGGCCCAATCTCTTTTCCAGGGTGGCTGCAGGGAAATTTTTACACACCTGGCAGTCTGACAGGAGGTGGTCAGCCCCCAGACAATAAACACAAGTGGTGTGTGGGTCAGCCTTGGCAAAGGCTTCCCCACAGACATCACAGTGTTGAAACCCAGTGGGCCCGGTTTTCTTTGGGTTTCTCAGACATAATGCCAGCCTAACCAAAAACTTGCCCTTTAGATGGCAGTGCCAGGCAAGACACCCTTATCGGTTCCTAACCGTGTCACGGTATTTGAAAAAACCCAAATAAAAGTTAGTTTTTAGAACCGATAAGAACCGGAACCGCACTCTAAAAGCCAACCAAACAGTTTGACACATATATTTTAACAAACCATCGTTCAAAACCGAACCGATAATGAATTTCCACACAGACTTAATTTCTGTACTTATTAGTTTACTCAGATAGAGCTTTAACCGAAATGCGTGTAAAATAAATATTATTTTTTGCCGTTCCAATGAACGAAAATACTCGCTTTGAACCGAGAAATGAACCGAGCTGAAGGAGCTGATCTCCGGAGCGACTGTTCAGTGAAGCGGAGTAAAGAATCTGACAGTTTCATTTGAAACTAGCCAGATAGAGCTTTGAACAGCGCCCTCGCGCTGTGGAACTCCAGATCACTCTGGAGTTAACTGTTTCCTCTCCGGGGCAGTTCAAGTGTGGGGAATGACTGCAGTGGTCCTAATATAGCAAGACTTCATGGTGTTTGAAATGGAAATTACGTACCTACCGTAATCCTTGATCTTCTTGGACAAAGTCTCCACCACTCAGTCACAATAATGGGAGTATGCCAGAGGTACTAGGACCCCGCAGGAGCCAAAAATCTTCAGGAGGACCGGCGCTGGGATAGGACTGCACATGCATGGTGCCGCGAGACTAGCTTGCGCAGTATAGGCTATCTCGGCATCGACCCTCCAACCGCCTCAGTACCTTTTTGACCGAGAAGGTGCAGTATAAACCAGCTTAGGAAAACCTAACCCTAACCTCCGGTATAAGATGGCCCAGATGACCCACATAAAAAAAGTCAGTTCAACAATGTCTTCACAGCCCAAACAACAAGGAAGTGAAGACCAAAATCAGAATTAGTAAGCTTGGGGAATGGTGGGTGGGCATGTGAATGAGTGGTGGAGACTCCATCCAAGAAGATCAAGAATTACAGTAGGTACATAATTTTTATATCTTCCTGGACAAAAAGTCTCCACCACTCATTCACACTAGTGAAAGAGTACCGAGCTAAAAATCAAACCCCCGAGTAGGGCAATAGGAGACAGTGCTCATGCAGGACAGAAGTCCATAAGGACTGCCCTACTGAAGAAAGTGAGTTGACTGGCAAGGACATCCAGAACGTAGTGCTTCCCAAAGGTATGCACTGAGCTCCAAGTTGCCGCCTTGCAGATGCCTGCACAGGTATATTACGAATCTCTGCCAGGGAAGTTGCAACCGCTTCAGTAGAGTGGGTGGGAACCCAGCCTTCCAACTTGACTTGCACCACGGATTAGTAATGCCGAAGGCATGCTACTAACCAAGCAGAAATACATCTCATGGCAACAGGCTGACCAAGCTGAGGCATGCTGAAAGATGTAGGATCGCGGAACCCTCTTAACACCCAGAGAATGAAGGGAGTGCTCACCTTCATTCTGGAATAGCAAAGTAAGTAGGGAGAAGCAAAACTTGACCAACGGTAACTGAGCCAGTGACATATTCTCTACTGGCTCAAGATAGGCTGAAAATGTGTAGAGGTGTATCTTCACTGCAGAATATTGCAGACCTGCGTTCGACAGGTCCAAGAGGCACCCCAACACCTTATTTGGTGGGCAACCGAAAGGGTCCAGATGGGACTTTGCACACCAGATGGAGAAGAGTTTCCACTTAGCCACATAAGCCTTCCTGGTGGAAGGCCCATATGCGGCTAAGAAGATTCTGCAATTGTCTTGGAAACCTAAAACCTGCCTACTTCTGTCTCCTCAGGAGCCCAGCATGGAGATGAAGGGAGCACAGGTTGGGATGGGCCAAAGTCCCTGTGTCAGAAGGTCCGCTCATAGAGGGAGTTGCCTCGGGGGAACTTCTGACAGTTTGTTGATCAATGCAAATCATATCTGCCGAGGCCAGTGTGGGACGATGAGAATCATCCTGCCCCCTGTGCCTCCAACTTGAGCAGCACCATCTGAACTAAGAGAAGAGGAGGAAAGCGTAAGGCAGCCTCTTGCCCACCACAGTGATATATCCTGACAGAAAACACCAGGTTCTGGATTTCTGAAGCAGGATAGAGGAAGTTTTATGTTGAAAGGGGATGCAAAAAGTACCAGATCCAGACTGCCCCACTAGTCGACAGCGACAGCAACTGCACAATGTCTGAACTGATGCATCGTGCTCGAGGCACCACTCTCGCATCCCTACGGCCTCCTGCACAGAGGGTAGGAGGGCGCTCCACCCTGCTTGTCAATGCAATACATCACAGCTTTGTTGTCTGTCCGAAGTAGGATCACTTCGTGGCAGAGGGCCTCCTACAGGACTTGGAAAGTGTACAAGACAGCTCTCATCTCTAAGATATTTATGAGAAGATGAGGCTCCTCCTGTCGCCACACCTGAGAGTGGAGGTCTTGATAGTGAACTCACCAACCAATCAGGAGTGCAACTGTGGTGATAGTGATCTGAGATTTCAGAGGGTAAGGGTAGACCTTGCAGAAGCTTGCCCAACTGCATCTACCATGCAAGTGATTTTGTCTGAGGTGCTATCATTTATAAGGATGATTGCGGATGTGTGGCCATAGACCACTGCTTGCTGTGGATGATGCCATGAGTCCCAGTATCTGATCGACTGCATCAAAAAGGAGCTCAAACAGAGTAATTTTCCATTAAGTAATGAGACATCTGAAGGTGTTGTTTCTCCCATTCTCCAGAAGGAAAAACTCTCACCCTGGAAGTATCCCAGAGGGTTCCTATGAAAAGGAGCTGCTGGGAAGGTGAATCTGGCACCTTCATCGAATCAGAAAACCCCTCCTGGAAGTGAGCCACTCAGAAGCTGTGGCAACTACTTCCTGTGTCTCCAGCCCAGATGGGCTGGCTAGTAGCCAAACATATAGGAAATGAAGACTTGAACACCAAGGTTTTAGAGGGCTCCTCCCTGAACAGGTACTTGTTTAACCTTCCAAGGTCGAGAATTGGGCACGTGCCGTCTGTTATCTTGGAACCAAGCAATGGTAATTGCAACCTGTGTTCTGAACTGCAGTTGAACAACTTCTACTGTCCTGTTCCCTCAGTGGCCCCGTATCTCAGAAGCAAGAGGGTCTGACAGAGGTGGACAGACTGGGCTGCCGTCTGGGTCTGGGGAAATCTCTGCAAAATTGGGAGAGTATCCCTCTTGGACAATCCTGATGACTCATATGTCCGCTGAAATGGACTTCCACTGGTTGTAAAACCGAATCAGATGCACCCCCTACCACTGAGAGGCGCCCACCTCAGACAGCTAAGGGGGACATGGTCCGGATCCACAGGGGTTGGTACAGGACGTTTTCGGGTCCTGTGTCCTCTGCTGCGATTTCTTCGTGGCTGAGGAGTTGGTTCCTGACAAAGGCTTCTAGGCCTCTACCTTTAAAGAACTGTCTGTTACTAGAATGTCGACGGTTCCCATCCCTCTAAGGGGGCAGCAGGAGCCAGCCTGCTGTCTAAATGACAGCCTTGATGTTCTGAGTGGCCCGAAGGCCTCTGAACCGGGATCCCTGGCCAGGACAGCTAGACAGACGCCGCACTCACTGCTCTAAAAGAGTGGCCCAGAGTGGAAACTGCTCACGGAGCCCCATCGAGGACAAAGATGGGATCCGGTTTCAAAGGGTTACATGTGAAAATCGTGATTCTAAAATTGCAATCGCCAAATTGGTGAGTGTTTAATAGCACGAGCTATAATAGCACGCTATTTTCTTAGCGCCTCATATAATAGCGGCGTCGTAATATTAGCAAACAATGGCCTGCTCACAACAAGCTCTGTCTCTCTCTCTCTCTCTCTGCTTGACACTGTCTCTCTCACCAATGGTGCTGTAGGGGTGGTCAGGGGATGCAGCTGTTGATCTTGGTGTAACTGCATTGCACACTGCAAATGATTTTAGCCACTGTCCCATCATAGTGGACCAAATATGAGATGGCCAGTTCTTTTGCCATGTACACTGCCATTCAGTCTGTGTATCATGCTGTGTGTGCACCTACCCTTCAGCTCGCTCTTCTGGTCTCACTCTCCCCACCCTTGCAGCACTCCACTGGGCAGAACATTACCAGCGACTGACACACACTCACACACTGGGACAGCAAAACCCACAGACAGGGTGAGTGGATGTGATGAGCAGTGATCGGGGACATGGGCTGACAGTAAGGGGGGGTGCCTTGGAACGGCGCACAGACCTGCTACGATAACATCACTTTCAACAGCCAGTGACTGCCGTATTTCTGCCTCTCTCTCTCCAGCTCGCACCCATGGGGAACAAAGTGGATTCCAACTTAAATCTCCAAATTAAAACACACAAACAGCTTTGCTTTTTTTATAAGCCAAAGTCACTATTTTGACACAAGTCTGGCAGTTGATGCTGTAAAATTAGCTTAGTGTCCGAATCTCAGGTCTATGGTCGCCTAGGCAGTTACGTGGCAGCTGCTGTTAGTGTTCCGGTAAGTCTGTGGTCGCCTATTTTGCACACTACGATCATTGGGCGCACATTGGCAGGCGAAAATGAAAATTACGTACCACCGTAATTCTTGATCTTCTCTTGTATCTTCACCATTCATTACTGCTTGGGTTGGTGCCGGAGGCACGCACCATCGCCAGGAGTTTTTTTTTTTTTTGAGTTGGCTGCAATGGCGCCACCCTCAAGCGCGACGTACTGCGTCATGCGCGAGGGGCGGCCGTGAGGTGCCGTAGACTCCTCCTCTATCTCAGTTCTGGTAGCCGGAGAGGCGAAAATAAAGGGTAAGAAAAAAGGAAAGCGAGGCAAGAGAGCTGAGGGACAGAAAAAGGAAAGGATATAAACTGAAAAAGGAATAAGCCAGTAGAGAATAGACAGAGAAGAAGGATTCCTACCCTAAGGGACTGCAGGGCCTCCTTTCCGGGGTGGCTCTAGGGGAGGAACAGAGAGAAGGAAGAGAAAGTAGAAGAAGAAGAAGAAAAAGAGGCATGTTGAGAGGGAGAACAGTGCCCATCAAGCATTGGTTGAGAGGCTTATAGGCTCGAAACTAACAAGGGAGCAAGAATCCCAGTTGCTAGGACTGAGGGGAGGTTCAACCGAACCACCTGAACAGATCCGAAAGAGGGCAGACTCTCTCAACTCTCAACATGCCAAGTCCCTTCATCCTAGCTGAGGGCTCGTAGACTGCCCGGGCAGAACCTGTTCTGGGTAGAGCGCCCACCCAGAAAGGGGACTAAGTCCCTTAGCACCTTGTTAAGTGCTAACACAGTAGTGTATGGGAAAGACTATGCCTTTCCGAAGGCAGTTTGGTATGAAAGATAGAGTGGAACTCGATCAGACTCCCTAAGGCAAGGCAAGCAGACGCTCAGAGCTGACAAGTTTAATCAGCAGCTAGAAGAGCTCAAAATAATACCTGCCAGGAGGATTCTAGACTTTGCCGAGGCCAAGTCAGAGCATGGCCTCTTAGGCTGTGAAACTGCATAACCTGAAGAAGGTATTTTAGGAATTGCACCCTATAGGTCAGAAAGAGTTCCCCAGAATTTAGATAAAAGTACACCTGTGTTCGCTCTTTACCTTGAGGAAAAAAGGGAACCATTCATTAAGAATGGAAAACAAATTTTTTTTTTTTTGGCATAAAGGCCAAGGGGAGGAAGAGGAATGAGACGGAAGGGAGAGACGCCACAAAAGGAGGCCACTGAGGGGAAGGTGGGTGGGTTTCAGTAATGAATGGTGAAGATACAAGAGAAGATCAAGAATTATGGTAGGTACGTAATTTCCATATCTTCCCTTGTCAATCTTCACCATTCATTACTGCTTGGGTGAGAAGCACCCCTTAGAAAAAAGGGGTAGAACCCTGAGGGAACAAGACCCCCAGCCTCCTGCTGGTGAGAAACAGAAGGGGAAGACCCTGGGCTAATCAAAAGAGAAGCCTATGGGGGAGAAGAGCTAGGAGGTGCCCTCCGAGGACGGGGAGACGGAGGAAGCCCCTGCAGTAATCTCCTAGCTCTGGAGGAAAAGAGACGGTCCCCGGAAAGTGGAGCGAATCACCCTACGCCGGGCCAGGGGTGACAACCTTGATAGACAAAGCCATGCCATCCGCCTAATGCAGATCGCTGTCCCTGGCAAGCCTGGAAGCCACCCCATTGGCGCTATAAGATGCCCTTGCTTGCGTCTTGCCAGCTCCAGGCCTATAGCAGAGAGGGCAATAGCCTGTCTGGTTTGCTCCGTATCAGGCATTGATGCTAAGAGCTGAGAGAGCATCGACCACAGATGCCTACTGTAGGCAGCGTGATAAGCCTGATGTGACGCAATGCAAGCCATCGCACGAGAGGAAGAGAACACTCTTTGCCCCCACCAGTCGAATTGTAGGGACTCTGAATCCAGTGGACGGTCGTGCGCCAGGCGGCGGTGCCCGGAGGGAGTCTCCAGGTATACCAAACCCGAGAGCGGGTTCGGGAGAGTACCCTGGGATTCCGAAGGGGCACAATACCTTCGTCGACAGTCTGCCGGGGCTGGAGAAGGGGCGGCTGGCGACTGCCAGGAACGGATAGACGCCTCCTGGAAGGGATAGGCCAGGAAGGTACCACCAGGTGCTGGGCACTGAATTCTCCAAGGAATTCACGGCCTGCTCGGTATTGTCTTGCCTAACGAGGAGATTCGAAGATCCCTCACCATCCTCGAAAGGAATCGCTGATATTCAGTGAAATCAGCATCAGAGGAGATATGAGCAGAGGGTTCCTCTCCCTCAGAGGAGGGAGACGAGGATGATGGAGAGCTCGAGTGTCCAGAAGATTCTTGCGCGTGGGGATAAGCGAAAGACCCCCATTCATATACTGACATATGAGGGGAAGGCTGCCGAACCTCTGAACTGCTCCCAGGATAACGGGCCTGGGACCGATATGGCCTGGAAGAGCGGGGTGGCTGCAGAGGCACTGAGATGGGCACCTACGAAGAGGCAACTGTCCTCTGCTAGGGCTCTGAAACCGGAGAACGGAGCCCGAGCTGGCGGGATTCTCGACAACAGACCAGGTCGCAAAACGGAACCCTGGGGATGCAAACCTGGAAGAGCCCAGAAGGGATCCTCCTCAGACGAACCTGGGACTGCATGGATCCAGAAGGGCAGTCCACAGCAACACCACCGGAGGGGACCCCGGGGTCCAAGAGGGAAAGGTGGGGCCCAGCGCTACGGCTCCTAGCCACCCCGAGGGGTGGCTGGCAGAGACCGCGATGACTGCACCCTGCCCCTCAACCCCTCGGACTCCAAGAGCGCCCTCCTCCTCGACCCCAGCGTTCTCCCACCCCGAGTGGCTGTAACAGCACCCGGGAGGGTAGCTGTCACAAGCCCCCCAAGGAGAGAGAGCCCCTTCCTCCGCCCCTACTCCATCGCCCCCCCCCCGGGACCCAGGACCACCCCTAGCCCCAGGGCCCTCTGGGGAGGACAGCACCGGGACAGCGGAGAGGCCCGCTGCAGCCGCTTAGCACCACGCGCACATCGGGGACCCTGACCTCAAGAGTCAGGTTGCCAGATGGGTCCACGCCTGAGTCATCGACCAAGAGAAAGAGACCAGCTGAACCACACTGCTAGCAACCCCGGGGTCCCCGGAGAAATGGCGCAACGGCAACGGATGACTTCGCCCACCCGCTTAGGCTCGCCCCGCCCCCGCAGCCGGTTAGCCCACGGGCGCCACCCCTGCAAGAGCAACCCAACCCGCGCCCGAGAGAGAGCGAACCGGCGAAGGCCAGAGCGGCACTGCCGACGGCACCATCTCGATCACCGGCGCCGCTTGTGGTGCCGGGATCCGAAACGGCGCCGGAGGGTGGCGTCGAGGGTCCACTGCTGCCGGGCCCAGCAGGCGCGGGCCTTGACACTGGGGGAGCCTGCACCTCCGAGGAGGTGACTGCCGAGGCGGTGTCCCCACCGCGGCCCCGGGAGGGACCATGACGTTCCTCCGACACCGCAAAAGAAGTTTCCTCTTCGGCAAGAGAAGAGGAGGAAGCTTCCTCCTCCACGGACCGTATAGGCCCGAGAGGGGACCCGGAGAAAGGGCCTAGAGACCTTACCTGGGAATCCCTAGAGCGACGCCGTCCCTCGAAGGTCGGCGGGGCCTTGCTGATCTTGAACGCGCGGACTTCGAGGACACGACAGTCCATGGAGAAACAGGCATTGCACGCTGCCCATATCGTGGTTGGGTCCCAGGCAATGGAGACAGACATCATGCCGGTCCGAGACGGAGAATGCCGCCACAGGAGCACCGGACGCAAAGGAGCACGCCCGCCGACTTACGCTTTGCCCCCAAACCTGACATGATGCGAACTAAACAAGGCAAAAAAAAGCAATAAAGCACTCGGCGCCGTTGACAGAAAATAAAAGAACGGTCTTACCGGGAGACGGCGTCTAGCGAGTCACTGTAGAAGAAACGAGGAGTCTTGACGTAGAAACTGTTAACTACCGTTAACTACCGCACAGCAGCCTCGACGGCGGGAGAAACAGAACTGAGATAGAGGAGGAGTCTATGGCACCTAACGGCCACCCCTCGTGCATGACGCGGTACGTTGCGCTCGAGGGCGGCGCCGTTGGAGCCGACTCGAGAAAACAAAACTCCTGTGGGTGCGCTACCGCACTAACCCAAGCAGTAATGAATGGTGAAGATTGACAAGGGAAGATCGCTATTTGTGCATCATCGCCATTTTTTGGCGATTGATGAAATTAAATTTGCTATACAGTATTCGTGATTTTATAGTCATGATTTTGCGGTCGCTATTATAACGGGTAACTGTGTCGAAGATTGTGGGCATTAAGAACGGAGCCACAGGGGACCCCACTGGAGTCGGGTCAGGCCTACCGCTCTCCACCACCTATGAACCCCATGCAGACGTACCAGAGGGTGACCTCAAGTGATACTGATCCTTCTTCCACCAAGAGGAGGAAGAAGAGCTTGAGGTTAGGCGGAGCTGGGTCCCCGATCGAGGTCAGAAACGGGCCTGCTACTTTTGTGCTTCAGGCGGAATGTCCTCTCCTCCCCCACCCCGAGCACCGGACTGCCTGCGGTCAGACCCCACCCTCCGTAAAGGGCGGTAGACCGGGCACAGCCCCACTTCCATCACAGCTTTCAAACAAAGTCTCCCTACTGTCACCGCTACTGTCTACGGTCGACTCCATTGATGGCAGCCTGAGAATTTCTTTCTGTTCTGTTCTTCTCTTCTTCTTTTTTTTTAAACTAAGAAAAGCACACTAAAAGTAATAAGTTAAATGAATACTGAATGCCTATAGCTGCTGTCGTATAGACGAAGACTTTGACTCCCAGCAGGCGAGCGAAGTCATCACTGACACTCACTCGATGGTGGGCAAAAAAGGAACTGAGGTGGTTGGAGGGTCGACGCTGAGATAGCCTATATGGCTCAAGCTAGTCTCGCGGCGCTGCACATGCATGGTCCTATCCCGGCCGCCGCCCTCCTGAAGATTTTGGTTCAGGTCCTAGCACCTCTGGCATACCCCATTAGTGTGAATGAGTGGTGGAGACTTTTAGTCCAGAAAGATAGGCCCTGTCAGAAATCTCTATGGAAAGTATATAGGGCACCAACAAGTGCTCTGTGCTCTCACCACCTAAGCATCCCTCAGGGCATATTGGCGCATAAAACCTCTCTAGGAAGTGGAGAGGCCCCTAAGGTGAATGAGACTCAGGGTCTTGAGGGCCTAAACCTGAGCTGCAGGGCTGCTCAGAGGGCCCCGCCCAAGGAGAGGGCCTATCAGGATCACCCAAATGGGATCCTCCTCCACCAAAGGAGCGACCTAGTCGGTGCTCATTGGGGGATTCTCCCAGGTGGGGAGAGCAGAGCCATACAGTTCCCATAGGGTGGTCCTGGTCCCCAAGGGTGACAGTGTCAGACAGCAGCTCCAAGGAGACTACTGTCTCCGGGATGCCATCAGATTCTGAGCCAGTGCCACATCCAGCACTAGGCTCAGTCAACGACGTGCTTGGAGACAGGTTCACCCCATCACAGCAGCTGGCACTGTCCTTGGTTGCAAGCTTGGTGTCAGCCCCAGCATTGACTCCAGCACCATCCCCACTGTGTGCAGTATCAGGGCCAGGGAAGACCTCAGTGCCGACACCATCACTGGCGTTGCACCAAGTACTAGGCCCGGTACCAACACCATGGCAGTTACCATGTCTGTCTCCTGAGATGGGGGCATCCTTCCCCTTGGTGCTGCTAGCAACACTGGTGGAAAGAACAACCTCCACCTTGGCAACTGGACACAGAACAGCCCCTCCTCCTCCTACACCACAAACAGTGTCGGGGGGGGTCCTGTGTCACATTCAGCACCACCCGGCTCACCATCTCACTGAACAGTGAGAGGAGCATGGGCAGCACCAGGCAGCCACACCGAGGTGTCCACCAGTGTAGACCAAGGGTATAACTTCAGCCTAACCATCGAGAAATGAAAATTACGTACCTACCATAATTATGATCTTTCTGTGTATCTTCACCATTCATCACAATTGGGTATATGGCTGGAGGTCATGACCCTACGGGAGCTCTTTTTTTTTGGGGGGGGTTAGGCAGAGCCGAAGCACCATTGACGCCGCCCTCGAGACCGACGCATTGCATGGTGCTCGCAGGTTGGTTGTTAGGCGCTGTCAACTCCGCCTGCCTGCCAGTTCTGAGTCGCCAGAGAGGTAAGAGGAAGGGAGTGGAGGGTGGGACAAGGAAGTCCAAGGGACAGAAAAGGAAAAAGATATATGAACTAAAAGGAGAAATAATGACTTAGAGGACAGAAGAAGAAGATGTCATCAGAAGCTAAGGGGATCGGGAGGGGCCCCAATCTCTGGAAATAGAAGAGGGAGGAAGGGAGGGATAAAGATTTTAGGAAGTAGGATGAGAGGGGAGAAGGTTAAACCACATCCCGGACCTTAGTCAGTCTCTAGACTGTATAGGAACTGCAAGGAGTGGCCAAAGGCTTCTTGCCAGAATTCAAGGCACAGAATGACTGGCAAAAACTCCATTTGAGCAGAATCGGCTATTCTGGAAGAAGGACAGGGCACAGAGAATTATCACCCTCTCAAGGAAAGATTTTGGTGAAAGAGAGTTTTTTTTTTTTTTTGATAATAAAGGATAGTCCAAAGGACAATAAGATGGACGGAAACAAGGAGGAGAAGAGAATGGAGGGCAACTGCCGACTCCCTCCTCACAGGGGAGGAGCTAACGCACTGGAGAAGGAGTGCCCCCCATGCTAACCACTCTCCCCAGAACATTATCCCCCTATGTGCCCCTGTTTACCCCACTCCTGACAAAGAAAGGAGGGGGGCGAGGTTGAGCACAGAGCGGGAGGGGGACCCAGAGACTGAGGCCCCAGGGGGACGGAGGGCAGGATTGTGATGAATGGTGAAGACACACAGAAAGATCATAATTACGGTATGTACATAATTTTCATATCTTATCTGTATCAATCTTCACCATTCATCACCTTTGGGTGATTGCCGAGCCCCCCCGAAGGGGGGTTTCTTTTAACCCTAAGGGACAGAGTCCCTTAGCTCTCAGTGGGTGACACACTAAGAGGGAGAACTTTCAGGGCCTGAAGAGGCCCGAGAGTGGGGAGAGTGAGATGGGGACCCCCCCCCGGAGGTGGAAGGAAGTTGCCCCGACAAACGCCGTCTTGCTCTATGGGAGAAGAGATAGGTTCTCTGGTGAGCAGAGTTAATCACCCTAAGCTGGACCAAGGGTGACAACCAGGAAAGACACAGCCATGCTGTCCGCCTAGTGCAGATCGCTGTCCCTATGACCCTGGTAGCTACCTCGTTGGCATCATAAGATGCCCTCGCTTGGTGCCTTGCTAGCTCCAGGCCACGTGCAGAGTGTGCAACGGCTTGTCTGGTTTGCTCCGTGTCAAGCAACGAGGCTAGGAGCTGACCCAGCCTGGACCACAAGAACCTGTCATAGGCTGCATAGTGGGCCTGATGTGCAAAAATAGAAAGCAACAACTGTGCTGAGTAGAAAGCCCTCCTACCCCAGAAGTCAAAATCCGAGGAGTCTTGATCTGGGGGCTGGTCACGGTGAAGGGTGCAAAGCCCATCGGGAGTGTCCAGCTGCGTCAATCCAGACTGCGGATGCGGCATGGAACCTGGAGACCCCGGGGGGGGGGCGCGCAATACCACTGGCAGAGGTCCCTAGGGGCAGGAACTCCAGAGAAGGGCCTCTGCCAGGAACGCAACAACGCCTCCTAAAAGGGAGCAGGCCAGGGGGGCACCACAAGGGTGTCCTCACTGAATCACCTAGAAAGGCATGCGCCGAGTGCTCTGGATTGCTTAAAGTGGCAGGGGTGAGGTGCAAGTCCTCCAACATCCTCACGAGGAAACGCTGATACTCAGCGAGATCAGCAGCTGGAGAAATGTGGACAGAAGGCTCCTCTTCTCCAGAAGAGGGGGATGAAGAGTTGGAGGGCACAGACTGCTCAGAGGGCGGCTGCTCGGGGGGAGATTGAAACACCTGTCCGTCCATTGCCCTTACGTAAGCTGGGAACCGAGCAGCCACAGCACTGAACTGCTCCCAGAAGAGAGGCCCGCTAGGACCAAGGATGCCTGGGAGCGCAGGAGAATGTGGCAGAGGGATAGGGACAGAGCCGAGAAGAGAAGTCCGCTGACCTCCACCTGGGCTAGGGAGCAGACCAAGAGCAACCGAAGAAGAGGTGCTCTGGAAGACTCCACAGCCGACAGCTGAACAACCATTTTAGTACTGCCTTGACTGTGCCAGAAGAATCTCCCGTGAGGCGACCGGGGCCATGGTAGGTCCAGAAGGACGGCCCCCTACCTCAAAAGAATGGGGCTCTCTCCAAGAGATTGAGGGGGAAGAGTGGAGATCCGCACTACGGCTTCTCCCAGAGCCCAGGTGGGCCCCAGAAAAAGTTGCCGTGCAGACCCCATGCCCCTTGACCCCTCAGAATCCGAGAGAGCCCTCCTCCATGAGAAGGCCAGCCTAGATAGCTGACAGCCCTGGCCAGCACCCGAAGGAGCTACCCAGGGCACAGTACCCTCCCCTCCCGTAGGTGCTCTGATCGGCCCCAAAGTTGGGCGATCCAGGCACACCACAGGTGGGGGTACCACTGCTGAAGGGTCAGTAAATCCACCAAGACCGGGCTGCAGAGCAATGGTGGCCTGCACCACTGCCCGCTGGTCAGCACCCCTGACCCCAGTCTCGGCAGCCACCGACCGCACCTCAGAAAGGGGCCGACTCCGGCTTGTCGAGGACACTACCGGGCTGCCCACACCAACAGTCAACCCCAAGGAGTCAGATTGCTCGTCTGACTCAGAGTCCGCCTCCACAGAGGTAAAGGCCGAGGCCCTGTGCCAGACCGTAGGAGAGTGCCTGCTGCCATCCTTGCCATATGGGGTGCCAGAAACCGAGACCATGCCCAAGCCAGTGCCAGTGCCCCCCACAGCACCGCGAGCGGTATCCACGGAGGACATGGCCTTGGCCCGAACAGCAGCCCCGGAGTCAGAACCAGTCATGGTGCCGTCCGGCCCCACAGCGCTGTGAGCGGCACCGAGGGCGGGACGGCACCGACGACCATGCCTGAGCCAGTGCCAGTGCCTCCCACAGCACCGTGAGTGGTATCCGCGGAGGACACGGCCCCAGCCCGAACAGCAGCCCCGGAGTCAGAACCAGTCACGGTGCCGCAAACGGCGCCAAGGGCAGGGGCAGTGCCGACGATGCACCGACAGCGGATTCTGAAGTCGCCACAGGGCCGTGTCCTGAACCAGACATGACACTGTGCTCAACCTCGGCACCGCAAATGGCGCCGAGGCGAGAAGAGAACAAAGGCGTGCCAGAGAGACTCCTCACTGCCGCTTAGCACTATCAGCACCATTTGAATGGCGCAGAAGAAAAATTACTCACCTTAGTAATGTTGTTTCTTCTAATGGAGTCTTGCTATATTATGACATATGCAGCGAGTCCGAACCTTCGAACTGCTCCGGAGGTGAAAGAGTTAACTTTCCATGCCAGGCATGGAACCTTGAGCGCAAGCTCGGTTGAAGACTCTGTCTGTTTTTGCTCAAACTCAAACTGTCAGATCTTTAAGAGCAAAACTCACTAAGGTTCTGTGTGGAAGCCGTAAACCTACCCTAGCCCACTGGCTACTAACTACAAAAACACATTTTTGTTCTTGATCCCAAAACAAAGACTCAAGTCAGGGAATCAAGAAAGAAAAATTAAAACATATACCTCAAGCACCCTAATAAAGGGTGAAAATAAAGTGGGCATCTACGAAGTGTCAACATTGCACTGCCCACCCACCTCCCAAAAGTAGAGGTTCTGAGAGGGGCAGGCTGGGGGGGAGGTCATAATATAGCAAGACTCCATTAGAAGAAACAACATTACTAAGGTGAGTAATTTTTTCTTCAAACAACATGAAGTCTTGCTATATTATGACATATGCAGATTACACAGCAGTACCTCCATGGAGGAGGGACAGAACCTACTTAGGAAATAGGCTCTGAAGCACAGCTGTGCCAAATCGAGCATCACTCCTAGCCTGGGTGTCCAGAGAGTAATGCTTTGTAAAAGTGTGAACTGTTTTCCAGGCAGCTGCTTGACATATCTCTAGGATAGGGATGTCCCTGGCAGCAGCCAGAGACGCAGCTGTATCTCTGGTAGAGTGAGCCCTCAGGCCTGAGGGAGGAACCTACCAAGTTTTCATAGCAAAATTGGATACAAGAGACAATCCACCTGGCAATGGATCTTTAGTGGCAGGTTTCCTTTACCAACCTCACCATAAGTGAGGAACAATTGGAGGGAGTCAAACCCAGGACCCTTGGTATGTTCTATGTAGTAACTAAGGGCTCTTTTGACATCTAAACTGTGCAATCTCCTCTCGCCAGAGGAGGAATGGTCAGTGAAGTACACAGGAAGGGACACAGATTAAGGTGGAAGTCTGAAACCACCTTAGGCAAAAACTTTCTGTTAGTCCTGAGGACCACTTTATCTCTGTGAAAGGAGATAAAATCAGGCTCCACTGACAATGCTTGCAACTCACTTATGCACCTGGCAGAAGTGATGGCTACCAAAAACACAGTTTTCCAAGTCAAGAACTTGAGCTCTGCTGAAGACAAAGGCTCAAAAGGGGGTTCCATAAGCTGGGCAATGCAAATATTAAGATCCAAGCAGGGCAGGGTCCCTGAATGGAGGGTTGGTGAAGCAACCCCTTGAAAAACTTGGAAAATACAGGGTGAGCCGAAAAAGAAGAAGGTTTACCTGCTGATAAGAAAGCAGACACGGCTGCCAGGTGCACTTTTAGGGTAGCTGGTCTCAGCCCCAAAGAATTCAAATGCACCAAATAATCCAAGATTGTGGGCAAGTCAGCAGATTCTGGGGAAAATGCTTGCCAGAGCACCATATGGAAAATCTCTTCCATTTGGAATTGTAAGTAGCCCTGGTGGAAGGCTTCCTTGAGGCCTTCAATATATCCATTACACCTTGGGGAAAGGTGTAAATCAGCAAACTCTAACTCTTCAAGAACCAAGCCTTGAGATTGAGAGATTTGAGATTCGGACACCAAACCCTTCCCTGGGCACAGGTTAACAGATTGTGATTCCTGGGAAGGCACAGGGGAGGATGGACTGCTAAGGACAGTAGGAGAGGATACCAGGGTGTCTGGCCCAATGCGGAGCTATCAGAATGACTTTGCAGGATTGGGATCTGATTTTGACTAGCACTTTGAACAGGAGAGGGAAGGGAGGGAAGGCATAGAGGAACTTCCCTTCCCAACTGAGGGCTAAGGCATCCAGGGAGTGAGCCCAACACTGGGGGCCTGCAGCAAAAAAGGGGAAGTTGGTGATTGTCTGGGGCTGCAAAAAGATCTATCTGTGGAGTGCCCCATCTGGCAAATACTACCTCCAGTACTATGGGATCCAGTGACCATTCGTGATGGCCCTGGGAAATCCTGCTGAGAGCATCTGCCAGGACATTGTCCTTGCCTGGGAGGTGAACTGCCGTAAGGGAGGTGTTCAGGGAATAAGCCAGGGACCACAACTGCATTGCTTTGGTGCACAAGGCCGTAGACAGAGTGCCTCCCTGCTTGTTGATGTACCACATTGTAGTGGTGTTGTCTGTTCTGACCTGTACGACTTTGTTCTGAACAGATGTGGAAAAAACTTGAAGTGCTAGAAAACTGCCTCAGTTCCAACAGATTGATGTGGAGCAGAGATTCCTGTGGGGACCACAATCCTTGGGTAGTGAGATCGCCCATGTGAGCTCCCCACCCCAAGAGGGATGCATCTGTAGTAAGGATTAAGGAGTGAGACTGAGGGGTGAAGGGAACCCCCTGTTTCAAATTGCTCTGGTCCCGCCACCACTGAAGGGCTTGGATCAGGGTTCGAGTCACTGGGATCAATTTGGTTAAAGGGTCTCTCCTTTGAGACCAAAAGGCTCTCAAATGGAACTGGACGTCCCTCATCTGAAATCTTGCTCCCTGCACAACTGCTGTAGAAGCAGGCATGTGCCCCAGGAGCTGCAGAAAATGCCTTGCTGGTCGAGAGACTTGCAGGGTGAAAGAGGAGGCCAGAGAGACCAGGGTCCTTGTTCTCTCCAGAGGGAGGAAGGCTCTGGCCTCTTCTGTGTTCAGTTCTGCACCTATGAAGGTGAGGAGCTGGACAGGCACTAGAACTGACTTTTGAAGACTGAGAAGGAAACCTAGAGATGTGAGCAGTTGCTGAGTTACCTGAAGGTGAAGTTTGACTTGTTGTGGAGACTGGCCTACTATGAGCCAGTCGTCCAGGTAAGGAAAGATGGCAATCTTTTGCCTTCTTAAGTGGGCAACTGCTACCGCCAGGCATTTTGTGAATACCCTCGGGGCAGAGGTGAGGCCAAAGGGCATTGCTATGAACTGGTAATGGCCTGAGGGCAGTTCGAATCTGAGGTACTTTCGATGGGAGCTTCTGATGAGAACATGGAAGTAGGCATTCTTGAGGTCCAGGGATGCTAGCCAGTCCCCTGGCCTTAGAGAAGGTAAAATAATTCCCAGAGTCACCATTTTGAATTTTGGTTTTAAAAGGTGTTTGTTTAAGTATCTGAGGTCCAGGATGGGCGCCATTCTCCTGTCTTTTTGGGTAGGGAAGTAGCACTGGAGTACAACCCTTTGCCCTGTCGTGGGGTGGAACCCTTTCCACAGCTCTGAGAGCCAGGAGGGTAGAAACTTCTGTTTCTAGGGTAAGTGCCTCTGATGGATTTGCAGGTGGAAAGGATCTGGTTCTCATCTTTGGAAATTTTTTGAAGCTGAGAACCAGTCCCTGGCTTACTACTTCTAGGACCCACTTGTCTGATGTTAAAGACTTCCAGTCCTGGACAAATTAAGCCAGCCTGCCCCCTACAGGTAGTAGAGAATCGGCCCCGAGTACTCCATCAGGGTGTCTGCTTGGCAGGGGCTTTGGGCTGAGGGGTGGAAGCAGGCTTGCTTGTACCCCGTCTGCCTCTCCCTCTAAAGAACCCCCTCTGGGCATAAGCAGAAGAGGAGGCCTGGACTTAGTAAAAGGCTCATGAAAAGGCCTGCCCCTGCCCTGGGATGCTGCCTTTGAGGAGTGGCCTGCCTTTCCTTGGCCTGTGCACTCCTATAGGTAGTCCTATATTCATCCATTTCTTCATGTAATTCTCTGTCTGCTCCCCAAACAGAGAATTCCCCAACAGGAAAATCCATGGCCTTAGACTGGGTATCCTGTGACAGGGTAGTACATCTGAGCCAAGCCATTCTGCGGAGTGCCACAGATGTAGCCATGACCCTTGATGACACATCATTAGAGTCTACTGCAGCATGAAATTGCACCTTGGATGCCTCAATACCATCCGCAGCCACCTGTTCCAGCTCCCTGGCAAGCTGGTCAGGGACCTGTTTTGCCAGGGCCAGCACAGTATCCCATCTGGATTTCTGGTATCTAGCAGCATAAGCCATATAATTTGCCTGTCTGAGTCCCAAAGATGCTGCCATGTACTGTTTCTTTGCCATGGCATCAATCCTCCTGGAGTCCTTTTCAGGGGGGTGGGAAGCTAGAGGAACATTTGCCTTGTCACAGGCTGCAGCCTGCACTACCCCCACATGGCTGCATTGCTGTGTGAGGAACTCCATATCAGAGCCTGATAATGTATACCTCTTGTCCATACTTTTATCAACAGAAGGTATAGTGTGAGGAGTTTTTAGAACTTTTACTGTCTGTTTCCGAAAAGATTTATGCAAAGGAATAGACAGTCTCCTAGACTCTGGAATATCCATCATTTCTACATAGTCAGGTTCCTCTTGGTCATCAACAGCTTCCTCAACAGGGAGCTGGAGAGTTTCAGCAACTTTCTTATAGAACATAAAATGAAAAGGGGACTCAGATAACCTGGGGGGAGAAACCCCTGACGGTCTGTCTGGAGAGATGTCCGGTTCAATGGGCACATCCAGACTTTCAAAGCCACATTCACTCTCCTCATACTCCTCTTCCCCCTCCTCCGGTTCATAAAAATCCTCAAAATCACAATCTTGAACCGGTGGAACCGGCCGAACCGAACGCTTCCCTGATGGTGTCAGTTCGGTCGGAACCAGGGAAAGTGACTGGACAATTTGAATTGCTTTAGCTATTTCCTCAGCGGTTGGAGAAGGAAATTTTGGCTCCACACTAGCTGACTTCCTAGTCCTTTTAGTTGGAACCGGCTCCTCGGAGCTGGCTCTACGTTTGCCCAAGGAAGTATCGCCCTGGCCAGAGGGCACTCCCTCCGGTTCGGTTGGGACTGAACTGGGCTGGCCATCCGGGTCAGTGGACTTTTTGGCCTCCCTTTCCCTGAGCCTACCAACTCTCTTTTCTATGGTGGCAGCAGGGAAATTCTTACAAATCTGGCAGTCTGCATTGAGGTGGTCAAACCCCAGACAATATACACAGGTAGTGTGGGGGTTAGCCTTAGCAAAGGCTTCCCCACAGAGACCACAGTGCTGAAACCCAGTGGGCCCGGTTTTTCTTTTGGGTTTCTCAGACATAGTGCCAGCCTAACCAAAACTTGCCAGTTAGTGGCAATCCGCCAAGCAAGACTCTCTATCGGTTCCCAACCGTGTCACGGGTCGTGGAAAAACCGGAAAGAAATCCGTTTTTTAGAACCGATAAGAACCGGGACCGACTTCAAAGGACTAGAAAGTATTTTTAAAATAACCTGATCGGTTCAAACCGAACTAAAAAAGACGTTTACAAGTTCCACACAGAAGAAAATAAATGTAAGCCTATCTATTACTTACAATACCACAGACAGAGCTTGAACCGACCGATTATGGTTTAATTTCGGTCAAGAAACCGAAAAATAAAACTTTTTAACCAACAAACGAACCGAGTAGCAGGAGAAATCTCCGGAGCGACTGTTCAGTGAGGTGGAGTAAAGAATCTGACAGTTTGAGTTTGAGCAACAACAGACAGAGTTTTCAACCGAGCTCCCACTCAAGGTTCCATGCCTGGCATGGAAAGTGAACTCTTTCACCTCCGGAGCAGTTCAAAGGTTGGGACTCACTGCATATGTCATAATATAGCAAGACTTCATGTTGTTTGAAAGAGTTGCAACTGAAAAAAGCTATTACAAATGTCTAGAGTACAATAAGAGGCATTGTACTGCTAGACTTCACCTGAAAGGGGAGATTGTGCTAAAAGCCGTCAGAGAGCACAATCATGTCCCCGACCCTGCCACAGCTGCAGTAAAAGAAGCAGTGTCCACGATGAAGGAGTGTGCAAGCTCCACTGTGGAAACTACGCACCAGATAGTGGCAAGTGCATTGTCTCAACTATCCCCATCTGTATCTTCTCAACTGCCTGCCATTTCTCTTTTAATGAGACTAGTTTGGAGGAATCGTCAGGCCCATGACCAACCACTACAGAGCCGGCAGATACAACAGCCCTAACAATCCCACCTGACTTTGTACAAACTCTCAAAAATGAGAAATTCCTCCTGTTTGACTCTGGTCCTGGACCTGACAGAATCCTGATTTTTTCCAACATCTGTGAACCTTGAGCATCTAAAGAGAAGTGACCATTGGTTCGCAGTCAAGACTTTTAAGAGCGTTCTAGTATTTTTTCTCAAGTTTATACAATACATGCTGTCAGATATGGTACAATGGTGCTGTTTATTTACATTTTAATGTGTAATCGAACAGAAGCAGCTTATGGAAAATTGCTAACTCAAATACAGAACATATGTGGACCATTGCGGCCAGAAAGTATTCTAACGGACTCTGAGTTGGCTGCAATAAAATCATTTCAACAGGCAGAATATAACACGCACCCCAGGATGGAATATTTGAGGGGGATAGCATATAATTTCCAGCTAGTGAGGTGTGGCGTCCAGTGCCTCAACCCTCAGCGCCACCGGGCCGGCAGAGACTTACTATTAATCAAGCAAAAAGATGCTCTTGAAAAAGGAGCTGACTTGGCCACCATCTTGGCCTGCCAGTTCTGATGGAACCATCAGTTTGGGTTAGTCCTTGCAGTGGAAGGAGTCCTAACAGAGCTGATTAGGACCCAGACTAAAGAGAAGGAATCCGTCACCAGCAGGGGCCTCCTGCGGCTGGAGCAGCATCTGAAGCATCCAGTCGTGGACTTCACTGTTGACATGAGAGGAGAAAACTCAAAGAAAGTCCCCCATTTTAAAACCACAAAATATGGGGAGTGGTATCATTCTACAGTACAGCAAAGGTGCTGACTGCAATTACATATTCACAAAAAACTACAAGATGAAACACTGTAGGGACCAAATCTGACAAGCTCAGCAGGAACAATCGCTCTTCAGTGAAACAGCAAATTCTAATGGCTGCTGGCAGTAGGATGTGAGCTGAGTGGGAGTGGCTATGATGGTGACATCAAGCACTGTCACATACTGTGTGACTATGAACAAAAGCAATGGTGACAGAAAATGAAAATTATGTACTTAACCACAATTCTTGATCTTCTAGGAATATTTTCACCATTTATTCACACTAATAGATCTGTGCCGGAGGCACTAGGATCCTGCAGGAAGTCAGAACTTTTCAGGAGGGCTGGCACCGAGGAACGCCATGTGCATGCATGACACCGTGAGAATCGCTTGTGGCACCAGGCTTACCTCGGCACCACTGTTAACCACCTCAGTTCCTTTTTTAGTGAGGGGGTGCAGAATAACCTAAATAGAAGTTATGCACTAACACTAAAGGCATAAGGAGCCCTGGTGATCCATGCAAAAATGGTAAATATGTAAAATAATCCTGAGTTTTCAAAATACTGGCCTTGAACAAGGGAAAAGACCAGCAAACATACTGCAGTGAGCTTGGGGGATGGCAGGTAGCCATGTGAATAAATGGTGAAGATATTCCGGGAAGATTAAGAATTACGGTAAGTATGTAATTTTCACTGTATCTCCCAGAAATGTATCTTCACACTAAAGGTCTGAGTACCAAGCTGAGAAGAACCCCTGAGATAGTGTGGAAGAAGTGAAGCCATTCAGATTAGTCCTTTCAAAGTGGCATACTGCCAGAGGATGAATCCAGGCCATGGTGTGTAACAAAAATGCACACTGAGATCCAAGCTTTAGCTTTGCAAATGTATCACTGATAGGCACAGGGCGAACCTCTGCCAGCAGTAAGAAATCTGCAGCGGACAAGTCGGGGCTTACCCACCCTTTGGACATGACCCATGTCATGGCATAGCAGGAGCACAATAGCCTGCCATAAAGGCAGAAATGCTGTTGACTGGAGCAGGCTGGTACTATGAACTGGGAGCAAAGGAAATCGAAGGTGATTGGATTGTTAAAATCCTAAATGCCTCCCGGTAATGTCAGGACCCTCCAAACATTCAGAGAATGGAGAGAGAAGTGCTCCTCATAAATCTGGAAGCTGACAAAGTAAGAAGGTGGCACAGTGGCTGATTCAGATGGAACTCCCAACTACCTAGGATGGGACTCTGGGTGTATACACCACATGAGGGTTACTCAGCTGTAACAGCAGTTGTGGGAGTGGTATACGGTGTACATCTACACTTCTTTGACCTAGGAGTAAAGGAAAAAGATCTGCCAGAAGTGTGGATAGTAGAGCATATCCACGACCCTAGAAATTATCTTACCCCTGTGAAAAGCAGAGTACTGATCTGCTAGCAAGGAATGGATTTGAGATTCTGTGAGCAGTGGGATGACCACTAAAAGCAGTTTCAAAGAAAAAACTCTAGCTCACATGTCATAAGAGATGCAAGGAGCTTGCAGGTGAGCAACACTGCTATTCCTGGCAACTACCAGCTTCTGGATACAGAACGTGTGTGTAAAGTGCCCTAAAGAACCTCTTAGAGAGGCAAATGAGCCAGGTAGAGGGTACCAAGTGACTCCTGGTATGGAGATCTAAGACACAATGGACCTTGACTGAGGATGCTGGAGTCAGCATCAGCAAGGTCCAGAAGTACTCCAGAACCCTGACGGGTAGACACTGAAAGGGTCCATATGGGTAGCAGAGCATCCAATGGAAAGCCTTTACTGGGCTATGAAGTCATACTAGTGGGAGGTCACAGGCAGCAGAAGAATTTCAGAACCTTCTGAGATACCCTGTATGCATTTACTTCCATCTCCTCCGGAGTGAGTCCTGAGCTAAAGGGGAGCACTTCTTGGGATGGACTAGAAGACTCTAAGTCAACTGTCCAACTAGAGAGCAGGGTCCTCTGACTAAGTGGAAGGCCGTTCAGCAGATGGAGCATATTCGCTGAGATCAGAAAGGTGTGATCAAAATGATTGTGCTATTTGAACCTGAAGCTCAGCAATACCGTCTGCATGAAGGATAGGGGGAGTGTGAGGGCATGCAGAAGATTGCTGAAAGATTCCTACTACCTCCTGACAGATAAATGCCATGCTGAGGGTTTCTGGAACAGAAACAGGACAGTTTGACATTGTGTGGGTATGCAAAAGGTTCACTCCTAGGGAGCTCCAATGACAAGAGTAAACTAACAAATTCACTTGTAAGGATGGACCTGTGGCTGGCCAAGCTCATCTGACACAGAATTCAAGACTCCTGGAGATAGAAGGCCTGGAAATGACTTACTGCTGAAAGCCCTGTACTTACAGTCTGATAACCTCCCAACAGAGAGGACAAGAGTGTGTTCTTCACTGTTTGCTTTGCAGCATGTCTATGACCACTAAATGTCCGGAGACATTTGTAACTGAACAGATCCACACAGGACCAGGATATCACCCTTCTAAGAAGAGGAGGGTATTACCAGGCGGACTCCAAACTAGAAGAGGTCAGAGGCCTGATAGAGGGTTACCCACTTCAACAGAGAGAGAGATCTGATAGAGTGTTGCCCCAGGGACCAGTAGAAAGGAGAAAAACTGGAGGGGAAGATCTTCACTGATCAACAAATGAGAGGTCGAGCCAGAGACTTGACCACCTACAGAAAAGCTAAATTGTCCTGCTCAGAGGGAACAAGGGGAGCGCTCTGATCTAGGTATGGGAACACTGGTATTGAGCCCTCTGGGAAGAAGGCTGAACTTCTATCACAGCTGGAGATCCTAAGAACAGCTATAGTTGTAGAGGTCAGATCAGGGATATCTAGCTCCAGGAGGGGCAAAAAAGGGGTACTAAGCAGAACCCCTTATTTTCTCCTCCTTTCTCAGTCTCTTTTTTTTATTTTATTTTGTTACCCTTACATGGCCGACAGAATACAATGAATAGGATAGCTGGACTGATACATCAGTCTGCGGCACAGCAGGGGTTAAAACAGTGATAAAATAAGCCATAAAGGGACAGAAAAAAGGAAAAAAGACCATAGGAGCTAGGCAAACCCAGAAAAGGTGAGCTGTGAGGCACAACAGAAGTACCTGGGTCCTAAGAAACCAGAGCAAGAGTCCTAGCTGTGTTCCAGAGGATGAAGTTTGAAATGGACTCAGAAGCTCCAAAACCTCCTTGAGATGAAACATAGGGAGGTTCACTGAGCCCAAAACCTCCAACAAATACTAGGTGTAGCACAAGACATGGAACCTGGCACCAAAACGCTACCAGACATGACGTTGGATTGGGAGAAATAGCGCCAAAAATCAAGGCAAAAATTATATTGGACCTTTTAAAGACAGCACTGGGTCCAGACCCGGGGCCAAACACAGTACCGAACAGGACACCACACCAGCAGTGGCACCAGCCGGCAACAGGATGCTGGAGCCAGAAACGTGTCGACCTGGTGACATGCACCAGAGACAGCATTGGCACAGCAGGAGACTCGGCACTGGGAAGACACAAGGCCGGTGTTGGAATCAGAACTGCAAGGGGTGGTACCAGGAGGATAGATGCACCTGGAAAAACCACAGCTTCTTGCAGTGCCACTGTCAACAAGAAACAGCACCAAGAGAAACTGAACCCGGCACTGGATCCTTGGTACCAGGACTCCAGGCGCCAACCAAGTGATGACACAGCAATGACCTGGAACTGGAGACAAATGACCTGGCTAGGAATGGGATCAGAGCAGTGCAAGAGGAGTTTGTAGAGTTGGGGAGGGGCCTTAGACAAGTAGTACATACGGTAACCTTCTCGGAGGTGCTGCCTGTCAATGGCAAGGGTGATTCTAGGGTACTCCTCAACAGGGAATTCAATGATTGGTTGAAAAACTGGTGTGGAACTCAGGGTTTTGGTTTCATTGGGGACTGGAGAGCCACCTGGAGGGATGCAGACCCATACTGGCATGATGGTCTGCATCTGTCCGGGGGGGGGGGTGGACCAGGATCATGGGTGAGAGGTTTAAATGCTACATTAGCAAGCATTTAAAATAGCCAAGGAGGGAAGCACTGAAAAGGAGCAGGGAAATCCCAGCCTCCACCCACAAAACATGGTAATTAGTGAGGTAAACACCAAGGTAGAGAAGTCATTAAGGAGCAGGACAGAGGTAAATGTAAAAAAAGGCAAAGGCAGTAAGGACAGGAATGGGGATAAAAGGAGTAAGGCCGTCAAAAAGTGGAGGGTGATGAGTACCAACGCCTGTAGTCTGTGTAACTAGCTCCCTGAACTAGTGGCCTTGATGGAAGAGGGTTGCATGGATATTGTGGCAGTCACAGAAACATGGTACACAGAGAACCATGACTGGGATGTCAACATACCAGGATACACAGTCTACAGGACGGACAGGGAGGGTTAAAGAAGAGGAGGAGTAGCCCTCTATGTAAAGGAAGAGATCAAAGCAACAAAACTAAAGAGTAAACGGGGAGCAGATGAGGCACTCTGGGTCACCCTAGAGACAGGAAATGACACCACAATCCACATGGGGGTTGTATACAGACCCCATCTCAGGGGGAAGGAATGGACAAGAAAATGATAAAAGGCATCCTTAGAATAGCAGAAAGGATCAAATTACTCACCTTAGTAATTATGTTTCTTCTAATGGAGTCTTGCTGTATTCTGACTTATTGTAGTGATTCCCAACCTTTAAACTGCCCTGGAGAACAAAGAGTTAACTTTCTATGCAGGGCATAGAATGCCGAGCTCGAGCTCGGTTGAAGTCTCTGTCTGGAGTGTTTCAAACTTAAACCATCAGATTCTTACGAGCTCAACTAACTAAAAATTCTATGTGGAAATTGTAAAAATTCCTACTAGCCAACTGGCTGAAAAAAGTTTTGGATTCCCAGGGAAGACTCAAGTCAGGAAACCCAAAAACCAAAAACCAATCTAATACAAATAACAATTATAAATCAGCACCCAAACCAAATGGGAGGAGGGTGCAACACTGCACCTGCCCACCCACTTCCCAAAAACAGGTTCTGAGAGGTGAGGCAGGGAGGGAGGGAGGTCAGAATACAGCAAATCTCCTTTAGAAGAAACAGAAAAAAAAATTACTCACCTTAGTAATGTTGTTTCTTCTAATGGAGTCTTGCTGTATTCTGACAATTGCAGTTAGGTCCTGCCTTTCAACTGCACCAGAGAACAAAGAGTTAACTTTCCATGGCAAACATGGAACGTTCAGTGCGAGCTCAATTGAAGCCTCTGTCTGCTGTTGTTTAAACTCCAATCGTCAGATCTTTACGAGCAATACTCACTAGAAGTTCTGTGTGGAAACTGTAAGACTCACACTAGCCAACTGGCAACTAAATTTATTAAGAAAGGGTTTTTTGGTTTCAAAGCAAAGACTCAAGTCAGGAAACCCAAAAAAACAAAACACAACACACCCCCAAAATAAAGGAGGGTGAAAAAGGGCACCTCTGGGGTGCCAACACTGCTCCTGCCCACCTACATCCCAGAAACCAGGTTCTGAGAGGGAAGGCAGGGGAATGTCAGAATACAGCAAGACTCCATTAGAAGAAACATTACTAAGGTGAGTAATTTGTTTCTTCAAACAACATGAAGTCTTGCTGTATTCTGACTATTGCAGACTACCAAGCAGTACCTCCATGGAGAAGGGACAGAACCTACTTTGGGAATAGTCTCTGAAGTACAGCTGTACCAAACCGAGCATCACTCCTAGCATGGATATCCAGAGAGTAATGCTTGGTGAATGTATGGACTGTTTTCCAGGTGGCCGCTTGACAAATTTCTAAGATAGGAATATCCCTGGCAGCAGCCAGGGAAGCAGCTGTACCTCAAGTAGAGTGAGCCCTCAGGCCTGAGGGTGGTGTTCTACCCAGTTTTTCATAGCAGAATTGTATACAAGAGACAACACACCTGGCAATAATTCTTTTAGTGGCAGGTTTGCCCTTACCGACCTCTCCATATGTGAGGAACAACTGGAGGGACTCAAACCTGTGACCCTTGATGCGCTCTGTGTAGTAGCTGAGGGCCTTTTTCACATCCAAGCTGTGCAACCTCCTCTCACCAGAGGAGGAATAGTCAGTGAAGAAAACAGGGAGAGACATAGACTGATTAAGGTGGAAATCTGAAACCACGTTAGGCAAAAACTTCCTGTTAGTTCTTAGGACCACTTTTTTCTACGGAAAGAGATGAAATCAGGCTCCACTAACAGGGCTTGCAATTCATTGATACGCCTGGCAGAGGTAATGGCTACCAAAAAAAAAACAGTTTTCCAAGTCAAGTACAGTCAGACCTGTTTAATCCGTGCCTCATTAGTCCGTATATCTCACATTATGAATGAGAATCAATGCAAACGGATTTCATCTCAGGTTAATGACCTCTTTAATATGGAAAACTGAGAATCTGAATCCGTTTGCAGTTCTTTTAAACAGGCTCATTAGTTCACATTGTATTCGACCTCTATAATCCGTTTTTAGTGAGCTCAGGTGGAGGTGTTAACAGCCTTAACTGAGTGATAATTGCTGGTGCTTTAAAATCCCTGCTAATGCTTCGGTGTGTTACTGTTGCCTAATACAGTGCTGAATGCGACATTAACTTCTATAGAGTGTTCTCCTGCTGCTGGCTAGGTAAGTGTAAAGCTTTATATTTAATCAAATACTTTTTAGCAAACTGTTAAGTTAATGTTTTCGTTAATGACCCGTCTCTCTTACTTTTCAGCTGTAATTCCCTAACAGATTCCACTGCCGTCTCATCTACTGGCGTCTCTTCTGATTTCTCCTCCTGACTAGATTAGTGAAGCTCTGCACCATTTCCTGATCCACTCATTTATTTGTTTTACTCGGTCTTTGCATTCTCCCGTTGTGCCCATACAGTTTAAAAGCTCCCGTTGTGCCCTCTCAACTCCCGGTCCAGACCCAAGTGAAAACAACACTTGAAGCAGCACGCTACATGCTGGCTGCACAAGTGCTCTAGTGTGTTTAAAAGCTCATGTTAGTGGCCATTCATTCTCCCAACCTCTCAGCTCCAGGTTCAGACCCTGCCTGTGTTTAAAAGCACCCGTTTCTGTGATCTCAGACCAAGATGACAAATTTAATGTTTAAAAGCTCCCATTGTGCCCATTCTCTTTTTTGCTCCCCTCAGTTCCCGATTTGCTCGGTCTGTGCTCAAGATGACCAATTTAATGTTTAAAAGCTCCCGTTGTGCCCTCTCAACTCCCAGTCCAGACCCCCGAACCTCTCAGCTCATTATCTCCTACCTGGAGCAAAACACATCGGATGAAACACAGAAATTTGTGGACTATGCTCTTGATATGAAAAAATTTGTAAATGCAAAAGGTGCAGGGAGTGCTAAACAAAAGGGAATCTTGGATTATTTTAAATGTAACTGAATTGTTAAAAAGTGACTACAATGTAACTGAGGCAAAGTAATGTTCAGTACACATGTTTTGCGCTGTATTTTAAAAAGTAAGAATATTCACAGTACTGCATTGTAAAAACACTGTACACTAATAAATCTTTTTGAAAAAATTGCTCATGTTGTACTTGTCTGGTTACTACGTAGATTTTTATTATGTAAGAAAATGAGCTAACACAAATGCTTACGGATTAACCAGATCTGACTGTACTTAAGCTCTGCAGAGGACAAAGGCTCAAAGGGTGGTTGCATAAGCTGAGCAATGCAAACATTAAGGGTCCCTAAAGAGGGGATTAGCGTGCAGCAACCCCTTGAAGAACTTACAGAACACAGGATGGGCTGACAGAGGAGAGTGCTTACCTACTGACAAGAAGGCAGAAACAGCTGCCAGATGCACTTCAAGTGTAGATGGCCTAAGTCCCAAGCCATTAAGATGAACGATATAGTCCAGGCCTGTAGGTAACCCAGCAGATTCTGGAGAAATAAGCTTATTAGAGCACCAAATAGTGAACCTTTTCCATTTGGAGTTGTAAGTCTTTCTGGTGGAAGGCTTTCAAGAAGCCTTAAGGATATCCAGAACCCCTTGAGAAAGGTGTAGATTAGCAAACTCTAACTCCTCAGGAGCCATGCCCTGAGATTGAGAGATTTGAGGTTTGGACACCAAATCCTCCCCTGAGAGGATGTTAACAGGTTGTAATTCCTGGGAAGAGACAGGGGAAGGTGGACTGTTAAGGACAGCAACAATGGGTACCAGGGCTGTCTGGCCCAGTCTGGAGCAATCAGAATCACTTTGCATGGTTGAGACCTGATCTTGACTAGCGCTTTGAACAGGAGAGGAAAGGGGGAAAAGCATACAGGAATTTCCCTTCCCAATTCAGAATCACAGCATCCAGGGGGACTGAGCCCAACATTGGGGGTCGGCAACAAAAGAGAGGAAGTTGGTGATTGTCTGGAGCTGCAAAAAGATCTATCTGTGGAGTGCCCCATCTCGAGAAAATCACTTCCAAAACTAGAGGATCTAGGGTCCATTCGTGATGGCCATGGGATCTCCTGCTGAGAGCATCTGCTAGGACATTGTCCTTCCCTGGGAGGTGAACTGCTATCAGAGAGGTTTGCAGGGACAAGGCCAGAGACCACAACTTCATTGCTTCTGTGCACAAGGCCGTAGAACGAGTGCCTCCTTGTTTGCTGATGTACCACATTGTGGTGGCATTCTCTGTTCTGATCTGGACCACCTTGTTGTGTAGAGATTTGGAAAAGGCTTGCAGTGCCAGAAACACTGCTCTGAGTTCCAAGAGACTGATTTGAGGCAGAGATTCTTGAGGTGACCACAGCCCTTGGATGGTAAGATCCCCCAAGTGGGCTCCCCAGCCCCGCAGGGAGGCATCTGTGGTGAATATCACTGAATGAGACCAAGTGACAAAAGGAACTCCCTGTCTCAAATTGTCCTGATCCTGCCACCATTGCAAAGCCTGGATCAGGGTTCGAGTCACTGGGACAAGTTTGGGAATCCTTTCTTTGGGACCAGAAGGCTCTTAAGTGGAACTGAATGTCCTTCATCTGGAATCTTGCCTCCTGGAGCACTGCTGTAGAGGCTGCCATGTGGCCCAGGAGCTGCAGGAAATGCTTTGCTGGTCGAGACACCTGAAGGGTGAATGAAGAGGCAAGTTCCATAAGGGTCCTTGCTCTGTCCAGGGGAAGGAAGACTTTTGCCCATATTGTATCCAGCTCTGCCCCATATAAAGGTGAGGAGCTGTACTGGCTCGAGAACTGACTTTGGAAGGTTGAGGAGGAATCCTAAGGAAGTGAGCACTTGCTGAGTTATTTGCAGATGTGACTTGACTTGGTCTGGAGACTGACATACTATGGGCCAGTCGTCCAAGTATGGAAAGATGGATATCTTTTTTCTTCTTAGGAAAGCAACCACTACTGACAGGCACTTTGTGAACACCCTTGGGGCTGATGTTAGGCCAAAGGGCATTGCTCTGAATTGATAGTGGCCTGAGGGCAACTCGAACCTGAGGTACTTTCTGTGGGAGCATCTGATGGGAATGTGAAAATAGGCATCTTTGAGGTCCAGGGAGGCTAGCCAGTCCCTTGGCCTTAGAGAGGGCAGAATTATTCCCAGAGTCACCATTTTGAATTTCAATTTTAAAGGGTGCTTGTTCAGATATCTTAGATCCAGGATGGGCCACCATTCTCCTGTCTTTTTGGGGGTTAAGAAGTACCTGGAGTACAATCCTTTGCCCCTGCGTAGGGGAGAAACCCTTTCTATGGCTCTGAGGGCCAGGAGGGAAGAAACCTCTGCCTCTAGGGCAAGGGTCTCTGATGGATTTGCAGGTGGAAAGCATCTGGTTCTCATCTTGGGAACTTTTTTGAAGCTGAGAACCAGTCCCTGGCTTACTACTTCCAGGACCCACTTGTCTGCTGTCAAAGACTTCCAGTCCTGGACAAAGTAAGCCAGCCTTCCCCCTACAGGTACTAGAGAATTGGCCCGGGCAAACCCACAAGGGTGTCTGCTTGGTAGGAGCTTTAGGCTGAGGGGTGGAAGCAGGCCTGCTCATTCCCCATCTGACTCTCCCTCTGAAGAACCCCCTCTGAGTACAAGCAGAAGAGGAGGCCTGGGCTTGGTAAAAAAGCCTTTGAAAGGGCCTGCCCCTGCCCCTGGAATGCTGTCTCTGAGGAGTGGCTTGCCTTTCTTTGGCCTGAGCACTCCTGTAGGTGGTCCTGGACTCGTCCATCTTCTTCATGTAGTTCCTCTGTCTGCTCCCCAAACAGAGAATTACCAATGACAGGGAAATCCATGGCCTTAGCCTGGATATCCTGTGATAGGCTAGTACATCTGAGCCAAGCTGCCTCCGGCGGGCCACAGATGTAGCCATGACTCTAGATGAAACATCATTGGAGTCCACAGCAACATGAAATTGCACCTTGGATGCCTCAATCCCATCCCCAGCCACCTGCTCCAGCTCCTTGGCAAGCTGGTCAGGGGCCTGTTTAGCTAGAGCCAGCACAGTGTCCCACCTGGACTTCTGGTACCTAGCTGTGTAGGCCATATAGTTAGTCTGCCTGAATCCCAAAGATGTTGCCATGTACTGCTTCTTTGCCATGGCATCAATCCTCCTGGAGTCCTTATCTGGGTGGTGTGAAGCCAAGGGAATATTTGCCTTATCACAGGCAGCAGCCTGCACTACCCCAACATGGCTGCATTGCTGGGAAAGGAACTCCGTGCTCGAGCCTGAAAGGGTATACCTCTTGTCCATTCTTCTGTCCACAGGAGGTATGGAATTAGGAGTCTTTAGAATTTTAAATGTCTGTTTCCCAAAAGATTTATGGAGGGCAATAGACAATCTCCTGGACTCCGGGATGTCTACCATCTCAACAAAATCAGGCTCCTCCTGATCCTCTACTGCTTCTTCCATTGGAAGCTGGAGGGTTTCAGCCACTTTCCTTGTAAAACATAAAGTGGGAAGGGGACTCAGAAAGCCTAGGAGGAGAAACACCTGAAGGTCTGTCTAGGGAGATGTCCAGGTCAATAGGCACATCTAGACTTTCATAATCACCATCATCATCATTATCCTCATACTTTCCCTCCTCCTCCTCCAGTTCATAAAATTCTTCTAAAGTATAATCCAGAACCAGGGGAACCGACCGAACCGAGCCCCTGACAGATGGTGCCGGTTCGGCCGGAACCGGAGTTAGCGATTGAACTATCCTTATCGCTTTGGCTATTTCATCAGCGGCCGGAGAAAGAATTTGTGGATCCGAACCGGATGATCTTTCCCTTCTCTTTCTTTTAACCAGAACCGACTCCTCAGAATTGGCTCTCCTTTTTTTCCGAAGAAGTTTTGCCCTGGTCAGAGGACACTCCTTCTGGTTCGGTCGGAACCGAACCGGGCTGGCCATCCGGGTCAGCGGACTTCTCGGCCTCCCTTTCCCTCAGTCTACCTACTCTCTTAGCCAGGGTAGCTTTGGGAAAACTTTTACTAATTTGGCAGTCTGAATCGAGGTGGTCAAACCCCAGACAATAAACACAGGTGGTGTGGGGATCAGCCTTAGCAAAGGCTTCCCCACACACACTACAGTGTTGAAACCCAGTGGGCCCGTTTTTTTTCTTGGGTTTCTCAGACATGGCCAATCCTAACCAAAACTTGCCCTTTTTTTGGCAGTCCGCCAGGCATGACACCCCTATTGGTTCCTGACCATGTTACGGGTCTTGGAAAAAAACTAAATTAAATCTGTTTTTTTTTTTAAACAGATACGGACCGGTTACCACACTCTAATAAATTCAAAGGTTTTTTTAAAACCAATCTGATCGGTTCAAACCGAACCAATCCAATGTTTACAGGTCCCACACAGAAACTAAATGCAAAACCTACCTAGTACTCACGGTACCACAGACAGAGACTTAAACCGACAGGTTTCAGTAGCAGAAATTCGGTATAAACCGAGCGAAAAAAACGACACTTTAACCGACTTTTTGAACCGAGCAAAGGAGAAATCTCCGGAGCAACTGTTCAGTGATGCGGTGTAAAGATCTGATGGTTGGAGTTTAAACAACAGCAGACAGAGGCTTCAACCGAGCTCACACTGAACATTCCATGCTGGCCGTGGAAAGTTAACTCTCTGTTCCCCAGGGCAGTTGAAAGGCAGGACCTAACTGCAATAGTCAGAATACAGCAAGACTTCATGTAGTTGGAATTACTAAGGCGAGTAGTTTTTCCTTCAAACAACATGAAGTCTTGCTGTATTCTGACATATTGCAGACTACCAAGCAGTACCTCCATGGAGGAGGGACAGAACCTACTTTGGGAATAGGCTCTGAAGTACTGCTGTGTCAAACTAAGCATCACTCCTAGCCTGGATATCCAGAGAGTAATGCTTGGTAAAGGTATGGACTGTTTTCCAGGTGGCTGCTTGACACATTTCTAAGAGAGGGATATCCCTGGCAATAGCCAGGGAAGCAGCTGTACCTCTTGTGGAATGAGCCGTCAGGCCTGAGGGAAGAGTTTTTCCCAGTTTTTCATAGCAGAACTGTATACAGGACACAATCCACCTGGCAATAGATCTCTTGGGGGCAGGTTTGCCCTTTTCCACTTCTCCATAAGTGAGGAACAACTGAAGGGAGTCAAACCTGTGACCCTTGGTATGCTCTATGTAGTAACTAAGGGCTCTTTTAACATCTAAACTGTGTAGCCTCCTCTCTCCTGAGGAAGAATTATCAGTGAAGAAGACAGGAAGAGACACAGACTGGTTTAAATGGAAGTCTGAAACCACTTTGGACAAGAACCTTCTATTGGTTCTAAGGACCACTTTATCCCTGTGAAATGAGATAAAATCAGGTTCCACTGACAGGGCTTGCAATTCACTGATACGCCTGGCAGAGGTAATGGCTACCAATAACATAGTTTTCCAAGTCATGTACTTAAGCTCTGCAGAAGACATAGGCTCAAAAATGGGTTGCATAAGTTGAGCAATGCAAACCTTCAAATCCCAGGCAGGGGCAGGATCTCTAAAAGGAGGATTGGTGTGAAGCAATCCTTTAAAAAATTTACAGAACACAGGATGAGAAGATAGTGAGGAAGACTTCCCCACAGACAAAAACGCAGAAACAGCTGACAAGTGTACCTTGAGAGTAGCTGGTTTGAGGCCTAAGCCATTAGGATGGACCATATAATCTAGAACTGTAGGCAATCCAGCAGTGTCTGGAGAAATATGCTTCTTAGAACACCAAATGCTGAATCTCTTCCATTTGGAGTTGTAAGTCCTTCTGGTGTAGGGTTTTCGAGAAGCCTTGAGGATATCCAGAACCCCTTGGGAGAGAAGCAAATCTGCAAACTCTAACTCTTCAAGAGCCATGCCTTGAGATTGAGAGACTGAAGACTGGGGTACCAAATCCTCCCCTGAGAGGATGTTAACAGGTTGTAATTCCTGGGAAGAGACAGGGGAAGATGGTCTGTTAGGGACAGCAACAGGTGGTACCAGGGCTGTCTGGCCCAATCTGGAGCAATCAGAATCACCTTGCAAGGTTGAGACCTTATTTTGACTACAACTTTGAACAGGAGTGGGAAGAGGGGGGAAAGGCATACAGAAACTCCCTTCCCAATTCAGAATCAGGGCATCTAGGGGGACTGAGACCAAGACTGGAGGTCTGCAATGAAAGAGAGGGAGTTGGTGATTGTCTGGGGCTGCAAAGAGATCTATCTCTGGAATGCCCCATCTTGAAAAAATCATTTTCAACACTTGAAGGTCCAGGGACCATTCGTGATGGCCCTGAGAGATCCTGCTCAGTGCATCTGCTAGCACACTGTCCTTCCCTGGAAGGTGAACTGCTACCAGAGAGGTTTGCAGTGAATAAGCCAGGGACCACAACTTCATGGTTTCTGTGCACAAGGCTGTGGACCGAGTGCCTCCCTGCTTGCTGATGTACCACATGGTGGTGGTGGTGGTGTCCGTTCTGACTTGAACCACCTTGTTCTGTACTGACAGAGAGAAAGCTTTTAGGGCCAGAAAAACTGCCCTGAGCTCTAGGAGATTGATGTGGAGAATGGATTCTTGGGGGGACCACAGCCCCTGGGCAGTGAGGGACCCCAAATGGGCTCCTCAGCCCAGAAGAGAAGCGTCCGTCTACTCAAGGGTAGATTTGGGAAAGTTTTTACATATTTGGCAGTCTGAATTGAGGTGGTCAAACGCCAGACCATAAACACAGGTGGTGTGGGGATCAGCCTTAGCAAAGACCTCCCCACACTCACTGCAGAGTCGAAACCCAGTGGGCCCGTTTTTTTCTTGGGTTTTTCAGACAAGGCCAACCTAACCAACTTACCCTTTTTATGGCAACCACCAGGCAAGACTCCCTTATCGGTTCCGAACCGTGTCATGGATATTGGAAAAAAGTACTAAAACACATTTTTTTTTTTTTTTAGAACCGATAAGAACCGGTAACCACACAGTAAGTAAAAAACACAAAACACAATATTTCACTATCAAATGGCCGGTTCAGCTGAACCGAGTTGCACTTTTACAAGTTCCACACAGAAAAAACAGAACAATTCCTATCTAGTACTCACGGCACCACGGACAGAGACTGAACCGACTATGCGGATAACTTTTGGGTTTAAAAACGCATTTAAAACTGAAACTTTAACCGCTTCTTCAACCGAAAGCTGAAGGAGAAATCTCTGGAGCGACTGCTCAGTGAGGTGGAGTAAAGAATCAGACGGTTTAAGTTTGAAACACTCCAGACAGAGACTTCAACCGATCTCGAGCTCAGAATTACATGCCCTGCACAGAAAGTTAACTCTTTCTTCTCCGGGACAGGTTAAAGGTTGGGAATCACTGCAATTTGTCAGATTACAGCAAGACACTCATGTTGTTTGAAAGGGGAGATATTGTTGATGGGGGACCTGAATATGCCAGATGTTAACTGTAGCGCCTTTGCCGCAGGCACTTCCAAGAGCAGGGTTATTCTTGATGCCCTACAGGGGGCATGCTTCAGACAGCTAGTATTGGAACCCACTTGGGAGGAAGCAATCTTAGACCTGGTACTCTCCAAAGGGGGAAGGAGAAAGAATCTCAGATTTAGAAGTCGGTAGCCATCTGGGAACAAGCGACCAACAAACAGTGTGGTTCATGATAAACACAGCCATACAATAGCAAGAGTACTGGACTTTAGGAGGGCTGACTTTGGGAAAATGAAAGAGTGCCTCAGAAAAGCACTAGCAAACAGGCAAGAAGGAGGGGCGGAGGAACAATGGGGAGTAATCAAAACAGCCATCACAGAGGAAACAAGCCTTTGTGTAAAGCAACTCAACAAAACACAACGAAGGAAGAAAACACTATGGTTCTCAAAAGAGGTGGCAGGGAGGGTTAAGGAGAAAAGGATAGCATTCAGGAAATATAAGGAAACACAGAAGGAGAAGGACAGAGAACTTTATCAGTTAAAGCAGAAAGAGGCAGGGAAGGCAGTCAGAATAGCAAAGGCCCAAATTGAGGAAAGGATAGCCAACTCTGTTAAGAAGGGGGATAAGAAAAAATAACTCACCATAGTAATGTTTCTTCTAATGGAGTCTTGCTATATTCAGACATAATGCAGTTAGCCCCAGCACTTGAACTGCCCCAGAGCAGAAAGAGTTAACTCTATGCAGAAGCACAGAACGTTGAGCTCAAGCTCAGTTTTCAAACCTCTGTCTGTGATACTTCCCAGTGTAAACGTCAGATTCTTACGAGCAAATTAACTAATATACAATACTATAGTATGGAAATTGTTCAAAATATAGCCAAAAGGACAAAAGATTCTTTTTGGGCCCAAAAGACTCAAGTCGAAAACCCAAGAAGGAAAGGTAGATATTTAAGTATAAAACACCAGAAAAAATAACAGCATCATCTATCTCACCCAAGAGAGAGGGTACAAGGTATACCCCTGAGGTGCAACACTGTACCTGTCAGCCAATTTCCCAAAACCCAGGTTCTGAGAGGGGGGGGGGTTCTGAATACAGCAAGACTCCATTAAAAGAAACAACATTACTATGGTGAGTAATTTTTTCTTCAAACAACATCAAGTCTTGCTGTATTCAGACATAATGCAGACTACCAAGCAGTTCCCTATGGAGAAGGGAATGCAGAACCTACTTTGGGAAGAGGTTCTCCAGTACTTCTGTGCCAAACCTAGCATCGCTCCTAGCCTGGATGTCCAGGGAGTAATGGTTGGTGAAAGTATGTACTGTTTTCCAGGTGGCTACTTTACAGATCTCTAACAAAGGTATGTCTCTGGCTGCAGCTAGACAAGCAGCTGTACCCCTAGTCGAGTGAGCCCTCAGGACTGAAGGGGGCGTCCTACCCAACTTTGCATAACAAAATTGTATACAAGAAACAATACACCTGGCAGTAGTTCTTTTAGTGGCAGGCTTACCTTTCCCCACTTCACCATAAGTGAGGAACAATTGAAGACAGTCATTTCTATGTGCCTTAGTTTGCTCAATGTAATAGCTAAGGGCCCTCTTAACATCCAGACTGTGTAACCTTCTTTCACCTGAAGAAGAAGAAGAATGGTCAGTGAAAAACACAGGGAGAGATATAGACTGGTTCAGATGAAAATCCCATACCACTTTGGGCAAGAACCTCCTATTGGTCCTTAGGACCACTTTGTCCCTATGGAAGGAGATGAAGTCAGGTTCAACTGACAGAGCCTGTAACTCACTAATCCGCCTGGCAGAAGTAATAGCTACCAGGAACACAGTTTTCCAGGTCAAGTACTTCAATTCGGCCAAAGCCAGAGGTTCAAAGGGTGGCTGCATAAGCTGAGCTATGCAGATATTAAGATCCCAAGGTGGAGTGGGCTCCCTAAAGGGAGGGTTAATGTGAACCAGACCTTTGAAAAACTTTCTGAAAACAGGACGAGATGCCAGGGAAGAGCCATTTCCTGCTAAGAGGAATGCAAAGACAGCTGCTAGATAAACCTTCAGAGTGGCAGGCCTAAGGCCTAGACCATTCAGATGAACTAGATAGTCTAAGTTTGTGGAAATGTCTGCAGAATCAGGTAGGATGCCTTTCTGAGAGCACCAAATACTGAACCTTTTCCATCTGGAGTTGTAAGTTTTTCTAGTGGAAGACTTCCTGGAGACCTTCAGAACTCCCTGAGAAAGATGTAGTGTTGCATATTCTAACTCTTCAAGAGTCAGGCCTTGAGATTGAGAGACTGGAGATTGGGGTACCAGATCTGCCCCTGGGAGGAGGAGGACAGGAGACTGTATGTCCTGGGCAGAGACAGGGGATGTAACACTGACAAGGACAGCAGTAGAGGATACCAAGGCTGTCTGGCCCAATCTGGAGCCACCAGGATCACTGTGCAGAGTTCAGTCCTGATCTTGATCAGAACTCTGAACAGCAGAGGGAAGGGAGGGAAGGTATAGAGAAACCTGTCCTTCCAGTCCAAAAAGAGAGAATCCTGGGGAACCATCCCCAGGACTGGAGATCTGCAACAAAACAGAGAAAGTTGATTGTCCGGTGCTGCAAAGAGATCCATCTCTGGAGTGCCCCACCTGGAGAAGATGACTTTCAGGATGTGAGGATCTAGGGACCATTCGTGATGTCCCTGTGAAATTCTGCTCAGGGCATCTGCTAGTATGTTGTCCTTCCCTGGAAGGTGACCTGCTACCAGAGAAGTCTGAAGAGAATAGGCCAGAGACCACAGCTTCATGGCTTCTGCGTACAAGGCGGAGGACCGAGTGCCTCCCTACTTGTTGATGTACCACATTGTGGTGGTGTTGTCCGTTCTGACTTGGACCACCTTGCCCTTGATTGAATCTGAGAAGCTCTGTAGGGATAGGAAAACTGCCTGAGTTCCAGGAGATTGATATGAAGGAAAGACTCCTGTGGTGACCAGAGCCCTTGAGCTGTCATGGTTCCCAGATGGGCTCCCCACCCTAGAAGAGAAGCATCCATAGTTAGAACGACTGATGGGACTTGAGGGAGAAATGGAACCCCTTGTCTGAAGTTGTCCTGGTCCAGCCACCACTGGAGAGCTTGGACCAGAGTCTGAGTCACTGGAATCAGTTTGGTAAGTGAATCCTTCTTTTGAGACCAAAAAGACCTTCGATGAAACTGAATGTCCCTCATCTGAAACCTTGCTCCCTGCACCACTGCCGTGGAAGGCTCCATGTGGCCCAGGAGCTGGAGGAAGTGTCTTTCTGGACGGGAGACCTGAGGTCGAAAGGAGGAAGTGAAATCCACTAGGGCCTCACCCTTGCCAGGGGAAGGAAGGCTTTTGCTTGTACAGTGTCCAACTCTATGCCTATAAAGGTGAGAAGTTGAACTGGTTCGAGGACAGACTTTAGAAGACTGAGAAGAAACCCCAGGGAGCTGAGTAGGTCCAGGGTAGTTTGAAGAGCTGGCTTGACCTGTAAAGGTGACTCACCCACTAAGAGCCAGTCATCCAGATACAGGAAGATGGTGATACCCTGTCTTCTGAGGTAAGCCACCACTACTGCAAGGCACTTTGTGAACACCCTTGGAGCTGATGTTAGACCGAATGGCATGGCTCTGAATTAGTAATGGCCTGAAGGCAACTCGAACCTGAGGTATTTTCTGTGGGAGCACCTGATAGGAATATAGAAGTAGGCATCCTTGAGGTCCAGAGATGCTAGCCAATCCCCTGGCCTTAGAGATGGAAGGATTATTCCCAGAGTTACCATTTTGAATTTGGGCTTTGAAATGTGCTTGTTCAAATACCTTAGGTCTAGGATGGGTTGCCACTCCCCTGTTTTCTTTGGGGTAAGGAAGTACCTGGAGAACAGTCCTTTTCCCTTGTGCTGAGTAGGAACTTTCTCTATAGCTCTGAGAACTAGAAGAGAGGAAACCTCTGCCTCTAGGGCAAGGGTTTCTGAGATTGATGCAGGTGGAAAAGACTGGCCCTTTTTGAAATTTTTTTTGAAGTTGATGGTTGTCTCAGTTAACTACTTCCAAGACCCACTTGTCTGAGGTCACAGACATCCAGGCCTGGAAGTAGTAAGCCAGCCTGCCTCTTACTGGGAATGGGGAGTTGACCCGGGCTGACACATCAGGGTGTCTGCTTGGCAGGAGCCTTAGACTGAGAGGAGGAGGGAGCAGCCCTGCTCATCCCCCTCCTGCCCCTCCCTCAGAAGAACCCCCTCTGTGGGAAGGGAGAGGAGGCCTGGGCTTGGTAAAAAGGCCTTTGAAAGGGCCTGCCCCTGCCCCTAGACTGCTGATCGTGCAGAGTGGCCTGCCTTTCCCTGGCCTGTGCACTCCTGTACGTGGTTCTGTATTCATCCATTTTCTTCTGGTAAGCCCCTGTCTGCTCCCCAAACAGAGAGTTACATGCTACAGGAAAATCCATGGCCTTAGTCTGGGTATCCTGTGAAAGGCTAGTACATCTGAGCCAAGCATGTCTTCTGAGAGACACAGATGTAGCCATGACTCTAGATGTCACATCACTGGGGTCCACAGCAGCATGAAACTGCATTTGGGATGCCTCAATTCCATCAGCAGCCACCTCCTCCAGCTCCTTGGCTAGCTGGGGAGAGGCCTGTTTAGCCAGTTCCAGAACTGTATCCCATCTGGATTTCTGGTACCTGGCTGTGTAGGCCCTATAGATAGCCTGCCTGAGTCCCAAAGAGGATGCCAAATATTGTTTTTTGGCCATGGCATCCACTTTCCTGGAGTCCTTATCCGGGGGGGGGGGAGCCAAAGGAATGCTAGCCCAGTCACAGGCTGTAGCCTGCACTACCCCAACATGGCTGCAATGACTGTAAAGGAACTCCGCAGCTGAGCATGATAATACAGTAAATACCTCCTGTCCATTGTCTTATCCACAGGAGGTACTGAATTAGGAGTTTGTAAAATGTTGTGTGTCTGTTTCCCCATAGATTTATGAAGAGGGATAGACAGCCTTTTGGACTCTGGGATGTCCATCATTTCCACAAAATCAGGCTCTTCATCCTCCTCTACAGCTTCAACCAAGGGAAGCTGCAGGGTTTCTGCCACCTTTTTGTAGAACAAAAAATGTGAAGGCGTGAAGGGTATTCAGAGAGCCTGGGAGGAGAGACACCTGAGGGCCTGTCTGGGGAGACGTCCGGTTCAATGGGCACATCCAGACCCGCCTGGCCATCGTCATCATCACCAGGATAGTCTTTGTCTCCCTCAGACTCCTCATAATAAGCATCTGGATCATAATCCGGAGGAGACGGATCCGATCGAACCGACCACCTAACCGGCGGTACCGGTTCGGACGGAACTGGTCTAAGCGATTGAACAATACTAATCACTTTGGCTATTTCGTCCGCGGTTGGAGAGTGAGATACAGGATCTGAAACGGCAGACTTACGCTTCTTCTTTGACGGAACTCAGGTTCAGCTCTCCTTTTGCCTGAGGAGGTATCGCCTAGGTCAGTAGGCATCTCCTCGGGTTCGGCCACAACCAAACCGGGCTGGCCATCCAGATCTATGGATTCTCGGCCTCCCTTTCCTTCAGCCTACTCAGTCTTTTATCTAGAGTGGATTTAGGAAAGTTTTTACAGATTTGGCAGTCTGACTTGAGGTGGTCAAACCCAGACAATAAACACAGATGAGGTGGGGATCAGCCTTAGTAAAGGCCTCCCCACACTCTGTACAGTGTTGAAACCCAGTGGGACCGGTTTTCTTCTTGGGTTTCTCAGACGTGGCTAACCTAACAAATTACCCTACTGCCACTTTCAAGCCAGGTAATATAATAACCGACTGGTTATAAACTGTGTCACAGGCTTTTTAAAAGACCCAGCAAAAGATCTGGTTCTTTTGAAACAGATCGGTACCAGAACACCACACTAATCCCAGAAAAAACAAAATAAAAATTAACAAGGTCAGTTCCAAACCGGACCAACCAAAATAAAACACAGTCACTACCTATCCACACACTACCTGTACCGTAGATAGAGGCTGGAAATCCGAAAGTAACAAAAAATATGCGGTTTAAACCAAACGCTTTACTTTTACTGAACCAAGCAGAGGAAATCTCCGGAGCGGCTTCACTCTTAGGCGGAGTAAAGAATCTGATGGTTACACTGGGAAGTACCACAGACAGAGGTTTGAAAACCGAGCTCGAGCTCAATGTTCTATGCTTCTGCATAGAGTTAACTCTTTCCTCTCCTGGGCAGTTCAAGTGCTGGGGCTAACTGCATTATGTCTGAATACAGCAAGACTTCATGTTGTTTGAAGAGCCTTTATAGGTACATTAGGGAGCAAAGAAAGACCAAATGAGGGATACTGAGGCTTAATAAAGGGAAGGAAATATGGGCAGCGGGTGACAGTGACAAAGCAGGGATACTGAAGGAATATTTCTGCTCATTATTCACAAAGGAAGAGGAGGGGGGAGGTACCTAACCCAAACAAGAGAAACACTCTGAAGACGGGGATCGATACCAGTCCATTTACAGAAGAACAGGTTCTGAAAGAACTAATAAAATTGAGGGTGGACAAAGCAATGGGGCCTGATGGCATTCACCCAAGAATTCTAAAAGACCTAAGGGTAGAACTAGTGACACCGCTGACTACTCTCTTTAACAAATCAATCATGGGAGGATGGGGTGGTACCTGAGGACTGCAGGAGGGCAAATGTGATTCCTCTTCACAAAAGTGGGAGCAGGACAGAGGCAGGAAACTACAGACCAGTTAGTTTGACCTCAGTGGTAGAAAAAATAATGGAATCACTTCTGAAGGTGTAACCCCTAGATGGCGCTATCCCAGGGGCTACTACCCCTGCCTGATTTGCCACTAACAGGTTGAGGGGCCTGGATCCAATGGCGGGTGCCTCCACCCAGAGGTCAGGGTTTGCAATAGTTAAACTAACTTGGTCACAGCCCTCTGGGACACTGCAACCCCCCTTTCTTCCCACTAGTGGCCCACACAATATATCAGAATTACCTTCACAGTATACACTTACCCCAGGTCTGGTTCCGCACTGGGACCTCCTGTGAAATGAGATACAGTGCAACAATCACAGTACAGTACTTAAACATAGACAAATACCTCAGGCAGTATAACTTTGCTGAAACAAGCAGCTCTGATTTATTTAGGGGGATATAACAAGGACAGGGGGAAATCAGGTTAATTAGCTTATCACTCTAATAATCTACCTATGGCTCTGTGCACAGGCCTATCCCTATCAGTTACTGTCCCTGGGTACCCAAGCCCTAGTGGCTAGTCCAAACCGTGGCAGCTGGTAGGGGCCCTTTCACACAGAGAAAAGGAGGATTAAACAGTCAGCAGTACAGTAATTCCATTTGGATTTAATGTGGCAATTCAACAGGGAGCGACCCTGAATTAGTACTCACGACCTCCAAATAAGATAGGGTCCTTCAATGTCAGCAGGGCTCACTTGAGGTACACAAACCTCTTCACACATCCATATAAAAGAAAGCACTATACCAGGCAGGCTGCATCTGTATCCCGATCGCAATTACTGCACAATACCGGAGAACACACAGCAGATTCAGTTCCTGACAGACCGAGTGCAATTTTCAGCAATTCCTCCAGTCTTCTACAGGGTGAGCCTGGTTTCTACTCTTCAGAGATCCTTTGATTCTTTTCACAGGACGGATTCAGTCCTAACAAGCTGTTACACAAGCTGCAGACCGAACTCTGGGCCTTACACACGTTTTTGACTAAAACTGCACACTGAAAAGCACAGGGTCCTTCCTTCTTCACTGCCAAAGCTCAACTGAAACTCCAACCGACAAAACTGGCACTTCCTTTGAGTTCCTCCCAGTTCTTGACTGGATTGGCTGTCACTCACAATAGACTGCTGCTGTTGGTCCAAAAGGCACTGAAGTCTAAACTACATCTCCCAGAGTCACTGCCCATACAATCCTCTTGTGGCTGGCTCAGATTATGAGTCCAAGTTCTGATTCGTCCAAGGCACCATTTTAGAGCTAGCTTACCCACATTGATTGGTCCAGTTCAGCAGTTCAAAACTAGAATGGGGAACTAGCAGACACAGTTCTGACTGCAAAGAAAGCAGGTTAGACAAACTGTAATTTCATTATTACTCTAAATAATTTCTGGCAAACAGTTACATCTTTCAGATAGGTTCCCTTTGCACTCTAGTGACTGCAAAAATGAAGTGAATGCAGCAGCTTGAGTGGTACTCAATCAAAGAAACACACAGTCCCCATACAAACTAATTATGTCTGCAAGCAGACAGCTCTTAAAGAGACAGTACCAGAGGTTCTAAAAACACTCACTGATAAATGGCTTAAATGCCAAACACCATTCAGGCTTGGAGCATTCAAGCAAGCTCCTGGAAGTCTTTTGGGAACCCCCATTTGCAGGGGGGTTACAAAGGAAAGAACTGTTAAGTACCTAGAGGCCAGTGGGGCACAGGACCCAAGGCAGCATGGATTCATGATGGGAAGGTCATGTCAGACGAATCTAATAGATTTCTTTGACTGGGTGACCAAAGTAGTAGACCAGGGAGGGGCTGTGGACATGGCCTACCTATATTTTAGCAAGGCATTTGATACAGTCCCACACAAAAGATTAATACACAAGTTAGCCAGCCTTGGAGTGGGTCCCAAGGTGGTAGCCTGAATAAAAAAATTGGCTAGACAACAGGACGCAAAGGGTAGTAGTAAACGGAGTCCACAGTGAAGAAAGGAGGGTTACTAGCGGGGCTACCACAAGGTTCAGTACTGGGACCGGTACTTTTTAATGTCTTTATAAGTGACACTGCAGAGGAACTGGAAGGAAAAGTATGTCTCTTTGCAGATGACACAAAGATCTGCAACAGGGTTGATACACAAGATGGAGTGGAAAGAATGAGAAGCGACTTGGCAAGGCTGGAGTAATGGTAATGCACCTGGGAAACAAGAACCCAGCGGAAGAGTACACAATGGGGGTGAGTTACTGACAACAGTATAAATGAAAAGGGATCTGGGGGTAATTATATCAGATGACCTAAAGGTGGACAATCAATGTGAGAAGGCAGTAAGGAAGGCTGGGGGGGATACTGGGATACATAGGGAGAAGCATTAATTGTAGAAAACAGGAAGTCATTATCCCCCTGTACAGATGGTGAGACCCCATCTTGAGTACTGTGTTCAGTTCTGGAGACCCCATCTCTGCAAAGACACAGACAGAGTGGAGGCTGTCCAGAGGAGGGCAACCAAAATGGTGCAGGGTCTGCACCAGAAGACATATGAGGAAAGACTAAAGGAGCTTAATACAAATACCCTTAAGGAAAGAAGGGAGAGAGGGGACATGATACAAACTTTCAAGTACCTCAAGGAAATCAACAAAGTCCAAGAGGGTAGCATCTTTCAGAAAAAGAGATGTGCAAGAACAAGGGGGGCACAATTTGAAGATAGAGGGTGGACAGCTCAGAGGTAATGTTAGGAAGCATTTCTTCACAGAGAGGGTTGTGGATGCATGGAACAGCCTCCCTGAGGAGGTCGTGGTGTCAAGAACAGTGGTGGAATTCAAGAATGCATGGGACAGACATAAGGCAGTCTTAGTGGGGGTAGGAGGAAGTAGCTGCTGGTTGACTAGGATCTGCAGCTCATCTGTTAGGTAGGAAAATGGGCAGACTAGGTGGGCCAAGCGGTCCTTATCTGCCATCAAATTCTATGTTTCTATGGAGGTAGAACCAGAACACCACCAAGCCAGGTCTAGGAGAGGGTAAGAGAGAGAGTCTGGCACCAAGATGGCACCAACAGGAGTCAATCGGGTGTCAGGACCAGTGTTAGGACAACACCATGACAGGCCTCGAAGGCTGAAATGAAACCAACACCAGACCCAGAATTAACACCAATGACCCTGCCAGAACCAAGAAAACCACAGCGGTACCCAGCCGGTCCTACAAAGATAAACAAGGTATGGGTGTGGCCAGCAGGACAGAAGTCAGTGGCGCATTCATTGGTAAGGGTAGCAGGCTGTTATCGGAGCCAAATTCTCTACCTGGCTCAGGGACCTCACCCATGGCTCAGAACCACCAACTGAAACACGAGCAGTGACACCCCAGACTGATGTTACACCCGCTGCTCCAAAGAGCTGCCCAGGGAGACTACCCACTGAGTACCACAAAAGGGACAGGGACCCCAGGTCCGAGACCTCAGCATTCCAGCACCAAGGGACATGGTGCCATAGACAGCACCAAATGGCCCCAGTCCAAGGAATCGGGGACTCGCTGAAGACATCCCGAATGCAACCTCAAGTGGTACCGTTTCTTACTCCCCCAAAAGACAGAAGGAAGAACTCAAGGTGAAGCGGTGCCAAGAACCTGACCATGGTCGGGAAGCAGCATGCTCTTTTGTGCTCTAGAGGACTGTCCTTCCCCTAAGCACATGGCCGCCTGTGGTCAGACCTCTTCCCTCGCAGGAAAGTGGACTGGACATTGCCCCACTGCTGAAGAAGCCTGCCCAAAGGCTTCCTACCGTGATTCTGCAGAGACGTCTGGATGTAGGCTCAACAGGACTGATAGGAAACTGATGGAAAAAAGTTTTTACATAAATTACTGAACTAGATAAAAATAAACTGTAAATTTAAATTGACTAAAAACTGAGAGAACTGAAAGGGCCGTCATACAGACGTTAAGTTCTGATTCTGAAGGGTGAGCAACGTAGTCACTGAATTGCACTCGATGGCAGGAAAAAAGAAAGAACTGAGGCGGAAGAGAGCTGGTGCCGAGGTAAATCTGGTGCCGCGAGCTACTCTCATGAAGATGCACATGCGCATGGCTTGCCTCGGCACCAGCTGAAAAGTTCTGACTTCCTGCGGGGTCCTAGTGCCTCCGGCACAGACCCATTAGTGTGAATAAGTGGTGACGATACATTCTTGGAAGCGCTATAGTAAAGTTGCACCAGTGTGTAATTTCCAGTTCTAGCAGACGTTCTTCTTTGGGAGAGTGAGCTGGAAAACTGTATTTCTTCAGATTTGGAAAGTGTTTGAAATGCAGACATGGCCCACTGCTTTCAGTACCCACTTGTCTATGGTAATGTTTACCCATTCCTGGAAGTAGTGTGCCAGTCTCCCTCCCATCAGCAATGGTTGCGCGACCTGTGCAAAACTGTCAGGGGTTCTGTTTCAGCTTGGGCTTAGGAGCTGGAGCTACAGCATTACACCTGGAAGCCCTTTTCCCCCTTCCCCTGTACTAACCTCTTTGCGATTGGCACTCAGCGGGTGTAAGACATAAGGGCTCTTGAGTAATACCCTCTGCCTCCACCTCTCCTTCCGTATGACCTGTGGGAGGTAGAGACATTTTCCTTCTCATTGTTGCTTTTGAAAGTGGTTTTGTATTTAGCCACTTTTTTCATGTAGGCCTCTGTTTGCTACTAAATATTGTGACATGGCATAAAAAAAGACAACCAAAAACAACAAATCTGATTCGTTAAAACCTAGCACTTGGTACATGAGGAAGCATGGTCTAATTCCACAGTAGATCATGGTACCGATCGGGGGCATGCTAAGATAATTAGACCACGGTTGGCATCCTGTTCGCGGTACACAAGGTCAGTGAGCAGGGAGGGGAACAAGCTTGTGCAAGGGATTCAATACTGTTTTTCCTTCATGCGTGAACCTACTGTCTGCCCAAACACCCATCCACTGAGCCACCCAACAGAGCTTGCAGAGTGGGAAAGTCAGCACAACATAAGATAAGTAGTGCAATAGAAAGAAACGGACGGGCAGTGGATGGTATGCGGGGAAAACCGGTCAGTGCCATACAAATCTATCCTTACCCGTAGGTCTGCCACTCGCTCAACAGAAATAAGCAGACTACGAGGAGCGTGCCATGCTAAAAGACGCTGATCTGCACAGAAATAATGGCGTAGCCCAACCGGCGGCGCACTGTAAATCTCACGAAGCAAATCACCACACATATCCACAGTGCAACAGGAGACACCCACAAAAACAGTTCACAGCGGAGGTGACACGGGGAAAAAAGAAGCAACACTCAACAGTATCTATAGTTGTGCTCGATATTTTAGCCACTTCTGTCTCTGTTTCACGAAAACAACATAAGTATATAATGGATGTTACATGTGCAACGTGCACGCGCACGTTTTAAAGTGAATAGAACCTTATAGAGAGATTAGTGACAGACAGGAAGCTGATGTTTTCACTGCAGTTTGTAATTCATATTCATGTATTTTACTAATAATACTTAGGAACTTCTATATTCCTTGCCATGTTACAAGCGGATTACGCCACTCGAAAGGATGGGTCTACTGTGGAATTAATCCATGGTTGGGTGGTTGGAGGCACTCGGCACCCCCCCAACCATGGATTAATTCCACAGTAGATCCATCCTTTCTCGTGGCTTAATCCTTACTTGAATCTCCCTCCAAGGAGAAATCCGTGGCCTTGATTTGAGTATCTTGGGAAAGGATGCTAGTTCTTAACCACAAAAACCTTCTTAACGACACTGCATGAGCCAGAACTCTGGCAGCAGTGTCATTAGTGTCCAGTGCAGTGTGGAAATGATATTTTGTGGCATCCAGGGGCTGATCTTGCTGTGGTAATCAGGTCCTGTGTCAAACCATCTTCAGCTCTTTCCACCAATCCCTGAACTGTGTTCCAAAGTGCCTTCTGGTACTGTGCCATATGTGCTGAATAAGCTGCCTGCCTGTAAGCAAAGAAGCTGTTGTATAAACTTTTGTTTTGCTGTGGTATCTAATTTTTTAGAATATTTTTCAGGGGGCCACACAGATAGTGATTTTTGCTCTCTGAAAGCAGCAATCTGGACCACCCTGTGATGATCAGGATGGGCATACAGATATTCCACTCCAGCATGTCCCAGCAGGAGAGTCTCTTTAAGACGAGTGGCAACCATAACACAAGGGGGCACAGTCTTAAGCTGGAGGGTGGGAGGCTTAGCAGGGAGGTCAGGAAGCACTTCTTAACAGAGAGGGTGGTGGACACTTGGAATGCGCTGCCGGAAGAGGTCATCTCATTGAAGACAGTGAGCAGCTTTAAGAGAGGCTGGGATAGGCATGGGGGAAGGTAAGGATCATGGGTAGGGAGGATGGGAGGAGTGGGGAGGGAGGGCAGGGACAGTAGCTCAAGCTGTGGACCCTGCAATACGGGCAGACTTGATAGATCAAATTGCCTTCTTCTGCTGGCTTCTTCGTATGTATGTTCGTATGTCCACCTGCTCTTTTCTATCAATTTTTTTGTCAATGGCTGCAGCTGAAGTGGGTGCAGCCATGCTTTTTAATATGGCTTTTTTAAGTGGTGTATGTATGGGAAGTAACATCCTTCCTGGTGGAGCCACTCCCCAGCGTGTCTGTTTCTTGAGGGGGGATGTGAAGAGTGAAGAGTATCAACCATTTGCCTGACAAATGAGGAAAAGGATGAGTAATCCTCAGTTTGTCTTGGAGGAGGTCAGAAATATTGCTGAGTTGTGCCCTCTAACTCTATGGGGTCACCTTCCTCCATATGCACATAATATAGGTTGATGCATGAGCCTGAGGATGGGGGTGTGGCAGGTATGGTACTAAAATTTCCCATGCCAGGATTGCCTGAATAAACTGCCACATTTTTACATGTCCTCTGGTCGGGGTATTTTTACTGTGCCATCTCCCTGCCCCCTTATCTGAACAGGAGGAGTGGCAGTGACAATATTTTCTTTCAATTTCTTTTGGCAGACGCCACCTCTGGTGCCTGCTCTAAGGCTCTTTTATTTTTATTTTTGCCATTACTGGATTCAAGGTTCCCCCTTTCAGACACCCTGATATCTGAACCATCTTTACCAAGCCTTCCTGTTGGCTATGTAACTTTATCTATTCACTTGTTACCTTTCACATTATTTGCTGCTGTACATGAGGAAAGGGACCCTCCAGATGCATGCTTTACGCCATCATTGGGACCACCCTCAGAACCTTGTTTTCACATTTTTAGGTGACGCAGAGGCAAACTAAGAAGGCATGCTTCTTTTTAAAATGTTTACCATTTTAAATGAGGTTTTTGGCAAAGCAAATTACAGGACTTATAATTTATGAAGTTGTTCTGTGGACGTAAACACTTTAAACAAAGCCTGTGACAGTCTGCCCTTGCCAGGAGCTGAACACAATTTGTACTATTTTCTGAAGCTCAACAAGGTTTCTCTGACATACCAATTAGAGAAAACCCTGAAATAATCAAAATGATTTTCAGTCACAAGAGTGCAGTGTGCTCATTTATGGAACACACACAAACAGAGCAGAGAAAGAAATAGGTGCCTCTGCTGGGACTTGAACACAGGCTCCCCAGAATACCATTCGAGTTGCACTACCAGCTGCGCCACCAAGGCAACTGGAAACGGGGCACCTTACTCTTTCTCCAATACACAGCCTGGTGCTGCACAGATAATTACATTTTCAGTCACAAGAGTGTGGTGTGCGCATTTATGGAACATATACAAACAGAAGAGAGAAAAAAGTACCTCAGCTGGAACTTGAACCCGGGCCACCCAGAACGCTGTTCTGGTTGTGCTACCGGTTGCACTACCAAGGCAACTGGGACCTGGTCCATCCAGGAACCCCTTACTCTTTCTTTAATGTACAACCTGGTGGTGCGCAGAACACAAGAATGTGTCGGCAGAAGGGGACCGTGCGATCCATCTAGTCTGCCCAATTTCCTACATAGAAAATGATACTTTCAATCACAAGAGTGCATTGTGCACATTTATGAACTCATACAAACAGAAGAGACAAAGAAATAAGTGCCTCAACTGGGACTTGAACCCAGACCATTTGGAATACTGTTTCGGTTGTGCTACCAGCATGGTGCTGCACAGATAATTACATTTTCAATCACAAGAGTGCACTACCAGCTGTGCCACAAGGCAGCTAGGACATGTAATTATATGTGCAGGATCAGGTTGTGCATTGGAGAAAGAGTAAGGTGCTCCTGGATGGCCCATGTCCCAGTTGCTTTGGTGGCGCAGTTGGTAGTGCAACTGAGACGGTATTCCGGATGGCCTGGGTTCAAGTCCCAGCTGAGGCACTTTTTTCTTTCTCTCTTCTGTTTGCATGTGTTCCATAAATATGCACACTCCACTCTTGTGATTGAAAATGTAATTGTCTGTGCAGAACCACGTTATGAATCAGAGAAAGAAATGAAAATTACGTACCTACCGTAATTATGATCTTTCTGTATATGTTCACCATTCATCACATTTGGGTACTCTGCCAGAGGTCGGGACCCCGCGTGAGCTTTTTTTGGGGGTAGGTGGAGCTAATGCGCTCTCGGCACCGCCTTCGAGGTCGACGTTCTACGTGGCACTCGTGAGTTGGCCGTTAGGCGCCGTCGACTCCACCTGCCTGCCAGTTCTGAGTCGCTGGAGAGGTGAGGAAAAAGAAAGGTTGGGAGTGTGGGACAAGAGAGTCCAAGGGACAGAAAAAGGAAAAGATATAAAAACCAAAAGGAGAAATAAATGACTGAGAGGACAGAGCAAGAGAGAAACGAATTGCTAGGGAGATTAGTAAGGGGGCCCCAATCTCTAGAAAACAGAAAAGGGTGGGAGTTAGGGAAGGACAGCGAATTTTTGAGACATAAATGTTTAGCATGAGAGGGGGAACAAAATGCCAGAGCATGCTGGGTTCTGTCCTGTCTCTAGATTGTATAAGAACTGCAAGGAGTAGCCAAGAGGCTTAATTACCAGAATTCAAGGCACAGAATCACTGGCAAAGAAACTCCTTCATGGCAGACAAACGGATATTCTTAGAGGACAGAGACAGAGGTTCTGCCCCCTCTCACATGTAAAAATGAGAATTTTTAGTAGGGATAAATTAGCTTTAAAACATGTCCAGAGGACAAGAAAACTGAGATTTGAAAAGGGACAAGAAGGAGGCGAGGATGGAGGGCAACGGCCCCCTCTCACTCCAAAGGAGTGGAGCTAGAGCACTAGAGAGGGAGTGCTGCCCCATCCTGACCACTCTCCCCCAGACATACCATCCCACCATGTGCCCCAGATTACCCTCCCCCTGACAAGACAGGGGAGGGAGGCAAGGAAAGGCACAGAGAGGGAGGGGGATCCAGAGACTGTGGCCCCAGGGGGGATGGCGGGTGGGGTTGTGATGAATGGTGTAGATACAAAGAAAGATTATAATTACAGTAGGTACTTAATTTTCATATCTTATCTGTGTCAATCTTCACCATTCATCACATTAGAGTAATTGCCGAGCCCCCCCCCCCGAAGGGGGCTTTAAAACCCCTAAAGAACAGAGTCCCTTAGCTCTAAGTGGGTGGCACACTAAGAGGGAGAACCTTCTGGGCCTGGAGAGCCCTGAGAGTGGGGAAAGTAAGACGGGAACCCCCCTGGAGGAGGAAGAAAGTTGCCCTGACAGACACCGCCTCACCCAACAGGAAAACAGATAAGTCCTCTCGTGTGCGGAGTTAACCACCCTACGCCGGGCCAAGGGTGACAACCGGGAAAGACGTAGCCATGCCGTCTGCCTAGTGCAGATCACTGTCCTTACTACCCTGGTAGTAACCTCATTGGCATCATAAGATGCCCTTGCTTGGTGCCTTGCTAGCTCCAGGTCACGTGCAGAGAGAGCAATGGCTTGTCTGGTTTGCTCCATGTCAGGCAAAGAGGCTAGGAGCTGACCCAGCCTGGACCACAAGAACCTATCATAGGCTGCATAGTGGGCCTGATGTGCAGAAATAGAAAGCAGCAACCATGGCGAGTAGAAAGTCCTCCTACCCCAGAAGTTAAAATCGAGGAGTCTTGATCTGGGGGCCGGTCACGGTGAAGGCGCCAAGCCCATCGGGAGTGTCCAACTGTGTCAATCCTGACTGAAGATGAGGCATGGAACCTGGAGACTGGGGCGCATACCGCTGACAGAGATCCCTAGGGGCAGGAACTCCGGAGAAGGGTCTCTGCCAGGAACGCAACGACGCCTCCCTAAAGGGAGCAGGCCAGGGGGGCACCACAAGGGTGTCCTCACTGAAGTCGCCCAAAAAGGCATGCGCTGAGTACTCTGGATTGCTCGGAGTGGCAGGGGAGAGAGATGTAGGTCCTCCAACATCCTCACGAGGAATCGCTGATACTCCGCAAGAACAGCGGCTGGGGAGATGTGAACAGAAGGCTCCTCTCCCCCAGAAGAGAGGGATGAAGAGGTAGAGGACCTTAACTATTCAGAGGGTGGCTGCTCGGGGAGAGATTGAAAAACCTGTCTGTCCATCGCCCTGACGTAAGCGGGAAAGCGAGCAGCCACGGCTCTAAACTGCTCCCAGGAGAGAGGCCCGCAAGGACCAAGGATGCCTGGGAGTGCAGGAGAGTGTGGCAGAGGGACTGGGACAGAGCCGAGAAGAGAAGTCGGCTGACCTCCACCTGGGCTAGGGAGTGGAATAGGAGCACCAGAAGATGAAGGTGCTCCAGAAGACTCCACAGCCGACAGCTGAATAACCATTTCAGAACTGCCTTGGCTGCACCCGGAAGAATCCCCCATGTGAGGCGACTGGGGCTGTATAGGTCCAGAAGGACGGTCCCCTATCTCAAAAGAATGAGGCTCTCTCAAAGAAAGCAAAGGGGAAGAGCAGAGATCTGCACTGAGGCTTCTTCCAGAGCCCGGCTGGGCCCCGGAAAAAGGCCTCCGCACAGACCCCATGCCTCTCAACCCCTCAAAATCCGAGAGTGCCCTCCTCCTCCTCAAGATGGTCAGCCTAGGTAACTGGCAGTCCTGGTCAGCATCTGAAGGAGCTATCCAAGGCACAGTACCCTCCCCTCTTGTAGGTGCTCTGATCGGCACCAAAGTTGGGCGATCCAGGCACACCACATGAGGGGGTACCACTGCTGAGGGGTCAACGAATCCTCCAAGGCCAGGCTGCAGTGCAATGGTGGCATGCACCACTGCCCGCTGGTCAGCACCCCTGACCCCAGACTGGGAAGTCTCTGGCCGCTCCTCAGAGAGGGGGGCTGACTCTGGTCTGTCGAAGACACCACCAGGCTACCCACACTAGCAGCTAGTTCCAAGGAGCCAGACTGCTCGTCTGACTCAAAGTCCGACTCCTCCTCTGAAAAGGTGGAGGCTGAGGCCCTGTGCCAAACCGTAGGTGGGCACCTTTCGCCATCCCTACCAAACAGGGTGCCAGAAATGGATACCGCACCCGAATCGGTGCCAGTGCCCTGCGCAGCATCACGAATGGCAGTCAAAGAAGACACGGCTCCAGCCCGAACAACAGCCTCGGAGTTGGAATCTGCCATGGCACCGTTGCTCCCCATGGCGCTGCAAGCAGCATCAAGGGCAGAGATGGAGCTGATGACGGCTCCTATGCACTTTCGGCGCCGCGGACTGCGCAGAAGTCAGAAACCCCCACGGTGCCGACCCGCTCCATGGCGCCATTCAGAAATGGTGCTGATGACGGCTCCAACAGCACCTTCTGAATCCCCCATGGCGCCATGCCCATGTTCGGCGCCGCGAACGGCTCCAGAAGTGGACACAGCACCGTGCTGAACCTCGGTGCCACGGATGGTGCCGACGTGAGGAGAAGAAAGGGACGGCGCCGTAGCGACTCCCACAGCGCCGCTAGCAGTATTGGTGGCGCCGACAGCAGCCACAGCACCGAGTGACAGACTGGTGGTGACAACTCCGCCAGGGCCCACAGTGCTGCGAACGGCGCCGAGGCCCGAAATGGCACCAACCAATGGCGTCGAGAATGGCGCCAACCCGGGTCCAACACTGGGGGAGACTTCGCCCCTGAAGGGGCGATTGCCATGGCGGTGCCTCCTGCCCACTCCCGAAGGGAATGGACTGGGCCTCCTGCACCGCAGGAGGAGCCTCAGCCACGGCTAGGCTACTAGAAGAAAAAATTACTCACCTTAGTAATGTTGTTTCTTCTAATGGAGTCTTGCTATATTATGACATATGCAGTGAGTCCCAACCTTCGAACTGCCCCGGAGGTGAAAGAGTTAACTTTCCATGCCAGGCATGGAACGCTGAGCTTGAGCTCGGTTGAAACTCTGTCTGTTGTTCTTCAAACTCAAACCGTCAGATCTTTACGAGCTAAACTCACTGAGGTCCTGTGTGGAAGCTGTAAACCTATACTAGCCAACTGGCTACTAAAACATAAGAACACATTTTTTGGTCCCAAAACAAAGACTCAAGTCAGGAGACCCAAAAATGAAAAAACACAACACCAAGCACCCCAACAAAGGAGGGGTGAAAACAACAAGGTGGGCACCTACTGAGTGCCAACACTGCACTGCCCACCCACATCTCAAAAACAGAGGTTCTGAGAGGGGCAGGCGGGGGGGAGGTCAAAATATAGCAAGACTCCATTAGAAGAAACAACATTACTAAGGTGAGTAATTTTTTCTTCAAACAACATGAAGTCTTGCTATATTATGACATATGCAGACTACAATGCAGTACCTCCTTGGAGGAGGGACAGAACCTACTTAGGAAATAGGCTCTGAAGCACAGCTGTGCCAAACCGAGCATCACTCCTAGCCTGGATGTCTAGGGAGTAATGCTTGGTAAAAGTGTGAACTGTTTTCCAGGAAGCTGCTTGACATATCTTTAAAATAAGGATGTCCCTGGCAGCAGCCAGGGAAGCAGCTGTACCTCTGGTAGAGTGAGCCCTCAGGCCTGAGGTGGGAACCTTACCCAGTTTTTCATAGCAAAATTGGATACAAGAGACAATCCACCTGGCAATGGATCTCTTAGTGGCAGGTTTCCCTTTACCAACCTCACCATATGTGAGGAACAGTTGGAGGGAGTCAAACCTGTGACCCTCTGTACGCCTATGTAGTAACTAAGGGCTCTTCACATCTGTTGTGCAGCCCTCCTCTGGCCAGAGGAGGAATGGTCAGTGAAGTATACTGGAAGGATATGGATTGATTAAGGTGGAAATCTGAAACCACCTTAGGCAAAAACTTCCTATTAGTCCTGAGGATCACCTTATCTCTATGAAAGGAGATAAAAATCAGGCTCCACTGACAAAGCTTGCAATTCACTTATACGTCTGGCAGAAGTGATGGCTACCAGAAACACAGTCTTCCAAGTCAAGTACTTAAGTTCTGCTGAAGACAAAGGCTCAAAGGGGGGTTGCATAAGCTGAGCAATGCAAATATTAAGCTCCCAGGCAGGGGCAGGGTCCCTGAATGGAGGGTTGGAATGAAGCAATCCCTTAAAAAACTTGGAGAATACAGGATGAGCTGAAAGAGAAGAGGGCTTACCTGCTGAAATAAAAGCAGACACAGCTGCCAAATGCACTTTTAGGGTAGTTGGTCTTAGCCCCAAGGTATTTAAGTGGACCACATAATCCAGGACTGTGGGTAAGTCAGCAGATTCTGGGGAAATATCCTTTCCAGAACACCATATGGAAAACCTTTTCCATTGGGAATTATAAGTAGCCCTGGTGGAAGGTTTCCTAGAAGCCTTCAGGATATCCATTACACCTTGGGAGAGGTGTAGATCAGCAAACTCTAACTCTTCAAGAGCCAGGCCTTGAGATTGAGAGATTTGAGGTTCGGGTACCAAACCTTCCCCTGAGCACAGGTTAACAGGTTGTGCTTCCTGGGAAGATGGACTGCTAAGGACAGTAGGAGTGGATACCAGGGCTGTCTGGCCCAATCTGGAGCAATCAGGATCACTTTGCAGGGTTGAGACCTGATTTTGACTAGCACTTTGAACAGGAGAGGAAAGGAGGAAAAGCATATAGAAACTTCCCTTCCCAATTGAGGACTAAGGCATCCAGAGGGACTGAGCCCAACACTGGGGGCCTGCAACAAAAAAGGGGAAGTTGGTGATTGTCTGGGGCTGCAAAAAGATCTATCTGCGGCGTGCCCCATCTGGCAAAGATCACCTCCAAAACCAGGGGGTCCAGTGACCATTCGTGATGGCCCTATGAAATCCTGCTGAGAGCATCTGCCAGGACATTGTCCTTGCCTGGGAGGTGAACTGCTGTAAGGGAGGTGTTCAGGAGTAAGCCAGAGACCACAACTTCATTGCTTCGGTGCACAAGGCCGTAGACAGAGTGCTTCCTCGCTTGTTGCTGTACCACATTGTGGTGGTGGTGTCTGTTCTGACCTGTACAACTTTGTTCTGAACAGATTTGGAAAAACTTGAAGTGCTAGAAAAACTGCTTTGAGTTCCAACAGATTGATGTGGAGCAGAGATTCCTGAGGGGACCACAATTCCCAGGTAGTAGGTCGCCCATGTGAGCTCCCCACCCCAAGAGGGATGCATTTGTAGTAAGGATTAAGGAATGAGACTGAGTGACAAAGAGAACCCCTTGCCTCAGATTGCTCTGATCCTGCCACCACTGTAGGACCTGGATCAGGGTTCGAGTAACTGGGATCAATTTGGTTAGAGGGTCTTTCCTTTGAGACCAAAAGGCTCTCAAATGGAACTGGATGTCCCTCATCTGAAATCTTGCTCCCTGTACTACTGTTGTAGAGGCAGCCATGTGCCATAGGAGCTGTAGAAAATGCCTTGCTGGTCGAGAGACCTGCAGGGTGAAAGAGGAGGCCAGAGAGACCAGGGTCCTTGCCCTGTTCAGAGGAAGGAAGGCTCTGGCTTTCTTTGTGTTCAGCTCTGCGCCTATGAAGGTGAGGAGCTGGACAGGCTCTAGAACTGACTTTGAAAGATTCAGAAGGAAACCTAGAGAGGTGAGCAGTTGCTGAGTTATCTGCAGATGTAACCTGACCTGGTCTGGGGACTGGCCTACTATGAGCCAATCGTCCGGGTAAGGGAAGATGGCAATTTTTTGCCTTCTTAGGGAAGCAACTGCTACTGCCAGGCATTTTGTGAATACCCTTGGAGCAGAGGTGAGGCCAAAGGGCATTGCTCTGAACTGGTAATGGCCTGAGGGCAGCTCGAACCTGAGGTACTTTCGATGGGAGCTTCTGATGAGAATATGGAAGTAGGCATCCTTGAAGTCCAGGGACACTAGCCAGTCCCGTGGCCTTAGAGAGGGTAGAATAATTCCCAGAGTCACCATTTTTAATTTTGGTTTTAAAAGGTGCTTGTTTAGGTATCTGAGATCCAGGATGGGCCGCCATTCTCCTGTCTTTTTTGGGGTAAGGAAGTACCTGGAGTATAATCCTTTGCCCTGGTGTAGGGGTGGAACCCTTTCCACAGCTCTGAGAGCCAGGAGGGAAGAGACCTCTGCCTCTAGGGCAAGTGCCTCTGGTGGATTTGCAGGTGGAAAGGATCTGGTTCTCATCTTTGGAAACTTTTTGAAGCTGAGAACCAGTCCCTGGCTTACTACTTCCAGGACCCACTTGTCTGATGTCAGAGACTGCCAGTCCTGGACAAAGTAAGCCAGCCTGCCCCCTACAGGTAGGTAAGAATCAGCCCTGGAAACCCCATCAGGGTGCCTGCTTGGCAGGGGCTTTGGGCTGAGGGGTGGAAGCAGGCCTGCTTGTACCCCATCTGCCTCTCCCTCTAAAGAACCCCCTCTGGGCATAGGCAGAAGAGGAGGCCTGGGCTTGGTAAAAAGGCCTATGAAAAGGCCTGCCCCTGCCCCTGGAAAGCTGCCTTTGGGGAGTGGCCTGTCTTTCCTTGGTCTGTGCACTCCTATAGGTGGTCCTATACTCATCCATTTTCTTCATGTAATTCTCTGTCTGCTCCCCCAAACAGAGAATTACCCAGAACAGGAAAATCCATGGCTTTAGTCTGGATATCCTGTGACAGGCTAGTACATCTGAGCCAAGCCATTCTGCGAAGTGCCACAGATGTAGCCATGACCCTTGATGACACATCATTAGAGTCCACTGCAGCATGGAATTGCATCTTGGATGCCTCAATACCATCAGCTGCCACCTGCTCCAGCTCCTTGGCAGGCTGGCCAGGGACCTGTTTTGCTAGAGCCATAACAGTGTCCCATCTGGATTTCTGATATCTAGCAACATAAGCCATATAATTTGCCTGTCTGAGTCCTAAGGATGCTGCCATGTACTGTTTCTTTGCCATGGCATCAGTCCTCCTGGAGTCCATGTCCGGGGGGTGTGAAGCCAAGGGAATGTTTGCCTTGTCACAGGCTGCAGCCTGCACTACCCCAACATGGCTGCATTGTTGTGAAAGGAACTCCATATCAGAGCCTGACAATGTGTACCTCTTGTCCATTCTCTTATCCACAGGAGGTATAGTGTGAGGAGTTTTTAGGATTTTAAATGTCTGTTTCCCAAAAGATTTATGTAAGGGAACAGACAGTCTCCTAGACTCTGGGATATCCATCATTTCCACGTAGTCAGGCTCCTCTTGATCATCTACAGCTTCCTCCATAGGGAGCTGGAGGGTTTCAGCCACTTTTTTTTTTTTACAGAAAATAAAATGAGAAGGGGACTCAGAAAGTCTAGGAGGGGACACTCCTGAAGTCTGTCTGGGGAGATGTCCGGGTCGATGGGCACATCCAGACTTTCAAATCCACATTCACTCTCCTCATACTCCTCTTCCCCCTCCTCCGGTTCATAATATTCCTCTAAATCGTAGTCTTGAACCGGTGGAACCGGCCGAACCGGGCACTTACCTGATGGCACCGGTTCGGTCGGAACCGGAGAAAGCAACTGGACAATCTGAATCGCTTTGGCTATCTCTTCAGCGGTTGGAGAGGAAAGTTTTGGCTCCACACCAGCTGATTTTCTAGTCCTTTTTGCTGGAACCGACCCTTCAGAGTCGGCTCTCCTTTTGCCCAAGGAAGTCTCGCCCTGGTCAGAGGGCACTCCCTCTGGTTCGGTTGGAACCGAACCAGGTTGGCCATCTGGGTCAGCGGACTTCTTGGCCTCCCTTTCCCTGAGCCTACCAACTCTCTTTTCCAGGGTAGCTGCAGGAAAATTTTTACAAATCTGGCAGTCTGCACTGAGGTGGTCAAACCCCAGACAATAAACACAGGTGGTGTGGGGGTCAGCCTTGGCAAAGGCTTCCCCACACACACTGCAGTGTTGAAACCCAGTGGGCCCGGTTTTTCTTTGGGTTCTCAGACATAGTGCCAGTCCTAACCAAACTTGCCCGCTTATGGCAATCCGCCAAGCAAGACCCTCTTATCGGTTCCCAACTGTGTACACTGGTTGTGGAAAAACGTAAGAAATTCCGTTTTTTTTTTTAGAACCGATAAGAACCGGTAACCACACTCTAAATGATAGAATAAAATATTTTTAAATAACCTGATCGGTTCAAACCGAACCGATAAGCCGTTTACAAGTTCCACACAGAAGAATTAATGTAAAACCTATCTAGTACTCACAATACCACAGACAGAGCTTGAACCGACAGGTTGCAGTTTAAATTCGGTCGAAAACCGAGAAAAACAATACTTTCACAAAATGAACCGAGCAGAAGGAGAAATCTCCAGAGCGACTGTTCAGTGAGGCGGAGTAAAGAATCTGACGGTTTGAGTTTGAAGAACAACAGACAGAGTTTCAACCGAGCTCGAGCTCATCGTTCCATGCCTGGCATGGAAAGTTAACTCTTTCACCTCCGGGGCAGTTCGAAGGTTGGAACTCACTGCATATGTCATAATATAGCAAGACTTCATGTTGTTTGAAGCCGAGGCTCCCTCCTCCTCCTCAGTCCATATAGAACCAGTAGGGGATCCAGAGGAAAGGCCGAGAGAGCGTGGCTTGGCCCGACGAGTGTGCACCCGACCCCTGAAAGTCAGCGGAGGTTGCCCTACTTTCCACGCACACTGTTCCATGACCCGGCGGTCCATGGAGAAGCAGGCATCGCACAAATCCGTGTCATGAAGCGGGCCAAGACACGAAAGGCAACGGTCGTGCTGGTCGGTGAAAGAAAATTTTCGCCCGCATGGGCAGCGTCGCATGGGAGGCCAACCCGCCTTCGAAGTCTTCTTGCCTTCCGACCTAGACATGACCTTCAGAAAGAAATACAAACAAGACTCAATGTCGCTGGAAAATAGTAAAATGGAACGGTCTTACCGGCAAAGTCGAGTGGCTAGCAGAACCGGCAGGAGGAACTGACTGACTTGACGTCAAAAATTTTTTTAAACAAGAACGAACTACGAACAAGTAGGCCCGAACTCAAGCTGGAGAAAGCTTCCCACAAGGTGACCTCAACGACAGGAGACGTAGAACTGGCAGGTAGAGTTGACGGCGCCTAACGGACAACCCACAAGCACCACATAGAACGTCGGCCTCGAGGGCGGCGCCGAGAGCGCATCAGCTCCACCTACCAAAAAAAAAAAAAAAGAAAACTCCCGCGGGGTCCTGACCTCCGGCCGAGTACCCAAATGTGATGAATGGTGAAGGCTGACAGATAAGATCAAGGTACTCCTGGATGACCCAGATCCCTGCAGCGTTGGTGGCACAGCTGGTAGTGCAACCAGAATGGTATTCCAGGTGGCCTGGGTTGAAGTCCCAGCTGAGGCATTTATTTTTTTCCTTCTGTTTGTATATGTCCCATAAATGTGCACACTGCACACTTGACTTAAAATTATCTGTGCAGCACCAGGTTGTTCATTGGAGACAGAGTAAGGTGCTCCTGGATGGCTCAGGATCTAATTGCCTTGGTGGCACAGCTGGTAGTGCAACTAGAATGGCATTCCAGGTGGCCTGGGTTCAAGTCCCAGCTGAGGCACTTATTTCTTTCTCCCTTCTGTTTGAACTTAATTAAAACGATTCCCAAAACCGATACAGTACAAGAGTCCAGTAGTAAACAAGCATTTGTCAATGCCGAATGTTGTCGCGCTGACATTGGCATTGGTAGTGCAGTGCAGAAACACATTTTGGGCAGGATGGGAAAAATGACAGCTGTACTGTTCATAAGGAGGTGTAAAAAAATGGCAGTGTTGAAAATGTGGCATGTAAATATTGCAAATTTGCGAAGTTACAAGGGTGTGTGTGAAATAAGCAACGCACGCTTGTAACACAGTCATTTTATGGACTTTCGGCACCAAATTTTCAATATAGGCATTTTAGCACCTCTGCTCATGTACAGTTTCACTGTCATTTCCTCACACTGTCCCAAAAAGTGATTTTGCACAGCGACCGTGCTATTCTGCGCTGGATATGCAAAAACACATTTCGGGCAGGATATGTAAAATGACAGCTGTACTGTTCATCAAGCAGTGTGGAAAAATGCCAATGATGAAAATCCAGAGTGAAAATATTACAAATGCACAACGTTACGAGCGTGCGTGCAATCTGCAGAACGCACGCTCGTAGCACAGTCATTTTAAGGAGTATCGTCACCAAATGTTCAACATAGGCATTTTAGGACCTCTGCTCATGAACAGTGTCACTGTCATTTTCATAATCTGCCCTGAACACTGATTTCCCATAGCGACCACGCTACTGTGCGCTGGAAGTGCAGAAACACATTGCGGCCAGGATGTGAAAAATGACAGTGGTACTGTTCAGAAGGAGGTGTAGAAAAATGACAATGTTGAAAATCTGGTGTGAAAATATTGCGAATTCGCGAAGTTACAAGTGTGTGTAGCAACTGCACAACGCACGCTCGTAACACAGTCATTTTATGGAGTATTGTCACCAAATTTTCAACATAGGCATTTTAGGACCTCTGCTCAATAACAGTGCCAGTGTAATTTTCGTAATCTGCCTTGAACACTGATTTCCCACAGTGACCGCGCTATTGTGCACTGGAAGAGCGGAAACACATTTTGACCAGGATGTGAAAAATGACAGCTGTACTGTTCACAAGGAGGTGTAGAAAAATGACAATGTTGAAAATCTGGTGCGAAAATATTGTGAATTCGCGAAGTTACGAGCGTGCGTAGCAACTGAGCAATGCACACTCGTAAAGCAGCCATTTTTGGATTTTTTCCACAGATTTGCAACACAGGCTTTTTGAGAGCCCACCTCATGAACACGCCAGTGTCTTGGCGTTAATCGGTCCCGAAAGGTGATTCCGCACAGTGACTGCAAAATCCCCTTTCGGGACTGATTAACGTCATAACAGTGACAGAATTCATGAGGAGGGGTCCCAAAAACCCCATGTTGAAAATTTGGTGCAAAAATTCCAAAAAATGCCCGAGATATGCATCAAAGTTGAAAAAACCCTATTTATTACATTATACAGCTTACCAGCATTTCCTCAGTTCGCGGTCGGCTTTGAAGAGTGCAGACGTGTTCACGGTCCACCGAAGATCGTTGCGCTGAGCTCTGGAGGTAAGTATGGGGTGAGGAGGGGGTGTGGGGAGGCAGGGTGCGCAGTGGGTGGGTGTGGGTGGTGGGTGGGAGACTACAAGGGACTGTTTTCTGTTTTTGGGGGATACAGTAGCCAATGGGGATTGAGCACCCCCATCAGCAAATAGGGAGTGGGGGACAGATGCCGACGGGGATTGGGCACCCTCATCAGCAAACAACGAAAGCAGGGGGGGGCGCATGAGCCGAGGGGGATTGAGCACTCCCACGGCAAGCAAAAAAGGAGGAGGGGGACCACATTATGCCGACGGAGAGTGGGCTCCCCTGTCGGCACATAGACAATGGGCAGGGTAAGCCAAATGGGGGATTGGGCACCCCCCGAAGTTGGCAGTTTAGCGGCCACTGTTAACATATGTTTCTTGGCTGAAGCGAGAAGGTCGCTGCATGTGACGAGCTTTGCTCACATTGCAGCGGACCTTTCCATAGATGTGCTCGCCGCATTAACTATGCATGGTGTGGCGACGGCATGCTGGCTGACTGGGGAATGAGGGACGCACCTACTGGTGCGTGCCCTGCATTCGCTCAACAGCGGCCATGCCTCCAAATCTCCACTGCAACAAGATGTTGGCTGCGCAAGTGCGCCAACATAAAAATGACTCCTGTACTGAAGAAACTGTGCCAAAGGTCAAACTGCGGCTCCTGTAACAGGAACCGATTAATTAAGGTGAATGGGCGCAGACAGAGATAGAACGTGAAAACATTCCACCCTCTGTAGACTGGATAGCTAAAATTAGTAAACCACTAAAAGTTTTGCAAAATGAACCTGGTTTACTAGCCAGAAAAGTCACAGTAGCCAAACAGGATATTCTCTGGTTCCTGGTAATCAAAATAGGAGCTGGAGAAACCAGTTGTTACCAGAGTACACTATGGAGTGACTGCTCTCTTCAGGCAGAGGAACAGGTATGAGCAACAGCCAGAGTGGATCATGGTTGCCGAGTTTAAACCTACATTCCAAATTCAAAAATCTGCATAGGTTCTGTCTCCAGGGTGTCACTCTCGGACGAGATGACTGCATAAAGTGTAAACATCTAAGTGAGGGATTCCTGGAGTTAAAAGAAAATTTCTTCCATTTAGAGGAATATGCTTTTCTGGTTACTGGTTTCCTTGTAACCCTACGCACCTTCAGGATGGTCCAATCCAAAGTATTCTCTTTAAAAACCATGCTCTCAGGTGTAATGTTCTGGCATTTGGGAACGTTATCCTACCTTGGGATAACGTCCGTAGATTGTGACTTAATGTCAGGCTGACTGGACTCTTGCTGGACAGGGCCAGAAGCATTGAAGATCAGGTCTATCTGACCCAGTCTGGAGATACTAGGATCATTGTTGCAGGTTCCCTCCTGAGCTTTAGGGCTTTCTGTATGAGTGGGATTGCTAAGAAGGCATACAGGAACCTCCCTGTCCAATCCAAGACTAAGATGAGATCTGGGACTGTCCCTCTGACTGTTGGTCTGCAACAAAACTGTGGGAGCTGATTGTTCCCCAAGAGGTAAACAGGTCTATTTTGGGAGTGCCCCAACATCTGAAAACCATGGCCAGAATTTGCTGGTTCAAGATCCATTTATTTCCCTGGCTGATTCTGCTTAAGGAGTATGTCAGGACATTGTCTTTGCCTGGAGCCGGCACCTCAGAAATGTTTGCTTTTAAGGAATGTGCCAGGTCCCGGATCCCCATTGCTTCTGTACACAGTTTTGAGGCTCTTGTCCCTCCCTACCTCTTTATGTACTACATTGCTATGATGTTGTCTGTTCTGATTTGGACAGACTGACTTTGCAGTTCAGAGGAGAACAACTGCATTGCTACCAGCACTGCCATGAGCTCCAAGAGGCTGATGTGCTTCAGAGACTCCTGTGGGCTCCATGTGCCACTTACTGTGATGCCTTGCAGATGCCCCCCTCCCTGGAGTGAAGCAGTCATAGTAAGTATACTTGGTGATTGCAAGAGGAAGGAATTCCCCCCCTCCACCGAGGTTGCTTTCCTCCTTCCACTACTCTAGTGACTTTACCAGTGCTTCTGTCACTGGCACTAGTCTTGAGAGTGGGTGCCATCTATGAGACCAATTGTCTCAAGTGGATCCACGATGGGTGTTCGACAAAATATTCATCGAACGCACCGACAGCGAAACCGGAAGGTCGACCGCATTTTGCAGTCGGCTGCGGTTTCAGAGGCTGGATGTGTTTTTTAGGGGCTTTGCCCCCCGGAGTTCCCGCACCCCCCACTTGCTGATTATCAACTCCGAGTTGGACCTGATTTTGGGGGAGTGCAGGACCCCCGACAGACAGTGCCAGGTTCCAGCGGGTTCCCTACAGCGGCATGGTGCTGTAGTCACTGTAGGAGACCTCGCTGTCGGGTGGGCAACCGTTCTCAAGTGATACTGGATGTTTCTCATTTGGAACCTGGCCCACAGAACCACAGCTGTGGATGTGGCCACGTGGCCCCAGCAACTGCAGGAAGTCCCTTGCAGGTCTTGGGTGACCTACTGTGAAGTATTCTGCTGTGACAATTAAAGCTGCAACTCTGGCCTGTGAGAGGAAGGTTTTCCTCTGCAGGGTATTTAATTCTGCTTCTATGAAGCCCAGTACTTGAACAGGTTCTACTTGGGACTTCTGCAGATTTAGTAAGATCCCAGATTCTCCAATGTGCTTTTTACAGTATGAAGTGAAAACCCTGTCTCTTGTTCTGTTTTCCCTGAGACTAGCCAATCGTCCAGGTAGGGGAAAACTACCACACCTTGCCTTCTTAGGTGTGCTGCCACCACAGCTAGTCACTTTGTGAATATTCTTGGTGCTGAGGTGAGACTGAACATAAGAGCTATAAACTGGTATTGGCAGTTTACCAGCTTGAACCTGAGATATTTGATGGCCTGACTGCGATAACAAAGGGTAACCCGTGATATGAGTGAGGGAATACAGGTGACTCAATATGCGCGAATACAGAAGAGCTACTGGAATGTGAGCGACCGTTACTAAATGCCGATGGTTATTTTAGCGATGTTGTGGGAGGGTTAGGGAGGGACTGATGTGGTAACATAAATAGGGGGGAAAACTGTGAGGGTGGAATTAAGCTGGCAATGTGGCTCAGATGGTAGGCGGGCTGCCTGACAGTGTGGAAACCCTGGGTTCGTGACGTGGTGTGGGCATTTTACAAATTTTGCTGGAAGTGGATTTTTTTCTCTCAAGTGTCTAACCCCCCCTCCCCCGAGTTGGTTATTTAATAGTTGGGGGTGTGGGGGTGCGTGGGGCATAGCCCCCCCGCATAAAACATAGTAATACATTGGCTCCCATAGTTAGAGTACGCGCCAGTCGGTGTTTGTGAGAGGCGCTATTATGCTGATCGCCGTATTAGTTTTCGGCGATTTGTACTCGTGGTTGTTGCGGTCGCGTATTTTGGTTTAGCTGTCATCACATGGTACCATATGAAAGTTAGCATCCTTCAGATCTAGAGATGCTAGCCAGTGACTTGACTGCAAAGATGATCACTGTTCTCAGTGTAACCCAGGGATAGAAATTAACATTTTTCGGTATCCGGACTAAGGTGTATGTGGTGGCAAAAGTAACATGCACCAGAGTTAGGTTACTTGCACTGGTAGGCAAAACGATAACAAATTGAAAAAAATGATTTAACTGATTGTGGAATCTGTGCATACGAAACAAATGTATTACTATTCTAAAATTGTGCTTTCAAGCAAGGTAGGGACAGGTGGGTGGTTCTCTGTCACAGGACTATACAAGGGCGTATGGTGTATGTACAGCAGAGACAATTATAGCAGTAGTGGTGGATGGGCAATAGGCACAGACCAAGCACACACAGCGGCAAAAGCACTGCAGCAGCAGACTGTAGACACACTGCCTACAGCAAACCTCACGCTGCCTTGGCTTTTTTTTTTTTATTTTTGCATGGGATATTTATGATACAGTTGTATTTCTTTTTTAATGATGATTTTAAGGCGCAGGGTTTTTTCTCATTAATTTCAGACACAACTACTGTTGTTGTTGGTGCTGTTCTGTTAACTGTAGACTGGGAACAAAGTCACACTAAGAAATCTATGCTGCTAATATGAATTAAATTAGATTTTTATACAAATTACCCCACCAAAATAAAAAGAACAGTAATGGTCAGCAAGTTAGGGTATTTTGCTGCTGGAGTGCTGTTCTGTCAACTGCAGTCTAGGAGCAAGGCCACAGTAAGACATCTGTGCTGCTAATATGAATTAAAATAGATTTTAATACAAATTACCCCCATCCAAAACAAAAAAGAAAAACAGTAGTCAGCAAGTTAGGGTATTATATTTTTTTTCCCTCAAAACAATCAAGTGGGGGGATCAAGGTTGTGTAGGTTATGGTAAAAGTTTATAACCACTGTTCCAGAGAAAGATTGTCTATCTTTCTGTAATCCTTTAAACAAACTAACAAAGCCTTTACAGTACACCAAATCAGTTCTCAAAGCAACTTATGTTCAGTTACCCTAATATCTCTCTGAAGTAAAGTCTGATCAAAATCTACTTAGAGAAGGGGTGAAAACTCAGTTTACCTTCTGCCAAGTAATCAGTTTGCTTTGCTGAAACATATTTTTTTTTAATTAAACAAAAATACATCTCTCCGAAGAAAAGCCTGTTCAAAATTGCCTTGGAGAAGGGGTGAAATCCGTACTTTATCTAATTTGCTTTCTGCAAAGTAATCGGTTTGCTTTGCTCAAAATGTACTTTTTTTTTTTTTTTTAACAAGCAGAAGTCTGATGACCCTTCCTAAATATCTATAACAATTTAATGTTTAACAAATTTCAATGTCGATCACAAATTCCACACACAGAGGAGCTTCATGCCAGGTGACTGTTCACCTAAGTAGTTCAATCCAAAATGCATAGCTCACACAGACATGCACGCCTATCTAAACCTTACTGTACCACGAGGGTGACAGAAAGAAGCACACGTGGTGCAGTAAGGTTAAGATAGTATGCAAGAGTCAGATATGCCATCATTACCACCACCACACCTCTTGTACTCCGTACCCCTACCCCCACCCTGCGCTTCCAACACCTATCGCTGACTGGCAGTGACCACAGACTCAGGCAGTCCACTGCCCACCACCAGTCCCTTTATTACCAGTTAATGCTGCAGCCTAGGACTTCATCATGATTGAACCGCCTCTTGGAGACTGTAGCTTCTCCCAATGTCCAACTGCATGATTCTGCCTTCTTTGAAATAGTCACTCGGAGCTCCTCCTTTGGCTCTCTGTCCCAAATCCAACTCCAAACAGTGCTCGCTTCTTCGTCGTTACGCTGCTCACTCCCACAAGTCCTCACGGTGGGACCACATGTGTGCACGCAACTTTACATCAGCCAGGAAAAAAAAAGTATTCAGACTCCTCTCTCTCTCTCTCTCTCCAGCGCTGCACTCCTTGTGGCGGCTTGTTGTAATTACAGCCTAAAAGAAAGTGAATGAGCTACCCGCTCCACAGTGCGCGCAGGAGAAAAAACTACATGCACCAGCCTGTTCCTACTTGCACAGGGAACAGGCTGGGTATGTTAATTTCGACGCCTGGTGTAACCACCTTGACTTTTCTCATTTCTTATATGCTTGTACGGATATCTGAGACCTAAAATGGGTTGCCAATACCTATTTTCCTTGTGGGTCAGGAATTACCTTGAGAATAGACCCTTGCCCCACTGAGAGAAAGGGATATTTTCTAATGCTTTTGCTAGCAGCAATTTCTTTACTCCTAGTTACTGAAAAATTATTTCCGTGGAAGAGTGAGCTGGAAAGCTTTTGTGTTTCTACAGTTCTGGAAATGTTTTGAATAGCACAGACAAACCCTCGTCCACTAACTCGTCCTAGGAGAAGGCCCTTGACCAGGGCATTTCGACCCACCAAGAAACAGCACCGGGAGGCAGCCTTACTCTGCCGCAGTCCCTGCATCTTCATTCCACCCTTCAGCTCTGCAGCAGAAGGCCCTTGACCAGGGCATTTTGGCCCACTAAGGAACAGCACCGGGAGGCAGCCTTACTCTGCCGCAGTCCCTGCATCTTCATTCCACCCTTCAGCTCTGCAGCAGAAGGCCCTTGACCAGGGCATTTCGGCCCACCAAGGAACAGCACCGGGAGGTGGCCTTACTCTGCCACAGTCCCTGCATATTCATTCCACTCATCAGCTCTGCAGGTACGGCCTTCCTGGTGGTTTTGCTCTCTCTGCAGCATCTGACTGGTCGGCACTGGTGACCTGGGCTCCTGATTGGCTTTCTTCCTACTCCACTGCTGATCTTTTGCTGTATGCCTCCCAGCCCGAATCTTTGCTTTAGTCTCTCCCCTCTGCCTAATTATATTTGTGTGTACCTTGCTGTAACTGTGTGCTTACCATTTGAATCACTGTATATTGCAATGTGCTTGACTGTATAATATAAAGGAAATTACTGCTTAGTTTAGAATAATTTTTGCCTGGTAATTCTCCCATTTCTTTTTTTTTTCCCCTTTATTCTCTCTCTCTCAGGCAAACGCATAGTACCCCAACTCCCCCCAGCCCCACCTCTCAGGCCATCCCTTGCTATTTATTACTCCTTTTGTCCTCAATTTGCTGCTGCTGTCTTCCTGTCTACATTTACTGTCTGCCCCACCATCCAACTGCCTATAAAAGAGTTCACCTCTATTTCTCTCCTCTCTCTTCTTTCTCCTAGGAGAAGACCCTTGACCAGGGCATTTTAATTAGCAAGTTATACTATACAGCCACTAGAAGGACACAATCTTTCTCTAAATCGATCCCTAACTATTGTTCACATAGGTAGCTTCGCAAAACACAGCTACTCCCTCGATCTGACCAGCCCCCCTCCACGCTCCCTGCTCACAAATTCCTTCCTGTTCTGATATCAATTATTCACTAATTTTTCTGCCTTTATGAGCAGTGCATCCCCTATGCTCTTCTATGCCCCTTGTTCTGCTCATACCCCCCTCTTTACCACCTTCACTTGCTCACTTCCCATCTATTCCTAATAACTCTCCCAACCCCATCAGCTACTATCTCCAGTCCCCTACCCACATCCTTGCTATCACTCCATCCACCCCATTTGAAATATGGTCTCATTCTACCACTATTCCTCATGCAGCTTTGATAACGGTGTCCACTTTCACTGCTGTTCTCCACCTTCTTCTTCATCACTCACCCACTCCCTTCTCCTCAAAATACCCAACCTCCTCGCCAGCCCCTTCAAAATCCCCTAAACTCCACTTTCTCATACTCACCCTCCTCTTGCTCTCTGCTGGGGATATCCACCCCAACCCAGGCCCTTTTGCCCCTAGCTCCTCTGGTGCTTCCTCCTCTACTACCTCCCCCCATTCTCTTCTCTCAGCCCCCAAAGGGCTTAAAGATCCTACATCTAAACACCCGCAGCTTGTTGCAAAAAACAGACCAGATTCAGACCATGGTGTGCATTCTAAAACCAGACATTCTAATCATCTCAGAAACTAGGCACTGTCACTGACCACTCGAGCTCCATTACTGGCTACTCACTGCTAAGGCAAGACCGTGCTGGCAGGGGTGGTGGTGTAGCCATTTATGTCTTAACTTCTATTCAATATTCCAACATCTATTCATCCCTATATCTATATCGCCCCATTCATCATCCAATCCTGAGACCCATGATGCCATAGCTATCCATGTGACCCTCCCCTTCACTCTACCAATCTTCATAGCCGGCACATACTGCCGCCCAAATGTCCATCCTTCGGTCGTGCTAGACCTCCTAACCTCCATCACTTCCCTTGCTAGCTCTGGGGAACTATTCATCCTAGGTGACTTCAATACAAATTGGTTGTCACCTAAAACTACCAAAACTAAAAATGAAATCGGAGCCCTAAACCTCTCCCAACTGATCTCTGAACCCACCCACCCAAACCACAAGACATAGAAACACAGAATTTGACGGCAGATAAGGACCGCTTGGCCCACCCAGTCTGCCCATTTCCCTACTTAATGGATAAGCTGCAGATCCTAGTTAACCAGCAGCCTACTTCTTCCTACCCTCACCCCCTAGAATTGCCTTATGACTGTCCCATGCATGCTTGAATTCCACCACTGTTTGTGACTCCACAACCTCCTCTGGAAGGCCGTTCCATACATCCACCACCCTCTCTGTGAAAAATACTTCCTTAAATTACCTCTGAGCACTTCGCCTTCTATCTTCAAATTGTACTTTACTTGTTTCTTGCACCTCTTCTCTTTTTTGAAAGATGCTACCCTCTTGGACTTTGTTGATTCCCTAGGTGCTAGAAGTTTCTATCATGTCCCCTCCTCCCTCCTTTCCTCGAGGGCTATACATATTTAGCTCCTTAAGTCTCTCTTCATATGTCTTCTGGTGCAGACCCTGCACCATTTGATGCCCTCCTCTAGACAGCTTCCATCCTGTCTATGTCTTTCTGAGTTGGGTCTCCAGAACTGCACGCAGTACTCCAGATGGGGTCTCACTAGCTGTCTGTACAGAGGGATAATAACTTCCTGTTTTCTACTGGTGATGCCTCCCTATGCATCCCAGTATCCCCCAACCCTCCTTGCTGCCCTCTCACATTGCTTGCCCACATTTAGGTCATCTGATATGACTACCCCCAGGTCCCTTTCCATTTTTTGTTGTTAGTATCTCACCCCCATTGTGTACTTTTCCTCTGGGTTTTTGTTTCCCAGGTGCATTACCATGCACTTCTTAGCATTGAATTTAAGCTGCCATACATTTGACCATTCCTCTAACCTTGCCAAGTCCCTTCTCATCCTTTTCACTCCACCTTGTGCATCAACTCTGTTGCAGATCTTTATGTCATCTGCAAACAGACATACTTTTCCTTCCAGTCCCTCTGCAATGTCACTTATAAAGACATTGAAGAGGACTGGTCCTAATACTGAACCCTGCTGTACCCCACCACTAACCCCTTTTTCAGAGTGACTCCATTTACTATTACCTCTGTGTCCATTCTCCAGCCAATTCTTTACCCAGGCTGTCATCTTGGGACCCACTCCCAGGCTGGCTAACTTGTATATTAATCTTTGTGTGGGACTATGTCAAATGCCTTGCTAAAGTCTAGGTAGGCCATGTCCACAGCCCCTCCCTGATCGACTACTTTGGTCACCCAGTCGAAATCTATCAGATTTGTCTGGCATGACCTTCCGCTTTGAATCCATGCTGCCTTGGGTCCTGTGCCCTCTGGCCTCTAGGTATTTAACAATTCTTTCCTTCAGAAGTGATTCCATCATTTCCCTACCACTGAGGTTAAACTAACAGGTCTGTAGTTTCCTGCTTCTGCCTTGCTCCCACTTTTGTGAAGGGGAATCACATCTGCCCTCCTCCAGTCCTCGGTACCACCCCATCCTCCCATGATTTGTTAAAGAGGGTAGTCAGTGGTGTCACTAGTTCTACCCTTAGTTCTTTTAGAATTCTGGGATGAATCCATCAGGTCCCATTGCTTTGTCCACCTTCAGTTTTAAGAGTTCTTTCAGAACCCTTTCTTCTGTAAATGGGCTGATATCAACTTCTATCCAGAGCGTTTCTACTGTTTGTTTTAGGTACCTTCCCCTCTTCCTTTGTAAATACTGAGCAAAAATATTTTTTAGTATCTCTGCCTTTTCACAGTCACCCTCTGCCCAGCCTCCTCCCCTTTATTAAGCCTCACTATCCTCCCTTGGTCTTCCTTCGGCTCCTGATGTACCTATAAAGGTTTATCCCCTTCTTAACTGAGTTGGCTATCTTTTCCTCGGTTTGGGCCTTTGCTGTCCTGACTGCCTTCCAGCTTCCTTTTGCTTTAACTGATACAGTTCTCTGTCCTGTTCCTTCTGTGATTCCTTGTACTTCCTGAATGCTTTCTTTTTCTCTTGAACCTTCACTGTCACTTCCTTTGAGAACCAAAGTGGTTTCTTACCTCGTTCGTTTTGTTTATTTGCTTTACACAAGGCTTGATACCTCTGTGATGGCAGTTTTATTATTCCCCATTGTTCTTCCACCCTCCTTCCTGCCCATTTGCTAGTGCATTCCTTAGGCACTCACCATTTTGACAAAGTCAGCCCTCCTAAAATCCAGTACCTTTGTCTTTGTATGGTTTGACTCTATTGCTGTGTTTATTGTGAACCATACTGTTCGATGGTCGCTAGTTCCCAGATGGCTACCCACTTCTACATCTGTGATCCTCTCTTCATCTCCATTTGAGAGAACCAGGTCTAAGATTGCTCCTCTCGAGTGGGCTCAATACACTAGTTGTCTAAGGCATGCCCCTGTAGGGCATCTAGAATAACCCCACTCTTAGAAGTGGCTGCTGCAACTGCACTCCAGATAACATCTGGCATATTCAGATCACCCATCAGCAATATCTCCCTTTTCTGCCATTCTAAGTATACTTTCTATCATTTCCTTGTCCATTTCCTCCCCTGAGAAGAAGTCTGTATCTAACCCTATGCGTATTGTGTGCCATTGCCAGTCTCAAATTTACCACAGTGCTTCTTCTCCTCCTGTTTACCCTTTTGTTCTGTTGCTTTGATTACTTCCCTTATGTAAAGAACTACTACTACTCCTCTTTTACCCTCCCTGTCCCTCCTGAGATAGTGTATCCTGGTATGTTTACATCCCAGTCATGGTTTATGTGTACCATGTTTCTGTGACTGCCACGATATCCAGATGTTCCTCCTCCATCAAGGCCACTAATTCAGGAAGCTTGTTACTCAGACTACGGGCATTGGTACTCATTGCTCTCCATTTTTTGATGGCTTTACCTTCTGTTGCAGCATCCCCCACTGACCTTTCTACCTTGGTCTTTTTCTCATTTAGTACCCTGTTTTGTAGGGGGAGGCCGGGATTTTCCTGCTGCTTATCAGTGCCTCCCCCCTTGACTAGTTTAAAAGCTTGCCAATGAAGCATTTAAACCGATTGCTCAAAAGACTTGTTCCCTTCCTGGACAGATGCAGACCATCCTGCCAGTATAGGCTGGTGTCCCTCCAGGTGGAACCCCAGTCCCCAATGAAGCAAACCCTGTGCTCACACATTTTTTCAACCATTCATTAAACTGCATGGTGCAAAGTACCCTCGCCTCACTCATGCCATTGACAGGCAGCACCTCTGAGAAGGACACTGTGTGTGCTACTTGTCTTAGGCCCCTCCCAATTCTACAAAGTCCTTCTGCACTGCTCTAATCTCATGATGAGCCAAGTCATTTGTCCCTAGGTGGACAATGACGTCCAGCTCGAACTCCGATGCAGCTGTTCCGTGATCCTGAGGATCGCTTCCTGTCCCTCAAGCCATGGCACCAGGCAGGCACCTTACTTCAGTTTTCCCTGCTCCCCCCAGTTCTATCCCCCTAATAATTGAGTCCCCCACCAGGAGGTGCTTCCTTTCCTTGTGGTGTCCTCTGTCTCCTTCCTGTGGGCCTCCCTTGTGACAGCTGTCCTCAGCCTCCTTAGTCTCCTCTGTGGGTGCATCCATAGGGGAGCTATGCTCCCCCAGAATGGTGTATGGATTGTGGAGTGGAACAACTGACTGGGTGTGCCTCTGTTCCACCATCCTCAACCTTCCTGAGCCTACTGTGGTCCAACTGCTGTGTTTTCTTAGCAACCTCTGAGGTAGTGGTGGTGGCTCTGGTGCTCCCTGGATGGGGGAGGTTCCCTTCCTACCGTCCAGTGTGGGCTGGGGGAAGGTTCCCTTACTACTGTCCAGCATGGCCTGAAGATGGGCAACTTCCTCCCTCAGGGCAGAGAGTTGTCTGCAAATAGGGCAGCATCTCAACCTCCAGAAAGACTCCCAGAAGACTGCTGCCCCACAGCCATTACATTGTACTACTCCCACATGTTTATCTACTTTTTCTTTGTGTGTGTGTGATTGGTTTGTTATATAGAAATATATATATATATTATACAATGTGTATGCTTATATTGTCAGTGCAGTGTGCTAGAGGATATGACAGTGATATGCACCTTGCACTCTTGAGGAAATGATGTCAGAACCCCAGGTATAAGGAACTATTTCCAGGGGTGGGTGGGGTGAGGGTGGGAAGGGTTGAGCCTAAACTGTGCCCTCATAAAACAATCAGCTAAAGCTCAGACCCAGCACTGCGATGAGTGCCTTCCTGTCAGCAAGATGCCTACCACAACAATTTGACAGAGAAAATACCCTGCTAATCAAACAGAGGAAAATCCAGACATCCAACTCAGACACAGGTAACCCTCCCCAGCCCCAAAACAGCCTGGTGGTTTGTGCTCTGAAAGCGGTCAGCCCCAAAATAAGTCAGCTGTGCTTTACACTCTTCCTGCACTGAAAATCTTAAGAATTAAGCCAACTGATTGACTAGTGACACCTGTGATGTAAGCAGGCTGCTGTCCGATTCCAATACACAAAATCTTTCAGTGAAACCAGGGATAAAAACTTAACTATTCAGCCAGCAGGACACTTTTAAAATGTTGCAAAAATATCCCTCTAAATCCTAGGTCTCAACCCCAACAATCAAGCAAATTCAGTTGTATCTCACTCCCTCTGGTTATAAAATTAATAAACTTTCAATGGAATCCTGCAATTCTCTGCTTATTGCCAATAAGGAAAAAAAAAATGAAACTCTTTGTAGAAAGCGTAGCTCCCCTGTTTTACAATATTATGCCTTACCAAGTTTCCAGCTCCTAAATGAAGTTATAGTTTGTTCTTTGCAGTGTTGCAAGGTTCTCAGCTTCAGACAAATCAAAAGTCAGACACAACAACACTCCCTACTTGACTGGGCCCTTACCTCTCACCCCCACCGTGTCATTTCCTCTGGCATCCTTCCCGATGCTCTCAGTGACCGTAATCCAATATACATAGTTAGGAAAGTCCACTGAACTAAATCACCACACAAAACCATACAACTACGCTCTTTCAAGTTTCTTGACCTTGAACATCTCCTGTGTAACCTTGCCACTTCTGACTGGTCCCCAACATCCTTCCCCTCAGTGATAAGGCCCTTGCCTACTTCAAGGAAATCTTTCTTGCAAACTGGAATGCCTTTGCCCCATTCAAACAAACCAGAGTCAGAGGTAACCACTTACCTTGGATAACCCCTGAATGCCTGGTATGCCTCAGGGCTAGAGATCGAGCCTGGAAGCATCATAAAGCTACCCAGCATCCTAGCGACCTTGCAAACTACTGCATACTCCAAAATGCTTGCATTAGGGCTACAAGGATATCCAAGTCCAAATATTTCAAATCTGCCTTCATCACCAATATAAATGCCCCTTCAAAGTTCTAGAAGGTGGTCCATGCCCTATTTACCCCCTCATCTCACCCACCACCCCCAGTACTTAAAGTAACTAGCTCACTAGTGTCTGACACACCAGTTGTAGCTGCAGAATTTAACTCCTACTATACTTCCTGCGCCACTGAACTACTGAAATCCTTCCCCTCCTACCCATCCCAACCCTCTACTAGTGTGCCCCCTTCATCACCCTCCCACCTCCCCTTCTCTTTCACTACTGTAAGTCCAAACAATGCCCTATGTGCCCTCCTCATCATCAACCCCTCTAAAGGTGCCTCCCCTGATGGCCTTGACCAAAAACTCCTGTCCCTCTCTGCTTCGGCTATTGCCTACCCCCTCTCAATAATCTTAAATCTCTCACTGCCTTAGTACCCTCTTCATGGAAACATGCAGTGGTCCTCCCTCTACCCAAAGGGGGTTACCCCTCATTGCCCAGTAACTATCACCCCATTTCTCTCCTCCCTACCCTTGCCAAGCTTCAAGAATACATTGTCCTCTCCCAACTCACCTCTTTTCTATCCGACACCTCCTTTTTCACCCCTTTCCAGTCCGGTTTCAGGAAAAATCACTCAACCACCACCTTTCTCCTACGGCTCACTGACTCCATCCTAACCAGGATGGACAATGGCCAAATTACCTCTGCCATTTTTGTCGACCTGGCCAAGGCCTTCGACACTGTTTCTCACTCCCAGCTGCTGGCCTATCTCCTGCCACCACAAACTGGTTTAAGGCTTACCTTATCGGCAGAACCCAGTCAGTTAAAATCTTGGACGCCACTTCCCTTCCCCTCCCCTCCCGATTAACACTGGAGTCCCCCAGGTCTCGGTATTAGGTTCCCTCCTATTCTCCATCTTCTTAAATGACCTTCCCTCTGTTTGCTCCTCATCCTCTGCTATACACATGTATGCCAATGATAAAGTCCTGTGTGCATCTGGCTCCTGTCCTGATGAGGTTACAACCAGCTTACAGCAAGACTTTGACAAGGTTCAGCTCTGGTTTGCTAACCATCAACTTTTCCTCAACACCAAGAAGACAGTCTCCACGACCTTTGGCACAAGACAGAGACTCTCAAGGCTTCCCTACCTACCCATTTTCCACACCCTTGATGGGACTTTACTTGAGGAGACAGCCTCCTTCAGGTACTTAGGTGTCTGGTTGGACCAACACCTAAACTTCTTTGGATATATTGACGCCATCCAGAAAAAACTGCGACCCAAGCTTCGTACCCTATTCAGGAACCATAGTTGCATCCCTCCTACTGCTAGGTGTGAACTTGTCCAGAAGATGCTACTGCCCATTTTTTAACTACTGTGACATAGTCTATGGTGCTGCCCCTAAGTCCTCCCTGGCCAGACTGGACACCCTGTTCCATTCCTTCTGCCACTTTGCTTTGGATGCCCCCCTCGCACCCACCACTGCGATCTTTACCGTGTCCTATCCTTCCCCTATCTTGCAAATAGGCAGCTCTCCCACTGTGTTAAATTCACCTCCAAGCATTGGTTGGGTGAGCTCCCTTCCTACCTCTCCTCCTCCTTTATAACAACCCCCCACCCTCTCATTCCCCCAGATCAACCGACTCTAGCACCCTGGTAGTCCCCCACAGATCCACCCAAATCAGCCAATCCGGTTACTCTCACCACCTCCCAAAAATCTAGAATTCCTTCCCCCCTCAAATCCGGCACTCCTCCTCCTCCACCTACTCAATCAGCTGTGCACTCAGCAATTACCTCACTCCTAGCTGCTCCTGCCATGTCCCTCCCTAACTCCGTCCTCTAAGGCCTGGACAAACCCTACCCCTCTACCGTCACCTTCACATTACCCATGCACACCCACCCAGATTCCTAGCTCTCCTCCCCTTCCTCCAAATTGCTCCCCCTTACTAGCCTCCTTTGATCTCTCACAGAATATAAGGGGCCAAGAATGGTCTCCATGGCTCCCTCTCTGACCCCCCCAAAGGGACTTGTATCTCTCATCTACTCCTTCCCCCACCATCCTGAAGGGGGGTCTCTCTGGGACACTTCCTTCTCCCTTTCTCTCTGGTCAGTGCAGTGCAGGGTTCTCGCATCCTGAAGTGGTCTCCAGGGACACGACTCTTCCTTCTCCCCTCCCACCTCACCCCTGCCTCTCTTTTCCCTTTTCTTTCACGTAAGCACTTGTTACTTATTAACCCAGCACTTATTATTGTCCACTATTTTTACCTATCATGTGCAACACTGTTGTAACACTGTTTGTAACATCTACTGTACCTTACAACTGTATGTAAATGTTGAACTTATTACTTGAATGTTTAATGTCTCATTCCTAATGTACCCCTTCCCCCCTAGGTCGCACCAGGAGATAAGCAACTTGTCGCTCAGTGCGCCTTCCTGGTGAAACATTTAAATAAATAAAAAACTCCAGAACTCACTTGTCTGTGGTGATGTTTACTCATTCCTGGAAGCAGTGAGCCAGTCTGCCCCCAACCCACACACCCATGCTTACAACAGCTGGATGATGTAGGCAGAATGCGAGAGGTTTTGTTTTGACTGGGGCTTGGGTGCTGGTGTTGCAGCAACAGTACGCTTTGCGCCCCTATAGTAGTCACCACTATAATAGCCTCATCGTGGCTGGTACTCGTAAGGGGGCATAAGGGATATAGGCTCTTGGGAAGTATCCCCTGCCTCTGTCCCCACTTCCATAAGGCCTGTTGGAGGTAGAGGCCTTTTCTTTCTCACTGTTAGTCTTGTAGGTGGTTTTGTATTCATTCACTTTTTTATGAACGCCTCTGTTTTGTCACCGAAAAGCGAGTTTCCCTGAAATAAGAAATCCATGGCTTTGGTCTGAGTGACCTGGGAAAGGATGGTTGTCCTCAATCAGCAAAATCTTCTTAAGGACACTGCATGGGCCAGAACCCTATCAGGGTGTCATTAGTGTCCACAGCAGTATGGAAATGGAACCGAGTGGCATCTAGGGCTGATCTTGCTGTGGCAGTTAGGTCCTGGGCCAGCTCAACATCAGCTTTATCAGAAAACTGTTCTCAGATGCTTTCTGGTACTGTGCTATATGTGTCGAATAAGCTGCCTACCTAATGAGCAGGAAAGTCAAGATGTAAACCTTTCTGGCCATTGCATTCAATTTTTTTAGAGTTCTTTTCAGGGGACTGTACAGACAGGGAGACTTTTGCTGTCTCACAAGCAATAACTTGGACAATACCTTGATGATCAGGATGAGCATACACGTATCCCCGCCCACCACCCCGGTATTCCAACCTGATATTTTCTTTCAATGTTTCTATCAATGGCTGCAGCTGAAGCAGGTGCAGACATGATTTTTGTACATGGCCTTCTGAAGTGATTTATGTATGGGGACTGCCAGCCTCCTTGCAGGTGCCAACCCCATCATAGTCATAAATTCAACATCTTCCTCAGTTTCTTGATGGAAAATGTTGAGGGTATCAAGCATTTGTCTGACAAATGAAGAAAAGAAGGATAGTCCTCATAATGCCTTGGAGAGCTAAGATCTTGCAGAGGTGTACCCGTGATTCCATGGTGTCACCATCCTCTAGCTATACGCAGTATACTTCTTCTTCTTCTCCTCATGAGCATAAGCTGGAGCCTGGTCCGGGGGTTGGGTGAAAGTCACATCATTAAAATTTCCCATGGTCTGGAAACCTGGAAAAAAATGCCACATTTTTATGTTCTCATATGAGGGCATTTTTTTCTATGTCATCTGCCTGCTCATTTAACACAGAAGAAAAAATTACTCACCTTAGTAATGTTGTTTCTTCTAATGGAGTATTGCTGTATTCTGACATATGCAGTTAGGTCCTGCCTTTCAACTGCTCCGGAGAACAAAGAGTTAAACTTTCCATGACCAGCATGGAATGTTCACCACAAGCTCAGTTGAAGCTCCTGTCTGCTGTTGTTTAAACTGCAACCATCAGATCTTTATGAGCAAAGACTCGCTAGGTGTTCTGTGTGGAAACTGTAAAATTCTTACTAGCCAACTGGCAAATATATATAAAAGGTTTTTTGGTTTCATAGGAAGACTCAAGTCAGGAAACCCAAAAACAAAACACATCCAAAACACAACCTCTCACCCAAACCAAAAAGAGGGTGTAAAAAGGACACCCCTAGGGTGCCAACACTGCTCCTGCCCACCCACATCCCAAAATCTAGGTTCTGAGAGGGAAGGCTGGGGGGAGGTCAGAATACAGCAAGACTCCATTAGAAGAAACAACATTACTAAGGTGAGTCATTTTTTCTTCAAACAACATGAAGTCTTGCTGTATTCTGACATATGCAAACTACCAAGCAGTACCTCCATGGAGGAGGGACAGAACCTACTTTGGAAACAGGCTTTGAAGTACTGCTGTGCCAAACCGAGCATCACTCCTAGCCTGGATATCCAGAGAGTAATGCTTGGTGAAAGTATGGACTGTTTTCCAGGTGGCTGCTTGACAAATTTCTAAGAGAGGAACATCCCTGGCAGCAGCCAGGGAAGCAGCTGTACCTCTAGTGGAATGAGCCCTCAGGCCTGAGGGTGGAGTTCTACCCAGTTTTTCATAGCACAATTGTATACAAGACACAATCCACCTGGCAATAGATCTCTTAGTGGCAGGTTTGCCTTTACCAACTTCTCCATAAGTAAGGGACAACTGGAGGGATTCAAACCTGTGACCCTTGGTACGCTCTATGTAGTAGCTAAGGGCTCTTTTAACGTCCAAGCTGTGTAGCCTCCTCTCTCCCGAGGAGGAATGGTCAGTGAAGAAAACAGGGAGAGATATAGACTGGTTGAGGTGGAAATCTGAAACCACTTTAGGTAAGAACTTTCTGTTAGTTCTAAGGACCACTTTATCTCTGTGAAAAGAGATGAAATCAGATTCCATTGACAGGGCTTGCAATTCACTGATACGTCTGGCCGAAGTAATGGCTACCAAAAACACAGTTTTCCAAGTCAAGTACTTAAGCTCTGCTGAGGACAAAGACTCAAAGGGAGGTTGGATAAGCTGAGCAATGCAAACATTAAGGTCCCAAGCAGGAGCAGGATCCCTAAATGGGGGCTTGGTGTGAAGCAATCCCTTGAAAAACTTACAAAATACAGGATGGGATGATAGAGAGGAAGACTTGCCCACTGACAAGAAAGCAGAAACAGCTGCCATGTGTACTTTAAGGGTAGCTGGTCTGAGGCCTAGGCCATTAAGATGGACCATATAATCTAGAACCGTAGGCAATTCAGCAGAGTCTGGAGAAATATTCTTCTTAGAACACCAAATGCTGAATCTTTTCCATTTGGAGTTGTAAGTCTTCCTGGTGGAAGGCTTTTGAGAAGCCTTAAGGATATCCAGAAACCCTTGGGAAAGATGCAGATCTGCAAACTCTAACTCTTCAAGAGCCAAGCCTTGAGATTGAGAGACTGAAGATTTGCGTACCAAATCCTCCCCTGAGAGGATGTTAACAGGTTGTAATTCCTGGGAAGAGACAGGGGAAGATGGACTGCTAGAGACAGCAACAAGGGATACCATGGCTGCCTGGCCCAGTCTGGAGCAATCAGAATCAATTTGCATGGTTGTGACCTTATCTTGACTAACACTTTGAACAGGAGAGGGAAGGGGGGAAGCATACAGAAATTTCCCTTCTGAGTTCAGAATCAGAGCATCCAGGGGGACTGAGCCCAAAACTGGGGGTCTGCAACAAAAGAGAGGAAGTTGGTGATTGTCTGGGGCTGCAAAAAGATCTATCTCTTGTGTGTCCCATCTCGAGAAAATCACTTTCAAAACTAGAGGCTCTAGGGCCCATTCGTGATGGCCCTGGGATATTCTGCTCAGTGCATCTGCTAGGACATTGTCCTTCCCTGGGAGGTGAACTGCTGTCGGAGAGGTTTGCAGGAAATAGGCCAGGGACCACAACTTCATTGCGTCTGTGTACAAGGCCGTAGACTGAGTACCTCTTTGCTTGTTGATGTACCACATGGTGGTGGTGATGTCTGTTCTGACCTGAACCACTTTGTTCTGTACAGATTTGGAAAAAGCTTGCAGTGCCAGAAACACTGTTCTGAGTTCCAAGAGATTAATGTGAAGCAGAGATTCCTGAGGTGACCACAGTCCTTGGGTGGTAAGATACCCCAAATGGGCTCCCCAGCCCAGCAGGGAAGCATCTGTGATGAGTATCACTGAATGAGACTGAGTGACAAATGGAACCCTTTGTCTCAAATTGTCATGATCTTGCTACCACTGCAAGGCTTGGATCAGGGTTCGAGTCACTGGAATTAGTTTGGTAAGGGAATCATTTCTTTGGGACCAAAAGAAAAAATTACTCACCTTAGTAATTGCTTTTCTTCTCATGGAGTCTTGCTATATTATAACATTAGCAGTCAGCCACTGCAGCTGAACTGCCCCGGAGAGGAAGGAGTTAACTCCAGAGGATCTGGAGTTCTACAGCGCTAGGGCGCTGTGCCCAAAGCTCTATCTGGCAGTTTCAAATGAAACTGTCAGATCTTTACGAAGCTAACATCAAAGAACAGAAAGTCTGTGTGGAAAAAACTACACTAGCCCATGGCTACCTACTAGTAGTAGTAACAACAATATAAACAACAACCCAGAACCATAATAACAAAAATTGATGGTATTATGGTTCGTTTTACCACCCTTGACAAGCACATTATGAACCCCCCCTTCCCCCCAAGACTCAAGTCCAGGAAGGGGGCAATATAAATAACCTAAATGAAAGCAACCAGATCCCTAACCCAAAGGAAAGGGGTAAGGGATAACTACAATGTGCATGACACAGTGCTTGCACAATTCGCCACCCCTACCCAAGTAGAGGTTCTCAGAGGGGCAGGAGGAGGGTGGTTATAATATAGCAAGACTCCATGAAGAAAAGCAATTACTAAGGTGAGTAATTTTTCTTCAAACACCATGAAGTCTTGCTATATTATAACATTAACAGATTACACAGCAGTACCTCCATGGAGGAGGGTCAGAACCTACTTAGAAATAGGCTCTGAAGCACAGCTGTGCCAAACCGAGCATCTCTCCTGGACTGGACATCCAGGGAATAATGCTTGGTAAAGGTGTGAACTGTCTTCCAGATAGCAGCTTGACAAATCTCCAGAATGGGAATGTCCCTAGCAGCCGCTAGAGGCGCAGCTGTACCCTGGTGGAGTGGGCCCTCAATCCTGAGGGGTACTCTACCTAGTTTCTGATAACAGAATTGGATACAAGAAACAATCCACCTTGCAATTGTTCTCTTAGTGGCAGGTTTTCCTTTGCCAACCTCGCCATAGGTAAGAAACAGTTGGAGGATTGAACCCTATGACCTCTGGTGCGCTCTAAATAGTAGCTTAAGGCTCTTTTGACATCCAAGCTGTGCAGTCTCCTCTCACCTGAGGAAGAATGCTCAGTGAAAATACTGGAGAGAGATAGATTGATTCAGGTGGAAATCAGAACCCACCTTAGGCAAAAACTTTCTATTAGTCCTAAGAACTACCTTATCTCTGTGGAAAGAGATAAAATCTTCTTCCACTGACAGGGCCTGTAACTCACTTATCGTCTGGCAGAGGTGATAGCTACTAAAAAAGCGGTTTCCAAGTTAAATACTTGAGTTCTGCAGAAGACCGAGGCTCAAGGGGTTGCATTAACTGAGCAATGCAAATATTCAGGTCCCAGGTGGGAGCTGGTTCCCGAGGAGGTTAGTATGAAGTAACCCTTTAAAACTTGGAGAACACAGGGTGAGAAAAAGGGAGGCAGGCTTCCTGCTGACACAAAAGCAGAGACAGCTGCCAGATGAACCTTCAGGGTAGCTGGTCTAAGGCCTAGGGAATTCAGATGGACCAAACATTCCAGAAGAATGGGAAGATCAGCAGATTCTGGGATAATCTGCCTCTCAGAGCACCAGATGGAAAACCTCTTCCACTTAGAATTATAAGTGGCCTAGTGGAAGGCTTCCTAGAAGCCTTTAAAATATCCAGGACACCTTGAGAGAAAGGTGTAAGTCAGCAAATTCTAGCTCCTCAAGAGCCAAGCCTTGAGGTGGAGGGATTTGAGGTCCGGATACCACACTCTCCCCTGTGCACAGGCCAGTAAGTCGTGGACTCTGGGTAGGCTCAGGGCAGGGTGGACTGCCAAGGACAGAAGCAGAGGGTACCAGGGCTGTCTGGCCCAATCTGGGGCAATCAGAATCACTCTGCAAGGTTGAGATCTGATTTTTACTAGTACCCTGAAAAGAAGAGGAAAGGGAGGAAGGCATACAGGAACTTCCTTTCCAGTCCAACAGAAAGCGTCAGAGGGACTGGAGCCCAGTACTGAGGCCTGCAACAGAAGAGGAAGTTGATGGTTGTCTGGGGCTGCGAAAAGATCTATCTGAGGTGCCCCATCTGGCAAAGACGGACCCCAGCACTTGTGGATTCAGAGCCCATTCGTGATGGCCCTGAGAAATTCTGCTGAGGGCGTCCGCCAGGACATTGTCCTTCCCTGGGAGGTGAACCGCTATCAGGGAGGTGTTCAGGAGTAGGCCAGAGACCACAACTTCATTGCTTGATGCACAAGGCTGAAACCAGTGCTTGCCTGCTTGTTGATGTACCACATTGTGGTGGTATTGTCTGTCTGACTTGAACCACTTTGTTCTGGACAGAATCTGAAAACACCGAAGAGCTAAAAGACAGCTCTGAGTTCCAACAGATTGATGTGGAGCAGAGATTCCTGAGGAGACCACATCCCTGGGTGGCAAGATCGCCTAGGTGAGCCCCACCCTAACAGGGAGGCATCCGTGGTGAGGGTGAGGAGTGAAAATAGAATGAAGGGAACCCCTGTCTTAAATTGCTCTGGACCTGCCACCAGTGGAGGGCTAGGATCAGAGTTTGAGTAACTGGAACCAACTTGGTGGGGTCCTTCCTTTGAGACCAATAGGCCCTCAAATGGAACTGAATGTCCCTCATCTGGAATCTTGCTCCTGCACGACAGCTGTGGAAGCAGCCATGTGCCCAAGGAGTTGCAGAAAATGCCTTGCTGGTGAGAGACCGCAGGGTAAAGAGAATGCCAGGGCGATGAGTCTGTCCACCCTTTCCGGGAAGAAAAGCCCTGGCTAACCTTGTGTTCAATTCTCGCCTATGAAAGTTAGGACCTGAACCGGTTCCAGAACTGACTTTGGTAAGTTTGCTGGGAATCCCAGGAAGTGAGAAGCTGCTGGGTGACTTGCAAATGGGTTTCACCTGACCTGGAGACTGACCCACAATGAGCCAGTCGTCCAGGTGGGAAGCACAGCAACCCCTTGCCTTCTTAAGTGAGCCACTACTACAGAGACATTTTGTGAATACCCTTGGCGCAGAGGTCAGGCGAAGGGCATTGCCCTGAACTGGTAGTGGCCTGAGGGCAGTTCGAACCTGAGGTACTTCGGTGAGAAGGCCTGATCAGAACATGAAAATAGGCATCCTTGAGGTCCAGGAAGCTAGCCAGTCCCTGGCCTTAGGGAAAGCAATATCATTGCCAGAGTCAACATTTTGAACTTTGGTTTCAAAAGATGCTTGTTCAGGTACCTTAAATCTAGAATGGGCCTCCATTCTCCTGTCTTTGGGTAAGAAGAGTATCTTGAATAAAGCCCCTTGCCCTGATGGCAAGGAGGAACCCTCCACTGCTTTGCAGTCCAGAAGAGAAGAAACCTCTGCTTCCAAAGCAAGGGCTTCTGAAGATTGCAGGTGGAAAATGTATGGCTCTCATCTTTGGAAAGTGTTTGAAGCTGAGAACCAGACCCTGGCCTATTACCTCCAGAACCCATCTGTCCGTAGTTAGGGACAGCCAGTTCCGCTGAAATAGGCCAACCTGCCCCTACTGGTACAGGAGAATCGCCCTGGGCACCCCATCAGGGTGCCTGCTTAGCAACAGCCTTAGGCTGAGGGAGGGGACGCTCCACTTGTGCCTCGCCTACCCTGCCTCTGAAGAAACCCTCTGAGACAGCAGAGGAGGCTTGATATTGGTAAAAGGCCTGGAAAGGCCTGCCCTCACTCTCTGGAGCATGCCTTTGTGGCATGGCATGCTTCTCCTTAGCCTGGGCACTTTTGTAGGTAGTTCTGTATTCATCCATCTTTTTCATATAGTTTTCTGTTTGCTCCCAAACAGAGAATTTCCCTACAGGAAAATCCATAGCCTTTGGGTATCTTGGGACAGATTAGTGCATCTGAGCCATGCCAACCACGAGCTACAGAAGTGGCCATGACCCTAGAGGAAACATCATTAACATCAACAGCAGTATGAAATTGAACTTTAGAGGCTTCAATGCCATCAGCAGCCACCTGTTCCAACTCACTAGCCAGCTGGCCATGGGCCTCTTGGCTAACTACTATACTATGTCCCACCTAGATTTCTGATATCTAGCCACATAAGCCATATAATTTGCCTGCCTGAGTCCCAAAAGAAGCTGCCATATACTGTTTCTTCGCCATGGCATCAATCTTCCTGGAATCCTTATCAGGAGGAGGATGTGAGGCCAGAGGAATATTAGCCTTGTCACAGGCTGCAGCTTGTACCACACCTACATGACTACACTGTTCAGTAAGGAAGTCTGTATCCGAGCCTGACAAAGTATACCTTCTGTCCATTTTTTATCTACAGGAGGGACAGAATGAGGATTTTTAAAATCTTTGTTGTTTGCTTCCTAAATGACTTATGCAAAGGAATAGACAACCTCCTAGACTCTGGAATATCCATCATTTCCACATAATCAGGCTCCTCTTGCTCATCCACAGCCTCCTTTAAAGGAAGCTGGAGGGTTTCTACAACCTTTTTGTAAAAAATAAAGAAAGAAGGGGACTCAGACAGAATAGGAGGAGATTCTAAAGGTCTGTCTGGAGAAATGTCCGGTTCAATGGGCACGTCCAGACCCCCCCAGCCACACATATATTGATCAAATTCCTCCTCCCCCTCCTGTGGTTCATAAAAATCCTCAACTTCAAAATCCTGAACCACTGGGACTGAACGAACCAACCTTTTACCAACTGTTGGTGGTTCTACAGATCCCTGAGACAGTGACTGGACAATCTGAATCTTTAGCTATCTCTGCAGCAGTTGGAGACACAATTTTGGACCCCAAACCTACTGATTTCCTTGTCTTTTTACTAGGACTGGTTCCTCTGAACCAGCCTTCCTTTGCCGAGAAGTCTCGCCTGGTCAGAGGGCACTCCCTCTGGTCCAGTGGGTACTGGACCGGGCTGGCCATCGGTCAGCGGACTTTTGGCCTCTCGTTCCCTGAGCCGGCCCAATCTCTTTTCAGGGTGGCTGCAGGAAATTTTACACACCTGGCAGTCTGACAGGAGGTGGTCAGCCCCAGACAATAAACACAAGTGGTGTGTGGGTCAGCCTTGCAAGGCCTCCCCACGAACATCCAGATGTTGAAACCCAGTGGGCCAGTTTTTCTTTTGGGTTTCTCAGACATAATGCCAGCCTAACCAAAACTTGCCTTTTTGATGGCAGTGCCAGGCAAGACACCTATCGGTTCCTAACCGTGTCACGGGTATTTGAAAAAACGTTATAATTCTGTTTTTTAGAACCGATAAGAACCGGGAACGCACTCTAAAACCCACTGTACACTTTTAAAATGTAGAAATAACAAAGCGATCGGTTCAAAACCGAACCGATAATTAATTTTCCACACAGACTTAAAATTTAGTACTACGGTTACCAGATAGAGCTTTAAAACCGAAATGCGGTAAAATAATGACTTTTGCGGTTCAAATGAACGAAAAATACTAAGCTTGAACGAGAATGAACTGAGCTGAAGGAGCTGATCTCGGAGCGACTGTTCAGTGAAAGCGGAGTAAAGAATCTGACAGTTTCATTTGAAACTGCCAGATAGAAACTTTGGGCACAAGCCCTCGCGCTGTAGAACTCCAGATCCTCTGGAGTTAACTCCTTCCTCTCCGGGGCAGTTCAGCTGCAGTGGCTGACTGCTAATGTTATAATATAGCAAGACTTCATGGTGTTTGAAGGCTCTTAAATGGAACTGAATGTCCCTCATTTGGAATCTTGCTCCCTGGACCACTGCTGTGGAAGCTGCCATGTGGCCCAGTAGCTGAAGGAAATGCCTTGCTGGTCGAGACATCTGAAGGGTAAATGAAGAGGCCAGTTCCATAAGGGTCCTTGCCCTTTCCAGGGGAAGGAAGGCTCTTGCCTTTACTGTATCCAGTTCTGCACCTATGAAGGTGAGGAGCTGTACTGGTTCGAGAACAGACTTTGGAAGGTTGAGAAGGAATCCTAAGGAAGTGAGCACTTGCTGGGTCACTTGCAGATGTGACTTAACTTGGTCTGGAGATTGACCTACAATGAGCCAGTCATCCAAATATGGGAAGATGGAGATCTTTTTTCTTCTTAGGAAAGCAACTACTACTACTGCCAGGCACTTTGTGAAAACCCTTGGGGCTGATGTTAGGCCAAAGGGCATTGCTCTGAATTGTTAGTGGCCTGAGGGCAACTCAAACCTGAGGTACTTTCTGTGGGAGCACCTGATAGGAATGTGAAAGTAGGCATCTTTGAGGTCCAAGGAGGCTAGCCAGTCCCCTGGCCTTAGAGAGGGAAGGATAATTCCCAGAGTTACCGTTTTGAACTTTGGCTTCAAAAGATGTTTGTTCAGATATCTTAGGTCCAGGATGGGCCGCCATTCTCCTGTCTTTTTGGGGGTTAGGAAGTACCTGGAGTACAATCCTTTGCCCCTGTGTAGGGTGGGAACTTTCTCTATAGTTCTGACAGCCAGGAGAGAAGAAACGTCTGCCTCTAGGGCAAGGGTCTGTGATAGATTTGCAGGTGGAAAAGATCTGGCTGTCATCCTGGGAAATTTTTTGAAGTTGAGAACCAGTCCCTGGCTTACTACTTCCAGGACCCACTTGTCTGATGTAAGAGACTTATAGTCCTGGACAAAGTAAGTCAGCCTGCCCCCTACTGGTATGAGAGAATCGACCCAGGCAGACCCATCAGGGTGTCTGCTTGGCAGGGGCTTTAGGCTGAGGGATGGATGCAGGCCTGCTCATCCCCCTTCTGCCTCTCCCTCTAAAGAACCCCCTCTGTGAAAAGGAAGAAGAGGAGGCCTGAGCTTGGTAAAAAGGCCTTTGGAAAGGTCTGCCCCTGCCCCTGGACTGCTGCCTTTGAGGAGTTGCTTGCCTTTCTTTGGCCTGAGCACTCCTGTAAGTGGTCCTGTACTCATCCATCTTCTTCATGTAATTCTCTGTCTGCTCCCCAAACAAAGAATTACTAATTACAGGAAAATCCATGGCCTTAGCCTGGGTATCCTGTGAGAGGCTAGTACATCTGAGCCAAGCCGGGAGGCTTCAGGCTTCAGGAGGCAGTATGGCGCAGTGGTTTAAGGCTCTGAGCTGCAAATGTGGTGACATCCAGCAGACCAGACCTGGGTTTGAACCCCACAGCTTCCACTTGCATACTGTGTGACCCTGAGCAAGTCACTTAACTTCCCTGTGCTCCCAGGTTGCACCTGTAAAAAAGCTTTCAGCTTAGTGTGCTACTCCTGGTTAAACAACTAACAAAAAAAAAAAAGCCATCCTCGGAAGAGCCACAGAAGTAGCCATGATTCTTGATGATACATCATTGGAGTCTACAGCAGCATGAAATTGCACTTTCGATGCCTCAATCCCATCTGCAGCCACCTGCTCCAGCTCCTTGGCAAGCTGGTCGGTGGCCTGTTTAGCCAGAGCCAGCACAGTGTCCCACCTGGACTTCTGGCATCTGGCTGTATAGACCATATAGTTAGCCTGCCTGAGTCCCAAAGATGCTGCCATGTATTGTTTCTTTACCATGGCATCAATCTTCCTGGAGTCCTTGTCTGGGGGTGTGTGATGCCAAGGGGATGTTTGTCTTATCACAGGCAGCAGCCTGCACAACCCCAACATGGCTGCATTGCTGAAAAAGGAACTCAGTGTCTGAGCCTGAGAGAGTGTACCTCTTGTCCATTCGTCTGTCCACAGGAGGTATAGAATTAGGAGACTTCAGAATGTTATGTGTCTGTTTCCCAAAGGATTTGTGGAGGGGAATAGACAGTCTCCTGGACTCTGGGATGTCCATCATCTCAACATAATCAGGCTCTTCCTGATCCTCTACTGCTTCCTCCACAGGAAGCTGCAGGGTCTCAGCCACTTTTTTGTAAAACATGTAGTGTGAAGGGGACTCAGAAAGCCTAGGAGGAGAAACACCTGAAGGTCTGTCTGGGAACATGTCCGGGTCAATAGGCACATCCAGACTTTCATTATCACCATCATCATCATTATCCTCATACTTTCCCTCCTCCTCAAACTCCGGTTCATAAAATTCTTCCAAAGTATAATCCGGAACCGGGGGAACCGACCGAACTGAGCCCCTGGCAGATGGTGCCGGTTCGGTCAGAACCGAACTAAGTGATTGCACAATCCTTATCGCCTTAGCTATCTCGCCGGCGGTCGAAGTATGAAATTCTGGGTCCGAACCGGTCGATTTGTTTTCTTTTTCTTTTTACCAGAACCGATTCCTCGGAATTGGCTCTCCTTTTGCCCGAAGAAGTATTGCCCTGGTCAGAGGGCACTCCTTCTGGTTCAGTCGGAACCGAACCAGGCTGGCCATCCGGGTCAGCGGACTTCTCGGCCTCCCTTTCCCTCAGTCTACCTAATCTCTTTTCCAGGGTAGGTTTGGGAAAATTCTTGCAAATTTGGCTGTCTGAATCAAGGTGGTCAAACCCCAGACAATAAACACAGGTGGTGTGGGGATCAGCCTTGGCAAAGACTTCCCCACACACACTGCAGTGTTGAAACCCAGTGAGCCCGTTTTTTTTCTTGGGTTTTTCAGGCATGGCCAATCCTAACCAAAAACTTACCCTTTTTTCGGCAATCCGCCAAGCAAGACTCCCCTATCGGTTCCTGACCATGTCACGGGTCTTGGAAAAAAACGTAATTAAATCCGTTTTTTTTTTAGAACCGATACGGACCGGTTACCACACTCCAAAGTAAGCACAAGTTTGTTTTTACTCAAACTGATCGGTTCAGCCGAACCGATCCACAATTTACAAGTTCCACACAAAAACAGAACAAAAACCTATCTAGTACTCACGGTACCACAGACAGAGACTTGAACCAACTAAGCGGTAACAGCAATTCGGTAGAAACCAACAGAAAACCGACACTTCAACAGACTTTTTGAACCGAGCAGCAGTAGAAATCTCCGGAGCGACTGTTCAGTAAGGCGGAGTAAAGAATCTGACGGTTGCAGTTTAAACAACAGCAGACAGGGGCTTCAACCGAGCTTGTGGTGAACATTCCATGCTGGTCATGGAAAGTTTAACTCTTTGTTCTCCGGGGCAGTTGAAAGGCAGGACCTAACTGCATATGTCGGAATACAGCAAGACTTCATGTTGTTTGAAACATAGAAGCTGTCGGCAGATAAGAACCTCCTGGCCCACCCAATCTGCCCTATTTTCCCTACCTACAGTACCATCACAGACTCTATTTGGTCTCCAGGTTTTAACCCCTCACACACACCTTACTTCTAGTATCTCCTTGTGTCTATCCAATGCATTCTTGAATCCTGTAACCATTTTAGACCCTACCACCTCCAATGGGAGGCTGTTTCATGTATACACAACTCTCTCAATGAAGTAGTACTTCCTTACATTTCCTCAGAGCCTCCCCCACCTACTTCATATCATGACCCCTTGTCGCCGAACATCTTTTTCTTTGGAAAATGCTACCTTCCTGTAACTTACTAACACCTGTGAGGTATCTGAATGTTTCTATCATATCCCCACCCCACTTCCTTCCTTTCCTCTAGGGAGTACATATTTAATTCCTTAAGCCTTTCTTCATAGGTTTTTTGATGCAGGCCCTGCACCATCTTGATTACCTCCTCTTTGTACTGCCTCCACCCTTTCTATGTCCTTTCAGAGACGGGACCTCCAGAACTGGACACAGTACTTGAGGTGAAGTCTCACCGGTGATCTATACAGGGGTATTATTACCTCCCTATATCGGCTGGTGATACCCCTGCTGATGCCTCCTAGCATGCCGCTAGCCTTCCCCACCGCATTGTCACACTGTTTAGCTACCTTCAGGTCATCAGAAATGACTGTCCCTAGGTCCCTTTCCTGTTTTGTGACTGCTAATATCCAAGGCCCCTAGAATTCTGCGGCCGCAGAATTTTGCGCAAAACTTGCAATCTACTGCAGAACTCCGCAGAATTCACTCTTTTGGTGATTTTTTTATTAATATTTCTGTTTATCCATAGAATCTGGTTCCCTTCCCCTCTTTGTATATCCAAACCCCCCCCCTATATGCTCAGAATGTGATGTTATCATTGCTATATCATACATTAGCTAATGACTGGCTGCATTCTGCAACAGAAATGAACAGTCACTTATCTACCACAGCTCCCACTGCCAGAGATGGTGGCACAGCACATCATGCATGGTGATATTTGCTCAACCTGCACTGCAGCCTAATACAGTTTTCAGTCTTACATTATTGCACTAGGGCCAACTTAAACAAAACCTTGTCAATAGCACAGACTTGTTAAGTCCACACCTCACTTTGTACAAACCTATTTGTGCCTTTAAGGTATAGAGATGCCAACTGAAATGAATAACTGGTCAAATGAATTTAACTGTCATTTTTAAGATAAATAAAGTAATTGTGACCAGAAAAGTGGTTTATAATAATGTGTAGACCTATTGAAAGAATAGACCTGTTAAATAAATAATTGCACTGTACACATTTTTGCTAGGGTTATTGATTACATATTGTCATTGGTTGATAGAATCACCTAAAAGTTATGGAGAAATGTGTGCAGGGACTGCTGTTGGGCCAGAGGGTAGCATGCTGTGTTTCCATGCCGGCAAATCAGGTTCAGAGATTAGCTCTGGGAGCTGGCTGGGCAGCACAAGGACTGGTGGAACACATCACTGCTTGGAGCCTGGGAAGGTATGGTGCAGTGTTCTGTCACATGGTGAACACATTGTGATGGGCTGAAGAGCTCTACCTCACAATCGGTTCACATGCATATCATGGCCTGATGGTGTTACGCAGTGTGTCAGGGGAAGCAGGTTGACATGAAAAATGAGTTTTGTAATAACTCTTCTATTCCATTTCCAATGGGACCTGTAGAAATGAGGATGCAAGTTCATGGAAATAAAAAAAAATATATATATATATATATACACACACACACATATACAGTATCTCTGTCTCTCACCACACACAGACACACACACATATTTGTATGTATGTTACAGATTGCATATAAATATATAAGTGATACACAGTGGGAACCTTATGAGTGTTGTAAAAAGCACATACAAATATATAAGTGATGGACAGTGGAAACCTCATTAGTGGGATAGATAGCATGCATGCAGAAATACCTTATTTATCACATAAGCTCCCCTCTGCATATGTCATTTATGCAGCAGGCTAGGACCTTGAGGGGGAGACATTTTTTTTGCCTTTTTAGGCATAAAATTATTTTTATAAGTCTGTTATTTTTTGAACTAGTGTTACTGTGTTTTCCACCATCCTGATTGCTATAACCACTGCCATGAAAGTGAAGTCAGGATGACAAGCTGACACCGTGTTGTGGTAGTTTGTTAGTGCCGCAGAACTTCCGCAGAAATTACAAACCACATACATGAAGTTCTCGGCAAATGGTGAATCTTGCAGAACTTGGTCCCACTGTGCTGCAGAAAAGTAAGGTCCTGCTAATATCTCTCTCCCTGTGCTGGTACATTGCCCCCATGCTTCTGGGCCCCAAGTGCATGATTTTGCACTTTTTGCGTTGAAACCCAGCTACCAAACCTGTGACCAATCTTCCAGCCTTTTTTTTTTTTTAGATTGTCCCTCATTCTTTCCACTCCTCCAGGTGCGTCTACTCTGTTGCAGATTTTTGTGTCATACGTGAACAGGCATACTCTTCCTTCCAGCCCTTCTGCTATGTCGTTAATAAAGACCAATCTCTGTTAATTTTTTTCGTGAGCTGCTTTTTAGCACACAGTTTCTAGTGACTGCTCTGAGGCTTTTTTGGACACCCCAGAATCCAATTCATCTTTACCATGCCCTTCAGATAGCTCAGTAGCTTTTTTTTTTTCCTTGTTACCTTTTACTGGAGTTGTTGCTGCTGTACATGAGGAGATGGACCCTTCTGATGCGTGTTTTCCACCATCATTAGGAACTCCCTCAGAGCCTTTTTTATTATTTTTTGGTGACAAAGAGGCAGACTGAGAAGCCATAATTTGATTAATCTTTTTTACCCTTTTCTTTTTGCAATTTAATTGCTTTGACTCGGTGTGAGGGATGTACACACTCTTCAGCACCCAGACTTCTTACCTGGCTTCCTCCCCAGGCTGCCCAGACTGAGAGGCCCACAGCTTGTCCCTTGCAGCAGTGCTCCCCAAGGGGCAGAACCAAGATCTACCTGAGGCCCCAGCCAAGGCTTATGGCTGGGGCATCATTCAGGCAGAGGTTTAGGGGCTTCATAGTACAGCTGGCCCAGGGGGTTTTCTTGTAAGTCTGTCTCGAAGCACAGACATGCAATGACATCAGCGCGGGTCCGGCGCACTCCTACACCTAACCTACAGATGACAGCCGTCGCCCCCCCCCCGAAGAGTGCAACGGGGTATTGCACACCCAGCCCCTACAGGGTGTCACTGATGCACCAGGAAGCCATAACTCTCCTCCCCCCAAAGGAGGAGACTTGTCCATGGGATGCTCATCCTACCTCCTCTTAGCCGACCCTATGATGCACTGCGCTCATTCCTGAACCCAGGTCTTCAGCACCGTAGGCGGCTGCACTACAGCTGCACCGGCAGGCCAGCCCTTTACCCATTTCTTTTAGATTTTACGGCATAAATTGAGACAGGACTTACAAATTGTAAAGTCATGGTCTGGACTCAGGCACTTTAAACAGAGACCATAACAGTCTGCCTTTACCAAGAGCTAGCGGAAAGGTTTACAATTTTTTATGCCTGTGGGTCCCCTAAGTCTCTCTGACAAGACAAATTAGAGAAATCCTACAAAAAAATGTAAAACATTAAAGAATGCAACATAGTAAGAGCCCAATAGTGAAAAAAATATCTTGTACCCTAAAAAACTGTGCCAAAGGTCAAACTGCAGTTTCCTGTAACAGAAACCAATGAATTAAGGTAAAAGGGTACAGACAGCAACAGACGGCGAAAGCACTCCATTTCCAGTTCTGCAAAGTGCAGAAAAATGGAACCTCTACAAAAAAAGGTTAGAAGTCAGATTTTTGTACTAGTAGTCAAAACTAAAAAATGGTAGCCAAAAAGGTGTCATTCGGTTCCTAGGACTCAAAACAAAGTACCACAGAAAGCTGAAAAGTTTAAAATGAACTCCCTAACTATTGCAGAGCAATCTTATTATAGCGTATGGAGGAATGCTGTTATGCATGGAATTCCATGCCTGGAATATGGCTTGTTCTGCTGCAGTAGTGATGTCATTATGTTGTTCTGCTGCAGTAGTGATGTCAATACTGCAGCAGAACAACTTGGAATGCTGCCACATATTTGATTTCCCTAGCCAATTAACCTGGAAGTTATTGTTTTTAAAACTTGAACTTTTAGAAACTTCTGCAGCACACCATGTCAGTAGTTTGAGCCTGCCACCTCAAGTGGCCCCCATCAGTTACGAACATACGAAAATTGCCAGCAGCAATAGGCCATCATGGTCTATTTAGGCTGCTCGTGAACGCAGCTAGCTCCCCATTTAGCAGCTGCCCCACCCCTGTTACCTTCCTTTACCCTCCCCTTTGCCCTGTCCCACCCCTTCTTGAAGCACTCCGCTGTGGTACATGCCACCACTTCAGCTGGTAGTGTGTTCCACTTTGCCATCACCCTCTCCATAAAGAAATGCCTCCTCACCTCCCTCCTGTCATCAAGGCACAGGTAAGGAAGCACAGGAAAACCAGGAACAGTTGTAGAATTCATCAAAAGTATTTATTTACAGTAGCAGTAGCATCAAAAGAAATAAACTTGTTCAGAATAACTATGTACAAAGGAGAAATACAGTAGTTTTACTTTAGTCTGTGTCCCTTTTTCTTCTAATCTTTCTTGCAGTTGCAGCTTAGCTCTTATAAGTCTTTTCAACCCCCATCCTTAGCAAGCATCCTGTTTTTGTAAATATCAGGCAGGAGCTGCTAGAACACAGTGTGCTTCTTGAGGCCCTCTTTGCACAGCTTTTGCAAAAGGCTCAAACATTTGCCCTCAAGTAACCTCTGGAGTTTTCTATTAGCTTTTTACAATTGTCTCAAATTATAATTATATACATTTCAACAGTAACACTATACATTTTCCAAACAAAAGGGATCCCAATCTCAGTTACATTTCCATACAATGATTTGCACATACGTTTATATTAGCATACATGCAAGGAAGGAAAAGACAGACAGCAAGGGAAAACCGAGAGACAGTGAGAGACAAAGAATTGCAAGATTGTTGGGGTGATGAAATTCGAAGTTTCAAAGGAAAACTGGGTTGCTCAACCAGACAGAGAAGAGACAGAAAAGGAATGAACAGATCCTTGCATTTAAATACTTTCTCCATAACAAATGGGACATGGTCCTATTCTACCCTGTTACACCTCCTGAATCTACCCCCCTCCAATCTCATGTCATGGCCCCTAGTGTGTCTCGCCCACCCTCCTCCTGAATAGACCCTCTGTGTCTGTTTTAATTATCCCTTTCATGTATTTGAAGGTCTCAATCATATCCCCCCATCCCTCCTCTCCTCCAGTGTGTACATGTTTAACTCTCTTAGTCTGACCTCATATGGCAATTCCCCTAGACCATGAATCATCTTTGTTGCCCTATGCTGCATCCTCTCCAGCAGCCTAATGTCCTTTTGTAGGTACGGGCGCCAATACTGCACGCAGTAGTCCTCCCTTCTTCTCAAGGTAATGCCCCTTGCAATGCACCCCACCATTTTGTTGACCACTGCTGCTGCCTTTCTGCATTGTGCGGAACTGTTCATTGCTCCCGTGAGGAGCATCCCAGATCCTTCTCCTCTTCTGTTACCTCCAGCTGCACCCCCGATGGTAGCTTCTCCTTGGATTTTTTGTTCCGAAGTGCAGCACTTTGCATTTTTTTTTTTAAGTTGAACCCCAGCTGCCATCTGTCAGACCATGCCTCCAGCCTTGCCAGATCCTCCTGTGGCCCCCGCCACCTCTCCCAGCCGTCCAGCACCACCACTCCCATCTTGGTGTCATGTGTAAATAGGCTGATTTAGCTGCTGATGCCCTCTGTCTGCAATAAATATGCCAAACAGCACTGGGCCCAACACTGAACCCTGTGGAACATCACGTGTCACAGGCTTAGGGGATGAGTATTCCCCACTTATCACCACCCTCTGCTGCCCATCTTTTAGCCAGTTCTCCACCCACCCCCACCAGTTTTGCTCTCACCCCTGTGCCCTATAGCTTGATTCCAAGTCTCCCATGTGGTACTGAATCAAAGGCCTTACTGAAGTCTAGGTACAGGACCTCCAGTCATAGTATTCCACCAGGTTGGTCTAGCATGACCTGCCCTTGACGAAGCCATGCTGCCTTCCGCCCTGAACCCTGTTCACCTCCAGTACTGCCACTAGCCTATCCTTTAGCATGGTCTCCATTAACTTCCCCACTATGGATGTCAGACTTACTGGCCTATAGTTCTCCGGTTTATCCTTGGGTCCACTTTTGTGGAGGGGAACCACATGAGCCAGTCTCCAGTCCTGCGGTATGCATCCTGTGTCTAGAGATGAATTAAATAAGTCTGCGAAGGGTCCTGTCAGGACCTCTGCCAGCTCCTTCAGCACTCTCGGATGTACTCCATCCGGACCCGAAGCCTTGCCTGCTCTCAATGCCCTTAAGCCCTCCAGCACCCTCCCCACTGTGATTTCTCCATCCGTCACCCCACATCTGTTTCTATCCTCCCTCCTACTATGGGTAGTGCCCCTTCCTTTTCTTTCATAAAGACTGAACAGAAGTAGTCATTGAGCACTTCTGCCTTTTCACCCCCTTCTTCCACATATCCCCCCTCCTTCTTAATTCTTACAATTTGGTCCGTACAGCTTCTTTTCTCCCTGATTTACCTAAAAAAGTATTTCTCCCCTTTTTTTATGCCCTGCACCAGCCTGAGTTCCCTTGCTGCCTTGGCTGCCCTTACTCCCCTGGTCACTTCCATTGCTTCTTTCAGGTATTCCTCCCTATCCTCCTCCCTCCCTGATTTTCTGTATCTCCTATAAGTTGCCCTTTTCTTCCTCACCCTGACTAGCACCTCTTTACTTATCCAGCTGGGTTTCATCCCCCTAGCCTTCTTAGTCTGGGCCCTGCTGCAAGTTTCTGTTGCCTCCACTATCCCCCCTGTCTTATCAGTTCCCACCTTTACTGTGTGTCCATACCTGGTTGGATTTTGCACAGGAACCCCTGTACCACTTCCCTCATCATCTTAAAGTTGGCATTTCAGAAATCCAGCACCCTTGTGCCAGATGCCATCCTCTCTTTAGCCATCTGTAACTGGAACCATACTGTCCGGTGGTCACTCCCCCCAGTGGTTCCTCCACCCTCACATCCCTCACCCACTCCCCGTTCGTCAGCACGAGGTCAAGGGTGTTCCTTTCCCTAGTTGGTTCCTTGACCAACTGTACTAGAAAGTGCAATGTTCAAAATAGGCATGGATGCCCACACACTATACAGAATAGCAGATGGGCAACTCTGTTTACAACCAGTGTGTTGAGCCACCTCGGGGATCTGATTCCCATAGACATCTCGAGCTTCGCTTTCGAGGTCACAGGGAATCAGAACACCTCGGTGGCCCAACACACTAGCTGTGCATAGTTGCCCGTCCACTATCCTATATATTACTGAGCAATATTAAACCATTTTTATAAACTTTCTAAAATAATAAACTGGCTGGAGACCAGCGATACCAGAGCTAGTTTCAGGGGCGACTGCTCACTCCAGGCGGAGACATAACTCTGGTTAAATGCCAGAATGGAGTTGCAGAGTTTGAAACCAGTATTCTAAATTCTAGAATTAGAATAGGATCCTTCTTCAGGGGAACCGTCACCATGTATACGGCTCACAGAGTGTACACAGTAAGTGAGGGATTCTTGGGGTTAGAACAGAGTACTGTAGGAAGGAACTGGGAGCACAGATCAAGGAAAAACATGGGTGAAAAGAAGAAAAATATAATCATTTTGTTTGTTTTCATCATTATCACCACGGCTCATGGAGCCCATACTGTAACATTTAAAATGATGGCAGTATAATTAATAGGTCTCCCCTTTTTCCCATAGGGAAACCATGCTGTAATTTGGCATAATAAAGGAGTGTTTATTATGGCAAACACGTGCACGGTTTCCCTCACTCTGCGCTGTGCCCACCACAGTTCCTCACTTCCTGGCCGCTCTCCACTTGCCTTCTCCCCCAAACCACTAATGGAGACTGAACCACCACTCAAACTCAGTGGTAAATAATTACAAAAAAATATCATAGGGACTTAACTTTCGGCTGCCCACAAAATAAAGAAAAAACAAAAAAAGTTTAAATAAATACAGAAAGGCGACAGGGAACCGCGCCCTGTAACTTAACCGGACCACAGCTGCACAGCAGCTTCTTTTTATTTTGTATGATTGCTGAGGCGAAAAAGGGGAAAACCCAGCAATTATATAAATTAAAATATGGGGTGGTGTGTGTAAATGCAAAGTTTACATACTCCCTCAGTGTTAGATGTTTTAATAAACGCCTCAAGCTTCGCTCTCGGGGTTTATGTAGCATCTAACACTGGGGGAGGACTTCTCATTACACACACCACCTCATACTTTATTCTATTTTTTATAGCTGATTTTGGAATTAATGACTCACGTTATTAAAGATGGCCGCCATTGACTATTTTTTTTTAAAAGCTCTTCCCCGGTGTTACTTGTTGAATATACATGCTAGATTCATGCTGCAGTTCTATTAGGATGGTTCTTCCGCATGTCTCTTATAGTAAACAGCACACAATATTTAATTTTTTTCATGGTGGGTGTGGCATGGGCGTGGCATGGGTCACAAAAATGGTAGGATAATCAGATAAATAAAAAAAGTGGTTCTGGGAGGTGGAGGGTTTAGCAATGACACACATGGGAAGCACAAAAATGAAAATTAAGTACCTACTGTAATGCCTGATCTTCATGGACAAAGTCTTCACCATTCATTCACACTAGTGGGGGCTACACAGGAGGCGCTAGGGCCCAGCGGAATCCAAAAATCTACAGGAGGGCTGGCGCCGGGATAGGACCGTGCATGCACGGTGCCACGAGGCCGACTTGCACCGTATAGGCTATCTCGGTGTCGACCCTCCAACCGCCTCAGTACCTTTACCAAAGAGGTGCAACATAGACTAACACAGAAAACTAACCTATGCCGGTCATAAGATAGTCCGTATGACCCGTGTAAGAAGAGTCAACTCAACAGCATCTTCATAGCCCAGCCAACGAGGGAGTGAAGACCAAAAACAGGATGAGTGAGTTTAGGGGATGGTGGGTGGGCATGTGAATGAGTGGTGAAGACTTCATCCAAGAAGATCAAGAATTACAGTAGGTATGTAATTTTCATATCTTCCTGGACATAAAGTCTCCACCACTCATTCACTCTAGTGGGAAAGTACCGAGCTAAAATAATCCCCCAAGAAGGGTGGCAGGAGAGAGGAGCTCAATTCAGGACAGAAGTCCATTAAGGATTGTCTTGCCAAAGGAAGGATGCTATCTGGCATGGACATCCAAGGCGTAGTGCTTCACAAAAGTGTTCACAGAGCTCCAGATGGCCGCATTGCAAATGTCTGCAATGGGTACGTTACGAATCTCTGCCAGAAATGCTGCAACATTAGATATTAACATTAGGTACATTATTAACATATTGATTAATTATTAACAGATATTAACATTAGAACATTAGGTAGAGTGGGTGTACACCCTGCTTTCCAGCTTGACCTGCATCATTGAATGGCAATGGCGGAGACACGCTACCAGCCATGCTGAAATGCACCATATGGCAACAGGCTCACCCAGTTGGTCCATGCTGAATGAGACAAAGAGTTGCTTGGATTTGTGAATCTCTTTTGTTCTGTCAATGTAGAATAGCAAAACCCTTTTTACATCCAAAGAATGTAGGGTGCTTTCCCCTTCACTCTAAAAATTTGCAAAGTAGTTTGGAAGGACCAAGGGTTGGTTCAGGTGGAATTCTGACACTACTTTGGGAAGGAATTTAGGCTGAGTTCTGAGAACCACCTTGTCCTTGTGAAATACTGTGTACAGGGGATCTGTGACCATGGCATGTATTTCAGAGACCCTGCGAGCAGAGGAAATGGCCACAAGGAAGGCAGCCTTCCAGGTCAGAAGCTTTCAAGTCGCAGATTGCTAGAGGCTCAAAAGATTTACAAGTGAGCATGTCTAGCACAAGGTTGATATCCCAAGCAGCTACCAGTATTCTGACTGGTGGTCTAGTGTGCAGGATACCTTTAAGGCATCTCTTAACCAAGGGTAGCTGAGCATCTGGCATATTGTGTATAGGCTCGTGGTAGGCTGAAATCGCATAAAGATGCACCTTTACTGTTGAGTACTGCAGTCCTATGTTTGACAGGTCTAGAAGGTACCCTAACACCTTGTTTGGTGAGCAAGTAAAGGGGTCCAGGGCGGACTTTACACACCAAATGGAAAATCCTTTCCACTTCACGGTGTAAGTCTTCCTAGTGGATGGCTTGCACTGCTAGGAAGATGCCAGAGATTCTCCGAGAGACATTGCACCTACCCACTTCTATCTCCTCAGGAGCCAAGCATGGAGATGAAGGGATCACAGGTTTGGATGGTGGGTCAGGAGGTCTGTTTGAAGTGGAAGTTGTCGTGGTGGAACCTCCGACAGTTTGTTGATTAACGGAAACCATATTTGACGAGGCCAGTATGGGATGATGAGAGCCCCCCATGCCTCCAGCTTGATCAGCACCCTCTGAATAAGGGGAAAATGAGGAAATGCGTACAGAAAGCATCTTGTCCACCTCAATCTGAATGCACCCTGACAGAAAATGTCAGGTTCTGGATTTCTGGAGCAGAATAGATGCAGTTTTGCATTGAGTGGGGACACAAAAAGGTCAAAGTCTGGAGTGCCCCACTCTTCGAATAGCGATTGCATGATTTTGAGTCGAGAGATCATTCATGCTGATCCATCTCCGTTCTGCTGAGGTGATCTGCCAGATGAAAAAATTACTTACCATAGTTATCTTGTTTCTTCAAAGGGATCACTCATTATGATTAAACGTAATGCAGTCAGCCTCCTGTGTTGAACTGCCCGGAGAGATGGAATTTTATGCAAATTATGGAACTTTCAGTTGGCTCATGCCACTTTCAAACTGCTGCCCTAGCAACTGCTGCACTCTGAGTGCTTCAGATTCTTACAGAGCCTAAATGGGTAAAAGACTCGCTAGCTAAAAATTAACAAACCTTAAAAATAATATTTTTTTGCCCTTTCAGGTCAAAACATCCTTAACCAACAAACGTAAGAAAACTGAGACCACGTAGACACCAACTGGCTAAACAAAGTGAGTCTCTATCTTAACCTATATAGGAGAAAGAAAAAACCCTAATGCGGGGATGCAGAGCAACTTCTATAGGTTCTAGTAGGGGAGGTAGGGAGGGTCTTTAATCATAATGAGTGATCCCTTTGAAGAAACAAGATTACTATGGTGAGTAATTTTTCTTCTAACCCCAGGAATCACTCATTATGATTAAACATAATGCAGACTACCAAGCAGTACCTTTGGCGGTTAGGCAGGGAACCTATTTTGGAAACAGGCTCTGCAGTACTGCTGTACCAAACCTAGCATCACCTCTGGATTGCAAGTCCAGGCTGTAATTATTTGTGAAGGTGTGTACTGTTTTTCATGTAGCTGCTTTACAGATTTCCAGTAGCAGAATTTCTCTTGAAGCTGCCAGTGAAGCAGCTGTGCCCCTGGTAGAGTGTGCTCTCAGGCCCAGAGGTACCTGTTTACCCACCTTACTATAACAAAACTGTATACATGCCACTATCCAGCAAGCAATTGTACGTTTTGTTGCAGCTCTGCCCTTACCAACTTCACCATATGTGAGAAAGAGCTGTGATTGACTTGTCCTGTAAGATTTGGTTCTGTCAATATAGTGGCTGAGAGCCCTTTTGACATCAAGGGAGTGAAGTCTCCTTTCTGGAGAACTGGAGTTGTCTGTAAAGAAGACAGGTAGAGTGATAGACTGATTTAAGTGAAAATCAGATACCACCTTGGGAAGGAATTTTTTATTAGTCCTAAGGACCACGTTGTCCCTGTGGAATGAGATGTAGTCCACATCTGTGCACAAGGCTTGTAATTCACTGATCCTTCTGGCTGAAGTAATGGCAACCAAGAAAACAGTTTTCCAAGTGACATATTTCAAATCTGCGGTTGCCATAGGTTCGAATGGTGCATCCATGAGTTTAGCAATGCAAATATTTAGATTCCAGGCCGGAACCGGTTCCCTTAAGGGAGGGTACAGAAGATTAAGGCCTTTAAAATATTTTCTAAATACCGGATGAGAAGCCATAGAACTCTCCTTACCAACTGACAGGTAAGCAGAGACTGAAGCTAAGTGAACCTTGAGGGTGGAAGGCTTCAGGCCTAAGGAATGTAAATGTGTAAGGTAATCTAGCAGAATAGCCAAATCAGCCTAGAAAGGGCTCAAGCCTTTACCTGTACACCATATTGTAAATCTTTTCCACTTAAAGGCATAAGTCTTCTTAGTAGAAGGCTTCCTGGAACCCATAAGCACTGTCAGCACCTGTTCTGATAGATTAAGGTTAGCAAACTCTAAGTCCTCAAGAGCCACACCTTGAGCCTCAGTGATTTGAGATTGGGGAACAGGATCCTGCCCCGAGAGGAGGTTAACAGGTTGTGCCTCCTGGGCACATGGATTGGGGAAACCACTGACAAAGACAGCAGAAGAGAGTACCAGTGCTGTCTCATCCAATCCGGAGCCACCAGTATCATTTTTGCTGGTTGGGACCTCAATTTCAGTAGGATCCTGAATATCATAGGGAAAGGAGGGAATGCGTACAGAAATTTCCCTGTCCAATCCAGGGCCAAGGCATCCAGGGGGATTGTGCCCCTTAGAGGAGGCCTGCAACAGTACATTGGAAGCTGGTGGTATTCTGGGGAGGCAAAGAGATCCACCTCTGGAGTGCCCCATTTTCTGAAAATTGTACCGAGTACCTGAGTATTCAGGCACCACTCGTGGTGGTCCTGACTTATCCTGCTTAAAGAGTCTGCCAGCACATTGTCTTTCCCTGGGAGGTGTATGGCTGACAGAGATACTCCCATGGAGTATACCAGGGACCACAGTCTCACTGCTTCTGTGCTCAGTAGATGTGACCTGGTACCTCCTTGCTTGTTGATGTAATACATGGTTGTGGTGTTGTCTGTTCTGACTTGCACCACCCTGTTTTGCAAGTAAAGAGCAAATGTTTTTAAAGCCAGGTAAACAGCCCTGAGCTCCAAGAGATTTATGTGCAACAGAGACTCCTGGAGGGACCATGTGCCACTTGCTGTGTGCTCTAACATGTGTGCCCCCCCCAGCCTAGAAGAGAGGCATCTGTTGTGAGGATTACTGAAGGTTGTTCCCTTATAAAAGGCACAACCACCCTGAGGTTGTGCTCGTCCAGCCACCATTGTAAGGCCTGGACTAAACTTTCTGTGACTGGAACCAGTTTGGACATAGGATCCGTCCTTTGAGACCAATACTGTCTGAGATGGAACTGAATATCTCTCATTTGAAACCTGGAGCTCATTATCACTACCGTGGCAGATGCCATGTGGCCTAGTAACCTGAGAAATTCTCTGGCTGTTCTGGGTCTCCCAGGGACAAAGGATTTTGCAATCTGCAGAATGCTCGTTGCCCTGTCCTGTGGCAGGAGGGCTCTGCCTTGTCTGGTATTTAGTTCTGCTCCAATAAACTCCATCACCTGGAGTGGTACCTGTTGAGATTTTTCTTCGTTTATTAGAAATCCCAGGGACTCTAGTGAGGATTTTGTGAGCGCCAGTGACTGTACTGCATGCTGCAGAGACTGTCCTACTACTAACCAGTCGTCCAGGTAGGGAAAGACTGTTATACCTTGTTTTCTCAAAAACTCTACCACCACTGATAGGCACTTTGTAAAAACCCTTGGTGCCGAAGTTAGCCCAAAGGGGAGAGTTGCAAACTGATAATGGCCTGAAGCCAGTCTGAATCTCAAGAATTTTCTGTGAGAAGGTCTGATGGGAATATGGAAATTAGCATCCCTTAGATCTAGGGAGGCTAGCCAGTCTCCCTTTTGCAAGGATGGAATGATTATGGCAAGAGTGACCATTCTGAACTTTGGTTTCAAAATGTGCTTGTTCAGAAGTCTTAGATCCAAAATAGGCCGTCAATCCCGGTTTTTCTTCCTTATGAGGAAGTATCTGGAATAAAAACATTTTCCCCTGCTTATTAGAGGCATTACCTCTACTGCTTTGATTGCTAGCAGATGTTGTACCTCTGCTTCCAACAAAACCCTGTGTGCACCTGTTGCTGGAGCAAAGGTTCTTGTTCTCAGCTTTGGGAATGATTAGAAACTGAGTGCCAGGCCCTGGCTCACTACCTCCAACACCCACTTGTCTGTGGTGATGGACTGCCAAGCGTGAAGGTAATGAGCCAGTCTGCCACCTACTGGTGGATCTGTAATAGGGGATGCGACCTGCACTAGCCCGTCAGGGATTCTGTGCGGGCTGTGCCTAAACCTGTGGTGCAGGAGCTGCTCTTCTCATGGCTCTCCTGCCCCTTCCTCTAATATAACCTCAAGCCTGCTGCTGAGGCTGGGAGGCTTGTGCCTGAAAGAAAGGTCTGGGGTAAAAAACCCTGCCCCTACCTCCCTTACTCTGAGATCTATAAGAGGTGAAGGGCCTATCCTTGGAATTACTCTGATAGGTGGATTTATATTCCTCCACCTTTTTCATGTATGGCTCAGTTTTATCCCCAAACAAGGAGTTGTTCTCCAGGGGGAAATCCATTGCTTTAGCCTGGGTGTCTAAAGTTAAGTTGGCGGCTCTATGCCATGCAAACGTTCTGAGTGAAACTGACAAAGCCATTAACCTGGATGAAGTATCATTGGCATCCAATGCCATATGAAATTGGTACCTAGTAGCATCAAGTGCAGCCCTTGCTGTATCTTGTAAGTCTACAGCCACTTCATCTGGGACCCTATCAGCCAAAGCTAGAACTGTGTTCCACAGAGCTTTTTGGTACTGCACTGAATATGCCATATAACTGGCCTCCTGAACTAATAAAGAGGCAGTCATGTACCCTTTCTTTCCCATAGCATCCATTTTTCTTGAATCTTTGTCTGGTGGATGGGTAGCCAATGGGATCCTGGCCTTGTCACAGGCAGCAGCTTGGACTACTCCCTCAGGATCAGGATGTGTAAATAGAAAATCAGCTGTAGTTCTGTCCAGCTGGTATTTCTCGTCAGCTTTCTTATCCACACCAGGAATAGAGGTTGGAGTTTTAAAAATCTGCACTGCAGCCTTCTTTAAAGAATTATGCATGGGCAGAAGTAAATGTTTCATGGGGGTTAACCTCATTATTTCTAGAAAGTCTGCCTCCTCCATATCCTCCTCTGTTTCCTGAAGAGGAAGGTTCAGGTTTTCCACCATGTTCTTAACAAAAGCATAGTGGGAGGAGTATTCCTCAGGACCCCGGGAGGAGATCCAAACTCTTGATCAGGAGAAACCTTTTGGATCTATAGGTTCCCCTTTAAAGTCAACCTCCTCTTCCTCCTCCCCAAACACTTCCAGCACTTCTTACCTTGCTGGGGCTGGAGGACGAACCAGGGCAGTCAGTGTAGGAACCGGGATTGCACCCTGTAGGGCTTGTAATACTTGTAATGCCTTAGCAATGTCCTCAGCCGAGGGCATAATATGCTTGTCTGCTGGGAGCTCCTTAGCCTTCTTGGCCGGAGGCGCAGCGACATGTTTTTCTTTACACTTTTCTTTAATGGAACAGGTTCAGAGCCTGTTTCCACAGCCCTTTGTTTTACCTTGTTCAGATTTATCTGAACTCCTGTCAGGATCCTTGGTTTTACCTCCATCCTTTTTGTGGGAGGAGGAAGAAGCAGAATTATCTCGAAGCAGAAGCCATCTCTTCCAAAATTTTAGACCTTTTCTTTAATGTTTTGGGCAAAAGGTCTTACAAATATCACAACTGGCAAATATGTGACTTATACCCAAACAAGAAATACAGAGAGAATGTCTGTCTGCTTTTGCTATAAGTTGCCCACAAGAGTCACAACATTTAAAACCTGTGGGTCCTGTGCGTTTTTTAGGTTTATCCAAATGGACCTCTGACATTTAAGCTAGGCAAAAAAGATTACTTCAAAACACCGTTATTTAAAGTAACTCAGAACCGGAGATTACATTAAAATAACTACCGCTAGCGGTTCCTGGAACCGAGCACTATTCGGTTCCTGAAGAAAAAGGAACCGAGAAAATTACTAAATTTTGACAAAACTAAAGCGGTTCAGGGAACCGATCGCTAAATCACTCTAAATAATAATAAATTGAGATAGGAAACCTTTAAAATAGACGCGGAACCCTCGGTTCCAAGGAACCGTGAGGGAACCGCGAATATAAATAAAAAACTACTAAAACACTAAACAATGTTTCTAAGGCAGCAATTTAAAATTAAACTGAAAATGAGTACTTATCTACAGATAAACTTTAGTCAGAGACAGTTCAAGGAGAGCTCTCCGGGACGTCCTTACTAGGCAGGCGGAGTAAAGAATCTGAAGCACTCAGAGTGTAGCAGTTGCTAGGGCAGCAGTTTGAAAGTGGCATGAGCCAAATGAGAGTTCCATAATTTGCATAAAATTCCATCTCTCCAGGCAGTTCAACACAGGAGGCTGACTGCATTACTTTTAATCATAATGAGTGATTCCTGGTGTTAGAACATTCTGGATTCCTGGCAGGAAGACTGCCTGGATCAGGGCTTCGTGCTCGAGGCACCATTCCCACACTCTCATGGCTTCCCTACACAGAGGGTAATAGTGTGCTCCACCCTGTTTGTTGATGTAGTACATCACTGTCTTGTTGTCCATCTGAAGGAGAATTACCTTGTGACAGAGGACATCCTTCAGGGCTCAGACAGCGTACAGGACAGCTCTCATCGCCAGGACATTTATGTACAACTGGGACTCATCCTTACTCCACAGGCCCTGGGTGTGGAGATCCTGACAGCGAGCTTCCCAACTGGTCAGAGATGCATCCCTGGTGATGATGATCTGCGTCTCCAGTGGGACAAAGGGAAAACCTTGGAGATGGTTGCCCTCCTGAGTCCACCAGGTGAGTGACCTTATTAGAGGCTCCGTCACTTTGATGTGGAAGGATTGTGAATGCGTGGTCAGAGATCACTGAGTGCTGAGCATCCATTGTGTGGTTCTCATGTGCAAGCAGGCCAGGGGCACCATGAACCCAGACAACACCATGAGACCCAGCATCCGCTGCATCGAGAGAGCTCATACTGAGTTGTTCTCCTTGATGAAGTGAGCCATCTAGAGAATGACGTTTCTCCTGTCTTCTGGATGGAAGGCTATTGCCATTGAGTTGACCAAAAGAGCTCCTATGAAGAGAAGTTGTTGGGAGGGTTGAAGCTGTCAATTTTCCAGGTTCAGGAGAACTCCCATGGATGTGAGGAACTTGGAAGCTGTGGAAACCCGCTTTCTGTGCCCCTTGTCTGGAGGAGCTCGCTAGGAGCCAATCATCCAAATACAAGAAGACTTGAATTCTGAGTTTTCGAAGATGTGCCGCGCATACTGCAAAGCACTTTGTAAAGACTTGGGGCGTAGAGGAAAGGCCAAAGGGCAGGACTCTGAATTGATAGTGCTGGCCGAGAGCCACAACACATAGGTACTTGTGGTGGCTTGGGTGCACTGGAACATGTTTGTAGGCGTCCTGCATGTCCAGAGATGCCAGGCAATCATTTTGATGAATCAAAGGTAGAAGCATTCCCAGTAGTATCATCTTGAATTTCTCTTTGAACAGGAATCTGTTTAACTTCCTTAGGTCTGGAATAGGACACATACTACCAGTCTTCTTTGGAACTAGGAAGTAGTGAGAGTAGAAACCTGTGCTCCATTCTGCTTGAGGAACCACTTCTACTGCCCTGTTGTTCAGAAGGCTCTGAATCTCGGAAGTAAGGAGGTCTGACTGAGTAGTAGAAAGTCTGGGCTGTCGTTTAGGTGGAAGATCCAGAGAGGTCACCAAGAAATTTAGAGAGTATCCCTCTCAAACTATCCTGAGGACCCATTTGTCCACTGTAATAGACGTCCACTGGTTGTAAAACTGAGTCAGACGCCCTCCTCCCACCAAAGAGGAGTCCCCATCGGGAAGTTGAGGTGGGACATGGGCCAGTTCTTCAGACGGTGACACTGGGTGCCTTCGGGGCCCTGTGCCTTCTGCTGTGTCTTCTTTTGTGGCTGAGGGGTTGGTTCCTGTTAAAAGCCCCCTGGCCTTTACCATGAAAGGACTGTCAGTTATGAAACTGCCGGTGGTTTCTGCCCCTTGGGCCAATCTGGCCCTCTTAATAGCAGTCCTAGTTTCCTGAGTGGCCTCCAGCGTCTGCTCCACCTGTGGGCCAAACAGATAAACACCATCAAATGGAAAATTCATGACTCTGTTGAGCATCATTAGTGAATCCCGAAGTCCTTAGCCATGAGTAACGCCAGGTGCAAATCCCGGCAGCTGCCACTCTAGAGGCAGTGTCAAAGGCATCCATAGCAGCCTTAAGTTGCTGGTTGTTGGACTCAATGCCCCTAGTAATGGTCTGGAGAAGCTTCACGCTAATGTCTGACTGCAGAAGAACCTCCACAGTTTCTTTTAGTGAATGCCAGAGGGCATGCTCATACTGAGAGAAGTAGCCCTGATAACTGGCAATACACATGCCTACGGCAGCACCGAACACTCATTTCCCCAGAGTGTCAATTTAATGGGATTCTTTATATACTGGACAGGCTGTAGATTCCTTGTGAAGAACGGCACTGTCATTCTCTGCCAAGACCACTATGGCATCCACAAAGGCTTGAGAGGCAAGGGTTGGCTTATCCTTGGGGGAAGGGTGTATTTCCTGTCTATGGTCTTTGCCACAGAAGGAATGAGCGCCAGTCTGTTCCACACCATTTGTGAAAGAGTCTCAAAAGAGGGTTGCACTGGTGGTGTCAATGCTACAGGAATTTCAGGAACATGCAGATATTGTAGGCGTAAAAGCTTACCAGGATCCACCTCAGAAGTCTGAAGAGAAAGGGTGGAATTCATATTCTTCAGAAGAGACTTAAAAGAAAGGTCCTACACCACAGGCTCTGCTTAAGTGGAGGGCTTACTTTCCACTCCAAAGGATGAATCCTCATCCAGATCGTCCCATTTTCGAAGATCAGGATCAGACCCAATACAGTCTCCTACTAGCCCAGAAGGGATAGTATAGAAAGGAAAGGGAGGAAGAAGAGCAGAAGGAGGCACTCCCTGAATCGGAGTCAAAAATCCCGGCACCCGAGGTGGCACTGAGAGTGGCGCCACCAAGGCCAGAGCCGAGGGCGGTGCTACAACTGGCACCGGCCAAGTGCCTGTGGTCCCAAACCCGACACCGGGGCACCCAAAGCTGGAGACTTTAAAGTACAAGGAGTAGGAGAAAGCAGTACCTGTGCTGGCCCCTGCGCCACAGTCATGTGAGGAAGAAAAGCACAAGGGAGTGGCATCGACAGCACCGAAGAAGGTGTCGTGCAACCAGGTTGACCCAACCACTCCCCCCGCGAGTCTACGGCCCCCAGTCCCGAAGGCTCTGGGGTCAGGTCCACAGGCAAGGGCAGTCGGGACAACCACCAGACCCACTGCTCCATAAGAGCAGCCCAAGGTTGAAACTGCTCACCAGAGGACCCACCAGGGGGTTGGGGAGGGACTCTGGAGCCGATGACTGCGGCCACTAGGAACCGTGGCCACAGGCGACCCTGATGGAGCTGGGGTCAGCCTCCTGTTCCCCATTACCGACAATCTCTGTGCAAATGTACCAGAGGGCGACCGAGTGGTACCACTTCTTCTTCAACCAGTGGAACGAAGAAGAGCTCGAGGCCGAGCGGTGGCTGGGTCCCTGACCTCGATTGGGAACAGGCCCGCTTCTTTTTCTGCACTCAGGAGAGACTGCCCTTCCTCTCAAGCACCAGAATGCACGTGGTCAGACACCCCTCCGAAAAGGGCGGCAGACCGGACCAAGCCCTGCTGCTAAAATAGCTTTAAAGCCTACTGTCACCGGCCCTGTTCATGGTCACCTCCGTCGAAGGCAGGCTGAAGAAGACTTCTTTTCTTCGTTGTTGAAACTAATTAAAACGTAAAAATTTTTTTAAAATAAATAAATATGCTAAAAACTAATCAAATACTGAATGACTATGCTGCTGTCATATAGACGTGAAGACTTGACTCCCAGTGGGCGAGCGATGTTGTCACTGAAGCGCACCTGACGGTGGGAAGAACTGAGGCGGTTGGATAGTCAACGCCAAGATAGCCTTGTGGCGCGAGCCGGCACTCCGCGATTGCGCTGCTGATTCCCTATCCTGGCACCGCCCTCCTGAAAATCTTTGGCTCCCGCTGGGTCCTAGCACCTGTGGGGTAGTACCCACTAGTGTGAATGAGTGGGGGAGACTTTACGTCCAGAAAGATCAAGTATTGATATATTTTTTTTTAAACAGTGGGGACAGAGGATGTGTGGCGTTGGAAGTGGGACACAAAACGACAGTAATTATAAAAAATAAAACATAGGAAGTACAGTAGTAATAATTATTTTTACACACCCTCTGTGTGTGATGTCTGCATAAACCTTAGCCTGAAAATGGCATTCAGCAGATCACATGCAATCTCAGTAAAAGCTAGCCTCACATTCTGTACAAATCCCCCAATCCCTGAGAGTTCACCAAACATCTCTCTACAGGTCTCAGGTCTGAAGATCAAAATCTCAAAAGAGGGTGGTGAGAAACAGTTCTGCAGTTTTACTTTCTACCATGTCTGGAAACCTCCCTCCAGCTGCCATTTCTAGTGATGCCCTCTGGAGCTCATTGAAATTCAGATGACACTATGGCCACAGTTGTTAGCAAGAACTGATCCATTTAAAATGGCAGGAGTAATGCCGTGCAGTACACCTCAATACACTGGCTGCATTTCCAATACAGCACCAGCATCCCAGGGCTATTATATTTCACATTCAATCTCTCAGACTCACCCTGCGTTCACCTTCACACTGCCTGTCCAATATTGCACCAAAAAGCGTGAGCTCTGCTGGCTTACAGACTGCTTTTTACAAATTCATCACTACATCTCAAAAATGCTTTATTTTTATGTATAAGCAAACTGCTGACTATGCAAAAGCAATAAAGGAATTATTTTTTTAGTTTGCATCTGTTTTGGTATGGTTCCATTATATCTTACAGTTCACGTAATTTGTCGACTTTGTTTCTCCATGCCTTAAAGGGACAATGTCAACCTTTTTTTGCATCATATTAGGAACATAGGAGTGTGACGGCAGAAAAGGCCCACCAGGCCCACCAAGTCTGCCCAGTTTGCCTAGATGTCTTCTAGGTCTGCTCTATTCTCCCCCCCTCTTTGCCCACAGTCCTCTGTGCCTGTCCCAAGCCCTCTTGAACCCTCCCACCATCCTCTCCCCTGTCACTTCCCTCAGCAGCCCATTCCAGTTGTCCACCACCTTCTCGGTGAAGAAGTACTTCCTAACATTACCCCTGAACTGCCCCCCCCCCCCTATTTAGAATTCATGACCCCTCATCCTAGGTCTCTCCTTTACTTGAAAAAGGATCACCATCTGTACTCTATGTATACCTTTTAAGTATTTAAATGTCTCAATCATGTCACCCCTCTCCCTCCTCTGCTCCAGAGCGTATATGTTCAGGTCCTGCAGTCTCGCCTTGTATGATAAGTGGTCTAGCCCCCTCACCATCCTGGTCGCCCTCCTCTGTACTCTTTCCACCCTCTCCACATCTTTCTTCAGGTGCGGCCTCCAGAACTGTACCTCGTACTCCAGATGTGGCCTGATCAGCGGGTGTATAAGGGAATTATGACCTCCCTCCTCCTGCTAGTGATCCCCCTCCCTATGCAACCCAGCATCCTGCTGGTGATTGCCACTGCCCGTTCACATTGCTTTGCCACCTTGAGATCCTAAGAAATGATGATGCCAAGGTCTCTTTACTCCTCAGTTACCCCCAAGGGCCTACCCCCCCATTCTATACTCCACTTTGCCATTTTTTCTGCCTAAGTGCATGATCCTACACTTTGCTGTATTGAACAGAAGCTGCCACTCCCTAGACCATTTCTCCAGCCTCCCCAGATCTCTACATATCTTCTCCATCCCTTCCTGTTTGTCCACCTTATTGCATAACTTAGTGTCGTCTGCAAATAGACACACCTTCCCTTCCAGGCCCTCTGCTATGTCTCCTACAAAGATATTAAATAGCAGAGGTCCCAGTACTGACCCTTGGGGAACCCCACTGATGACCCCAGTCTCTCTGGAGGACACCCCATTGACCAGTACCCTTTGTAATCTGCCCTCCAGCCAGTTCTGCACCCACTGTATTACCACTTCCCCCAAACCCAGACAACTCAATTTGTGCAAAAGCCTCCTGTGAGGCACCAGATCAAATGCTTTCTAGAAGTCCAGGCAGGCCATGTCCCCCGGACCCCTCCCCCCCCGATCTACCACCTTAGTAACCCAATCGAAAAACTCCACTAAATTCGTTTGACAGGATCTACCCTCGGTGAACCTGTGCTGCCTTGGATTGCAAAGACCCTTTGCGTCCAGGTAGCCACTGATCCCGTTTTTGAGCAGTTTTTCCATGAGCTTTCCAACCACTGATGTCAAACTCACTGGCCTGTAATTGCTCACCTCCCACCACCACCCAACCCCCATGCAAGAGCACCACGTCTGCGTGCTTCCAATCTTTTGGTACCACCCGTAATCTTATAATTAATTAAATACTCACATTTTACGATTGCTTACTTTCTCCAAAATTCATTGATATTGCTGATTGTTTTACCTGACTTCTTTTTTATTTTGTTTATTTATTTATTACTCGGATACACACCTTTGAGCAAAAATTACTCATTTACAAAAGTTCCTCGTCAAGAACAAGTATTTACAATATTACAGATTCATTAAAAACAAGCAGTAAAAACAGGAAATTGGTATCAGAACTAGCAGGGTACAGAAATCAAAGGTTACATCATGCATAGTGCTCAGAGACATAGCTGTACAAGGTTAGCAGCCGAGTTCAGCATTGTCTGGGGATGTATACGCACTATCTAATGTATGGCACAGGGAATCATAGAATAGTACATGAGCGAGAGGTCAAAGTGGTGTTTAGATAGGAATGGGTTGTGGTGCTGGTATCAGGTGCCAGTGTGTGGAGTATCTTTTTGGAAGAAGCAGCCATAACTGGTGCCAGCCAGAAGCACATTTTGTAGCCCCGCTTGAATTGGCCCAGTTTCACAGGTGTCTGTTGTGATAGCTGCAGTTCATTGAGCCATACAGGGGCTCTGGTTGCAAAGGAGCATTTGGCTAGACTCGTTCTTCTGAAAGGCACTGCCAGGGTACACATGCCATACTTCTATAGCGGAGGGACTTTGGGCATGACTTAGGAGAGATTGCAGGCCAGGGGGGTTAGACCCATGAGGGCTTTCTTACCCATGAGGCAGATCTGGTATTTTATTCTGTTGTGCAAAGGGAGCCATTTTGTGAGGGAACAGAGGCTAGCATATGTGCATATATGTGTCTACTCCTGTTACAAACCAGCAGGCTTTGTTCAGGACTAACACAGTGTCAGAGGCAGGCCCATAAACTATCAGGCTGTAATCCACTATGGGAGGGATGGAACTTGTGACTGCCATATGCTTGGCCTCTGGGGTGAGGATATGTCTCTGTCTGTAGAGAGCCTCCAGTTTCCTGTTGATGTTGCAGACTATTTGCTCCATGTGTGGTGCAAATGTAAGTGTCTGGTCAATGGTTAGCCCTAAGTATTTGAAAGTGTTTACCTGTTCTACAGTCTCTCCATTGACGTTATGGATGTTGAGCGGATCTAGCCCTCTTTTGTGCAGTAGAGAAGAGCACTGTCTTGGTTTTCTTATAGATAAGCACTAGCTTATTTTGCTGAAACCACTGCTCGAGAGACGCAAAGCTGTGCTGAAGGCAATGGCTAAGTGTCTCTTGGCAGGGGCTACCTGTGCATATGACTGCATCATCCGTGTATAGTACAACCTTACAGCTAGGTCAGGATTCGGAAAGATTATTTATGAACAAGCTGAACAGCAAGGGTCCCAGGATGGAGCCTTGTGGTACACCAGTTGTGACTGGTCTGGTGTCAGATTGCACCCCACTGATCTTGACGTGTTGGGTTATGCCAGAGAGGTAGTTTTTAAACCATAGTGCAGTGTCACTAGAAAGGCCTAAGGTGGTAAGTTTGTCTAGTAGGAGTGTATGATTGACTAAACCAAAGGCTTTGGTTAGGTCTATGTAGATTGATCCCACTAGATGTCCCTTATCAAGAGACTCGTGTAAAAAGCTGGTATATTCAATCAGGGCGGTGGAGGTGCTATGCAGTTTGTGGTATCCATGCTGCTGTTCACATTGAAATTTGTATTGGCTGAGGTATGTATCGAGTTGGTCTGATACCATTCTCTCCAATGCTCTGGACAGTGGTGAGAGGATGGATATAGGTCTGTGGTTTGTGACTAAGGCGCAGTCTCCATTTTTATGGACGTGAGTGACTAGGGCATTTTTCTACACGTTGGGAAACTGCGAATATCTTAGGGATAGGTTAAGCAGGACAGGCTCAAGTGCCAGGAGCGCAAAGAGACAGGTTAAAAGTAGTCTGACTATGGACAGGCGCATATAGAGCAGTACAGCAGTAGAGAATGTAAGTGCCTTTTAAAAGTGCTAGGTTTCTGGGAGGAATGAAGAGCAGCTGGGAGGCAGGTTCACTCTGTGGGGGCAGAGGCAGAGAAGGTCATGGAGCCAAATTTGGAATGAGATCTGCTGGTCTGGTCTCATACTGTTCAGATGCTTTGTATTATCACTTTAGTTGCACAATTCTGTTAAATGAAGTACTCCATGTTGATGTAACTGCTCTTTTACTTGTTATTTGTTACTTGCATAGTTTGCTTGTTCCCTGCTATCTGACTATGTATTGTTGTAAATTGTTGGATTTGTCGTCCAATATTGTACTGTAGTCCTCCCAAGTCGTACCTGAAAATAAGCACATACGCAATGAGGGTCTTTGTGCCTGTTTTCATTCTGTAACAGCTTGGGTGAGGTACAGACTGTATTTGGTCCTTACATCTGGAGCTTGTTTTTTTTTTATTATTATTTATTTATTTATTTAAGAATCCGTTTACAACCTTTGAGCCAGAGGCTCGTTTCCAAAGGTACTTCGTCACATAAAGACATACATTGCGTTTCGGTTACATAGCAAAGATTTGCAAAAAATCAATAGGCATTCACCAGAGGTGCCACGTCACATAGTGGTCAGACAAATACAATTGGGTACAGGGTACATGTAATTGATAACAGGTATTACACAAGTCGGTATCAAGTGAGCATTCTGGTAGATAAACATTGAGAACAGCTGGCACTGGCCAGGTTAAACCTAGGCATGGTGTACAGGGAAGTGGTGGAGGGGATGGTTGGGTGGAGAGCTGCCCGGGGGGCATTGTCAAGAGAAAGAGGTGGAGGCTATGTTCAGAGACAGGAGCAGTTACGAGTGCTGAAGATGTGGTTCCGAAGTGCGGTTTTGAATGTGGAGATGGTGATGGCATTGGTGATGGTGGCAGGGAGAGAGTTAAACCAGGTTGGGGCTCTATAGCTGAAGGTTTTAGCTGTCCAGTTGATATTAAAATCAACTACTACTACAGTTTCCTGGTTCTGGTGTGCCTGCTTAAAGTGCAGGGTGAAATGTGCCTCGCCCTGGTTTTTGCTCCCCCAGTGGGATGTAGACTATCGTGAGTATTAGATTCTTCTGCCCTTCCTTGGTATGAGGTACATTGTTAGGCATTCACAGTCACTATTTGCATTGTCAAGCTCGATTGTATGCCCTTGTAATGTGTTATGGAGGTAGACAAGGCAGCCACATCCCCTTTTCCTATTTGGTCATACCTGAAATGACTGTACCCTTGTAGGGAGAGTGAGGTGTCTGGGGTTTTTGTGGAGAGCCATGTCTCAGACAGTGAAATGATGTCAGGTTGGACTTGCTTTACCTAGGCCTCAAACTGTGGTAGTTTTGGTAGGAGGCTGTCGCTATTAAGGGAGGGGGATTTTTAAGGTGACTGGGGAGGTTTTAAGTGATGTTGCACCCAAAGGAGGACCAGGTTTGAGCAGATAGTTCCTTATATTAGGAGGAGAATTTGCAGCAGTTTTCTAAAATATAACGTCCCGTATGAAAAAATTACTTACCATAGTAATCTTAATTCTTCCAAGGGAATCTTACTGTATTCTGACATATGCATTATGGTCTCACAACACGACTGCCCCGGAGCCAAAATGGTTAATAGGACCTATGCAAATGATAGATTGCTAGGCTGGGGCACAGTTTTTAAACCACTGTCCCTGGAATACATCCTGCAACCATCAGATTCTTGTAGAGCATGCATAATAACAAGCATATAAACTATCCTTATAAATAACTAACACCCCCCCCAAAAAAAAAAAAGAATCCCCTTTTAGTTAAAAGAGTGGGCATCAGTAAAACTCAAGTCACAAATGTCCCAATCAAGAAATACTCGCAAGTTTCAAACAGCATGGACAGCTGTGTTGCAGTGCCCAAAGATTCTAGTAGAGGAGGTAGAGTGGGAGCTCAGAATACAGTAAGATTCCCTTGGAAGAAACATGGTAAGTAATTTTTTCTTCAAACCTCAGGAAGTCTTACTGTATTCTGACATATGCAAACTACCCAAGCAGTACCTTTGGAGGAGGGCAGAGAACCTATTTAGGAAACAGGCACTGCAGTACTGCTGTACCAAATCTGGCATCACTTCTGACCTGGGTATCCAGGATATAGTGTTTGGTAAATGTGTGAACAGTTTTCCAGGTAGCTGCTTTACAAATTTCCAACAAAGGAATACCTCTTGCAGCTGCTATAGAAGCAGCTGTACCCCTTGTAGCATGGGCCCCAATGCACAGAGGAGGCTCTTTGCCTACTTTGCTGTTGCAGAATTGAATACAGGCAACAATCCATCGTACAGTGGTCCTCTTCGAGGCAGGTTTGTCCTCACCTACCTCTTCATAAGTCAGGAAGAGCTGAGTACTATCCTGCCTATGATTCTTAGTACGGTCCAGGTAGTAACTGACAGCCCTCTTGACATCTAGGCTTTGCAGCCTACATTCCCCATAACTGGAATGGACAGTGAAAGAGACTTGCAAAGTAATGGACTGGCATCCACTTGAAGAAGGAATGGGAGAAGAACGCCTTCTTCTTCTTTTTCCCTTAGGGTCCGGGTGGGCACCCTCATCTCCAACTAGGGTAGGTTGGGTTGGAGGAGGACCCATGGGTGGCAGAGTTGGGGTGGGCACTGGGGGTCTATAGAGGTGATCTTCCTTCACAGTGTTCCACCATGATGTGAACAATGACCCAATGTCCGCCAAAGGGACGACCGCTGGGCCAGGTGTCGGGTTTGCAGGACCGGGCGTCATCAAGGCACAGGTCAGGAAACATAGAGAAAACCCAGGAGCAGTTGTAAAATTCCACAAAACTGTTTTATTTGTAGTTGCAGTAACATAAAAGAAAATAACCCTGTTTAGAGTAACTATGTACAGAAGCAAATTAAATCTTCTTGTAAAAAAAAAATCTCACTTGCAGCTGAGTTTAGCTATTTTTATAAGTCCTTTTCAACCCCCTTCCTTTGCAAGCATTCTGTGCTTTGTAAATTTCAGGAGCTGCTAGAACATTGAGAACTTCCTGAGGTTCCCACAGCAACTGCAAAAGACTCAGGCATTTGCATCCAAGTAACCTCTAGCTTTGTACAGTTATCTCAAATTATAAATAAATACATATATTATATATATATATATATATATATATATATATATATATATATACACATTTCAACAGTAACACAATGTTTTCTAAACAAAAGTGATCCCAATATCAGCTACATTTCCATACATTGATTCTCATATATTTTATATTAGCAGATCTAGATATGCAAGGGAGGAAAAACAGAAAGCAAGAGAAAACAGACAGACAGTGAGAGGTAAAGGATTGCAAGACTGTTCAGGTTGATCAAGTCCGAAGTCTCAAAGGAAAATTTGGTTGTGCAACCAGACAGAAGAGACAGAAAAGGAAAGAATACAAATCCTTGCATTTACACACTTTCTCCAACAAATGGGACAGGATTCTATTGTACCCTGTCACAGGCATCTGGTGGTCCTTGGGATCCAGTGCTGGATCTGGGGAGCCTTTATCCATATCTGGGCGTTTGGCATCACCATCGCCAGGGGAGCCGGCATCCGGAGTAGGGCCCTCTGGCGACCAACCCTTCGAAAGAGGAGCGGGTGTCCAATCCTCCACCAGTGACCACCTCATATCAGGCGTCGGAGTGCAGGACACCAATGAAGGTGGCCGGCTAGGCAGGCGCTTGTCAGCAGAGGGGCACACCTTGGCCGGGGGAAGTGGAGGGGGTGTCCGATGGCGGATGACCTCCTGTCGACCGTCAGGTTCGTCTGTGTGCTTGCATTTTTCTGATGAATCAGACTTCTCTCTCAGTTTCCCCAAGGAATGGCCTTCCAGAGTCGACCCTGGGGAAGACTTGTGGGGTCGGTGCGCCAGGGAAGGCGAATGACCAGTACAGACTGGCTCCTGGTGTTTGCCCTGAGAAGAGGTGGGAGCAGGCTTACTTTTGTGGGAGGACTCAGTGGCTTGGACTGGAATCGAGCCTGACCTCTGGCCGGAGGCTGAAGAGGATGAAGGCTTCACAGGCGACTTTGGGCATGACTCAAACCTAGCCCTATCTTTCTCCTGGTGGTGCTTCCCTCCGGATGATTTATCCC